>OY728123.1:604395914-605020914 GCA_963277665.1 Viscum album
TCAGATGCTTGATTCCATTCAATCACTTAATGATTAGAGGAAAGATAGTTTGATAGTGGGAGTACAATCTATCATCAAGATATGAAATAAAATCATGAATCCATGGATCAATGTTCCATATAATCCTATACTAATAGAATCACTCATAAAATTTACTCAATAGATATATAATAGCCTTATGCTATGGCTAAATGATGAAATCATTCATATTATAATACATGATTCTGACATATTAAAATATGAAATTTATTTATTAGAAAAAATAATATATTAATAAATTGTTACCATGAAGAAAAATTCTCTCATATCACTTAATATTTTTAGGATATGATCCTATGATAATTAGAGGGATAAAAACACAAAAAGGGTAATTTATCTGAAGTATAAATGTGAGTGGAAACAAATAGAAAACACCTATGGATAACTTGAAATATTGTATTAGTGGAATCTATATTTATGCTTCAATAGAATATGTATTATTTATAAAACAAGAAAAAAATTATTTTATCTTTTGAGGAGATTACACTCGAGTTAAATAACATAAAAATTATTGAGGAAACTTGATTGACAAATTAGTTCTAGCAACATAACCTATTGATAAATAGTTATTAATGAAAGAGATAGGTTTGGATATGGAATACCATAAAGCTTTAATTGAAAAAGTGGGATCATATAACTATTTTGTGAATTTTGGACACAAATAACTAATTATCATGAATATAGGACATAAAGATCCAAACCATAAAATGTATACTTTAATCAATTATGGCTCTCTCTTTGGTTATTCCACATATTAGATGGATTTTAAAATAGTATTTTAACATATAAATTAATTATCACTCTAATTTTATTAGTAAATATATTAATAAAACACATTCCATATTTTTCTTGGTCAACTTTCCAACCTTGGATAACTCACTTAATTTTAGGAAATAAACTCTGTATAGGTTGTTCTTTATCTCTAATTCTTTGTACCCAAATATTTTTCAACTCTTTCATGTTTTGAAATTTTTTTGAAAAAATATTTGATCATATGTTTCTCACAAAAAAAATTAAACATCACTCTTTGTAATAATGGTTAATGTTTAAAAATAATTGTGATTTCACTAAAAAACAAAACTCTCACAACATGCATCACTAAAATATTTTTTGAAAAATGACTAATTATTTAAATATTTTTTTATTTTAATAAAAAAATATTCAGAAATATCATAAATCTAAATAAATCATTTCAATTTTTAACAATTTAAATGAATGACCAAAATCCACAAAACATGTTTCAATGATTTTTACAAAAACCATTGTCCCTATATGTTCCTCAATCATAAATGAGTGCCACAACATAGTATCTCCTAATCCTAAAAACCCTCATAATTATTCCTTTTTAATGTATAATCTATTATATAATATGAGACATATTTTTGAAACTACCTATATTATGGAACCCTATATTATTCAAACAATGAATAACCTGAAGGGGGATGAGAGGTCTCGTTGTTAATGTCAACAGTAGAGTAAAACATTTAAGTGTATCTATAGGAAATGATGGTTTGGATAGTCAAATACATATTAATAGAGAAAAATGATGAAAAAGAACCACACTCATTATATTTAAATAGTGATTAGAAGAGATGTAGGGTTTGTTATGTTTTAGAATAGGGAAAATCTCAAAAAATAAGAACCCAAAACACTAAAAAATGATAGAGGAAGAGTAGAAAATAACATAATTTGGATTCTATCCTTGATTAATACGAGGGAATGTAGATGTTTCATGCCATAAGTAGTGAAGTTCCATAAGATCTTGAGAATAAAGAGTGACTGAGCCTTGGCTAGTTTGTTTAAATATATCAAGGAAACTTTTAACATCAGCTTCATAAAATTGTTGAAAAAGATCCATTTTATCAGTGCTAAATTTATAAGCACTGATAATTAAGTATTTTATCAACTCAGTTTTAGGGCTGATAAATCGGGAGCTTTATCATCCCTAAAAAAATAACGATTTAAATACATATTTATCAGTACGAAATTTTTAACACTAATAAATGTCTTTTAACAGCACTTAATTATCACTAATAAAAATGGATTTTATCTCTTCTATAAAAGCATTGTAAAAAGATTTTTAATTATAATTATTTAAATAACATTATTATAATTTCATATTTTTTAAAATATATATAATTATTTATTAATAATTTTATAAATACTTATTTAAAAATAATAAATATTTATTTATAATAATTATTCATGTTATAATAAAAATTTATTAGTTATTTATAAATACTTATTTACAAATATATTTTAAAAATTATAAATGGAAATATAATAATAAATAAAATAATTTCAAATGTGATTGAAATTTAATAATTCAGAATGATTACAATTTCCAAATATTGAAAAAATGGATAAGTGTTATTAATTATTTATGTGATATTAAAAAAAGTATATATATATATATATACATATATATATATATACATATATATATACATATATATATATATACATATATATATATATATACATATATATATATACATATATATTGAAGTGGATGAATTCATATTGAAAACAATAAAACAATATATATATATATATATAATTAAAAATGGTCTATTTCAAAAAAAATTAATACCCTTACTGTAGTATTAAAAAATAAATAAATAAACTTAACATATTAAAAAATAATATATATTAAATGTATCTTATTATAAAAAAATTAAAAAATATTAAAAAATTTGAATAAATTACATTAATGGTATATGTATTGGTATCTATATATTTCCTTGATATATTTGTGTGTGTATTTTTTATACAAATTCATAAATATATATAAATATATGTGATATAAATGAAACAAAATACATTTAATACTGGTCAAATTTTACATTATAACAAAATTAAAAATGAATAAGACATTAATATGTTATTTATTAACATATTATATATACTATTCTTTTTCATTTTATATATAGATATTTAATATATAATAATTATTAATATTTAAAATATATATATGTATATTAACTATAATCAATTTTATCGATAATTATTTAATTTTTAAAATGTTTGATATTTTATTAATATACACATTTTCTTTTAATTGATTAATTTTTTATTTTATAAAAGACCATTATCGATGAAAAAAAATTAACAATGAACGGACAATTTTATCCGTGCTGAAAACTTGCTCATAAAGGACACATTTGAGCAGTAATATAAATAAACCGCTGATATAAGTTTCCATTATCAATTCTAAAATAAAGCACTGATAAAGGTTAAATATTATTAGTGCTAAAAATTACCAATAAAAGGTGAATTTTAATAGTGATTTTTAGTGGTGATAGAGGGATTCATTTACCAGCACCAATTTTAGCATCGATACATATGAAATATTTCAATGAATTTTTCAAGAGATGATAAATTATTGTGCTATTGTCCGAGAGTTTTATAGTAGTGGCTCATTCACATTGATCATTATGGGCCTATAAGAAATCAATCAACTGAATGTGTTTATTAATATTTTACTATTATTAATTATTTCACATGGTTGAAAATTATAATATTCATAATGAAAAAATTAGATGTTGAGAAATGACTAAATATTTCATATTAGAAGTTGATATTGGTTTTTATATATAGATGTTGAAATGTGACAACGGAAAAGAGTTCAACTGTAATAATTTTCAATCCTTTATGATGATAAATAGACACAAAAAACAATATATATCCCTATAATGATAAAAATGATATGGTAGACACAGAAAATACAGTTTAGATGAAATGGAATGAAGTAAACATGCTTGTTGTATAATTTTTATGTTTTTATAGAGATAAGAAATTATTACTATAGTTCTTGTAAAAATAGATGTATGCGGATTCCATAATAATACATGAATACCAATGATATATTTTTATATAAAAAATACTATGGTAAAATATTTTAATATTTTTGTAAATCCATAGCTTCTTCAGATAAAAAAATTTAATCATGGAATTTTTGGAAAAAAAAAATTATGTAAATTTTAGGGGATATTTATCCATAAGAAGAAGTTATATATGTTAGACTAAAACAATTAAAATCTTGTGTATTGTGATTATGTGAGAATAATGAAAAATGAAACTTCCTTTAAAAAAGTTTGTTGATGATGATATGGAAGATGTTTTTAAAGATTGAAAAAATGCATCCAATGAGTATAATTAAAGGTATGATCAAAATAATAAAAATGAAACATGAGATCATGTTCCATGAATGGAGGGAAAAATAATATGGGAAAAAATTGGTTTTTTAGAAACATGCTCAACAAACATGGAGAAAATTCAAAAAAATCATGTATTGTTTGAAGTGTTAACTCATTAGTTGAAAGTGATGATTTTGAATAAATTTGTTCCCCAGATGAATGCTTATGAAACTATAGTTATATTTATAATAGTTTATATACATTATTGATACAAATTTTATTATACATATATATAATAAGTCATCTTCCTAAAATTGAAAAATTGTAGAAGGTTTTATTTAATAATCATGTTTGTTTTTACATGATAAATATGTATCTGAATTGTGAAGATCAAGGAAATATTTTTTTGGGTTGCATGATTCTTTACATTCATGGTACTCAAAAAAAAGATATTTTCAGGAAGTATATTAAATTTTCAAATGTAAATTTTAATGTAAGCTTATATTATAAGGATATGAGATCATAAACCATAATTCTCATTATTTTTTTAGAGATATTATTTTTTCAAGAGATAAGGATATTATTTTTAATAAGTATTCTAAAAAAATTAAAAAACATTAAAATTTAATGCTTGGATAATTAATTTCTTTATGGGGTGAAAAGATTCATAAAAAAATTATATATCTTTCAATAATAATAAAATTATGGCATTGAATTTATACAGAAGTATGAAATGAGTGAATAAAACCATGTTTTAACACCTATCAGTACTACTATAAAGGATTGTAAAGATGAATATGTGAAAGGTGTGAATTAAAAATTCTTATGAAATTTGATTGGATTCTTTTTCTATCATTCAGTTTCAAGGGAATACATGATATATGATGTTCCATTTTGTTTAGGATATCAGAGTGACTCAAATTATTCACTTATTGAAGTAAAAAAAATAAAATTCAAGTATATTAAAGGAACATATACTTATGTGATATTTTTTTGAAAGAAATCAAGATATAATATTTTTTTGATAGCATAATGTTGATTGGTTAATATGTTTAAATGAAATAAAATCTAAATTTATAGGGAATTTTCATTCTTGGGACAATTTTTTTTGAAATTATGTTGTAATAATCAACATTCTATTTCATTACGTAATGGAAAAATTAAATATGTTTTTTCCATCCATTAGTCTATGAAAATAATATGAATGAATGTTCAGATGGAACATTTATGAGTAAATTATTATAAACCATTGAAGATTATTTAAGATTAAAAAAGTCCTATTGATATTTCCTAATACAATGTAAATCATTCATGTTCAAGAAAGTTTGATATTATGTATCACTTTATAAAATTTAATGTTTCTAATTGTGATGTTATTCATGACTACATTTCTACAATGTATCAAATTACTGATTTTTTCATCAAATAAATGGTAAGTATGGTTTTTAGAATTTAAGCCACACCTACATGTTCAACATCCGACAATGTGTTTTTAATGTTTTTATGGATGTCCCTCATGAAAAATTGTATTTATTTTTCAATGGGGGAGAAATTGTTCAAATATTTACCAAAATAGTTTTTGAGTCTGAATCTAGTGTTATAAAACAAATGGAGAGGAAAAAAATTGATCGGGATTGAAACTTATCATGTATAAAAAATAATCATAAATGGGGGATGAAATTCCTCAATACGATTTTTCACACAATAGAGTGGTGCTATGATATTATCTATGAGAAATGTTGTGAATTTATGAATCTTAATTTAAAATTCGTTATGGATAAGGTTTGAGTCATTATGAATGTTTTGAGTGTGGATAAAAAATCAAATGGAGGTTATTGAAGTTAAATTGGGGGATTATCATAACTAGTTTTATAATTTTTGTCAAATGAACCTTTAACAATTTTTTTTGTTAAACATGAGGGAATGAGTTTCTATAATTTTTAGCTACAATTGGTGAAGGATATTTCCTTACCTATGTTAGGAGGTGTTCCTTATGTTAGAAAATCCTATGATGTTTAAAAAATTTCCTATCATCATAATGTTTCTCATGATCCATACTGAGGTTGTTTACTTCCACACAAAGGAGAGAAGTAAAAAATGAGATCAAACTTAGTTAGAATATTAAAGTATAATAGATGTACCTAGGTTTATATAATTAAATACATAGATAGAAATTTTAATGTGTTATCGGCTAGACCAAGGAACTTTTTTCCAGTCATAAGTTAACACAAAGACCTAAATAGTGTGTTTCTACAGTGTAAAGGATTTCCAAAGATTAATATACTCAATGAAATTAGATTGATGTTCTAGAAGTTTTTAAAAAATAATATTCAGTATCAGATGAAGTAGGGATGTTGTAATAGTAAAAATCTGGAAGGAATTTTATGACTGATGTATTTAGAAGATGAAATAATGTTTCATTAGTTAATTTATCATGTACATCATATTGAGATGACTATGAAAATTTTAATGGGGCATCGGGAATAAAATACTTATGTAAGAGAATTATTTAGAAGCTACAATAATGTTATTAGAAATAAATTAGATCATTTTCAATATATATTTGTTGAAGAGTTAACTAGATATAATGATTTTACATTTTTTATATGAAATTTTTTTTATTACAGACTCTATAAAGTTCATTATTATACAAATATGTATTTCACTACTATTGGATTTCTTCATAAAGTGATGATCTCAATGTAAATTTATTCCAATATTTTAAAAACTATCATAAGGGTAATATAAATTCAATTTAAGCGTATCATTTTTATATGACCTAGGTAAGGGTTTGAGGGGTAGCTCGTAATAGTTATCTAATAGAGGAAACTATAATTGAGACAAAAATTTAATTTTTTATGAATTAATCAGAGAATCTTTTTATAAGGATAACATTTTAATAAAATTATCTAACTATGTAGAGCTCATAAGAATAACACTTCATTGTTATTCAATAAACCTTTTTTATATAGAGAAGATATGGATGTGTGAAGAATTTCCTTATCATTGTTCTTAATTAAGTTATTTTAATTTTGAAGATACTAGAGTGTTCATAATGCTTCATGAATAATTTATAAGTATTTATAATTATCCATTAAATTCATTTAGAGGGAAAATAAAGTAGACTTTCCACATTTTCAACTTTTGGTGAACCTAAGAAATGGAGATCAAGTATAGTACATGACGTGTATAAAATTTACACCTGTTAGAAATATGAATTGATGTAAAAAATGTATTGAACATGGATACTAGATAATGATTCAAAAACTAATGTTAATAGAATTTTGGTTATCCAACTATATTAGTTGAAGAATAGAGGAACTGGTTAGAGTAATTAGATAGACTAATAGATTCTAATATCCTTGACAATGATTCAGTTCTGTGACATTAGACTGAGGAGTATTTTATTCATATAAGACAGTGATAGTATAAGACATTGATTTTGAATTTATTGAGTGGAAAAATAGTTTTTATATATCAAATTTATAATATAAGAACATGAATGGTTTTATAGAGGTGAAATGGATGGATAATACATGATAGAGCAAGATGTCATACCTGATAGAGGCACCCGATGGGGAAAGTCCATATGAAAATTTATGTAGATGTAAAAAATGATTCCATATTGTTTTTTTTCTTACATAAGATAAACATTTATAAAAAATGAAATTCATTATAATCATACTTATCAAAAGATTAGTATCTAATGGTAGTTTACTCATTGTATTAAATTTATTATTATAGTGAATTTTCATGGCCTAAGGGATGTTTCTATGGAAAGGATGTAGTCACCCACACTAGAAGAGAACAATATAAATCTTGTGTTCCTTTCATTAATTTCATTTTATTTCATACTTTTTATATTTCTACATAATTTTGTAAGGTTAAAACTCTAATAAGATGCTAACAATAATATCAATATAATTAAAATATGTAAAACTTCACAACTAACTCAATCCACAATATTAATGGTTCTCAAGATCCTAAGGAACTACACTATATTTAATGACATTTTATCTTCTTATTTAATTATAACCCTTATACATGAACCTCAATACTATTTATGTGATATAGAGTGGATGATCAATACTAAATCCTTAACATAATATTCAATGTTGAGTGAATAATAATAGTAACACAAAAGTGTATTAAAATGCTTTGTCTCCAATAAAATACTTAATCTGTAAAATGATCAACAAAACTAGTGACAAAAATTATCAATATTATATTTCATTGACTATCAGTTCATAATCAATCAATCTAAATTATTTTGGTGGTATCATCCACATCCCGTGTTTAGGAATTATCCACTTCCCTAAACTATCTCTCGGTCGGTTCTTTATTTTTCATCACACTTTCTTCATCTCTAACTAATTGATGGAGTACATTATAATAATACCTCAATTTCATTAACAGTCCAACATTGATTGTATGAATAGGTTATCAATACTAAAATTATGAACATAAAATCTACATGAATTTTTCCAATGACCCATGCTATTAAAAGTTTTAAATTCTTGAGAAAATATTATTTTTTTATTGGGTGTGGGCTTTTTTAGAACCAGGTCACAGATTAGGATATTGAGTGTTTTATTCTCTATAAAAGGTTCTTTGAAAGTCGTCATATCCTTTTTGGATGCCACAATATTTTAGGTGGTAATTTGTATATTTTTAGAGTGACTAAAATGATGAAAACTTGATATTCATGTGATCTCACTATGAACCTGATTACTTTTCCAAAATTGGTGTTGAATACAGGTCATGAATACTTTCTAAGGTGAATAATGACATGACCCCAACAATATTCTTCAAATAAATCAATATAGATGGGTGTTCCCACTTCCTATTGTAATTCAAACCAGAAACCCCCAGGCCACACCATGAACTTCCTTGATATTTGGTGATATTAAAGGTTTGACAAGTATTTGTGGTGTTCTAATTTCGAATCACCCTAATGATTTTTTGTGAGGGTCACATGAGTAGAGAAGAGGATCAACCCCTTACCCAAATTTTCACTTTTACTTCCATTGATCCATTTTTTGGGATTTTATTATTATGTTGAATTAAGGGATGATACATCCCTAGTTTCCCCTTGTTATCTTCATGTTTATCTTCTCTATTTTTTTGGTTGTCGGATTTGGTTTGGAGTGAATATTTCATCAAATCATAGTGAAACCAACATGGTTTTTAGGGATTTTTTCATCTCATGGGGGATGAATTGGGAAGTGTAATTCATAACTCCATTCAATTTTTACTATATGGTATGTTTCATGATGATTTTGATTATGGATTTTGGGGATTTTGGGTGAAATTTTCCTCTAGGGTGGGTTTATAATTTGGGTGCCATTCAAATAATTTTTCGAGATGTGCATGAAGAGTGGGCCAAACCTTGTTTATATTTTTATTCTATAGTTATTCACAGTGTGTTTGTAATTAGTTATAAATTTTTCAAAAATAACTTTTAATTATATAATTAATTAATTTTTTAGGATTATTAATGAATTAGTTTCTCATGGACTCATAAGATATTATTTAAGGCTTTAGGATGATCATATGAATAATTGATGAGATAGATGTATCTTTGATTTTTTATAGTATCTTGGTTATTTGGTGATTTAATATTTTTTTGCCTTTGGTTTTATCAAACTACCAGTTCCGTCGTAGTGTAAGCTTTCATTAAGGTTAGGATAATATCATGTCATCCTAATAGTAAACATGAACCACATAGCTTTTAAAATATACATTATAGAGGATCCTTATGTTATTGTCTTCTAGTGAACCTTATTATGTATTTTCATGATTTCATGTATTAGATTCCAAATCGAAAATTATTTTCTTTTTTAAATATATTTTCAAAATAGTTTATATGAAATTAAATTTCATTGTAAAAGTGGTGATGTGATAATGGTATGGAAAAATGTATTTCAAAATTAAAATGAGTTTTTTTAGGATTATTTTAATAGGATTTGGGAACAAGGGCCTATCATAAGTAAAATTTAGTACATGGTGCCTTTTATAATTTATTTTTAAATAGAATTTTATTATTTTATAATGGAATAATGAAATTAACTAATTGAATTATTTTAGTCTATATGATATTAAGTGGGTGATGACTAATTTTATAAATCTTTTATTATTTTTGGGCATCTTGTTGTGATGGGATACAGTCTGTACTGAAATTTGATGATGCATGTTATATTTATTTTCTAATGATGTACCTTATTCCCTACTATATTAATGGGTTGATCTTCATAGATGTGATAAAATTATAAGAGGGGTTAGATGGGTTCTGTGATAGGTTCAGGCATGAGGTTACATCCAATGGGACTAGATTCCTGTAGGTGCATTGGAGAACCAATGGGATTGTATGTATTGAAAAAATTTAATTGCCTATGTGTTCGAATTGTATTCTTGTGATAGAGAAAAATTTCTGGTAGGGGAGAGGGACCTTCATACATACATCTCTATGAGTGAAAATACATTGGTGGGACTGTGTAGAAATGGATTACATGTTTTATGATATGCATGAGCCGTCTTTGAGTGAGAAGGTTGGATTAAGAATGATATTTAACTAATGAGTGAGTTTGTTCAATCAAAATGGTATGATGTTGGGATAGTCATACATGGGATGACTGGATATGATATGCAAGAGTGGATGGTGGGACCACAATGAGTGAAATATGTTCTAGGTTATGATGTGTTGTGTGGTATCGATCATTTTTTATGTCTTGAATGAGAAGATAGTGACTGAATAGCGATGTTCACCCCATTTAGTGAAAAGGGTAGGACAAAATAAATATATGTGATGAGACTCAAATAAAACCCTATGTCATTGTCTTCGTGATATGGTTGGGGCTATTGTACACAGTGAATCATTCTTCTAGTGTTATCCAAAGATGGTATGGTTGTGTGACATGTTGTCATCGTTAGAACATGATAACCTGACCTGTGTACTTGTGTGTATATTGGGTGTTATGTTTCAATGTGGGTGTGATTAATGGATAATACTTCCAATTATTATATATATTTCATTAAAATATATTAGATCACAATAAAAAACTATATAACTATTCATTAGGTGTTTATATTTGGTCATTAGACTAACCCCTTTCAAGTACTAATGGAATAGGCTCTGATGTTTTTTGGGTGAACATATTTTTTTCTATTGGGACACAAGTGATATTTGGAGTTGAGCATGAGATACTAGTTTAACAGGTTTCATAGGTTGTGGATACAACATTATGATTAAGAGAATATTTCTTCTGCTACTCTATTGTTTTGTTTCACAATATAAAGAGTTTATTTTTTATCTTTTCTATAATGCATGGGCTGTATAATCTACCCATTTTATGCCTATTTTTTCATTATCTGATATACCGATGGAACATGTGAAATCTATAATAGATCTAGGAATGACTTGGATGGCATGTTTTAGAGGAAATACTCTCCTTATGACAATATATTATGCCCATTCAACAAGTAAGAATCCACTGCTGAATGGGGTGGCACACATGAGGTTTTTCAGAATCCCATATAGGGGATATATTTAGGTAGATTGGGCCAGGGAATTTGATCATAACATCAGAGCATTTTTTGGAACTATATTGTGTAGTTTTTGGTGGTGTGGGTTTGTCAGTACTCAGCCAGTCAACGAACTTGTCTGGCTGACATGACATTAGTTGAATGTCATGACATAAGGGGATGTCCAGTGTTGAGGCTAGGAACTCTAGGATGAGTGAGGTGTAGAGTTGGAATAAGAATCCAATTGTGGGGGGATGGGACTTCATATTACTCATAGGGAAAGACTATGATCAAATGAGTTAATCATGAAAATTTATAGTGGCATGATATTAACAAGATACATATGCCTATGGGAATGTTTTTCTTGATATGAAACCTAATTAGAATGTATTAATTATGGTTATAAATTATAATATAATTGAGGTTGTCGAAATTATATTATATTAGGTGATTATATTAATATATATATGACGATTTTTTAGACTGATTCATTTTTTTTGGTCTTTATATGGCCTGTGTTTTCAGGATGGTTGTTTTTTTAGAAAAACCATCCTTTGAAAGGAAACTCATATTGTTTAATAATGTGTGTGTAAAATTTATTTTAAATTTGGTATTATGTGAAATGTATCATTGAGATGGTGTTTATGAAATGATATGTAGTTTTTTTCTATTTAAATAGTATTAGAAAATAGATTTTTAAAATATATTCAACAATTGTTTTTAAAATGGGAATAGTTTATGATAAAGTAGTTTATATGGGATAGGAATTCTGGTGACTTCTATTTTTTCATAAATTATTTTATTCCTTGATTTTTATAAAAATAAGGTACATTTTTTGAAATAATGTTTTTATAATATGTGACTTATCCTTATATAAAAATAATATCATAAATTTTTGTGTGATAATGGGGACTAACCAGAATGTTTTAATTTTCCCCTTTTTTATGCCATGTTTTCTTGAAAACATAAATTTAATGTCAAAGGGTCTATATAGATTGGTTTTGGATGTATGTATAGATATACTTGTGTCTATATATTTTGTTTAATGGGTTTTTTGTGTGGGTCTCTAAAAACCCATAGTCTTGTCTTTGCATGTTTAGTGGGAATGACATGGATTTTGTTGGTGAGTCATGTGTGGTGATATCATGAGATGGATGTTCTATTTGGGAATCTGTATCGAGAATTGAGTTGGTGGGATCTAGGATAGACGCCTGATGTGATATTGATGATTTCATGTGTTGGACCACATGGTGTGTTTTTGATTGGGGATTCCTTTAGTGGAAGGTTCCATTAGTCCAAATCGGTCATTGGTAATATATGATTATTGTGGGGAGAACCATAATCATTGCATTAAATCAATTTCATGAACATCATTTTTTGTATATAGAGTTGTGCTTGGGAACTCCCTTGATTATTGGTGAGCAATATTTCATGTATAGAAGTTTTGCGTGAATGGGGTGGTAATGATATAAGTTTTATTTCAATGATGGAAATGATGTGGAAAAAGGATATTGTTTTCTGGATCAGTGGGGTGATGATATGGATACTCCAATGGTGGGAAGAATCATATCAATCATAGGTGTATGGACCTCATATTTTATGGGTTATGGGTGTAGGAAAACATAATGGTGGATGGTTCAGGTTGAACTAGGAGGTTGGTGTGTGGGTATAATCATTTTGGAACTTTATTTTGGTATCAATTTAATTATGAGTTTTGGAAATGGGATCATCATGAGGTTGATTGAACCATAAGTGAACTAGATTGGTGATGTATCTTTTCTTATCGGTAGAGTGTGGTGGTAAAATGATGTGATTGAAAACCCAATGTGTAAAATATACCCACTATGAGATTCAGAATATTTTTTGTGTACTTTAGTTTTTTGATATTATATATAGGTTTTAAGGAATTGTTATTAGGTAGTGCAATGACATAGTGTATCTCTATGGGTGAAGCCACACATTTTAGGGGGAATTCATCCAGAGAATGGCCGAATATTATAATTTCATAGAAATGGATGTGTGGAGGCATAAATAAAATTTAAATAATTAATTAAGATAGGTTTGATGTGGTTCTAGGATCAAATATCGATTTTAGGAGAAATTATATCATAATCAGGCTTACTGTTTTGAGTTTCCTAGTGGAATCATATTTAGCATTAATGGATGATTTGGGTTGCATTAGAGGTGAATTAATGTCTGAGGTATGTCAGGGCACATTTTCAAAGGACTACCATAGAATATTGGGGATTTGAATAATTATTATGGAGATTTATTTATTAGTTATATTGTTATAGGTTGTGAATTGTTGATAAATCATGAATTTTTTATCTGGTGTGGGGTTTATGTTAATAATTGAGACATAGATAGAGATTTTATGTTTTTTGATGTCCTTATCATGTATTTTTGTGAGTGGAATGATTCTTGGAAGATTACTCAATAGTTTATGTGGGAATATAACCATTTATTATTGATATCCATGTGATAAAATTGTATTGTTTCAGGTGGTGTTACTGCAAATCCAGTGCCTTGAATCATAACTGAGGACATTCAGGGAAAATTAATAATAAATAGCGGGCTTCATTTTTTATCACCTGATCCATGAAATAAAAAAATAAAAAAATAACAGGGTATTACATTGACCTATAGTTAGTCAATCCCCAAACCCCATAGTCATGCAGTACACTAATTTTACATTTTTTTAAATGGGTCTGTTAATATTTTATGGTTTCATGTTAATAACTCCTATTTTGATTTTTGGTGAGGGCTTCATGAGTAGTGGGGAGTTAGAACCACCTTTACCATTATTTCTTTCATCCCATTTATCTAGTTCATTTAATACTGGTTCATCACACATATTCAAGGTAATATCCCTCACTCTCTTCCCATAGTTCTCTTTCTCTATCTCTCATATGGTTTTTGGGTTTTTGGCTATAATTTGGATTGATAATTTCTTCAGTACATGGTGAGACCATGCTAATTATTTTGGGTTTATTATTTCTATCAGAGAGGATGTACAATAGGGATGAAATCAAGAATATTTTTTTATGTTACATTTCATAGTGAGTGCCATTGTAGTTTTGGTTTATTTTGGGAGAAATTGGTGATTTTTGGGTCTATAATTTGGGTTTTTTATTTTATTAGGTCCAATTGTGAGTTAAGAATAGACCACACATCATTACAAATGGTTTCAATATCATAGGGATTCAAAATGATTTTTTCATTTGTTATGAAATTTTTTAAAATTGGTTTTATATTTTTGTTTAAATCTTTCGATATTGTTTATTGATGATATAGTTTTTCATGGACATAGAGGATATTTTATGAGGATATATATGATAATAAAAACTTTATTTTATGTAAGTGTCCTTGAAATTATTTGAGTCTTTTGGTTAGTTGAATATTTTATGTTAGTTTTCATTAAATAGTATTATCTAGATTCATATTTCATGATTTAATGAGTTTCCCTTAAGGCTGGAATAGGGTTTCATTGTCTTAGTAGTCAATATAAACCATGTATAAAACTAATGTTTTTATCCTGAAACCCTAGTCAAATGAGAGATGGTGTCCCTCCTTATATATTTTCATGAGGCTTGTGTTATATTTCAAAGATCTAAGGATTTCCATTTTTGTAGTATTTTTTTCAGATGTTTTTATAAAAAAATTTTAATCCAGGAGAAATGTGGTGATTTGAGAATGTTTTTTGAAATGTTTCTTTTAAATGGGGCTATGGTTTTATAAAAAAAATTGGTAATATTTTGGTCTGTGTTACTAGCATGAGTAATAATGGAACCTCATGGTTTAACATATTAATTGTCAAAAATTATTTTATTTTCTTTATAATAAAATAATTCCGGGATTGATTGAGTTTATTTATTCCATTTAACCTTTTATGGGAGTTTTTCCCTTTTCCAAATCATGATAGATTATTGTGTTTGTTATTATTGATATCCTATAGACTGTGTTTATGAGTGTTAATGAGTGTTATATGGGTTGGATGATGATGTTAATTAGTTAGTACCAATGTGATGGGTTGATCTAGATTGATGTGATCAGACGCTTTGAATTCTATTATTGATTGAGATGTAAGGCTTGGTTTTGAGTTACTAGTACCCTATTGATAAGTTAGTGATCTTGTGAGATGGGATGCATTACATGTATGTCATTTAATGGGTATGATGAAAGTATTATTATGGAAATTGATGGATTGTGGTGGAGTATATGGTTAGATTGAGTTTGATAGGCCGTCATGGAGTTCCATGGGTGGACAATACAGAATGACATCATATCAGCCAGTAGTGAGATGAACGGACTCGGGATCCAATATCACATTGTGGGAAAACCATTAGTGATTTGGTTTCTCAGTTATGATGTTTTACAGATAATGGGTGGGTTTTCATTTCATGAGTGATAATGTAGTGTCTATATTGTTCAACAACCCCCTGTAGTGAGAATGTATGGTTTGGATCTTTGAATGAGATTGGAAATAGATTTAACATTGCCTAATTATTTTGATTATAGGTTCATAATATGGTATTTGGTGACTCTTCTATCCAGTATTGGTTGAATTAAGTATTTCTATATGTCAGGGTATCTTGTTTAGTGCATGATGACAAGGGAAGAGTACATGTGTGTGAATTTTGTGTCATGATTACTTATATATTCCTTGGATGAACATGAATACACATTATTATCTATATCTCATTCAAGTACACATGATGAAAAAACATAGTATATTTAATCTTTGGGGTTTCTAATTAGGTTGTTGGCCTCACCCCTACCTGTGTACATAACATAATGTTCGATGAATGTGGGAAGACCCTCTTATTTTATCTAAGTACATAGGTACTACATGGATTCAGACATACATTATAGGTTTAATAGGTTACAGAGGGTACAGATATTCTATGAAATTTATAAGAGTTTCATGTAGAGAGTTTACATTCTTATTAATATTCATCATGTGTAATAGATAATGTTTCCATTATTTTATATGATTTGTTTTATACCATGTTTATCTATTGATGATCTGTTAGGTTTTAGTGTATCATAAAGATATTTTACTACATTATATTATAGAGTTTGGGACCCTTTTAGGTCTATGTTTTATATATGAATGTATTTGTTGTGATATTTGTTATATAGATGGGTCATGATAATTTTTTTATTATATTCAATAATTACCATCACACATTATTTTTGATGTCAAATCCTCTCCAGTAATAATCCAAGATTTCAATGCATTTTGGCATCCTTTAAAATTAATGGACGATCATAATATGTTATTTAGAGATGCTTGAACTGACACTATTTGCACGGTCTGAGGTGGGGATTAAAATAATTGGACCTATTCTTTAAATCACCCAAAAATTGATGACTGAATTAGTAACATTAATAGAATCTTGATGTATAATTCCTATAAGAATCTACATAAGTATATTATCCTTAAAAAAATTCCACTTATTTATATTTTAAATATATATCTTTGATATGAGGATATCAAAGGTCAATTATTGTTTTTCTTCATTGATATGAATATATTTTACCTTTAAAATCCAATATCAGGATAATATTTAGCATATTTTATATTTGAAATTTTATATGAAAATATAATTGAAAAAAATAATTCGACGTGGTATTATTTCAGGGTGAATGAGATATCAAGTTTCCATATGTCTATAAATTAAAAATATTAACAATGTATAAGTACTTATATGGGTTGAAATACTCTCTGTGCAATTTTTACATGATTCTATTAACAAAGTGATCTTTTGAATTTTATAATATTATATAGAGTTACTAGAATACCGATGAAATGAGTTAGATGTTTTTGATGAAGAGAACACTACAATTATTTGTAGCATGAAGATAAATACTTAATTATTAATGGTTTCCCTATTTATGGAATTATGGATTCCCGTATTTATATTTTTAGTCAGTAATAGAAATTATTATGGGGTAATAGTTATTGGTTGACTTAAGGGGAATTATTATTTTCAAAATATAAAGAGCTTCAATAAGATGTTTTATAATTTATTCAAAATTATTTTTTATGGATATTGATAACTTATTATAAAAAATATGATATATGGTAATGATGATGATTTCATGTTGAAATTGATATAAAAATATATAAACGTTTTTTTTTGGATTTTTTAAATTATATTTTATATATGATAAAATATAAAGCGAAATGGTAGAATGTATTTGAGGCTTCAGTGAATGTTCTAGACTAATTATGATATTCTATAAAGAAAAAATAAATAATGAAATGTTTTTGGATATTTCTTATTAAACGATATATGTATATTATAAGGTATAGAATTCATTATATAATATTAATATAAAATTAATAAGTGGTATATAATTTATTTTGATATATTGATATCAGTTAACTAGTACCATAACCAACCATAGTTTACATTATGGACTTATCATAATATGGTGATATATTTAAAGTATATATTATAACTAACATAATAGCTTGTGATTTATATTTGTAGTATAATGTAACTTGTGGGTGTTTTATTTTCATTCCATACATGATAAAAATATTATCAATGTTTAATGTTTACAAATATATGAGATAATTTATTGATGCATTTAAATGGTAAATGTATTCATTCATTTGGAATAGATTTAAAAACATGTTTTAATTGAAGAATTTCCTTAAAATTTATTAACATTTAGGTGAATTAATGTAAGGACTCAATGAATTTTCCTATAAATTGGTTAGTGTCCATGTAAATATAATATTTACTTCATATTTATTCTCCATACCCAAAAGGGCTCTACAAAATCTTCTTTTTATTTGGGAGGTATTAGAAAACCATGGAAATTAGGAGGATCCCAAATAAGTGTGGATTGATTCATTAACCAGTGGATACACCAAGGTTGAATATTTACCTTCAATGATTCTATTTTATCTTACATAAACTCTTTTGTATTATGTATGACAATCCCATAATAGTTTAAGGTACACTTGTTCATCCTTTTGGTAGAAATGAGCTTTTAGTTTAATCATTTTTTGATCAGGGAGTATGTTTTCATTAAATCATCCACTACATGAATGCAGTTTTTTAATCATATAAAACCCCAATATAAGAATATATCATCATCCTACAATAAAATATACATAATTATTCACTTTAATCAATTGTGTAATAAAGCAAATATGCAACATGGAGAAGGGAATCCACAACAGTTGATTCTATAAAGTCTGGTGATGCCTCGAGAACACAACCATCATCATGGTGATTGAAATATTTCTAAAATATGAAACAATATCCTATATTAATGCATCCTAAAATATTTATTTTGGTGTATTAATAATCAATTTTTTTATTTTTATATCTACAATCTTCAATATCAATCATTATTTATAAAACTCTATTTCATAAAAAATTAAATAGAATAATTATATTGAAATGTTAAATTGGAATCATGGATGTGGTTGTATGAATTTGTGTAGGTGGGTTTGATTTATATTCTCATTAGGCATGAAAATTGATTTTATTAGAGAACTAAATGAAAAGTGTATTATTTTAGTGGATCTATAGTGGAGCTCCTTTGGATAAAGAACTAATGTAAATGAATCATTACCAATAATAAATTTTTGGGCACTAAGGGATGAATCAATAGATTACTATTGAACTATTATAATGTGATGATTTGGTTTTCCTATAAATTGTTATAATTTCTGGGAACAATTTTAAATCATCAAAATTATCTTTTCCCTAAATTTATTAATTAGGGAGATCACCTGCATCATGAGATCCTATTTCTCCTATCTCTTAGTGGATTTTATACATTATTTATTGACATAGCTTATACCTTAACCCATGTATTTTACTTATATATGGTAATAGTGTGTGGATATTTATGTTGTTATCATTTAATTTATTTTCTACAACTTGTGTAATATTTTTCAAAATAGAGAAATGTGAGGGATTTATTCATGGATACTCTGTCTTCGAGCTCCTATGAATATGTGACTATTTTTCATGTCATGAATTTTGTAGGGTGAATCTTTGTGGTTTGAAAAAATAACAATCATTACCAATAATTTGTGTCTTTCCAGTAGTCACTATTTTAGAGGAGTGGAATTTTTTATTAAAATTTTTTTATTACTTTTATAGTCCTTTTTAGTGTGTGTGGAGCTAGATGTGGGAATGATAAAGAGTTTTTTATCATCAAATAAATATTTAAATTTATAGAAGATATATATTTATTATTATTTTTATCACAATGATGTCAATCTATCATAATTACGTGGCATGATAAATATAATTAATGAATGTGAATATGAGAGTATAATCCAATTTTCAGTTTAGATTTTTTTTATTAAATTAATTTTAAATTATTATTTCTATTTTAAGTAGTTAAAAATAGTTTCTTATCGAAATTATATATTCCCAAATATTAACGAAATTTAAAAAACAATGAATGATGTGTTGTATATATATAAAATTTTTAATCTAAATATTTATTATTAAAAAAATATATTTCCATGTAAATGAATGAATCATTATCTGAAGATAGTTAGAATCATTGAAATTGATAATAAAATTCTTGGGATGTGATGTATAACATTTTGACTAAATCAAGAAATAACACTAAAATGTTTTGAATCATTATTAATTCAAATGACCCATTTTTATTAGGGTCTCCAAAAACTCTAGATATCCGTACGGGAGTTCAAAGAGGCATTAGACCCACATAGTCTCCCCCTAGTGGATAGATTTTTATGGAATCATCAATCAATTGATTCTTTCAACCTTTTAATATACTTTTCAAGTGATCTACATCATCTCCAAACTACAGGGATCATAAACCACAATCATATTCTCATCCTTTTTTATAGAGGGTGACTTGATCTATATCTGGACCGATATACCATGATCATCCATTGGATTTCATTTTTCCATATTCTAATTCTCCTTTGACATCCATCAAAATAGAGATCCTATAAAAACTCTGATATTAGTATGTTTTCTTGGACTTCGACTACAATTTCAAAATTCCTTCATTCACTCGACAATAAGAAATTTTTTTGGTATGTTTATATGATTTCAGAATATATCTCACACCCTTTGTTATCTAATTCCACCACATATCTGTATTGAATTATATATTTCAAAACATAAATTAGATTTTATGTGTATTGAGATAGAAGAAAATATCAAATCAAACATGTATGGTGTTTTTCATTTTGTGTGTATTTATAATACAATTTTTTCATTTTGGTCACCTCAAACAGGTATATAGGCATGGTCTAGTATATCACGGGTTTGATCCTCTATACCCTTTTGGTAGGTTGGAAGATGTAACCTAGTAGGAGGGTGTAATTGATAGAGAATTCTTGGAAAGCTTCTGGGAAGGGTACTTTTCCCAAATATATGTGTACTCTTCATGCCCTTCTTTAAAATAGAAATTTACATATGGCATTATGGTTTCTATCCCCATGGGTGATTGAAATGATTTGTTAGAAGTGGCTGGAAATTGCATAAAAGGGTAAATTTTTGACATCAGATGGTGTGAAGTGGGTACCATTAAAGGTTTCACGAGGTAGAGAAGGCTATGTTCTCGGCCCATCCATCTATGTACACTCTTCTAGACAGTTCCTTGGTAATGAATCTAAGGGTCATAATATCTCCCCAACACTGAAAGGTAACTCCCATTTCCTCTTATATAATAGTGTTTCTGAATTTGGAAATGAATCCTTTGATATAGAGGACACTGAGTTGTGGAAATGGGTTAGACCTAAGAAGGATAATATGGGTGCAATCCGTAGTGTAGAACATTGTTGAAAATGATGAAACTACATTTAATATTCCTTAATCATCATAATATAATGAATATGATGATAAAACCACAAATGTTTTTCAAAATTGTTTGATGAAATGGAATAGAGGGCCATTGAATTTTTTTCTTATATGGATAATACATGGAGAATGACATTGGCATTGAAATATTATTCATATCTTTCAGAAACTATGATTGTTAGATTAGAAGTAGAAGGTATTAGTATTAGGAATATTTCCTATACTACCCCTAGAGGACATATAAATTTCATTGGTCTTAATGAGGTTACCATGAATTAGGAGATTCTTCTCTCACATGAGTCTCCCTATAAAATTAAAAACAAAGTTGAATAATAAATTTAGGTGGAGGTCCAATAAGAATAAATTGAAATCATGAATCTGGAATGAAATATTAATGAAAATGTATTCTTTTTTATAATCTTTATTGATGATAATAAGGTATTTTATTAAATAAATTTTCGATGTCATGTCCAATGAATATACATAAATTAAGTATTTTATAGAGGAGAGTGTGGAATAAAATATTTTAATAAAATTATCAAAGGACTATCAATGCCGAATGGAGGCTTGAGATGTGATTTTTGTAACTAAGGATAGACAATAATATACTACTTCTTAGAGCCACATTCTACTTTAGGTCTTTAATAAAAAAAGAATAGGTTTGGAAGAATTCATTAAGATATGGTACATGATGAACGATTTTTTTTTATTCATATGTATCCTAGGTAAAATAATTTATTTATAAAATGGATTCCACCTCAGATACTAGATAATAATAACTGATGGAATTACTGGAATGTATAATCTATTACAATCACGGTTTAATTTTGATCTTTTTCTGTTGTCCACTTTTCCTAAAGGTTGTTTCTATTGAAAAATAAATAAAATATTTTTAAACATTGTATCATATTTCAATTATATTTATAAATAATCAACTCTAAAGAATTATTTAATTGAACATTTGGGATAGGATTCATGAAAAAATCTGTTTCTAAAAGGCTCGTTAAGGATAATCATGATAAGGATAAATTAATTGATATAATATGGAAATATTTTGACGATGTATAGGAAAAGAATATATTCAAAATAATGTTAAATGAGATATAAAATTCTTGATATTGATGAGAAATATCATTTTAATGATTATCTAAATGATAATAAGGTCTACACAATAATTTGGGATAGATTATTCAAAATCACAATAGTTACCAAGTCGGTGGCTAATGAATTGAAAGAAGGTGCATTATATTTTTTTGGATGTGAGATTAGAAAATAGATATTTTTTACTATAGAAATTCATAGTTATGGAAAAATGTCCTTTTCAGTTCAATGATATGGAAATGAGGGTCTTAATTACTAAAGTTATACTAAAATTCAATAATTTAGAGAATGAACTATGTTAAAATGTTCCATTAAAAATTAGAAAATAATATATTTTTTATGAAATGATTGAAACCAAAGTCTCAAATGTTATTTATTTTACTCTTCATGATATGTGAAATATAATAAAACCATTTTATAGTGGTTTTTTATAGTATTTTTTCATTAGAAATTCCATTTTATGATTTTTTTAAAATTCCTAAAGAAATAATGAATAATATTCATACACTTTATCCAATAGATATCTATAAGAGATGATTAGACTAGTGTAATCCTAAATTATTAATGATTAATAATCATAGGGAGAATAATAGTAACTAGTTAATAAAATTATGTTAAATAATGTGAATCATGTTTGAAATAAATTTACTATGGTAAGAAAAAAATGTAGTGATAGAACTGATGTACATTAAATTGTATGAGATAGCCTCCGGAATTTGGAATGTTCTGGTTTCTTAAAAGAGTTTTGGGTTGATATAGTAAATCAAACAACGTATTTGATCGATATGAGTTTACCATATTGATGATGAAGAATTTAACTAATGAACAATAAATTATTAAATATATTGAAGACTCACCCATAAATAATTTCAGATGATTTTTCTATGTTTATATTGATTCTAGTGAATGAGATATGTTTGGGGAACATTCCTATACATATTTCCTTATAGGGCAGATAAAATATAGTTATTAATTTTTATTTTATTCTAATTATTGAGTAATTTCATTTGATGTTGTGATATAACCATTAGTAAAGGTTCCCTATATAGGGAATAATGATTACAAAGTGTTTCAACTATTTAAAAAGGAATCAATATATCATGATCTTGCAAAACTGAATGGAATCAACAAATAAGTTTTATTTTAGATATTACCAAATATATATTTGTTATGGGATATCTAAATAGAATGGAAGGTTGTTATAATTTAGAGGAATCATGAATTATTAATATAATTTAATTCACAATGATCGTATAATAAAATATGAGATTTCCATGAGAAAGTATCCCTCATGTTCCACTAAGGATTGATACTACAACTTCGACACTAGTGTAATGGATCGAGTAAATTTTATATTATTTTCATAGATTGGATAGTTTAGATCATGAAATCCTAAAAGGTAATAAACTATTTCTGAATTGAAATAATGGGAGTGGTAATGATGGATGATATTAATACATTACTTGTAAACAATACTTTCCAGTTAATGGGTTAGCTATTTGGAATTAAACAACTCTATAATAAGATTTTTTCCATATTAAGGTTAAAGTAGAGGTAGAAAATAGAATAATTCATGGTTATTTATTAAATAATGTAAAATTCATGGTTATTTGTGAAAGGGTATCAACAAAAATAAGGAGATTTATTTCATTGAAATATTTGTATTATTCATGACGAGTATGATTATTAGTAATGTGATTAGAGTATATGCAACTGAATTTTAATTTGTAAATTAGTTTTATGTTAATAATACAATCCTTCTAGAGGATTTTTAAAAGACAATTTATATAGAGAAACTTAAATGATTAAATTATTCTAGATGGGGATTATTTTATAGTGAGAAATTTTGTTAAATTGTAATCAACTATGAACTTCTAAATTAGAATTGGAGATTTATTTATTTCATAAAAATAATTTTTAGATCCTATGAAATGTTGATTATTTTTTACATAAATAATATTGGGGGATGTAAATTTAATTATATATATATATATATATTAATATATTGAATTTGTATAACATCATTTTGGAAATCCCATTGATGAAATTAATAAGATAGTTCGCATAAGAGCATATCAAAATTTTAAGGATGGAAGAATTTAGAGAAGGAAAAGGGTTTTAGGGATAAGTATTAGATGATACTAAATGATACAAACAGTTATGTTTTTACATTCTTACTATATCAGTACAATTTTCAAAATTTTATTATTATTTAGATAAATAAATTAAACCTCAATTTTTGGTCACAAAACTAATTCCAATGAGAAGGTACCAATGAAATATGATATGGATAAGTACATGGAATGGATTAAAAGGCCTATATAGTGGAAAATCATATATTATATAGTTTATGTATGGTTTTAAATTTATCATGTAATTTAATTATTTTTATTTACATGTTCAGCATAGGGGAATGTAAATTAGAAACAATGAAGTTGATATTATGTTATCTCGAATGTAACGTAAGATTGTGTCTATATTTTTTGAATAAACGTGTTATTAAATGGGTATGTGGGTGTAGACATTATAGGATATAAATTTTTTTGGAGGAGTAAAATAAAAGGGACATATGTGGCTCTAATAGTTCCTAAGAAGAAGTTGATCCAGTTGAAGGGCCTATTAAAGATATGAAAATTGAAGAATGTGAACATAATGATATTATGTTATGGAATGATTTAAATCCATGTTTTAAAAAATCAATTACACTATTCATGGAATAATCAAATTAAACATATATATCAATACATTTTGAGTCATATAAAATAAGGATTTTAGTGAAATTTTATCAAAAATGGTTTCAATGGACATGATTTAGGTAAGAGTATGATAATTTTGTACAATGGTAAAACAATGATATTCAGAATGTATTAGAGATAACTCCTAAAATTAAAAGGGTTGTAATTGTACTTATAAGATTGTGTTTCAAGAAAATGATCGTGAACATGTATTCAAGTGATAAAATTTATAGTTTTGAATCAAATTTCTCTAGGATTACTAATTCACAAGAGTACTATATGAGTTCAGTGGTCGTGGGGTTATTATATATGACTAACAGAAATAATTGTATAATCAATATAAATTGTTTAGGGGGTGATGGAAAATTCAATCATTTTGTGGATGTATCTGGATTATGGAGTCCATGATTCTACAATTTTAGTATGTATGATAATCTAACATGGATAAATATTAACTATTGGGAATGTGATATTTGTTTGAAATTCAAGCCATTTTTTGAAAACTGATTTGAATTATGATATGGGATTTTCATAAAAATATGTTTCCCTTACTCAGATGTTTTATAATCATTTGAATTAATTTTATTTATTCAAATTGTTATATGTCACATCAGTAGTGAATCTAGATATTCAAATTTTTCTTTTTTAGTTAATTTTAAGGTTCCATCCTATATATAGGGTACATCCTAAAACATGTTATATCCTTGTGTTCTAAATGGATGTGTGACTATTACTATATTTTTTAT
This sequence comes from Viscum album, assembly GCA_963277665.1. Lineage (NCBI taxonomy): Eukaryota > Viridiplantae > Streptophyta > Magnoliopsida > Santalales > Viscaceae > Viscum > Viscum album. Next base: position 604,422,017 of record OY728123.1, read on the forward strand.
ACCATTATCCTTTTACTTATGCTTGGTTTTGATTGGATGATATAAATCATACAATGGGATTTTCATATGGATTATTTTAAATTAATTATAATTGGAAATTTAATTAATGTTTGGAATTTTGAATTTGGGATTCTAAATTTGTGTTGTTGGAACAATTCAATTAAATATATAGATCACTTTTAAAATATGTTCATTCCCCATATAGTGTGTTATTCTCAGAATAAATGATATATGAAAATAATTTTTCCTATACACCTTTAATTATGTGAGAAATCAAAACAACTTGATATAGTTTTAAGATATATGACATGTCTTAACCTTATAAGAGAAAATATAAACCATGATTTTTTTGGAGGGGCTTGTGAGATGTATTATGAAAATGATAACATGAAGAACATAAATTATCTCATTTAATCTAGAACATTATTTTATGAAAATATGATTTTGTTAACCAGAAAAAAATAATATGAAAATCCATCAATAAATAATTTCACATGATATAAATAAATGATTTTATTTTATTTATGATTAAATAATTTATATGTGTAAACATAAAACCCATAGTAATATTCAATTCAAAAAATATGATGGCGAAACCAAGCTATGGATGATCACCTTTATGATAATTAAATGATAATCCATTATTATGATTCAATGATCCTTATAGAAGTTAAAAAATTGAAAAAATATTTATAATGGGATTATAAAATAGGTTTATAAATATAAATATTATAAAAATACATTGATAGATAAAAATAAGAAATAAAATTTGGAATCTGGAAAAAATTCAATACCAAATTGAAAAATTAAAATTTTAATATATACAAGTTCTATATAAAACATGACAAAATTATTAACTATAGAGTACATAATATTGTAAATTTTATATTATGAAAATATTCCACCATTATAAAGATGATATTAAAGATAATAGAGTAATTTAGAAAAGTAAATTTAAGTTGGTAAAAGATAGAAGTAATAAAGTTTTCGTGAAAAAACGAATTATAACCCACTTATATATATATTAGTGTTTCCGTCAGTGGAAAATTATTTTTTCAAAATGTAGAAATAGGTAGTTATCAACCAAAATAATTTATAAACACCAGGAATGACTAGTTACAACTTTCTAATAAATGGATATACATGAATTTATCTACAATAAATTATCAATAATAATTAAATTATTATTTAATAACAATAATTATAAAAATAATGTGATAGGTTTCCAAAAATAATATATCTAATAACTATTTAAAAAATTATTTATGAAGAAGAAAAATAAAAAATATAAGAACAAAATCAACATATAATTTTAGATAAGTTAAAATTATATCATCATGTTCATGTGTCTTCCTATAGAACTCTTGATGTATTCTATATAATCATTGGAAATATGAATATTTTGGCATTAAATATCATTAAAATATAAGAAAATTAGATAATATATTTACTGGTACTGACATGAAATCTCATTAAACACATTATTCACATATTGATGATTATTTATGATACAATGGCTTCTAACTATTAAATAATGTGTTAATACGGGGTGTTACTGATCTAGATGGAAATATATTTATTTTTTCTTGAAAAAATATATTTTTAGTGCATCATAAATCCTCAAGAAAACATCATTCAATTATTGGTCATTTTTAAAGTATTTGGTTTTTAATTAGTATAATATTTAAATATAGTGTATTATTTAAATAATTTAATTTAAAACATGATATAACACATTCTATATATTTTAGATTCATATAGATAGGTTATTTAATGATTATTTTATTAGAAGATATAAATTTCAAATAATTTTTTTAAATTTTATTTCTAATGTATGGATTATTATATATTTCATTTGATGATACAATTGAAGTCTGTATTAGATAGTGTGACATAAATTTTTTATCACATATTAATCATCATTGTAAAATATTATAATTTTTAATATTTTAATCTAATTGATTAGTTATTAAAAAACACTATAATTCACATTTTAAGAATATTATACATTTTTTCACATGATAAGAAAAATAAGAAAATTTAAGTGTAAATGATAGAAGATAGTTCAATGTAAATACTAGAGTACATATTTTATCCCTTTTTAGTCTATTATGCATCAAAATGTTGTTTGTGAATGTATACTCAATGAAATTTGGAGATTTTTCTTTTATCAATATTAAATAAATTCATGATTTTTCACTCCTGAAAAGATACTTTCTCTTCCATCCCCTGATATCATTATTTTAGTATTATGATATATGATAGTTTATAATATAGATCTATTAAAATGATCTTCTACTCATTTATCCATGAGACTATTTTTCAATAATTTTATCTATTTCCAATTGCATTATATATTCTATATAGTATGATTAATATTAGAGAATATATACATAGAAATTATTTATATATAACTAGAGGTATTCTCTATGTGTAAATAATGTAACTAAAATTTACATATTTGTAATTAATATCATCATGCATGTAAATTATTTCATTATTTTTATGTATAAATATTATGTTCATGCCTTTATAATTTCCAAAATTTAAATAAATATTAGTATATCATTTAATTATTCTTTTTATTCTACTAAAATACAGAAATAAATTTAATATTTGAAAACATCTGTTTCAGATTGTAATTTTCAGACATGAATTTAGAGGATGAGAATTTATTGTTCTAGATGAAACAAAAAAATCTCCTATTTTTTAAGATCATATGTGAAATTAAATGAGGATATAAGAAAAATGTATGTTCATCTTATGATTCCTAGATAATATAAATAAAATTTGAAACTATAATTAAAATAAAGGATTGAAATTTTTTGGTTCCAATTTAACCCTTACCCGTAGGGTAGGATACAGATTTAGATCTTGTGTCTTTGAATAATATGAACCAAAAAAATTTATATGTGAGTATTTTAACATTTTGAGAAACAAAAAAATATTAATGTTTAGAAATAACCTATCATGTTTTACAATATAATATAACTCACCAACTTTTGAAAATTAATAAAATATTATAATAATTGAAAAATAATTTAATATATGATTTATTATTATAGTAAGAAAATAAATTTATGCACTATTTGGTGGAAATGTACAATCCATTTATAAATTTTATTAAATGGGATGATTTTAAAGGTGGATTAAAATAAAAGAAACTAGCATAAAATCTTTAATTTAATTATTGAAGTCATCTAAATAAAAAAAACACTAACCTTATACTAAATAAAAAAGTGGATATTATAGTATAAATAAAATGGAATCTGTATTTTTGAGGGAAAACATTCCATATTTTTGATAATTTATAAAATATCACTTTTTAAAGTATTTTTAATGTGTTTGTATGTTTTGATGTTAAAAAATAAAAATTAACTAAAATAAATTTTAGTTAAATTTGAAAAATATCCCCTATGATGTTATGTAGTAATAATAAAAAATAAGATATTATACCCAATGTATCTCCTGAATCTAACTATGAATTTACCCCATAGGGTGGGGCACTCAAACCACATGTGACTAAATGAATGTGAACCATAGATGTTATCTTCCACAATCCATACCTCATCATAAGGGTAGAGACTACCACCTTCTTTACAAATCGTCTGTTGTAATGACGCAAAATTTTTTATCAATTAAAATTACCTTAAAAAATAATTTCATATACTATTAACTACATGAAATCACTTTGAGAATCCAAAAAAATATTATAAATAATAAATAAATTAATTAAGAAGTATTTCTAGAAGTTATGGAACCTATACTAATGAAATAGAAACTTGAACTTTAGAATAGTAATGTGGCACATTATAATTGTAAACTAGAAAATTGATTTATAACCACACAAATAAAAGTATAAAAAAATTAATCTGTATTATATGTGAAAATATTATATAATAAAATAATTTAATATCTAAATACATATTTTATAAATTATTAATTAATTGTTGGAATTATTGTATTTCAAAAATATGTCATTACAGTTTTTTGATTAATTTAATAATATAAAAGAGAAATTATATTTTAAAAAATTAAAAGTAAATCAATATATTTTCCCACATTATTATGAGATAATTTAATGATAGAGTAGTTAATTTTTCAAGATTTTATAAAATCAGTTATGATTTTAAAATATGTAATTTTTGAGTAAAAGATGGTTTTAATTAAAAATTTAATTTCTCATATTTAGAAAATTATTTTCTTAAAATTGAGGGCCATTTTTAATTATACAAAATAAAAATTTTCCAGGGTGTAATTTTTTTCTTAAAGTAATTGATTTTTTTGTGAATAGAAAAAATGAGATATATAATTAAAAATTCTAAATACTCAAATTGTGGAGTCATAGATGAAATATGACTGATGTAAGAAAAAAATAACAAGCTATACATAATAATATAAATATATTTAGTGGTAATTATCAACTTATTCATATTTTTTATCCCAAATAATAAAATAATGAATTAAATAATGTGAATACACACCTCTCATCCACTATAAATACCACCCCTCACCACCTCTACTCCTCACATCATCAAAAAATTTATTCTAGTCCAAATTCTGCCCTATTCAATTACAAAAACCTTACCCAATTTCTTGGACCTCTTGGAATCTATTAATGAACAACCCATTTCCTCTATGTAGGTTTTCAGGGAAGAGAAATTCAAGTGGTAAATTCCCCTTTCATTTTCAATTAATTTACATTCTAGTTATTTTATTTTTCTCTCTACACCACCATTCATCCAAATGGTATAATAAATCCATTACATCACATTTAATTTATCCCTGTTATTATAAGGGAATAATTAATATTTAAACCCCTTTCCTCTACCTTTTATTCTAAAAATGAAAATTTCATTTGTGATGTGTTAATTTATAGCCATTAAGGATGAAAATATTTTAATTTTCCGTTAACAGCTCCAATGATGGTCATAAAACTATTTTTATGGTTTAAAATGTTAGAATATATTAATTAGAGACTTTTTATGTTCCTCTGTTTATTATATATATAGGATTTTTAAGAATAAAACAATCAAATTCATTGTGAGGGAAAACCGCAGAAAATAATCCAATTTACAATCTCTAAATTATTATCTAATGATTTATCCACAACAAAAATAAATATATGACTTATATTATAATTTATCCCAAAGTATATTCATTAATAAATTATAACTTCAATTATGAATTTCTATTTCTATTTTACATGAGCTTACATCCTCTTATATAAGAGAACCGATCAAAAAAATTAAAATAAGAAAGCAATCCAAACCGAAGAAATTAAACACTATAAGTAATTAAAAAGGCCATAAATAAAATCAATAAAATAATAATAAATAAATTAAATGTAAAAAATGTTCTATAATTATTAATTAATGAATGTAATTTTATTATTTAAAATATTAATATAAAGTGAAGAACCATTTTGGACATATGGGGAAGGGACACTACCCAAACATCCATTTTTCATTTGAGTTACCATTTATCATTCTTTAACCTAATGTAACGCTTATTTGTTTTTATAAAAAATTTATAAATTATATTTATATGTTACAAACTCATATTTCAAGATCATATCATCCTTATTTTAGGGGTCAATAAATGTTTTAAAAATCTTTCCATCTAAATTCATCCCAGTACACAAGCCATATTAAATGGAACTTCTCTATTTCCTACCCCTTTTCAAGTAAACATAATAATCTATTTTAATCATCAATTTTTTCATAATATTAAATAATTAATAATTAAACAAATATTTTTTTATTTTTCATTTGACATAAAAAATTATGCCTTTTCTATTTTAAAGGAACATTAATATTTTCATTAAATAGCACTAAAATGTTTTATATCTAAATTTTCATAAACACAATTTTTAATTTTATTAACTTTAGTTTGAAAAACAATATTAAGATATATTACTATTTTTCTTATAAATTCCCATGTATGGATTAAATATTTTCATTCATGGAATGATTTATTATCTTCTATTAGTTTATTCTATTTGAAATGATTATGATACAAAATTACTACAATAGTAAACACTTATGTTTATATTAAATTCTTTACATGGCACAAATATTCATGAACATGTTATTATGGTTGAGATCATATTGTGCTCCATTACATTGGGTAAGGTTTTTTCGCATGATGAATCCTTTTGGGATAGGGAGGGAACCAGATTCCTTTTTGTTACATTTTCCACAAATGTTATATAATCATGCTGGTAAGTCTGGACTCATGTTTAATTCATATTATTTGTTTTTTCCACAATAATATTATGTGATTATTTTAGGTTCCAATGTTATACATGTTATTTTTCCTTTTTTATTCATGTACCATAACGTTAATGCCATCATGTAATGCCTTATAACCTACATGGTTGATTTTATTCCTATACTTATTTCTTTAATAGGATTTTTAGATTATCCCTTTTATTCATTTATTCCACAGGTTATGCTATACAGTTGTATGAGATCATTCGTAGTTATGATCTCGTTATGGAGATTTTTTAACTGATGTTTTTATTTTGGTCTCATGAATTTTAATTATATACATAATACTCTAAATATATTAGACATTATGATCATTTCCTTTTAATTTTATTGTTAGTTATGGTTTAAATCATGTAATAATATTTGAAAAAGTATAGAGTCAATATAGTCGGTCATAAAAAAAAGTCTAGTTTTTTCATATTAGGATTAAATAACCATAGAGGTGTGATAATGGATTTGAGTAATTATAAGAAAACATCGAATAGATTTTATAGTATAAGTGGTTTATCAACGAAATGCATACACTATCTTAATACTATAAGTGGACATGTTTCTAGAAAATATATACCTAGGAGAAACAACTCTAAAATGTTGTTCTCATCAAAAATAATGGTAACCTGGTACATAATAATAGGCCTTATTGTGCACCTGGTTTGAAACTCCTAGGAGATATTATTTGGAAATTTCATAAGTACCAAATGAACAAATATTTGGGAAAAAATTCTATAATCATATATGTTAGGAAATAGATCATGGATAACCTATATATGAACCTAGGGAATTAAAAAATAGGATATTCATTTCATTTACTAGTTTATCCTTCTATGTCCAATTATATCTATTTATATGATTATAAGATAAGTATTCAAGACCCATAATTGTACTTTATTTTTTATAGTTATGGGATATAAATAGAATAAACTATACCAATAATCAATGTGATTGGAAATGTGATGATATTCCAAATGATATGTGTAACACCCCAAGATTTCATCGTATGTTATTTCTTCAAAGTAATTTAATAACTTGCGCTACACGCAACACCGAGTTCATGCGCACCCCGACTTACCAAACTAACTGTTTGAAATCGATTATGAATAGTAATAATAGAATTTTGAATGTTATATAATCCTTTTAATTTTAGAATCCATTTTATGAGTTTCATAGACATAATGTAAGAAAAAATTCATTTTTTTCTATTAAAAGAAGTATTTTTAAAAAAAAATGCAATTTTACATTCTTTTAATGGTGAACCCTTTTTAAATCCAATATTTGACACTTTTATATATTAAATTTGAGAAAATAAAAATCTTCATTAGAAGAGGGACATTAAAATTTAGTTTGGATAAATTTTTTTACTTTTATGATAACTTTCATATTTTTATGAATAGTAAAAAATATTAAATTTTAATTGAAAACACATTTTTTAACAGAAATAATTTGAAGTGTTAAATTATGAATTTGAATGTTTTTAATTACAATTAGATTATAGTTTTGTCATTTTATACAATTTAGGCCATTATAACTAATTTAACCTTTATATTTTACGTAAACTCATTTCTATTTTTTGATGGATTTTACTTTTTAAAACCCCGCTTTTTTGGTTTTGACAACGAGAATTTATTTTTAATTAATAAATGAAGATTCCATATTTTTAATTTCGTAAAATGGAAATCATTTTTGAATTCAGAATATCAAAATTAGCATAGTGTAAAATTTGTATATTTTTCTGAAAACTTTTAATTTTTAATGAATAGTGAAAAACATTGTGTTTTTATTTAAAACCAAATTTTTATTTAAATAATTATTTACTTTATTTAATTTTATTTTTAGTCAAAAAAATATATAATAACTATATAAGTTCAATTTAATTCATTGGATTCATTTTATAAAAAAATCAGAAGTATAAAATTTTATCGAATGTTTTACCGTCTTTTACCCACCTCCTAAGAAGATTTTTCAAATTTGCATAAAACATAATTTTACCACTTCTATGTGTTGAATTTCAAAACATTGAGAGATACATTTGATATTAGTCAGTAAAATGTGGTTCAATAAGATGAAAATAAATTTTGGTGAATAGTAACTTTTGACTTTTTTAACCACAGTTAAAAGTAAATAGGGTAATTATGGGTATAAATGATATCATAATTACTCTAACACATGTCCTAGTTCTATTGGATAAGTTTGATTAGACCAAAAACCACCTTATGAATAAAATATGATCCATTAGGACCATATTTATTAGATTAGGACGTCTATTATTATTTGTTCAAAGAAGAGTTACAATTGTTAAATTCATTGTTTAATAAGTAAACACTATATAATATAGGGTTACACATAATAAAAATTCAACTATAATTTTTAATTAGAAAGATAAAAAAATTTATAGATAATATTATTTTATTTATAAATTTTAGACATTAAATAAGTTTATTTATTTATGACACAATGATGATGCAGTAATTACCTTATTAATGAAATATTAAAATAATTGATATTATAAATTCACAAATAAATTTAATTTGAGACTTTTTATGAATTCAAAAAATTATCTAGGTTAATAGTACATGTTATGGTTTATTAAATAAATTTTTTTCGAAGTAATATTGTAGTTATGAATTTATAAAAAACAAAATACAAAATACTTTCAAAATTGACATAATTTTTTTTTCAAACAAATATTATATTATTAATTTTTATTCTATTCATAAAAATATATGGTTCGGCCAAATGGATTAAATAATATTATATATGTAATTAATTAACCACTTCAGCTTCACTTTGAAGTTTATAGTAATTTTATTAACCATATAATAGGAAAATACAAAGAGACCTGGTAAATGTCAAACTATTTAACTGAGAGTTAAATATAAAATATAAGGTTAATTTAGTGACCCAAACCTGACTAAAACATATTGGATGAGTGGTTTTTGACCCCTCCCCACCTTATCCATTAAATAATACATTTCAGATCCATTAGAAACTGAAAATTATTTTATTATAAAATAATATTTTATGTTTTTCATAAGGTGCCCTTTACCCCTCTAATAAAAGTACACTTCCCCTTATCTCAGATTCACACCTACATAGCCATTTTTCTCAGACACCCCCTTCCCTAATATCATCCAAAATATCCTACAATAATCCAAGAGGCCTTACATTGGTCATAAATCAAACATAAGGAGCCCTTTTCATCAAATCAGAAGGAAGAACCCGAAGAAGAGGTAATGATTTCACCACTATTTTCAAGTTCTTTTCTACTTCCACTTACTCTTTCATTGTTGTTACCATAATAAAATAATAAATCTAGTAACTTATATAAACTGTGATTTTTTTATAAATATGTAACAACCATTTTCATTATTCTATCCATCCTATGAATGATAATGTCACCATGCGTTCATATATATGGTTTACTGTCTCCACGTCGTGGTGTAATTTGTTATTCAACACTATGTTATTTGGATGGAAATAATTATGAGTAATATGTATATAAATAATGAAAATAACATGGTAATGTATCTATAAAATTAAAATAACATCCAATTCCACACCTTTAATGAAATTATATTTTCTCTCATGCGTACGTACTGATTACCGTCTCCACGACGCAATGAGATTCATTTCCATGTTCATCATTCATCAACGATTATACAAATATATATTATTAATAAGTATGTAATATATTACATAATAATGATTCAGGATATATATATATATATTTTTTTGTGTGTTTTTAATTATGTACTTACATATATCTTATTCACTTACTTCCGTTCAATACGATATGAAAACAGAAACATCGTTTATGCGTACGTATGGCCAACCGTCTCAATAAATCGTGTTTTCCATTTCATATATCTATTTATTATAAATATTTATATTCAAAATATATATTATATATAAATAACATTTTATATTCTAAAAGTATTTAAATCATGATCAAAATGATATGATCAAGAATAACAAGTTAAGACACGTACGATAAAGAATACGATTATTACCTAAAATGTTAATTTAACATGGAAATAATTATTAAATGGGTAGTATAAAATCATAAATGAATCATGTATGATGTAATAAATATTAATATGGTTATGTTATAGTTTAATAACTTACTATGGTCATTATATAGGAGGATAAAGGTACCCTCGACCAAAGTAATGTGCAAGGTAAGGGTCATTTTCACAATCTCTTTATTATTTGAGATTTTTTTACGTAAGTATCTACTGGGACATATATATTATCAATGTCCATGATTTATAAAATATATTTCAAATGGAATATATTTAAGTTTCTTTTTACTAAGACATCATTTTAGAATGTTTTAATGATTTATTCTTCTAATCCATTCTCATTAATGTCCATATTTTCAAAATGGTTTGAAGGATTTATTTGTATGGACATGAATGTTTTAAAATGTTAATTCATTTAAAAAGTTTCAAAGTGTAATGAGACACATTTATTAAAAAATAAATTTTAAATTTCTTCCTTTATAAATTATGTAACTTTTAAATGATTTCATGAAAAAGGGATAATTTTCTCAATGATTTTTACTAATGATTTTCAACAATGTCAATATCCTTTTACAGGGTTTTATTATTGATAGAGGTTTATTAATTATGATACAAATCATTAATGTTTTAGTTATGTTTTTGTGTTATGATTGACAGTGGATGAGTTATTTTTATTCCATTCATGGTTTATGGTTAATTTATTGACATTTCATAGTGTAGTTTTAATAAGAATGTTTATGTTATTTTTAAACCTTTTCATAATATGAATGTATTAGACTAGTATGTTTTGGGTTGAGGACCGATAAAAGTAAGCCCTCTATGTTTGGGTTCATTTACTGCAGTACCTCCGGGTTGGAGTCTAGTTACAGAGGCCATCCAGGTTGGAGTCTTGTTACAAAGGATCTCTGGGATAGAGTCTGGTTAAAGAGGCTCTCCTGGTTGGGGTTCGGATACAGTTATCCCTTGGGTCCTAGCACGAGGCCTTGAAACAGAAATTAAAGGCTATTACTATACATTCCCTCACTATGAAAATAATATTGACGGTTTATATGGTCATTCGACTTGTAGAATACGAGTGATTGTGTTTTATTATGGAATTATTTACTCATATCATATTCCTGCCATAATGTATTCATGTTTATTATCTATAAACTCATTTGTTTTCAATTATTCACCATGCCTAATATTTATGTTATATTCCAATAAATTTTTTACCCTTACTGAGCATCTGATCTCACCCCTTTTTTATGTATTATTTTCCTAGGATCCCAAGAAGTGTTTTATGTTTGATATGTAGGGTTAAGATATGGGAACAATGCCATTCTCAAAGGATTTTTTTATTGTATGTTAGAAACTGTAATTTGACATTAATGTGTTTAATCTATTTTCCAAGAATGCTAAACTGATGAGTCTTTTGGGACTTGATTCCTTGTAATCATGCCAATGTATTAAAATAATGCACCGACTCTGGGTAACTGGGGTCGGGGCGTTAATGTTGGTCATAGAGGAAGTTTAGCAATAACCTAAGAAACTAGATTTAGCTAAACATTGATTAGATAACATTACCCTAAGATAGACATTGGGGATTAGAATAGAAGAACATCCATGTATTTTGGAAAGGTATATATTTTGTGAGTTTTCCAAGAAAATACATCCCTGTCTAGATATGAGAAGGTAGAGGCGACTCTGGAATAGATATACCTAGGGGTAAAACGCAAAAACACTGCTTTGAGTTAGGCTCAAACGGGAACTAGTGCATGATAACGGGCCTTGTAAAACTCTTGGTTACAACTCACCTGAGGGATATACTTAGGATAAATCTCATTTTCTTTACAATTATTTATGAAGTATTTATGAGTATATACCTCCTAAATAGAGAATATTTTTATGATTAAGGATTATATCCATAAACTGTTCAATTTATGTAAGGTATTTTACAAGTTTGTAATTATTTATTGTGATGCATAAACAATCCTAGTGTATGACATTGTATAGAAATTATGATCATAAGAAGGATTGAGAACTCCATAAATACCTATGATCCAAAGAGTAAGAGGGATCATATCATTCGTGGTATTATTTAAACATTTAGAAGGGAAATAGTCTCCCTTGTATTCTTAACATATGAAGAAATTATATAATGTGTTAATAAGAAAAGTAAATAATTCTCTGAGTCCCATGGCTTTGAAGGGAATCAAGAGAATAAAAGGATGGGAGAGAGAACGATGGATAATGTTAAAAGGGGATAGATGGATTTTCCCATATGCGATAAATGTGGAAATAATAACCTTGGTAAATGCTTGAAGGGAATTGGAGGTCGCTCTAAGTATGGAGAAAAAGGACACCAACTATGTGATTTCAAGGGTATGAAAATGGGTTCAAATGTAAAATGATACATCTGCAAGGAAATGGGACACTATGTGAATCAATTTCCAAGTCATCATAGTTTACTGCAATTGATGCTATTGGATAATAATCAAGTTATGATACTACCTAAGATGAAGAGGAATGGCTAGTGTTCTCATGTTGTTATTATAGAATTATTTTGTTGCAGTATTGTATCAACAATATACTGGTTATATGAATAATGGAGTTAAATAAGGATTGTACTTCAAGACTATTTTATTGATGATTTGAGATTATATAGTTCTAAGAAATGTGACATAATAGTAAGCCACAATTTTTTGAAAATACATGGTTGAAGGAATGTTATTCCTTAATAGGGTCTTGATAATGAGATAGATATTTTGGAATAAGAGATGTTTTAATTGGATAAAATATATTTGATATCTTGACTTCCATGGAATTAATTAATAGTGTGTTTATTTCATCATTGTTGGAATATTCAAAAAAATTTCATATAAGGAATATATCAATTATTATATAAATTATAAGAGATCCTGATTGTAATCAATGAAGTTTTATTCTAATTGATGGTGTTACAATGTTTTAGTATAATACATTATGATGGTGTTCACATGTTATTACATGGAAAAAAGAATCTTAATTGTGTTTAGATTCCTTATAAAATTTGGACTATGAGTTTGGATAGATGTATTTTTGATATGTCTAATGGTTGGAATGGATATGGTTGAAATTGGATACTATTTTAATGGTTATTATTGTATTTTTATAAATAGGACAACACCAAAACCGTGTGACAATCCATCACGTCAGACAATGCTGTGGGAATCGAACCGAAAACAATAGTGTGATTGAGATTAATCTCCTACTGTTGGACTACGTGAAGTCCCTAGATTTCATAATCTAGTTTTTTAAGGGTATGATAGGTGAATTAGAAATTCATTTTTGGATCCTTATATGATTAGGATAAATATTATATTTTTTTTTAAATCATTTGGAGTGAATGATGAGTTTTTTGTTGGAATTAGTTGAAGGATGAAACTCTACTTGTCATGTATATATATATATATGTAAATTTTCCTCTTATTTTATGGGAAAATTAATTATTAAACATTAGGGAAGGGATCCTGAAACCAAATATGTTTTTCCTAATACCTTATGTATTGTTGGAACGATGGTATTTTAAATCATCATATTTTGATGGATTTTACGCCGTCAATTTTACACTTGTTTTTGATTGATGACCTCCATCACTCCATATAAGTATTTATGTTTTCCCTATAATTATGCGTCCCTAATTTCCACCAATTTTCTCCAAATAGAGATCATAATTTGGTGGTGCCCCTTTCATTTCCATTTTCGTATTATTAAGACTTGATTTTATTAACCCAATTTTCTATGTGGGTTTTCCCACAAACATATTTTTAATTATCAACCTTTTATTTTCAAAGAACAATTTCAAAATACACAGATTCCATTTATTAAAGGATGAAATAATTTAACACCCCTAGATTTCATAGTATGTTATTTCATTAAAGTAATTCAATAACTTACACGACACGCAACACCGAGTTCATGCGCACCACGACTTACCAAACTAGCCGTTCAAAATCGTTTATGAATAGTATAAACGTAATTTTGAACATTATATAACCCTTAGAATTTTAGAATCCATATTATGAGTTTCATAGAAAAAATTTGAAATCAAATTCATTTTTTTCATGTAAAAGAAGTAATTTTCAATAAAAATTCAATTTTACCACCTTTTAAGGGTGAACCCTTTTTAAATAAAATATTTGACACATTTATATATTAAATTTGACAATATGAACTTCTTCTTTATAATAGGTACATTCGTGTTTAGTTTGTATAAATTTTTGGTACTTTTCTGATAACTTTCATATTTTGATTAATAGTTAAAGTACTAAATTTTAATTGAAAACAACTTTTTTAATCAAAATACTTTATAGTGTTAAATTATGAATTTTAATGGTTTTGATGTATAATTAGAATTTATTTTTATCATTTATTACAATTTAGGACATAATAAGTAATTTCACATTCAAATTTGACATAAACACATTTCAATCTTTTAATGGTTTTTACTTTTTAAAAACATGCTTTTTGGTTTCGAAAACAGGAATTAATTTTAAATTAGTAAATGAGGATTCTATATTTTGAATTTGGTTAAATATACTTCATTTTTGAATTCTGAATATCAAAATTATCTTAGGATAAAATTTTGGTATTTTTCTAAAAACTTTCAATTTTTGATGAATAGTGAAAAACATTGTGTTATTATTTAAAACCGATTTTTTATTTAAATAATTATTTATTTTATATTAATTTATTTTAATTCAAAAATATATATAATATCGATATATGTTCAATGTAATTCACTGGAGTCATTTTATAATAAAATCAGATGTATAAACTTTTATCGAATTTTTTACCTTCTTTTACGCACCTCCTAGAAACATTTGCGAATTTACATTTAACATAATTTCACCTCTTCTGTGAGTTGAATTTAAAAAATAGGAGAGACACAGTTGATATCAATCAGTAAAATTTGGTTCAATAAGACGAAAATAAATTTTTTTGTATAATAACTTTTGACTTTTATTTACCACGGTTAAAAGAAAATAGGGAAATTAAGGGTATAAATGATATAATTATTACCATAAAACATGTCCTAGTTTTATTTAATATGTGTAATTCCACCAAAAACAACCTTAGAAATAAAATATGATCTGTTAGGTCCACTTGGATTAGATTTGGACAATTATTATTATTTAATTTAAAAAGAGTTAAAAGTGTTAAATTCATTTTTTAATAAGTAAACCATATACAATATAGGGTTACACATAATATAAATTATTCTATAAATAATAATTAGAAAGATAAAATAATTTAATATATAATAGTATTTTATTTATAATTTCTAGACATTAAATAATTAAATTTATTTATGACACAATGATGATGCAGTAATTACCTTATTAATGAAATATTAAAATAATTGATATTATAAATACCAAAATAAATGTAATTTGAGACTTTTCATGAATTACACTAATTATATAGGTTAATATGACATGTTAGGGTCGATTAAATTAATTTTTTTGGTGTAATAATGCTATTATAAATTTAGCAAAAACAAAATACCAAATAGTGTTAAAATTGACATAAAAGAGTTTTTCAAACAAATTTATATTATTAACATGTATTCTATTCATAAAAATCTAATTTTTGGACAAAGGACTTAAATAATTTTATATATTTCATTAATGAAACACTGGGGGTTCTCTATGAAGTTTATAGTATGTCTATTAACCATATAATATAAAAATACAAAGAGACATGGTAAATGTCAAACATTATAACTAGGAGTTAAATATAAAAGATAAGGTTAATATAGTGACCCAAACATGAATAAAACATATTGGGTGAGTGTTTTTTGACCTCTACCCACCTTATCATTTAAATAAAACTTTTATGAGCCATTTGAAACCGAATATGATTTTATTATAAAATAATATTTTATGTTTTTCTTAAGGTTCTCCTCACCCCTCTTATAAAAGGGAACTTCACCTTCTCTCAAATTCACACCCCAAATCCATTTTTCTCGTCCACAACCTACCCAAATATCCTCCCAACTATCCTACCTTCATCCTAGAGGCCTTAAATTGGTCAGTATCCCACATAAGGATCCCTTTTGATCCAATCAAAAGGAATAACCTGAATAAGAGGAAATGATTTCACCACCCTCTTTCATGTTATTTTCTTCTTCCACATAATCATTCATTGCAATTACCATAAAAAAATAAATATAGTACCTTATATATATTGTGATGTTATTATAAATATGGCACAACCATATTCATTATTCTATCCATCCTATAAATGATAATGTCACAATGCGTTCGTACGTTTGGATTACCTTCTCCACGTCGTGGTGTAATTTGTTATTCAACACTATGTTATTTGGATGGATATAATGATGAGTAACATGTTTATAAATAATTAAAATACCATGATAATTTCTGTGTAAAATTAATAGACCATCCAATTCCACACCTTTAAGTAAATGATATTTTCACTCATGCATACGTAAGGATTACCTTCTCCACAACGCGACGAGATTCATTTCCACATTCCCCATTCAACAACGATTATAAAAATATATATTACTAATAAGTATGTAACATATGAAATAAAAATTATACTGGATATATATATATATATATTTGTCTAAATGTATTTATGTACTTACTTGTATATTATTCACTTACTTCTATACAATACGATATTAAAACAGAAACAACGTTGATGCGTACATACGACCTACCGTCTCCATAAATTGTGTTTTCCATTTAATATATTTATCTATTATAAATATTTATATTCTAAATATATATGATATATAAATCATGGAATATATTCTGGTGGTATTTTAATTAGGATCTAAATGATACGATCAAAAATAACAAGTTAAAAATGTACGATAAAGAATGCGATTATTACCGGAAATGTTAATTTATCATTGAAATCATTATGAAATGTGTAGTATAACATCATAAATTAATCATGTATGATTTAATAAATATGAATATGGTTATTTTATAATATAATAACATACTATGGTTATTATACAGGAGGGTAAATGTACGCTCGATGAATAATAAGTGCAAGGTAAGGGTTATTTTCACAATCTATTTATAATCCAATGTTGTTTTTACGTAAGTATCTACTGGGAAATATATATTATCCATTTCCATGCTTCATAAAATAGATTTAAAAGGGAATATTGTTAGGACACTTTTTACTAAAACATCATTTTAAAATGTTTTAATCATTTATTCTTCTGATCCTTTCACATTAATGTACATGTTTTCAAAATGGTTTTAAGGATTTATTTGTATGGACATAAATGTTTTGAAATTTTTATTTATTTCAATAGTTTTAAAGTGGTATGGGACACTTAGATTCAGAAATATCTTTTAAATGGCTTCCCCTATAAATTATTTTACTTTTAAATAATTTCATTAAAAATGGATATTTCTCTCATATATTTTTACAGATGATTTTCAACAATGTCAACATCCTTTAAGGGATTAAATTCTTGATCGGGGTTGATTAATTATGATTCAAATATTCGTTATTTTATTTAAGGTTTTGTGAGATGTTTGACTCTAGATGAGTCGTTTTTTTCCAGTCATGGTATATGGTTAAAGTAATGAAATTTCCTATGCTAGTTTTATTATGAAGGTTTATGTTATATTTCAACCATTTCATAAGATGAACGTGTTGGACTAGTATGTTCGGGGTTAGTAACCGATGAAAGTAAGCCCTCTGGGTTGGGGTCTAGTTACAGTAGTCCCTCTGGGTTGGAGTCCAGTTACAGAGGCCCTCTGCGTTGGAGTCTGGTTGCAAAGGCTCTATGGGATTGATTCTAGTTACAGAGGCTCTCTAGGTTGGGGTCTGGTTACAGTTATCCCCTAGGTCATGGCACGATGCCTTGACAGAGAAATTAAATTATGGTACTATACATTCATTCATTATGAAAAGAATGTTTGTGGTTCATGTGTTCATTCAACTAGTAGAATACTAGTGATTATGTTTTATTATGGAATTATTTACTCAACTCATATTTCTTCCATAAGGTATTCATGTTTATTTTATGTAAAGTCATGGGTTTTGATTTATTCACAATGACCAATGTTAATGTTATCATCCGTTAAATTATTTACCCTTACTGTGCTTCTGAGATCACCCCTTTTTAGGTTTTATTTTCCCAGTATCCAAAGAAGTGCTTTATGTTTGAGATGCAAGGTTAAGTTATGGGAAGAAATGGAATTATCATAGGGTTTTTTTTGTTGTATGTTAAAAAGTGTAATGTAATGTTCATGTTTGTAATATATTTTCTAAGACTGCTAAACAGATCGGTCTTTCCGGACTTGATTCCTTGTAATCATGCCAATGTATTAAAATAATGCACTTACATTAGTTAACTGGGGTCATGGTGTTATAGATAGTATCAGAGGAAGTTTTGTAATAATCTTGGAAACAAGATTTTGATAAACTCTGATAAGACCACATTACACTCAGACAGACAATGAGGATTAGTATAGAAGAAATTCCTAGAATTTTGGTAATATAGATATTTTTTGAGTTTTCCAAGAAAATACATCACTGTCTAGATATGAGAAGGTAGATGCGGTAGGGAAATAGATGTACCTAGGGGTAAAACACCAAAACACCGCTTTGAGCTAGAACTAGTGCATGTCAACGGGCCTTGTTGTACTATTACTTACAACACACTAGGGGGATATGCTTAGGATATTTCTCATTTTATTTACAAATAATTATGAAGGATTTATGAGTATGTACCTCCTCAATGAAAATATTTTTATGATTATGGATTATATCCATATACTGTTCAATTTACATTATGTATTTTACAAGATTGGAATTATTCATTGCAATGTGTAAACAAACCAAGTGTATGAAATTGTATAGAAGTTGTTCCAGAAGAAGGAATGAGAACTCTATAAATACGTATGATCAAAAGAGTATGAAGAATCATATCATTCATGGTATAATGAAAATATTTAAAAGGGAAATAGTCTCCCATGTATTCTCAACATATGAAAAAATAATAAAATGTGTTAAAAAGATAAGTAAATAATTTTCTGCATCCCATGGATTTGATGGGAAGCAAGAGAATAAAAGGATGGCAGCGAGAAAGATGGTTAAAGGGAATAGGGGAAAGAAGTATTTTCCCTTATGTGATAAATGTGAAAATAATCTCCTTGGTAAATGCGTGAATGGAATGGGAGTTTTATATAAATGTAGGGAAAAAGGACACCAAATACATGATTTCAAGGTTAAGAAAATGGTTTGAAATGTAAAATGCTTCATCTGCAAGGCATTGGGACACTATGTGAATCAATTTCATAGTCATCATAGTATACCACAAATGATGCTATTGGATAATAATCAAGTTATGATACTACCTCAGATGAAGGGGAATGACTAGTGTTATTATATTGTTATTATATAATTATTTCCTTTGAGTGTTGAATCAACAATATACAGGTTATATGAATTATAGAGATAAATAAGGATTGTGCTGCATTAATATTTTATTGAGGATTTAGATTATATGGTTCAAAGAAAAGTGACTTAACAGTAAGCTACGATTTTTTGGAAGATACATGGTTGAATGAAATTTAATCCTTAATAGGGTCTTGATAATGGGGTAGTGATTTTTGAATAAAGGATGTTTGATTTGGATAAACTATATTTGATATTCTTGACTTCCTTGGAACGTATTAATAGTGTTTTTATTTCATCACTGTTGGAATATTGAATATTTTTGGATATAAGGAATATATACAGTATTATATAAAGGATAAGAGAGCATGAATGTAATAAATAGGGTTTTATTCTAATTCACGGTGTTACCGTGATTTAAAATAATACATGATGAAGGTGTTCACATGTTATTATGTGGAAAAAATCTTTATTGTGCTTAGCTTCTTTATAAATTTTGGAATGTTAGTTAGGATAGAAGTATTTCTAAGAATTATAATGATTGGAATGTATAAAGTTTGAAATTGGATACTATTATTAAGTATATAATTGTATTTCTTCAAAAAGGAAAACACGCAGACTGGGTGACAATCCATGATGTCAGACAAAGCTGCGGGAATCAAACCCACAGCCATAGTGCTATTGGGATTTATTTCCTACCACTAGACTACATGATGTCCCTGGACTGTATAATATAGTTTTCTAAAGGGTCCCATAGGTGAATTATAAATTCATTTTTGGAGCCCAATTTGATTAGGATAAATAGAATATTTTTTTGAAATCTTTTGGAGTGAAAGATGAGTTTATGGTTGAAATTAGATACAGGGTGAAACACTACTATTGAAGTATATATATATATAATTTTTTTCCTCTTATTCTATGGGTAAATTGATTCTTAAACTTTAGGGAAGGGATCCTAAAACCAAAAATTTGTTTTCCTAATACCCTATGTTTTGTTGAATCGATAGTATTTTAAATCTTCGTAGATTGATGGATTTTAGGCCCTCAATTTTAAACCTATTTATGATTGATGACCTCAATCACTCCCTATAAAATATTTACATTTTCCCTCTGATTATGTGCCTCTAATTTCCACCAATGTTCTCCTAATCGAGATCATAATTTGTTGGTGACCCTTTCATTTCCACTTTCGTATTATTAAGACTAAATTTTCTTAACCCAATGTTTGATGTGTGTTTCCCCACAAAGGTATTTTTTATTTTCAAAATTTTATTTTCAAAGAACTATTTAAAAGTACAAGGATTTAATTTATTTAAGGAGTGAAGAATGTTACACCCCATTATTTCATAGTATGTTATTTTTTCAAAGTAATTAAATATCTTGCACTACACGTAACACCGAGTTCATGCGCACCACGACTTACCAAACTAGCCTTTCAAAATCTTTTATGAATAATATTAATTGAATTTGGAACATTATATAATCCTTATAATTTTAGAATCCATATTATGAGTTTCTTAGACATAATTTAAGAACAAATTGATTTTTTTCTAGTAAAATAAGTATTTTAAAACAAATTCAATTTTAGAAAACCATATTTAAATCCAATATTTGAAACTTTTATATTTTCAATTTGAAAAAATAAACATCTTCTTTAGAATATGGAAATTAAAATGTAGTTTTGATAATTTTTTCGTACTTTTCTGGTAACTTTCATATTTTGTTTAATATTTAAAGGTACTAAATTTTAATTGAAAAAAACATTTTTAATCGAAATACTTTATAGTGTTAAATTATGAATTTTAATGGTTATGAAGTATAATTAGATTTTAACTTTATCATTTAATACAATGTATTACATTATATGAAATTTCACATATAAATTTGACATAAACACATTCAATCTTTTGATAGATTTTACTTTTTAAAATCCCTCTTTTTTGGATTTGACAACGGGAATTAATTTTAAATTAATAAATTCAGCTTCTAGGTTTTGAAATTTATAAAATGGAATTCATTTTTGAATTAAGAATATCAAAATTAGATTAGGGTAAAATTTTGTTATTGTTCTAAAAACGTTCAATTTTTGATGAATACTGAAAAACATTTTGTTATTATTTAAAACCAAAATTTTATTTAAATAATTATTAATTTTTTTAAGTCAAAATATATAAATATATTATACCTATATATGTTTAATTTAATTCATTGGTGTAATTTTATAATAAAATCAGATGTATAAAATTTTATTGAATGTTTTACCGTCTTTTACCCACCACCAAGGAACATTTGCAAATTTGCATAAAACGTAATTTTTCTACTTCTGTGAGTTGGTTTCAAAAATCTATGAGACGTGGTTCATATCAAAAAGTAAAATTTGGTTCAATAAGATGAAAATAATTTTTACTGAATAGTAACTTTTGACTATTATTTACCACGGTTAAAAGTAAATAGGGTAATTAAGGGTATAAATTATAACATAATTACCCAAACACTGGTCCATGTTTTATTAGATAAGTGTAATTCAAACAAAAACATCATTAGGAATAAAATATGATCCTTTAGGTCCACTTGGATTACATTAGGACATATATTATTATTTAATTAAATAAGAGTTAAAAGTGTTAAATTCCTTGTTTAATAACCTAACCATATATAATATAGTGTTCCACATAATATAAATTCAACTATAAATATTAATTATAAAGATAAAATAATTTCCTATATAATAGTAATTTATTTATAATTTTTAGACATTGTATAATTTAATTTTTTTATGAAATAAAGATGATGCAGTAATGACATTATTAACGAAATATTAAGATAATTTATATTATAAATACCCAAATAAATGTAATTTGAGACTTTTTAAGAATTCCACTAATTATATGTGTTTATATGACATGTTAGGATTGATAAAATTAATTTTTTTCAAAGTAATAATTCTGTTATGAATTTAGAAAAAACAAAATACCAAATAGTTTCAATATTATCTTAAAAGAGTTTTTCAAACAAATAATATATTATTAATATGTATTCTATTAATAAAAATCAAACGACCAGGAAAAGGTCTTAAATACTATTATATATATCATTAATGAACCATTGGGTATCTCTTTGAGGTTTATAGTATGTTTATTAACCATATAATACAAAAATAAAAAGAGACAAGGAAAATGTCATACTATATAACTAATAGTTAAATATAAAGGATAAGGTTAATATAGGGACACTAAAATGACTAAAACATATTGGTTGAGTGGTTTTTGACTACTCCCCACCTTATCCTTGAAATAATACATTTTGGATCCATTAGAAACTGAATATGATTTTATTATTAAATAATATTTTAAGTTTTTTCTAAGGTGCCCCTCACCCCTCTTATAAAAGGGCACTTCCCCTTCTTTCAAATTTACACCCCAAAAGCGATTTTTATCAGCCACCCCTACACAAATATCCTCCCAAATATCCTACCTTAATCCTAAAGTCCTTCCTTTGGTCAAAAAGTGAACATAAGGAGCCCTTTTGATCAAATCAAAAGGAAGAACCCGAAAAAGAGGTAATGATTTCACCACCACCATTCAAGTTCTTTTCTTCATCCACATACTCTTTCATTGTTATTACCATAAAAAAATAATAAATACAGTACCTTATATATACTATGAATTTATTATATAAATGGAATAAACATTTTCATTATGTCACGACCCGTCCTCGGGGCCCGTGTCGTGACTACCTCAAGCCCACCTTCCATAGGCCAGGGGATGGCGACTAGCACCAAGGCGTAATTCCCGATAAAAAGGGAAGGAATCTCCATTGTAAAGTAAAAAAAACACCACAGAGCAAGAAAGAAGAAGTAAACACTAAGTAATAACTGGGTACAACAGTAAGTGCAGAAAAGTAAATGGGCCAGAATACAAACTCAAACTGAAAGTAAAGTACAACTGAAAAAGAGAGTACAACAACTGAAACGTAAAGTCGCAGCCTCGAGCCTTCCACTGGACGTACAACCTGAAGGGTTGTTATAGATAGCCTCCACAGCTCCTCAGGTCTAGTTGTCAGCTCCGAGTACACCATGCCCAGTGGTCCACCTCCGGGTACCGACCTGCCCGTCGTACCTTGACCACAATCAGCGATGCCCGTCGTCTGCAACCAACACAACATAGTGCGGGCATAGCTCTTGTAGGTGTGAGTATAAGCTACTCAGTAGGGACCCTGAGACCCCCAAATGTATCCCAGAATCCAAAAATTATAATCCACAAAGAAAATATACAATCGAGAAGTAACATCCAACTCCACATAGGTATTTCCCCATATATATACCTAAGTCATCAATTCTAGTTCGCTCCAACATCCGAGCCCAAGTTCGATCACATCCACACAAGAAATCACAACCCGATCCACACAGGAAAGAATGACATAATCCACATAGGAAAGCAATTCAAGATTAATCTCGCACAGGTATACTTCTTCATATGACTATAGAGATGATCAGATATAGCAACTGATTCATCTAAGCCGTCGGACCCACAAAGGATCGATAAGTACTAACCCCCGTAATGACCCACAAAGGATCTGACCCACACAAGATCGATAGGTAACTAACACCCGAAATAACCAACAAAGGGTCTGACCCACACATGATCGATAGGTAACTAACCCTCTCAATGACCCACAAAGGATCTGACCCACACATGATCGATAGGTAACTAACCCCTGCAATGACCCACACACGATCGGAACGACACAAGATCTGTAGGCACTGGCCCACACAGGACCGCTAAGCGCTGACCCACACAAGATCTGACCCACACATGATCGGTATCACTGATCCACGTAGGATCACTGGGTGCTGTAGTCGTCACCGTCGAATCCACGGAGGATTTCTGTATAGTCGTCATTGGCGTCGCTGTCGCAGCCAGCTCTAGGGTTCCCGCACATAGCAAGCTCGTTTAGGAGGGTCCGCTCCATTATCCGAGGGGATGATACATCAACTGACACATAGTCCAAATTTGATGTATCTGAATGTTCTGTATCTTCAACAGGAACTCAACGCGACAAACGACGCGTCGATCGGACGCCCGATCTGAGAGTTATTGACGTTTTCGTTCCAGGGGCCCGGTTGGGTTTTAAATCAAAACCAACCCGACAGTACTCCAACTGAATCCAAACCTCGATCAGAGTAAGCCAGATGGTCCTTCTCACATATAGGAATCCAACAATGTCAACGACACGTCAATCAGACGTCCGGAGCTCAAGTTATGAGTGTTTTCGCTCTGAGGGCCCGGTTGGTTTCGTGTAAGACCTAACCCGGCCGAACCCAAAGTACTCTGAATCCTTGAGTGTAATATATCGAAACGACCGTCTCGGTCCAAGTATCGCATCTCCGCTGATGGTGCATCGATCAGAGGTCCACAGCCCATGTTATGGGCAATAGACCGTGAGAGGTCCGGAAGTGGGGGTTTCGGGCCCGGACCGACCCGGCCCGAGACCCCCTGGGCGGCCCGAACCGGGTCGACCAGACCTGGGTCCGGGTCCGGCCCGCTTGGGCACGGCCCAGCCCGGTTGGCGCGGCCCGTCCTGGCGGTCTAGTTGGGCGGCTCGGTCGTTGCGGCCGAGCGGTGCAGGGTGGCACGCTGCCCCCAGCCAGTAGGTAAACGCGGCCCCATGGGGGGCCGCTCCTTGTCAACGGACGCGGTTGAGTGCCGCATCCTGCCTCTTTCTTTCACGCACGGTCGCAGGACTAGCGGCCTGTCGGCGTGGCTACAGCCGCGGCGGCCTATCGTGGCGGCGCGCCGGCCGCCGCCGCCTCCTGCCGCCGGCGCCGCCGTGCCGGCGAGGTGCACTGGCAGATTGCTCCGCGGACCACCGGACGAGCTCTGGTGGTCAGATTTACCTACCGTCTTCGCCAACGGCCCTCCCGAGGCTGGTTCTTCACTGTGAAGACCTCACAACTCCCGTGCATCCTGCTTCATCGTCTCCCGCCAATACACACACAAAGAACAAAGAGACGGTGTGTTCGGACTTTTTCGTTGGTCCGCACCCACCGCGTTAGCGGTTTAAAAAAGGCTTCCGACATATTATAAAAATATGTCAAGGAGATAAATCAGAAAGATTTAATTTAATCAAAACCCCTAACTCGTCGAATTCGTTGATCGAGGGTTCGTCGCGGAAATGCACGTCGTGAAAGAAGCTTCGCGGAAGAAGCGTTGGGAAAGAAGCGTCGTAGAAGAAGCATCACAGAAGAAGCGTCCCGGGAGAAGCTTCGCTGATTTCTGAGGATCCGGACTTCTTCTTGTTCTTCACGTTCTTCGCGTTTTTCGCGAGGAAGATAAAATCTTGAAGATCCTAAGTGAAATAACCCTAGCCTCTCAACACCACCGGCCAAATAAAAATAAGAGTTGTCTTATTTTTATTTCACAAGACTTGCGTTTTAAAATTCAAAAATGAATGAAACAATTAAGTGAATTAATTGCAATGCTTAAACCGCCACATTAATGTGGCGTTTCTTAACTAAAATAAACGCAAGCGTTGACTTCATTAATAGTGGGTGCTGGTGCATTACTTAATTTAAGTAGGTGGGTTGAAAAAGGTGAAATAAATGGTGGGGATCACATGGGCCCCACCTCAAAAATATCTTACCATGTGGGTAGGATATTGCAGGTCCCACATCATCCACTTATCATAGGTTAAGCGACTTAAAATAAAATAAATTGGTCGCAACATTTTATTTTATTCATTTACTTAACCCGAAAATTTAAAAACCACACCTGAGCAAACAAAACTCAGGAAATGGTGTTTCTAAGAAAATAACGGCGCTGCGATTCCATCGGTGCCCTCAGAATTCGATTCGAACCACCGGTTCAAACGTTATAGAAACCCGCTCATTCGTTCACTAAACGTACCTAAGAAAAACTTCGTAAAAAGATTCCGGGCACACCGGGCCTTGGAATTAGGTGCCGCCAGAAACTGCGTTCTTGTAAAATTCCCAAGAAAATTAGGGAAAAAATTCTTTGAATTTTTCGGGTCTTTACATCACTCTCACCTTAGGGATTTACATCCCCGTAAAGATACATTAAAAAATAGGGAATCAAAAGTGGGTACTGAGCATGCATCTGAGCCTCCCGCTCTCAAGTGCTCTCTGGGAGGTTCCCATGCTGCCATCTGATATGCACTAGAG
Source organism: Viscum album (assembly GCA_963277665.1). Lineage (NCBI taxonomy): Eukaryota > Viridiplantae > Streptophyta > Magnoliopsida > Santalales > Viscaceae > Viscum > Viscum album. Next base: position 604,448,908 of record OY728123.1, read on the forward strand.
GAATAGACTTTCCACGTAGGACCCGCTCCTGTCGATCCTCAATCTCCACCAGGACCTCCGCAAAAGTCGCCCCATCATCAACATCCATCTCCCCATGGTCAATGATATGCATCGGGTCATGCGCGTATCTCCTCACTTGAGATACGTGGAAGACGTCGTGCGCCCGTTGAAACTGATGTGGTAGAGCCAGGCGATAAGCCACCTCGCCAATCTTGCTGAGGACCTGGAAAGGTCCAATGAAGCGCAGAGATAAATTTCTGCCTCAGCCAAATCTCTGTAATCCACGTCGAGGTGAGACCCGCAAGAAGACATGCCTGCCATCCTCGAACTCCAGTGGCCTCCACCTCCTGTCAGCATAAGACTTCTGCTATCTCTAAGCTATCCTCATCCGCTCCTGGACGACCTGGACCTTCTCTGGTCCCACAAGTTCTAACTCCCCATGGTCTATCCAGCACAACGGTGATCTGCAAGTTCAGCCGTACAATGCCTCGTATGGTGCCATCCTGATGGTGGAGTTGTAGCTGTTGTTGTATGCAAACTCCCCCAAGGGTATGTGGTCCTCCCAGCTGCGACCAAAGTCGAGGACACATGCGCGTAGCATGTCCTCGAGAGCCTGAATGGGCCTCTCCGGCTGACCATCCGTCTGAGGGTGAAAGGTAGTGCTCAGACGTAGCTGTGTCCCAAACGCCTCCTGCAACCCCTTCCAAAGATGGCAAGTAAAGAGAGCATCTCGACTAGAGACGATAGAAGATGGCACACCATGAATCCGTACATTCTATGGGACGTAGAGACGTCCCAAGCTCTCCATGGAGCCCTGCTCTATGATAGGTAAGAAGTGAGACGGCTTGGTGAGTCGGTCGACAATCACCCAAATGGATTTGTGACCTCTGGAAGTGCGTGGAAGTATAGTCACGAAGTCCATAGATATGTCATCCCACTTCCACTCCGGGACCACCAAGGGTTGCACCAAGCTTGCTGGTACCTGGTGCTCTGCCTTCACCTGCTGGCAGGTGAGACATTGAGAAACGAACTCTGCCATAGCCTTCTTCATGTCTGGCCACCAGTGCTGTTGTCTGTGATTCTGGTACATCTTCACCACTCCAGGATGTATCGCCAAAGGGGAAGTGTGAAACTCTCTCAACACCTCCTATCCAAAAGCAACTGGTACCAAGGTACATCCTCTGAAAATGACGTTGTGCCCTCCTCTTACAGAGAAAACATTACGTGCCTGTCCTGAGGATATCTGCGCATGCCGCTTCTCACAGTCGGCATCCCCACGTTGTGCCACTCTGACCCGCTGCAACAGTGGAGGAGTGATTGTGAGTGACTGAAAGAAGGATGCTCCATCTATATCCACAAAGGATATATGAAAAGAGGCTAGCTACTCTGTCGCATCCCCAAGTAGATGAATACCCATCCTCCTGCTGAGAGCATCGGCTACTACGTTCCCCTTCCTAGGAGTATAGACAATCTTAAAGTCATAGTCCTGGAGGAACTCGAGCCATCACCGCTGTCTCAGGTTCAGGTCCTTCTGAGAGAAGATGTAACTGAGACTCTGATGGTCAGAATAGACTGTAAAGCACTCTCCCATCAGATAGTGTCGCCATGTCTTCAGAGCGAAGACCACTGCTGCTAACTCCAGGTCAAGGGTAGCATAGTTCTGCTCATGCGGCCTCAACTGACGTGATCCATAGGCGATCACTGCCCTCTCCTAAATTAGAAAACATCCGAGTTTGGTCCCTGATGCATCGCAGTAGACTATGTACCCTACCTCCTCCTCTGGTAGCCTCAAGATAGAGACGTTGGTCAATCTCTGTCTCAGCTCCTGGATGCTCTGCTATCAACTGCCTGACCACACAAAGGGTTTACCCTGCTTCGTCGAAGCTGAGAGTAGTTCCTCAACTCTGGATAAGTCTGGCACAAATCTCCGACAGTATCCATCTAGTCCCAAGAAACTCCGCACCTCCGTCACGCTCCTGTGTAGCTCCCAAACTAGCACTTCCTCAATCATCACAAGATCCACTGCAACTCCTGCCTCAGAGATGACGTGTCCCAAGAAGAGGAACTCACGTATCCAGAACTAACACTTCTAGAGCTTTCCATAAATCTGGTGCTCTCGGAGTGTGTCTAGTACAACCCGCAAGTGGTAGGCGTGCTCCTCCTCAGTCGTCGAGTATATAAAAATGTCGTCGATGAAGACCACGAAAAATCGATCAAGGTATGGATGAAAGATCATTTTCATGAGGCCCATGAACTCTGTTGGAGCATTGGTTACGCTGAATGGCATAACCAAGAACTCAAAGTGGCCATACCGACATCTGATGGCGGTCTTCTGCATGTCCTCGTCCCGAACTCTGAGCTGATGATAGCCTGACCTGAGGTCTATCTTTGAGAACCACCATGCTCCCTTGAGCTGATCGAAGAGGTCATCAATCCTCAGTAGAGGATACCTCTTCCTCACTGTCACCTGGTTCAGGCAACGATAGTCGACACAAAGTCGCAACCTCCCATCCGCCTTCTTGGCGAACAGTATCGGGGAAGCCTAGGGTGAAACATTGGGTCGGATGAATCCCTTTCCCTACATGTCCTCCAACTGTACCCGTATCTCTCGAAGCTCAGTGGGATTCATCCGATATGCTGGGGTGGATATCGGGGTTGTGTTGGGGTACAGATCAATATAAAAGTCTAACTCTCTGTGAGGAGGTAGTCCTGGAATGTCGTCGGGGGAAACGTCTGCATACGGATCCACCACTGCTGGAAAACCAGGACACTGCACGTCAACTGCTCCTAGGATGAGGCCAGCCAACTGATGAGTGATGGGTTGTCCTCTCCTCTGCGAGAGTCCATCTTGTGCTTCGAAGGCTCCCCTCTCGCCGGTGAAGGTGAACCTACACTCGTCGGTGCGTACACACCGCACCTTGCGCCTAATACAGTCAATCTGAGCATGGACTGTAGATAACCAATGCATGCCCAATATGATGTCGTAAGGCCTCGATGCTGCTACATGAAGATCCCAGCCGAAGCTCTCGCCTCCTAGAGTAAGCTCACACTGTCATCACTAGTGCGTAGTCATCGAGTCTGCTCCCATAGGAGTCTCTAGCCGTAAGGATCGAGCCAACAGCTCTGTCAGAATCTCCGAGCTCCGAACAAGGGCAGTGACAATGAAAGAATGACTCGCTCCTCTGTCTATAAGAACTAAAGCAAGGGTGGAATAGGCATAGATAGTCCCTCGAATCATCTCAGGAGAATCGTGGTCGTAGGCCTCCACTGCCTGGAGATGTGCCTGTCTATGCCCGCCAGCTCCCTGTAATCGGGGTGGACCTCCTGGTGGTAGTGGTGGTAGAGCCTCAAAGCGTCGCCCACTACCTGCTGCTCGGCCAGCTCCTCTTCCTCGTCTGCCTGCTCCCTACAGACCACCACGTTTGACCCTCTGCCTCTGCCTGGGTAGTCCCTCAACCTCTCCTGCTTCTCGGTACGGTGGGTCAGGCAGTCACAAGCCATGTGGCCCTACCCGCCGCATGCGTATCAATGTCTGCCTCTCGAAAGACTGGCTTCGCGCTGTGTGCCCCGCACTGTTGAGCCATTGTCCTGAGGTCGTCTTCCTAAGGGATTGGTCTGCCTGGACCCATGACCCATCTTTCGACTGCCTGCTATAGAAGACTCTGCTACGCGCCACCCCGCGGTAGGTCTTGCTGCTGATGAAGGATCAGCAAGCAATCTCTAGATCAAAAGGGCTCCCTCCAGTCCCCCTACCTAGGTCGGAATGATGAAGGAGATCAGCGATTCCCTGATCTCATGCCTCAATCCCTGCTCAGTGGTCCGAGACCGGAATAATGGGTCCCATACCATGTCTTCCAAGTAGCGCGAGATATCGGTAAATCTTGTAGAGTACTGGGCGACCGTCAAGCTGCCCTACCGCAGCTGTAGAAGCTCCTGGATGCGCACCGCACAGAGGGTGGCTGGAACGAACTCCAAGCGAAAGAGGCTCTCAAAGTCCGTCCAGAGGAGAGACGCCTCTTCATGCACCTGGACCATCGTACTCCACCATCTGCCTGCTACTGTGTGCAGTAGGCTCGCTACGAGGATCACCATGAGGTCTGCTGGTGTCCTCACTAACCTGAAAACCCGTACAACTGCCTCCAGCCAATCCTTGGCTACCGGGGGGTCCATCTCCCCATGGAACATGGGCGGTCGTTAGCACTGAAACTAATGCAGTGCACTAAGGCAACGTGCATCGTCAACGGTTGGGGCTGGTAGCATCGGTGGCTCGGCGGATAGAGGTATCGCCGGTGCCTCTGCTGTCAAAGGGCCTTGTACCGAGGCCTCGTCGCTCGGTGGCTTGTCGTCACGTACAACGCTCAGAACCCTAGCTGGATGCCATTGTGGGCCATATTGAAAAGGAAACAGGTGTGCCACAGTCAAACAGTATACCTGGTGAGCTGACACAAAGTAATCACAAAGAAAACTTGTAACACGCATGCAATCATTGTTTTCGTGCATTAAGTCAGAAATCAGAAGTCATGGTCCTGGTGTATGGATACATCGGCCACTGCACCAACACTGGACTCCCTAGACCGATAACCACACTCAATACTCTTAACACCATTGCTTCACATAGAAAAAGATCAGAGTCCTGAGTTTTGTGGTAGAACCGAACTCCTTCGATACCAATTAGTCACGACCCGTCCTCGTGGCCCATGCCGTGACTACCCCAAGCCCGCCTTCCATAGGCCAAGGGCTGGCGAGTAGCACCAAGGTGTACTTCCTGATAAAAAGGGAAGGCATTACCATTTTAAAGTAACCAAACACCACAGAGCAGGAAACCATAAGTAAACACTAAGTAAAAACTGGGTAAAACAGTAAGTGCAGAAAAGTAAATGGGCTCGAATACAAACCCAAACTAAAAGTAAAGTACAACTGAAAAAGAGAGTACAACATCTGAAAAGTAAAGCGGCTGCCTCGAGCCGTCCACTGAAAGTCCCACCTGAAGGGTGGGTACAGATAGCCTCCACATTTCCTCGGGTCTAATCGTCCGCTCCGAGTACGCCCCGCCCTGTGGTCCACCTCCGGGTACCGACTTGCTCCTCATACCTCGACCACGATCAGCGTTATCCATCGTCTGCAACAAACACAACGTAGTGCGGGCATAGCCCGCACAGGGGTGAGTATAATCTACTCAGTAGGGACCCCGAGACCCTCAAAGGTCTCCCAGAATCCAAAAACGATAATCCACAAAGGAAAGATACAATCACTAAGTAACATCTGACTCCACTTAGTTATATGCCCATACATATACCTAAGTAATAAATTCCAGTTCGCTCCAACATCCGGGCCCAAGTTCAATCACATCCACACAGGAAATCACAACTTGATCCACACAGGAAAGCATAATGTAATCTACATAGGAAAGCAATTCAATATTCAGCTTACACAGGTATACTTCTTCGTATGACGATATAGATGACCAGATATAACCACTGATTCATCTAAGACGTCGGAACCAGAAAGGATCGATAGGTACTAACCCCCGCAATGACCCAAAAAGGATCTCACCCACATAGGATCGATAGGTAACAAATCCCCTCTATGACCCACAAAGGATCTATCCCACACAGGATAGATATGTAACTAATCCCCGCAATGACCTACAAAGGATCTGACCCACACAGGATCGATAGTTAACTAACCCCTGTAATGACCCACACAGGATCAGACCCACACATGATCTGTAGGTGCAGGCCCACGCAGGACCACTGAGCGTTGTCCCACACAGGATCTGACCCACAAAGGATCGGTAGCACTGATCCACGTAGGATCACTGAGTGTTGTAGTCACCGCTGTCAAATCCACGGAGGATTTATGTACAGTCGTCATTGTCATCGCAGTCGCAGCCAGCTCTAGGGTTCCCGCACACAGCAAGCTCATTTGGGAGGGACAGCTCCACGAGCCGAGGGGATGATACATCAACTGACACATAGTCCAAAGTTGATGTATCCAAAAGTTCGGTATCATCAACAGGAACTCAACGCGACAGACGGCGCGTCAATCGGACGCCCAGTCTGAGAGTTATTGTCTTTTTCGTTCTAGGGGCCCGGTTGGTTTTTAAGTTAAAACCAACCCGACCGTACTCTTACTATGTCCAAACCTCGAGAAGATTAAGCCAAAAGGTCCGCCTCACTATGAGTAATCCAACAAAGTCGACGGCACGTTAATCGGATGTCCGGAGCTCATGTTATGAGCGTTTCCGCTCTGAGGGCCCGGTTGGTTTCGTGTACGAACCATCCCGGCCGAACCCAAAGTAATCTGAAACCTTGAGTGTAATTTATCGAAATGACAGTCTCGATCCAAGGATCGCATCACCGCTAACGGTGCGTCGATCGTAGGTCTTCAACCCACGTTATGGGCAAATGACGGTGAGAGGTCCGGAAGTGGGGGTTTCGGGCCCGGACTGACCCGGGTGGAGACCCCCTGGGTCGTCCCGGCCAGGCTGGCGCGGCCCAGCCTAGGCGCGGCCTGGCCCTGCTGGCGCGGCCTGGCCCGGCCTGGGCGCGGCCCGGCCTGGCGGTCTGGCAGGGCGGCTCGGCCGTTTCGGCTGAGCGGTGCAGGGTGGCACGCTACCCCCCGCCAGCATATAACCGCCACCCCATGGGGGGCCGCTCCTTGTCAACGGACGCGGCCGAGTGCTATGTCCTGCATACTTCGGTCCCACGCGGTCGAGGGACTAGCGGCCTTCCACCGCAGTTGAAGCCGCGGAAGCCCATCCTGGCGATGCACCGGACGCCGCAGCCTCCTGCCGCCGGCGCTGCCGTGCCGACGAAGCGCACCGACGGATTGCTCCGCGGACCACCGGACGAGCTCCAGTGGTCGGATTTGCTTGTCGTCTTCGCTAACGGCCCTCCTGGGACCGGTTCTTCACTGCGAAGACCTCACAATGCCCGTGCAGCTTTCTTCATCATTACCCGCCGATCCACACATGACGAACGAAGAGACGGGGGGTTCAGACTTGTTTTTTGGTCCGCACCCACCGCGTTAGCAGTTTAAAAAAAGGATTCCGACAAATTATAAACATATGCCGAGGAGATAAATCACAAAGATTTAATTGAATAAAAACCCCTAACTCGTCGAATTCGTTGAACGAGGGGTTGTTGCAGAAAGGCACGTCGCGGAAGAAGCATCGCAGATGAAGCGTCACAGAAGAATCATCACGGAAGAAGAATCGTGGAAGAAGCGTCGCGAATTTCCAAGGATCCGGCATTCATCGTGTTCTTCACGTTCTTCACGAGGAAGAGAAGATCTTCAAGAGCCTGAGGGAAATCTCCCAAGCCACTCAACACCACCAGCCAAATAAAAATAAGAGTTTTCTTATTTTTATTTCACAAGCCTTGAGTTTTAAAATTAAAAAACGAATGAAACAATTAATTGAATTAATTGCAACGCTTAAACCGTCAAATTAATGAGGTTTTTCTTAACCAGAATAAACGCAAGGGTTGACTTCATTAATAGGGGTGCGGGTGTGTTACTTAATTTAAGGAGGGGTTGAAAAGGGTGAATGAAATGGTGGGGATCGTGTGGGACCCACCACATAAATATCCTACCTAGTGGGATGGATATTTTGGGTCCCACATCATCCACTTAACATAGGTTAAGCGACTTAAAAAAATTAAATTGATCGCACCATTTTATTTTTTTCATTTACTTAACCCGAAAATTTAAAAACCACACCTGAGAAAACTCAACTCCAAAAAAGGTGTTTCTACGCAAATACTAGCGCTACGATTCCATCGGTGCCCTCGAAATTCGATTCCGAGCACCGGTTCAAAAGTTAGAAAAACCCGCTCGTTCGTTCACTGAACGTACCCAAGCTAAACTTCAGAAAAAGATTCCGGGCACACCGGGCCTCAGAATTAGGTACCTTCAGAAACCGCGTTATTGTAAAATTTCCAAGAAAATTACGAAAAAAAATTCCCTTGAAATTTTTAGGTCTTCACACATTATTATACCAATCCTCTGAATGATAATGTCACTATGCAATCGTACGTGCGGCTTACTGTCTGCACGTCGTGGTGTAATTTGTTATTCAACACTATGTCATTTGGATTGATATAGTGATGAGTAATATGTATATAAATAATGAAATTAACATTCTAATGTCTCTGTAAAATTAATATACCATCCAATTCCACACCTTTATGGAAATGATATTTTCGCTCGTGCGTATGTACGGATTACGGTCTCAACGACACGATGAGATTCATTTCCATGTTCACCATTCATGAATGAATATAAAAATATATATTACTAATAAGTATGTAATATATGAAATAATAATGATAGAAGAGATATATATATATATATATTTATGTATTTATGTACTTACATATATCTTATTCACTTACTTCAGTTCAATACGATATGAAAATAGAAACAACGTTTATGCGTATGTACAGACTACCATCTCCATAAACGATGTTTTCCATTTCATATATCGATATATTATAAATATTTATATTCCAAATATATATGATATATAAACTATGGTCTATATTATGGATGTATTTAAATAATTATCTAAATGATACGATCAAAAATAACAAGATAAAACACGCACAATAAAGAAAGAGATTGTTACCCAAAATTTTAATTTAACATGGAAATAATTATTAAATGGAAAGTATAAAGTCATTAATGAATCATGTATGATATAATAAATATGAATATGGTTTTGGTATAATTTAATAACATATTGTGGTCATTATACAAGAGATTAAATGCACCCTCGACCAAAGTAAAGTGAAAGGTATGGGTTATTTTCAGAATCTCCATATTATCTGAGGCTTTTTTATGTAAGTATCTACTAAAAAATATATATTATCCATGACCATGTTTCATAAAAGTGATACGAAAGTGAATATTGTTTTGTTAGTTTTTACAAAAAAAATCATTTTAAAATGATTTAAATATTTATTCTTCTAATGATTTATCATCAATGTCTATGTTTTCAAATGGTTTTAGGATTTATTTGTATGGCCATGAATGTTTTAAAATGTTAATTAATTTTAAATTTTTCAAAGTGGTATGAGACAATTCGATTAAAAATATCTTTTAAATGACTTCCTTTATAAATTATGTTACATCAAAATGATTTCATGAAAAATGGATATTTCTCTCAAAGATTTTTTCTGATGATTTTGAACTATGTCAACATACCTTATGAGATATTATTCTTGATCGAGGTTGATTACTTATGATAAAAATCATTGATATTGTATTTAAGGTTTTGTTTTATGTATGATTGTGGATGAGTTAGTTTTATTCCTTTAATGGTTTTTGGTTTATGTATTGACATTTCATATGCTCGTTTTAATACGATGGTTTATGTTATATTTCAACCTTTTCTTAAGATGAGTGTATTGGACTAGTAAGTTCTAGGTTGGGAATCGGTAAATGTAAGAAATATGGGTTGGGGTCTGGTTACCGAAGTCCCTCCAAGTTGGAGTCTGGTTATAGAGGCTCTACGGGTTAGAGTCTACTTACAAAGGCTCTCCGGGATAGAGTCCGGTTACAGAGGCTCTCCGAGTTGGGGTCCAGTTACAGTTATCCCCCATGTCCCGGCACGAGGCATTGACAGCGAAATTAATTTTTGGTACTATACATTACTTCATTTTGAAAATAATATTGATGGTTCATATATTCATTAGACTGGTGTAATACCCCTAATTATGTTTTATTATGTAATTATTTACTGAAATCATATTCCTCCCATAAAGTATTCATGTTTATTATCTGTAGAGTCATGTGTTTTCAATTATTCAACATGCCTAATGTTTATGTTAAGTTCCACTAAATTATTTACGCATACTGAGCATTTGAGCTCACCCATTTTTTATGTTTTATTTTTCCAGGATCCCATGAAGTGTTTTATGTTTGAGATGTAGGGTTATGCTGAAGGAATAATGGAAATCTCAATAGATTTTTTTGAGTTGTATGTTGAAAAGTGTAATGTAACATTCATGCGTGTATTCTATTTTCCAAGACTGCTAAACTAATAGGTCCTTCGGGACATTATTCATTGTAATCATGCCAATGTACTACAATAATACACCAACTTTTGGTAATTTTGGTCGGGGCATTACAGTTGGTATCATAGAAAGTTTAGCAATAACCTTGGAAACTAGATTTAGATAATCTCTGATTAGAGCACATTACCCTAAGATAGTCTTTGAGGATTAGTATAGGAGAACATCCTAGAATTTTGGTAATGTAGCATATTTTTTGAGTTTTATAAGAAAATACATCCCCATCTAGATATGAGTATATAGAGGAAGCTTGGGAACAGATGTACCTTGGGGTAAAACCCGAACACACTACATTGAGCTAGACTCGAATGGGAACTGGTGAACAACAACATGCCTTCCTTCACTCTTGGTAATGACACACTTGGGGGATATGATTAGGATGATTTTTATTTTATTTACAAATAATTATTATGTATTTATGAGTATATACCTTCCCAATGAAAATAATTTTATGATTCGGGATTATATCTAGAAACTGTTCAATTTACATTATGTTTTTTACAAGATTGGAATTATACATTGCGATGAATAAACAAACCTAGTGTATGACATTATATAGAAATGGTGCCCAATAGAAGAAATAAGAAATCATGAAATATGTATGATCCAATGACTAAGAAGGATCATATCATTCATGGTATTATGTTGTCATTTAGAATGGAAATAGTCTCCCATGTATTCTTAACATATGATGAAATAATATAATATGTTAATAAGATAATTAATGAATTCCATGAGTCCCATGGTTTTGAATGGAAGTAAGAGAAGTGATGTATGATAGAGAGAAATATTGATAAAGGGAAGACGGAAATGAAGGATTTTCCCATACGTGATAAATGTGGAAATAATCACCTTTGTAAATTCTTGAAGGGAATGGGAGTTTGTTAAAGTGTGGAGAAAAAGGACAACATGTACGTGATTTCAAGGGTAAAACAATGTTTCAAATGTAAAATGATTAATCTGAAAGGCATTGGGAAACTATGTAAATCAAAGTCACAGTCATCAGAGTATATCGCAAATGATGCTATTTGATAATAATCTAGTTATGATACTATCTCAGATGAAGAGTAATAACTATTGTTCTTATGTTTTTATTATAGAATTATTTCATTTGAGTGTTGTATCATCAATTTACTGGTTATAATAATTACAGAGATAAATAATTATTGTACTGCAGTACTACATTTTCTAGGATTTTAGATTATATAATTCTAAAAAATGTGACTTAATAGTAATCTAGACTTTTTGGAAAAAACATGGTTGAAGGAATGGTAATAATTAATAGGTTGTTGATAATGAGGTAGTTATTTTTGAATAAGAGATGTTTGATTTTGATAAAATATATTGTATATTATTGAATTTCTTGGAATTTATTAATAGTTTGTTTATTTCATTATTTTTGGAATATTCTAATTTTTTCGATATAAGGAATATATCAAGTTTTATATAAAGAATAAGAGAGAATGAATGTAATCAATAAGGTTTTATTATAATTTAGGGTGTTACCGTGTTTTAAAATAATACATGATGAAGGTGTTCACTTGTTATTACATGGAGAAAAGAATCTTCATTGGCTTTAACTTCTTAAAAAATTTGGACTGTGTGTTCGGATAGAAGTATTTTTGAGAAGTATAAAGGTTAAAATGCATTATGATTGAAATTTGATACTATTGTTAAGGTTATGATTGGATTTTTATAAAAAGGACAACACAAAGACCGTGTGATAATCCATCACATCAGACAAAGTTGTGGGAATTGAACCCATAACCATAGTGTGATTGGGATTTATGTCCTACCACTGCACTATGTGAAGTCCCTAGATTTTATAATCATGTTTTTTAATGTGTCTGATAGTTGATTTATGAATTCATTTTTGAAACCCTATACTATTAGGAAAAATTGCATATTTTTTTGAAATCTTTTGGAGTGAAAGATGAGTTTGTGGTATGAATTAGTTAAAGGATGAAACTGTACTTGTCAATTATATAAATATATATATAATTATTTCCTATTATTCTATGGGTAAATTAATAATTAAACATTAAAGAATGGATCCTAAAACCAAAAATATGTTTTCCTAAAACCTTATGTTTTGTTTAACTGATGGTATTTTAAATCATCATAGATTGATGAATTTTAGGCCCTCAATTTTACACTTGTTTGTGATTGATGACCTCATTAACTCCCTAAAAATATTTATGTTTTACATCTAATTATGTGTCTCCAATTTCCACTAATTTTATCTTAATAGAGATCATAATTTGGTGGTGACCCTTTCATTTCCATTTTCCTCTTAATAAGACTAAATTTTGTTAACCAAATTTCCGATGTGGGTTTTCTCATAAATGTATTTTCTATTTTCGACCATTTATTTTCAAATAACAATTTCAAATATATAGGATGCAATTTATTGAAGGAGGGAATAATGTAATACCCCAAGATTTCATATTACATTATTTCTTCAATGTAATTCAATACATTTCACTACACGCAACACCGAGTTCATGCACACCACGACTTACCAAACTAGCCGTTTGAAATCAGTAATGATTAGTATTAACTAAATTTTGAACGTTATATAATCCTTATAATTTTAGAATCCATATAATGATATTATTTGACATAATGTAATAACAAATTCATTTTTTTCATGTAAAAGAAGTATTTTTAAAAAAAAATCAATTTTATCGCCTTTTAATGGAGAACCATTTTTAATTCCAATATTTGAAAATTTTATAAATTTAATTTGAATAAATAAAATTCTTCTTTAGAATTGTGACATTAATATTTTGTTTCGATAAATATTTGGCACCTTTCGGATAACTTTCTTATTTTGATGAATAGTTATATACACTAAATTTTAATTGAAATCATCTTTTTAACCAAAATATTTTATAGTGATAAATTTTTAATTTGAATGGTTTTTTAGAATAATTAGATTATATTTTCCTCATTTAATTCAATTTAGGTCATTATTTGTAATTTAGAATTTAATTTGACATACACACATGTCAATCTTTTGAGAGTTTTTACTTTTAAAAAACCCACTTTTTGGTTTTGACCACGTGAATTAATTTTAAATTAATAAATCAAGCATAAATTTTTTGAATTTGCAAAAAATTAAATCATTATTGAATTCAAAATATCAAAATTAGATTAGGGTAAAATTTTGGTATTTTTCTAAGAACATTCAATTTTTGATGAATAGTAAAAATACTGTGATATTATTTAAAACTGACATTTTATTTAAATAATTATTAATTTTATTTAAATTTATTTAATGTAAATATATATATATATATAATACCTATATAAAATCAATTTAATTAATAGGATTCCTTTTATAATAAAATTAGATGTATAGAATTTTATCGAACGTTTTACCGTCTTTTACCTATCTCCTAGGAGCATTTGCAAATCTGCATAAAACATAATTTTACTGCTTCTATGAGTTGAATTTCAGAATTCTGAGAGATATGGTTGATATCATAATGTAAAATGTGGTTCAATAGGATGCAAATAATTTTAGGTGAATAGTAACATTTAACTTTTATTACCACAGTTAAAAGTAAATAAGAGAATTAACTGTAAATATTATATCATAATTTCCCTAACACATGTCCTAATTCTATTAGAAAAGTGTAATTAGACTAATAACAACCTTAGGAATAAAATATGATATTTTAGGTGCACTTGGATTTGATTAGGACATTTATTATTATTTAATTCAAAGAAGAGTTAAAAGTGTTAAATTCAATGTTTAATAACTAAAACCTTTTTAATATAAGGATACACATTATATAAATTCGACTAAAAATATTCATTATAAAGATAAAAATATCCTACATAATATTATTTTATTTATAATTTTTAGACATTAAATAATTTAATTGATTTATGTAACAAAGATGATGCAGTAATTACCCTATTAATTAAATATTAAAATAATTGATATTATAAATACCCAAATAAATGTTATTTGAGACTTTTTATGAATTACACTACATTTATAGTTTAATATGACATTTTATGGTTGTGTAAATTAATTTTTTTCAAAGTAATAATGCTGTTATAAATTTATAAAAAAACAATATACCAAATAGTGTCAAAATTGACATAAAAGTGTTTTTAAAAAAAAATTATATTATTAATTTGTATTCTATTCCTAAAAATATAAGGTTTGGAAAAAGGGAATAAATAATATTATATATGTCATTAATGAATCACTTGGTTTTCTCTTGTAAGTTTATAGTATGTTTAATAACCATATAATATAAAAATTCAAAGAGACATGTTAAATGTAAAACTATTTTACTAAGAGTTAAATATAAAATATAAGGTTGATATAGTGACCCAAACCTGTATAAAGAATATTTTTTGAGTGGTTTTCATCCCATACCCACCGTATCCTTTAAATAATACATTTTGAATCCATTAGAAATTGAAAATTATTTTATTATAAAATAATATTTTATGTTTTTCCTAAGGTGCCTCTCACCCCTCTTATAAAAGGGCACTTCCTCTTCTCTCAAATTCACACCTCCAAATTCATTTGGCTCGGCCAAAAACTACCCAAATATCATCCCAACTGTCCTACTTTCATCCTAGAGGCCTTCCTTTAGTCATAAATCCAAAATAAGGAGCAATTTTGATCAAATCAAATGGAAGAACTCGAAGAAGAGGTAATGATTTAACCTCCCTCTTCCTAGTTATTTTCTTCTTACACTTACTCTATCTTGGTTATTACCATACCAAAATAATAAATACAGTACCTTATATATACTGTGATTTGATTATAAATATTTCACAATAATATTCATTTTTTTATCTATACTATGAATGATAATGTCACCATGCCTGCGTACGTAAGGCTTACCGTCTCCATGTCGGGGTGTAATTTGTTATTCAACACTATGTTATTTGGATGGATATAATGATGAGTAATATGTACAAATATAATAAAAATTACATAAAAATGTCTCTGTAATATTAATATACCACCCCATTCCACACCATTAAGTAAATGATATTGTCGCCCGTCCGTACGTACATATTACCTTTTCCACGACGTGATGAGATTAATTTCCACATTCCCCATTCATCAAAGATTATAAATATATATATATAACTAATAAGTATGTAATATATTACAGAATAATGATACTTGAGATATATATATATATATATATTTGTGTGTGTGTGTGTGTATTTACGTACCTACATATATTTTATCCACTTATATCTGTTCAATATGATATGAACTCAGAAACAACATTTATGCGTACGTACGGCCTACCATCTCCACAAATGGTGTATTCAATTTCATATATCAATATATTCTAAATATTTATATTATAAATATATATGACATATAAATCATGGTTAATATTATGTATGTTTTTAAATTTGGATTGAAATGATATGATCAAGCATAACTAGTTAAAACACGTACGGTAAAGAAAAAGAGTATTACCCAAAAATATTAATTTAACCTGAATATCATTATTAAATGGGTGGTATAAAGTCATATATTAATCATGTATGATATAATAAATATGAATATGGTTCTTTTATAATTTAATAACATTCTATGGTCATTATAAAAGAGGTTAAACGTACCCTCAACCAATGGAAAGTGAATGGTAAGGGTTATTTTCACAATCTCTTTATTATCCGAGGTTGTTTTTATGTAAGTATCTACAGAGAAATATATATTATCCATATCCATGTTTCATAAAATAGTTTTTAATGGGAATATTTTTAAGTTTCATTTTACTAAAATATCATTTTAAAATGTTTTAATGATTTATTATTCTAATCCTTTCTCATTAATGTTCATGTTTTCAAAATGATTTTAAGGATTTATTTGTATGGAGGTGAATATTTTAAAATGTTAATTCATTTCAAAAGGATCAAAGTGGTATGGGAAAATTTGATTCAAAACTAACTTTTAAAAGGATTCCTTTATAAATTATTTGTCTTTTAAATGATTTCATAAAAAAGTGATATTTCTCTCAAATCATTTTACTGATCATATTCATCTATGTCAACATCCATTGCAGGATATTATTCTTGATCAAGGATGATTTGTTATGATACAAATCATTCATATTGTATTTAAGGTTTTGTGATAAGATTCAATGTGGATGAGTTATTTTTATTACATTCATGGTTTATGGTTAAAGTATTGACATTTCTTATTCTAGTTTTAATATGAATGTATATGTTATATTTCAACATTTTATTAAGAAGAATCTATTAAACTAGTATGTTCTGCGATGGGGACCTATAAAAGTAAGCCCTCTAGGTTGGGGTCTGGGTACAGTAGTCCCTCCGGTTGGGAATCAAGTTACATAGGCTCACTGTGTTGGAGTCCGGTTACAGAGGCTCTCTGGGATGGAGTCCGGTTACAGAGGCTCTCTTGATTGGGGTCTGGTTACAGTTAGCCCCTAGGTCCTAGCACGAGGCCTTGACATAGAAATTAAAGTATGGAACTATAAATTTTATAATAATGATAATAATATTTGTGGTTCATATAGTCATTCAACTAGTAGAATATTTGTGATTATGTTTTATTGTTGAATTATTTACTCATCTTATATTCCTGTCATAAACTATTCCTGTTTATTATCTGTAAAGTCATGTGTTTTCAATTATTCACAATCCCTAATGTTTATTTTATCTTCTGCTAAATTAATTACCATTTATGAGCATCTGAGCTCACTACTTTCTTATGATTTATTTTCTCTGGATCCCAAGAAGTGTTTTATGTTTGAGATGCATGGTTAAGCTAAAAGAACAATGACATTCTGAAAGGATTTTTTTGGAATTTATGTTGGAAAGTGTAATTTAATGTTCATTTATGTAATCTATTTTCCAAGACTGTAAAATTGATCAATCTTTCAAGACTTCATTCCTTGCAATCATTCCAATGTATTAAAATAATTCACCGACTCTGGGTAACTGGGGTCGGGGCATTAAAATATGCCAAATATGACAGAAATGGGTGCTCAAAATTTTATGATATTACCTGCTTAGCAAGATCATCTATTAAAAAATATGATGAATTTTGAATAACATACCCCTTCTACAATTATATCGAATCATTCCAAATAATACTTCATGTGTAAAATTCATTACATGTTTAGTGGATATTCTCATCCCCTCCGCACAAAATAAATGATTAACTTCATTGAGAAAATTATTTATCCTTCAGTGCTCAAAAGAAATGGATGTTGTTCTTGAAGTTTATCATTTTGAAGGGGGTGTTATAAGTGGTGGAAAATGACGAAGAATAAAATTTAGAAAGAGGAAATTCATTCCATAGAATGGTATGATTTCATGAAAATATTTTACAATTAGTATTTATGTCATACCCCCAGTCATGAAATTGAAATGGAGTTCCTCAGACTACTGAAAAAGAATGATGCGTCTATTGGGCCATATGATGAAATATTCAAAAGGAATGCATGATGTGTCTTCAAATATATCATGAACACTGAATGAAATGTGGATATATTATTTAGAGGACTAAATCCTAGTCTACAAAAATAATTGGAAATTCACGAGTTAAAAATTATGAGGACATTTTCCATTTTTCCCTCATGGATACAATGGGGATTAAAGACTCTCAGTGGTATTATGGGACTAGTGTGGAAAATAAGAAAATTGTGTTTAATATGGGTGTTAAATCCCATGGAATAAAGATGTCCCTAATCCATCATTTCAATAGTGTGGGATGACACATCTAGGAAACTTTTTTAAGATAATAAAGAGTTTTTTCTAATGTGGAAGAGAAGGGAACATGGATAACAAAGTATGACGGGATATGCATATTCCATCAAAAGTTGAAAAGCAATGGAAGTTTCATATCTACACTCAAAATTTAGTATAGTGTTTCAACTGTAAGAAACATGGTAATTATAAACACCATTTCCCTGAGCTAGTTTTTGTTGGAGGAAATCAACAACAACAACCTCCAAGGAAGGATGGAAGGCAATATGCTATCATTACTTCTGAGGTGGATCCTAGTAATGATATGGTGAAATGTACACAAGTTTTTCATTCATGAATAGATAATAAACGACATGATTCTAGTTCGATGCATTACATAATATCGTGCAATATTATTATAACAATTAAATCCCACCACAAAATCTTTAGGTTGAGTTATCTATGAGTAAAAAGAATGGGGAAATTATTGCATCCAAAGTTTATAAACCCTCCCTGGTTAATTATTGTTGACAAAACCACCAAAAAAAACTATCATACTCCCTATAATAGAGTTTGAAGCTATATTAGAAATGAATTAGATATTTTTTTATAAATCCAAAAGCAAATATCTGAAATGGGAGACTAATCATCAAATCCCAAAGAATCATGTAATTCTATAAAATTGTGAGGAGTAAGTTCAATATCCATTTGAATTTTCATATCAATTTTGGATATTGTTTCCTTATAAAGAGTAATATCTACATCAAATGGTTGGGTAGTGGTTATAATCAGGCTTGAAGTCAAGCCCATCATAGCGGATTACACAGATATATTCTTTGAAGAATTTTCAGGTCTTATTCATGGTCAGGCGGTTGGGTTATCAATTGATCTTATTCTTGAATCTCTTACTATATCAAAGAAACCTCATAGAATGCCCACAGTTGAGCTGGAATAACAAAATATTAAGTTACATGATAATCTAGATAATGTTTTTATATACCTGAGTGCCTCACCATGGAGTGCACCCGTCCTCTTCATTAATAACATGTATCGATAAATGCACCCATACATTTACTATGATGAGCTCATAAAAATAAAAATAAATAATAAGTATCCCCTTCCACGGAGAGTTGACTTGTTTGATCAGCTGCGTGGGGCGGGTAATTTGTCTAAGATGGTCCATCAGTCAGTATTTCCCCAATTAAAGGTGGGGAAAGAACATATACCCAAGACTATGTTTTATATGATGTATATAAACTATGAGTTTATGGTGATTCCCTTTGGACTCATTAATGTTCCATCATTTTTCATGGTCATAATAAATAGAGTTTTTAGAAATTTCCTAAAAAAATTAATGGTTTTATTTATTATTGTTATTATAATATACACAAATGTGATGAAGTAACTAAGAATAATTTTAATACTATGTTAATGATTTTAGGAAACCATAAATTATATAAAATGTACAAAACAATTGAGTTCATGATGGAGGAAGTATCATTCTTGGGGAACATAATCACCATAAAAAGGAAATATGTAGACCCTTCCTTGAAAAATGAAAATGATGAGTTTCATAGCCCAAAATATATATTGGAGATCCATAATTTCCATGGTCTAGTTTGTTATTTCTAGAAATTTGTGAATAACATCTCAAGATTTTCATACCCACTGAACATGCTATCTCAAGAGGGAAATAAGTTTTTCAAGACCAGTGAATGCATAGATCGCATTAATGAGTTGAAAAATAGGCTTATCATTGTAGTAATTCTCACACTACCAATAAGTGGGTAACTCTTTGTAGTATAATGTGATTCCTAAATGAAGGTATTAGGTTGTTTAAAAATGAAAAAATGATAACCTTATAGCCCATAACTCAAGATAGTTTAAAATTATCAAGAAAAACTATCTCATGCTTGATCTGGAGTTGGTATCTGTTAATTTTGGGTATAACAATTGGTAGAATTTTCTCTATGGAGAGAAGTGTGATATATATTATGATCACAATCCTCAAAAAAATTTATTCCCCTAGAAAGATCTTATTATTCCCCACATGAATATTTTTATTGATCAACAAGTATTATGACTACTCAATCTACTACCATACTGTAAGGAAAAAAAATGTAGTTGATGCTCTTAGTAGAAATAATACTCCATTATTTTCAATGATGATAATTACGAAGCATTAAATCTTATTAATCCTTAAAAGGATCTAAATATGAATTATTAAGGATGTAAGATCATCAATTATTACTCAAATTATTTCTCAACTATCTGTTGTGGATAAAATAACTGATACTCAATGATATGATGTGGAAATTCAAAATAAGGTGTATACAATGAAAGAATGAAAAATCCTTAGAGATAAAAATGGATGAGGAATGATTCAAAATATTTGTGTTATGAATATGAGTATTTTCTAATACAGAGATAAAGAAAGAGATTTTGAAAGACTCATATAGTTGAAACGTCACTGTCCACTTAGGGACCACAATGATATAACAGGATCTTTAAGAGAACAATAGGTGGGAAAACATGAAAAAGGAGATCACAAAATACACATCAATGTTCCCGGTATATTAACAAGTGAAGGCTGAAAGAAAAAAATTATAAGGGAATGACACAAACATTACTCATACCAACAAGGATGTGGGATAAGATTACCCTGGAATTTCTCTCAGGATTTCCAAATACATCTGGAGGAAACAATTGGATATGGGTGGTTGTAGGTTATCTGATAAGGACATATCAATTTATCAAAATTCAAGAGGATTTATAACTAGATAAATTTGAATTTTTATATATCAGTGAAGTGGTAAGGCTTTATGGATTCAATTATTTATTATAACTGACCATGATCCAAGATTCACCTCGAGGTTCTAGAAAAGTCTCCAATATGGTCTAAGTACTGAGCTGAGATTCAATACATCATATCATCATTGAAATTATTTCCAACATGAGAGGACTATTCAAAAATAATAATTCATGTTGAGAGATTCTTCTATGGAAATCAATGGATAATTGGACCAAATTCTACCTTTGGTAGAGTCCTCTTACAACAATAGTTTTTAGTTAAGTATCCAAATAGACTTATATGAATCCAGTTATTGGACAATTTATAGAGCACTGAAATTATGGGATAAATATGGAGAATGTATGCTACTAGGACATGAAAAGGTCAATAAAATAGTTGAAATGGAGAAAAAAAATCATCATCACATCATGAAATCAAAATTTTGATAAAAGATCTATGTAGATAATCATGGATAATACCTTTAATTTGTGGTTATGGGTATTTTCTTCCTATATATATCTCTATAGAAGTGGATCCTGATATTTGGGAAGAAAAGAACGTTGTGTCATGGGTTCATCGACCCATTCAAGATTCTGGATCGGGTTAGAGATGTACCCTATCAAATAGAATGGACACCAACAATGTCTCAAGTACATGATCTATTTCATGAATCTCCCTTGAGGAAGAACATACCAGATCCCTCAAATGATCTGAATTCATATGTGGTGCTGTTAGAGAATGATCACTCTTATGAGAAGCTACTGGTGAAGATCTTTGATCAAAGAGATAATAATCTACACAACAAGACTATTCACCTAGTCAAATTACTATGGATGAATAATAAAAATGAAGAGGCATCATGGGAACCAGAGGATGTGATGAAGGATAAGTATGCACACCTCCTTTCCCCGTAGAATGTCTAACCAAATTGTGTGGGAGACATTTCATATAGGGGAAGAATGTAACAACCCAAAATTTTGTATCAATAGAAATTAAATTATAATAATTATTTCATATAGTATAAGGAACATTAAATCACATTTATGACACAATAAAAAACATATGAATGATAAATGAATGATATAATATGTATTTATAGATGTCATGGAACCTATATCGATGAAATAGTTACTGGATCTTTAGAAAAGTAATGGGACCCTTATTAATAGTAAACTAGACAATTGAATAATAACCTAACCAATTACCTTATAAATAATATTTATCTATCTTATAAGTGAGAATATGATATAATGAAATAATATTATAGGTATCTAAATGTTGTAAAAATTATTTATTAAGTGTTGGTATTTTTATATGTTATCGATATTTAATTACATTGTTGTGATTAATTTAATAATTTAAAATAAATTTATTTTAATAAAATTTATTCAAAAATTTGTATTTCTATATCTCATGATTATTAGATAATTTTATGAGACCTTAATTTATGTTTTAATTTGTTATAAAATTAGTTTTAATTTTAAAATCTGTATATTTCGAGTAATTGATGATTTTAATTAAAATATAAAATCTTCATATTTAGAAATGTATTTTCATACATTGGAGTTAATTTTTTAATTCTAAACCTTAATAAATATTTAGGTTTAATTTTTTTGTATCTTTTCCAAAATACCTGAATTATTAGTGAATAGTAAAATACGATAATTTATGATAAATTCTAAATGCATGCATTATGGAGTAATAGATGACATATAGAATATGTAAGACCAAAATCTAGAACTATACTTCATTATTTTAATATATGTAGTTATAATGATGAAATTTTTTATATTATAGAGCCAAAATAATAAACTAATGAATAAAATAATGATAAAACACCCATATTAGCCACTATAAATACCATCCCCCATCACATCTTCTCCTCACACCTTCGAAGATTTGAGACATTTTCAAATTCAAAAAATTACTCTACCAAAAAAATCCCCAATATCTAGTATCTATTGGTTTAATAAAAATACCAAAATCATTAACAAATAATGTTTAATTGGGTAATATATTCAAGAGGTAAATTCCTCTTTCCTTTTCTTTTAATTTATTTTCATGTTATTTTCTTCTTCTCTAATAACCTCCCACCATTAAACATGTATGATAACTCCAATAAGTCACATATACATGAATGATATTCTACCAATGGAATAATTAATATTTAAACACCTCACTGCTTCATTTTACTCTAAAAATTAAAACATCATTCATGATGTGTTAAATTATCGCCCTCAAGGATGACAAATTTTCATTTTCCATTAAATCATACATGGATTGTAACAAAATGATTATTATAGATAGAAAAATTTAAAATATATACATAATAGACTATTTAATTTAATGGAATCATTATGTACACATTATATTAAATAATAATATAGAAAAGTTCATTTTCAACGAAAACCACCCAAAATAATCCACACAATTATCACTATATTTATGTCTAAAGATTCATCCTCAATAAAAATAAAAAACAACATATACGATAATTTAACTTTCTATATGGTCAATAATAAATTATAAATTCATTTCAATATTTCTAATTCCAATTTACATGAACTTCCAAACTCTTATATAAGCGAACAAATAATGAAAATTAATAAAAAAAGAGCACTCAGGAATGACGAAATTCAAAAAAAATGTATTTAAATATTGATAAATGGACATAATATAAATATAATAAATATATTATATGAATAAAGGGTTCTATACTTGTTAATAAATTAATCTAAATTTATTATTCAGTACATTATGATCATGTGCAGAACCATATCACACATCAGGTAGAGGATTCTACCCAAACCACCATTTTTCTCGTTCAAGTTACTCTTTCTCTCTCATTACGCTCAGGTATTTATTACCTATTTTCATATAAATTTTATAAATTAAATGTATATTTTCCAATATAATATATATAGATCATATCATCCCTCTTTGATTGGGAATTCATGTTTTCAAATGGATTCTTTCTCAATTCTTCCAGATTAGCAAGTCCGATTCAATGGAACTTCCCGATTTCATACCCATTTTCAATAGATCACCGTAATTTGTTTTAAGACATCAATATTTTTGATACACTCATTTATAATGGAAATATATCTGGGTTCATTTATTTTTTTATAAAACAATTTTTCCTTTTCGATTTTAATTAATCATTAATATGTTTCTTTAAATTCCATTTAATGATTTATTTATAATGTTTCATAAACACTTTTTTACTTGAAATCACATCATTTTGCCATAAATTATCTTGTTATTTTAAAATTATACACTTTTAATGTCCCTGTATGGTTTAAATCATTTATTTCATGGATTCCATTATGATTTTCCCATATGTTATTCCCATGGACAAGATTATGATACCCAATTCTTAACATAGGTAACCGTTATGTTTATGTTTGATTCCTTATGTGGCACAAATATTAAAGAACATGTTATGATGGGTGCACCCTAGATTTTACTCGAATGCATTGGGTAATTTTGAGTCTCATAATATGTTATGCTGGGAGAGAGATTGAACTTTATTTCTTTTTGGGAATTTTTCCACCCTGTTATATAGACATGGAAGTTAGTCGTGACTCCTGTCTATATAATGTTATATTTTTTTCCACATTACTATGATTCCATGATTAAATGTTTCCATTCTATTGATTTTAATTTTTTACTTTTGTTTATTCATTTTCTATGACTTTTATTCCATTATATTATTCCTTTCAACCCATGTGTTATGTTTTATTCCTATGCTTATTTCTTTACTGGGATTTTTAGTTCATCCATTTTGTTCTCATATTCTGTAGGTTATCAAATGAAGATGTAGTTCATCAGTGGATGTTGAGAAGACATTATGGATATTAAATAAATTATGTTTTCATTTTGGTCTCCTGATGTATGATTATGTACCTAATATTCAGATGACATTAGAAATTACAATCCATCAATTGTAATTTTATAGATTATTATGTTTATAATCATGTAAAAAATATATGAAAAAAGTTACGGTCATTATAGTTGTGTACATGGTTCTAGATTTTCATGATACCCAAATTAGAATAAATTCATCCTTTCTTAATTATAGTTATATCACAATAGTGGTTTTCAATTCAAAATTACTGATGAACCACATCGATTCGATATTGTATTGTTTATTTTATTTGTAATTGATTTCCCTCATACCCTGATATTGAAAAATATTCCATAATGGTTTGGGACATTTATTATTAATAAATGATTTTATGTTATATATTCAAATCAACTAAATAAACTTTTTAATGATTAATATTTTGTTAATATTTTATCCATGGTATGTCATATAATAAATTTAGTGTAGTTAT
Organism: Viscum album; assembly: GCA_963277665.1. Taxonomy (NCBI): domain Eukaryota; kingdom Viridiplantae; phylum Streptophyta; class Magnoliopsida; order Santalales; family Viscaceae; genus Viscum; species Viscum album. The sequence goes on from OY728123.1 coordinate 604,473,825, forward strand.
TTTATTATATTTTTTTTAATTTAAATGTCTATATGTAAATAGTTCATTCAATAATGGTTAATTAAATAGGTTTCCAAATATTTCTCCACCTTTCCACGATACCATTATATTGAAAATTTTATGAAATTCATTTTTCTTATTTCTTTTTCTACACTCTTGAACTCAATATCTTTAATATCTATTTGAGGGTTGAATGTGAGTTGAATTAGATATATCTAATAATATTCCCTATATCATTTTGATCAATATTTCTTAGTATTTACATTATAATAAACCTAATATATATTAATTAAATGATATTTTATATAATATTTTTTTAATTATATAAGAAGTCAATATCTGACACCCTAGACCCCCACTCCAAGATATAATGTTATAAAATATATTCCATACATAACAACACCAATAACGACTAGTGAGATCCAAAATTACCCTATACAATTATCATATAAAAAACTAAGTATTTTATAGACTATGAATTTTATTTTTTTATTTTTAATGAGTTAGAAAAAACCATTAACTAAGATAATCTATATCGTTCCCATGTAATATAAATTTTAACCACATAATCAAGGATTATATATTTTACAATAATTCGTCAACATCTCCAAAACAATTATCCACCCATGATAATCATCAAGACATAACATTCTCCATAATCTTATTTATAACATAGGGAATATGAAAAAATAATAAGGGTGAGCTCACAATCCCATTAAGTGAAAGCATTAAATATAAGAAATGATGGAAAATGAATGGAATTCATAATGTGGAACGAAAAAATAATAATCATCTTATTCCATATTATCATAAATATAATCATATATCATTGGATAACTTAATAAAAAATAATCACATGGAGAATATTAAATAATTTCATTATAAGGGATTGCATAATATCGAACATATTACGGTTACATTCAAGGGATCGTTCCAATACATCACACATATATGGGAATGGAATAACGAAATAAACTATGTCAGTTTGTCCCAGGAGACCTAACTATTCAGATAGGGGATAAATAAACTTGGTTCCCACCATCAACTAAATAAGTCCAACACATTAAATATAATAATTAAATGAATAATCAATAACTCAAATCCATCTTTTATAAAGATAATTATACATACCATAGTATACAATCAATAAATGTTATAAATGTCATTGTAAAATCTCTTACTATTTTCAGGTGTACAAACCATATATATAAATAGATATAAAATTCATTAAAGAATGGAAATTATATAGATTACAATTATGATATTAAAAAATGTATACATGAAGGATAAAAAGAATCAAAGAAATAGATGATGAGTGATATAGAAAATAAACCTTATAAACCTGGTGGGGGTATTAATATAAATTCATACGAGGGTTTAGAGTGTAATTATAGAAACCTAACCCCACAAGAGATATATCCTTTAGAGTAGTAGATGAATAAGGATGGGATATACATGTTTTTATTAAAAATCAATTAAATTTTCACAAAGATATGAATGTATATATAATATTCAATCATTATTTAGAGTTAAATTTCAATAATGTTGCCTTGAAAGTTAATTAATGATAATTTAGAGAATATAGAGTGGAAGAGAATCAACATTAATGAGAAAGGAAAATCTTTTTTTATTTTGAGATACATTTATTAAAACTCAAACTGTTAAAATGATGAAAAAATATTATTTTAAAAAGTGGTCAAGATTATTAAGAAGTTAACACATGGTAATTAAAATATGGTTTTTGAAATTATAAAATAAAACATTATTTGAATTAAATAATTTTCATAGGAAAAATAAATCAGTTTCTAGAGAGGATGAGATTAATTATTTAAAGTAATCATTTTTTTAATGAAATAAATACCACAAAAAAATAAAATTTTGAGGATGAACTATAAATTATATAGATAAAAATGATAATTTACCATATAATACAATCATATTTTAATAAAAATAAAAAACATTATAAATAATTTCATGAATATTTATTATAACTCAATAAAAGGGGGATGAGTAAAAACCCACTTATAAATATCATACTCATTGAAGAAACAATATTTTAGAGATTATTTTATTAGTAAATATAGTTAACCACTAAACAATAATGTGTAAATTTAAATCTATATAATTTTTGTATTAAATAAATCAAACATAGAAGGATGAATTTGTTTGAAAACAATTATAACTCAATTAATGTAATATGATTTTTTATAATACAATACAGAGTTGATAATATCTGAATCAAAACCCTATGAAATAAAAATTTTGTAATATATCACTAATCAACATGAATAAATATATATTACAAAAATTATTTAAATGGGGATATATATTCTATATAATTGAAAACAACAACATAATTTGTAATATATTTATCAAAGATGGAAATTAGAGACGTGAAATGTTTAACTTTACTCTATAATTCCATGAAAGTGATTTAATATCATGAAAAATTAACATAACCATATTAACAACATATTTTAGGATAGTTATAAAATATATTATCTTTTATAGTATTTAAATATAATATTTTAATACTCATTTATTAGTTGGTTATAGTTTATTTTCATTATCATGTGTTTTCAAATTTTATTATTTCATAGAAGCTTCTTTATCAAGATATAGATCCTATATATTTGTTAATAAGTTAATAACTCCAAGATAATTCAATTTTGGGGAATACATTCTCTTTAAATTTTTAAGAAATTCTATTTTTATTTCAGGCTTCATTTTTTCAACTATTCTTGAAGGTGAAATCAGTTACTATCATGTTTTATTAATTTTAATCTAACAAATGGTTATATAATAATAATGGGTTATATATTAATATAACTCATATTTTAACATTAAATAATATTAATAATGTCATAAATATATTATTTATTCATTAGATATATTCTTAGAGCGATAAATGTATGGATGTGATGAAAAATGTAATAACTCATTCAAGGAGTCGATAGTCTACACATAACACAAATGATGTTTCCATTTTCCAATGGACAGGAGGGTGAAAAATAATGGTTGTTCCTCTAAAATAATAAATTTTTTGTTTTATAATGATATTAATTTCATTATATTAGTATGGTTAGAATCGATTTGTAGGATTAATACAGATAACAAAAGGATATGGAGTTGTAATACTCACATTGGGAACGTGAAGATTCTCTTGAAGGGAAATATATAATTAGGAGACATGCTATACATTCTAATAATTTGGGGCTAAAAACATTGAATGGACTTCTAGGGGAGGTAAAATAGTTATTCTTTAAAGGGATATTTTAGGGATAAGTGTGGTATTTGTTTATGGGATATTATTTTATATGATAAGAAGATAGAAATATCATGAGAAAATATTGACATGTGAGGAGAAAAGATTGAATCACCTGGGTTTTAAGTGAATTATGTGAGTATATGTTGGTGATACCTATAGGATTAAATTTAAAACCAAACAAAGGCCTTATAGAAGATATATATTCTATGTTAATTTATAATAATTTGGGCCATTTTTAGTTCCCTCTTTTATTTTTTAACAGCCATGATTTAATTTGTATTGTGGTTATTATATTTTTAGTAAAAACATTAAGATGAACCTAATTAAAAAATATAGATGCGATGATTCAAAATTTATATTAATTTTAATTTATTTAAATTCAATAATTTGATAATGTTAGATTTTAAATTAAAAATATGTTATTGAATAAACCATTTTTTTGAAAATTATATTTCTATAAATTGAGCATTTTTATTATTAAATTATTGTAATTAAATAAGTATTAATATAATGTTTTTAATTTTTAAACAACCATTTTGAGTAATAATTTGAAATATATCTACTAAATTTATATATTTAATAATTAAAAAACATTTATCAAATAAACAGGTTATTGGAAAAAATAAATTTTAAAAACACATCAGCAAAAAACATTAAAAGTAGTTATTTTTATAATAAATATTTTATTTATATACTCATTTATTTTAAAATATTTCATTTAATTTTATTGATATATTAGATAATAATTTTATAATAATATTAAAATAATTTAAAACCTAATTTTGTTTGTTAATAAAAATTTTATGTATATATTATTTTTTTCAATTTTTATTATTTATGATTTATAATATTTCAAATTTGAACAAGAATATACATATTAAACAAGTTTATATCAAATTAAAATTACTTAGTATACTGTATTTTGAATGAATATAATTTCAAAAACTTCTATTTCATATTATATTCACTATATTATCACTAATACTCCCTACAAATTCCTTCATTTCATACCTCTTAAATCTCACTTATCCTTTCATTAATTTTTTATATTGATTTAAAAACAAGATTTCTATTTTAATTTTATTCATTCAAATTATATCTTTAATTCTAAAAAAGGTTATAATTAAGGGTAAAATTAATCTATTGGATCTCTTTTTTTCAACGATATTATTCTAATTTATTTATTGTCACATTTTAATTTATGCATTTTTAAGGGATTTAATCATCTTTGGTATGAAATTTTTTCATTATTTATTTTTTATTTAAATAAAACACTATGATTGAATTATGTATTTTTTAGTTCGATTAATATCTTGTATGACTCATTTCATAATCTATTTTATTTCTTTTTTAAAAATTGAAAAACTTTCTTTAAAATTATTAACATATAGTATTAGGAATTAAAATCATTCTTCATTCCCATGGTATTACATTCTCCCCCCATAAAAAAATTAAGTCTGATCAAATTTAATTATTACTCAACAAGAAAAATACATAAGGGTTTCCATTATACATATAATACTCAAGATAAAATATCTACCCCACAATCATTGTTATAACTATGATATTCCCCTTTTACTTATTAATTGAAATTTGTTGTAACTATTTATGAAATGATTTTTCTATAGTTAGTTATCTATATTGGGATATTCAAGAGATGAACATTTCACAGTTTCAATATCATCTATCCATGAAATTACTATAAAAAAATGCCTAAAATAACCTCTAATAAAATAATTGAAAACAAATCCTAGGTGTCCATATCCAGTGACACTTATACCTGTAGTTATGAATTTGCAGGTTGCAATCTAGTTTATCCATTTTTTTCTACCTATTTGGGTCTCTAATCAGTCTAGTTATATGTTAATTCAAAAAATTACAGTACCATCCAATATATTGGGCATAAATTAAATTTTAAATCATTAAATGCATATGCCCCGGAAGAGTCATACCATGTGTGGAGTTAGACCCATTTGATGCACACTGAGTGAAGATCGATTTAAAAAATAGTCAACCATTTTCATAGTAAATGAACCTATATAATTCTAATGTAGATATAATATTCATTTATTTAAATCTAAATAATGATGAAATTTTTAGGAAATAACACATATACTTTTGAAAATTCATTGGGTGTTTTCTAATATTTAAATTAACCACTATGGATTCCAGTAAAGAAATATGGTCAAAATTTATAATAATAATTAATCAAATATATTTATTGTTATATCATAATGAAAAAAATACATGGGAAACTATTCACCCTGAATGAACCATATTTTTAACCCCCAAAAAACCTAAAATCACATAACATTCGATATTTAACTTAATAGTGAATTCTACAAAAATTAATTACCAATTTAGTATAATAACATGAATTATATTGACATTAAAAAACCTCACAACCATAAGGGATAGGTATATCTGGATCATGTGCTCTTCCTAACATTTAAAATTTAACTAAAAATTATTTGGATGTGAATAGTGATGACCTAGACCCACACTCATATATTTTTGGATAATAAACTGATTATTTATTTACTATCTTTGAATCATAATTAATCGATCCAATGATAAGAATACATATTTACTATAATAATAAAAATATTCAGTCGCATACACATGTGATATCGATTATGTTTATGGATTACTAGTTTTCTAAAAACCATTCATTATTAAAACTCATTTTATTGGCATGAAATTTGTATTTTCCCACTAAATCAAGGATTCATTGTTTCACTATAATTCTTCAACATCTTTAGCTAGATTTTCCACACATGATAACCCACTAGACATATCATTCAAAAAATATTATTTATAACATAGTGAAAATTAAAAATAATAATGGTGATATCAAACTCTCAATATGGGGTAGCATTCAAAATAAGCTAGCATAGGATAAAAAGGCAGGAATAATATGTAAATAATAAATAAAAATCAATAACGGAATATAACTGATTACAGAATTATATAGTATATCCATATATAACATAATAATAAATAAACACCTAGATAAAATAACTAGTTTCATAGTAATGGAATTCGTACTTCCAATGATCATACTCTTACCATCATGGCCCCTTTATAATACATCATACATAAATAGGTTAGCTTTACCCAAAGTACCCATAATATTTTATATCTTGAGTCCTACTGAAGCATCAAGGGTTCATATAATTATTAGGCCAATATACCACTAAATTATTCCAAATCATTCATAATATGAAAGGAATAAATAAGAAACACTTAACCAGCACCCCTTAATAATCAACAATCCTTCCTATTAAAATAAATTGCAGATGGATTGTCAATATGTTCTCCATCCATAAATGGAAAAAAAATATTGATAACAAGAATTCAATTTGTATGGTGATGAAAACATATAGAGTAATGGATATATGATTATGTCAATAATGGTTGTGATATAAAATAAATCCATGAGTTTAATACATATGGACATGAAAGAGAAAATAATTCTAAGAGATAGGTTATGAGTGATAGAGAACATAACTCATATGAACTAAGTGTGGTATGAACTATAACTTCATAAGTGAATTTAGAGGTTAATTAAAAAAAATGACTATGGGAGATATATATTTTATATTATTAGATTAAATTTAATGTAAATAAGAAAAAGAGTTTATATAAATCATTAATTGACATTATCATTATGAGATTGTGGAAAAAATTTCATCATAAAAAATCAAGCTTATATGATTGCTGGATAATGATTTAAAGATAAAATAATTGAGTCAAAAAATTAATTTTGAGATAAGTATTGTTAGAGATAAGAACACGGTGAATATGATGTTGTATTTTTTTATTATATCTTGAATGTTTTTGAAATATTTGAAATGTATCATTAGTGAGACAGTCAAGGCTATGTAAAGTGAAAGTGCATAAAACCTATAATGATAACAACCTTTTTGAAATATTTTCACATGTATCAATAGTTACTAGATTAATGTAATAAATAAATTTTACTAGGACATAAAAAACACTTTTAGTCGTATTTATAAATTTATTCAATCCTAACATAGGGAAGGAAAATTTAGATGTTTAAAAAATGATATGTCAATACTTCAACGAATTCATGGAATTATATATATTTTTTGCAAATCATTGACTATTTTTAGTGATATTTTGAGGAAGATTATAGAGGATATATAGATAAAAATTTAAGTGGAAGAAGCTATGTGATTACTTATGGATGATTAAAAATTTTAAAAATTTATCTACTACAATTTATTGTTTCACTATCAACCATAAATGTGAAGCATGTGCAAGTGACATAGATTTTAATGGTTTTGATTTAATTTAATTATATAATCGATGAATTAAAAGGTGAAAAGTACCAACTAGGATTGTAATAATTATGAGAGGGGGAAGGGGGTGTATCAATGATTCATTTTATTCTTATTATATTTCTATTTTATAACATCTTTCACCTCCTGTTAATGATTTATTACTTTGATGAAAAAACATTCACACATCCATAAGAACAAATGTATTTACATGATTCACTACTAAAGAAGAGTATCTAGTCCTTTACATGGATTTGAAATAATTAAATACCATTTAATATACTAGAAAAAAAATCCTTTTGGATACAACAACTAGGAAATACCCTTACATCTGTGTAGAACTATGACCAATATAATTGTTCATTTTATTCTTCTCGCAATAAAAATGAAAAATATTTTTTTATAATGTTTAGTTTTCATTACCAAATGGTTCTAAACATGTCATTGTGATTCTACAATGTATTCAACTTTTTAAATATTTATAAAAACATTAATCTCATTCTTACACACTAGTAGATTGAAAAAACACTTCTAGACTTTGTTAAAAACTCAATCTGATGCACAGTCAAATTCATTGGTCCAAATATTTTATCCGAAAGACTAATATAAATTTGTAGATGATAAATAATTATAAGTAATAATTTCCCTCTATATAAATTTTAGATAAAAGACTTGGTCCAATGAGGATAAACTCTAACAATAAAATTTTTCTTACACTTCTTATGTCTAAAAAATTTCCTCCAATAAATTACTTCCAAAAACATTATTCATACAATTCTGCTTAAAAAAATTAGTTATCTCACACTCTTCCCCATATTAAAAGTGCCATGGTACATTATAATTTTATCTTTATTTACAGTTTCTCCTGAAATGTAATGGGTTGAAAACCGATTTTATTTTAACCATCCCCCAAATTCAAGAATTTCTAATTTATCTTACATTTCACCTTAAGAATGGATTATTTCAAAGATTTATTCACACATTTTATTTGTTCTAGAAATAGATAGTTTTTTCCAAAAATTCATCTTACATATATCTACAATTCCTTTTATTAGTGAAATAAAATTTTTCATTCTAATAAAATCTATATGAGACTAAAGACTTCTAATTTTGATGCTCCAAACATCTCAGACTTTGAAGATATTCTTCCATAAACATCATTGAAACATATAAGGAATTATAAACATTTCAAAAAACATTTAGTATTTGATTTAGAATATTCCAACCATTTCATAATTAGATAAAAAAAATTCCTCAAACCAGTTAACATTGTCACTCGTAAAGTCCATCAACCTAAGACTTATCATCTTCATTAAGTGTTAGATTAGTTTGTTCTTGTTTCCGCTCTAAAGTATTGATGTCACATATTATTCAATGACTCTTGTCCTAGTAAAAACCATTTACAACTTATTATTGTTAACCAACTTAAAATAAACACCATTGAGACCATACTTTGATGCTTTAATGAAAATTTTTTACTACATTGTTGTGCATCATCTAATTTATCATTCTTGAAAACCTTTCTGATTCATCTATTCCAAAAAAATAGAAACTATATTAACCAACTAAAATAAGGTTGTATATGATGACATTTATATACCAATTAATTTTCTTCTAGATTCATATTATAATCTCCTTTTATGGATCAGTTTCACATTGTGTCCAATGGATTAGTATTGAAAATAAATACATTCAAAACCTTAGAATATTATTATTGATATTATTGATTGGTTCAAAAGGTTAATGAGAAAAGCTGATAGATAATTTTTTTCCTGTGGATCATTCAATCAGTAATTCTAAGAAGTATATTAATTCATAAAAATCCAACTTCCCATTTAAAAAACAATTTCACCATCCAGTACATCTTCTAGTGATGATCACAAAATAGAATACATCGACATTATAATCTATTTTCCTAAAAAACATTGGATTATTTTAGGAATTTTTCATGATATTGAAATTTTTAGGATTACCATAACATTATATGAAATAAATTTATAGGGTTATATGATTTTCCAAAATTTTATCATCTTCTGTCTTCCCAGCATAATGTGAAACTGATTGTTAATCCACAAAAACACATGGAAACAATTTCTCCTAATTTTTTTTCAATAACCATGGATCATTATTCATTATAAAATTAATTATGATTATAATTTACAATATATAAATCAATAAATGGATATATATTGAATTTTATATGTGACATTTATTATCTAATATAGATTCTCACTTCAATAAAAATCATCATTGCATACACTATGTGAGTCCAGAAAACAATATCATCCAATTTTTTTAAAAAAAATTTAAATTTGATTTAAATTATTATGAAAATATCATATGATCATAAGATTCTGTTACTCCTTCATCCAATAATCAACACATATAATGTGAATTGCTTTTTTAATGATAATAAATAAAAAGCATACAAAAACCACTTCTTTCAGCATCTCAAACCCACTTCCAACCAACATAGTCCCAACAAGGATCATAAATCATTAAAACATAATAACTCAAGCTATGGGTCACCAATAAATAATTCAAAGACTAAATAAGTTAACTCATTATTTGAAATAAAAATCAATAATAAAAACATTATAGTCCTAATCTAGGGACTTATAAAATATTTTCATGAAATAACAAACCATTCAAACCATCCACCTCTTCCCATAATCATTATTCCTTTAAATTTTTCCTAAAATATGTTAAAAACATTTAGAAAATTTCACAAACCAATATGAAATGTTCATAGATTACCCAAAATAGCCTAAATACGTGCTTCCTTAAAATGTTTAGCACATATTAGTGGATAAATTTTTAAAATTTAATTTTCTCCTCATTAAAGAAACTATATAAAGAATATATGAGAGAGTAAAAATAGATAACTCTATATTGGATAGAAGGAGGTTGGATTCCAATTTTCTACCATAATTTTTAAATATATTCCTTCAGGGAATGAAATTTTAAAATGTCATCAAATTATTCCTTTATAGAAACATACACAAAATTGAGTTCATTTTTCTCCAAATTCTCATTGATGATGTGATATTTGATATTAGATTTATTTTAATGTGAATTACTCAATAGATTACCTTTAATGTTAAGAAAACATTTATTTTCACATGTAGAGTCCATATTGTTCCTTTTAATAGTTTGAAATATTTCTATATTTATTTTTGGATATAGGTATGGGGAAGGAATGTGATTGCATGTATTGGTGTTCCTAGAATTAATTTTATAAATATATTAAATGTATTTAATATCAATCAAAAATATTTTTTTAAATAAAATGAAATAAATCATAATTGATTTTTGGGATTAAAAATCTATGACCATGGTTAATTCTACAATGGAGGTTCACACTTGGCACAACCAAAAATAGATCGGCAGAGGGTGTTCAGATATCCCGAACATTGGAGGGCTAATTTATTTATAATAATTAAAGAAATTTATTTATTTTAATTTATTTAATATAATAAGAGTTTCTATAAATTAATCATTATAAAAATTCTATAAATATAGTAGCAATATCTATGGAGAATTGAGAGGTTTTTCTTCCATCTTTCATGATAAAATAAATATCTAAAATTGATGAAAATCCATATCCATATATATCATGGTTATATTATTGAAATGGATCATATTCTTCATTTGGTACATTGTTCTTCATCCAAAAATTCTCTAAAATTCTGTAAGAGTCATCAATTTATGGATTCTTTCCCTATATATTAATTTTATTTATATATTCCAGGAACATGAATTCAAATTCTATTGACTATTCAATTATTTTACACCGATGTTAATCCAAATTATATAAATTAGCCACAAATGATTGGATAAATATTTTCAAACATCATTTCTTATGATTTTATACCAATTATTATTTTAATTTGTGTTCTTTTATACCATGGGGTCACGATTCAGTATTTTTGTAAAGTCATATCCCAAATAGACCCCTAAAATAAATTACAAGTTCATATGTGACAAATGGATTGTATATCAAATATCGATTTGGGGATGAATCATGGGATGGAGATTTTTGTTTCATATGTTAGAGATATCAAATGAAAATGACATGGTATGGGAAGCATACGGGATGTGCATGTTCATGTGGGGAGAACCAGATATCATTTTTTGAATCCTGAGGGCCCTAAATCACTAAATAGAGGAATTTAGATCTTTTTTATGTGCTTAATTGACCAATTACTATGTTGAGTGGGTGGATATATACCACTAGAAGTGGATTTGAGTTATTTTAAAAATACTGAGTACCCACCTTGTAGTTTTAAAAAATGCACGATGTGTAGTCTGGTGTCAATGATGGATAGGGTTCACATTGAGTTCAATTTGACACACCCTATGGATGGTACATATATCATGCATCGCTCCCCTGGTAGACAATTTATGTTGATGGGAACACAAGCATACCCCATATAGGAGAACACATCCAATAGCATGATATGTAAATACTTACTAGTGAACGGTCAGGGACATGGGTCGTTCCCTGTGTAGAAGGACACGGTGTGTACCAAAGTAAAATGACATGAGAATAATTCCATGTACATATCTTGGTACATGTTTCATACCACATGAAAAAGGAAATTTAAGGTATCAATGTATATGGACACAGAAAAACTAACATTAACGCAACAATGAGCATGGGTACGACCCTTGGTGGATGAGTAATGGTAACTAATCCACCAAAACACCGTGTAGTGCTACATAGTTTGTGATCATGTACTATTATGGGAAATAATATGCATATAAATGGGACCATACACCTTGTGGTTCCTCTCACACACCAATTATCCATTCATCTATTTTTAGGAATAGTAAACCTATCGTTTCATTTTTATTTGGACAAATATTTTTTCAAGGGTGCAGCCGTTCCTGAGTGTTTTATATGTAGAACACAATGTTCCCTTCTATAGTGTCCTGTGAGATAAAATTTAATATTATATATGCATGATTATTATTTAGGAAACACTTGACGATGAGAGTGGTTTGGCCAGATAAATAGAGGGAAAACAGTGGCACCCTCTTTCTAGGAATGGCTTGAGTCCTCAATTGGCTATTATAGTGGAACCCTCCTACAGGGTTGTTAAGTAGTCCTCTAACAATTATTATAATTTCACCCTCCGACAAGATTATATCATGGTCCCACTACCTATGTACTAAGTGGAACCCTCCAATAGAGTCAAGATATAGTTCCTTGATTACTAGAGGGCGACTGTCCAACTATGATACGGTTGGATCCTTGTCTCTAAGAGTGGAAACATAATATTTGGAAGGTAATGGGTCTTATGTATTATATTCGAGTGAAACCCTACGCAGTATCACGGTATGGGACCTCAACTATTAGTTTGGAACCCTCCCTTTAGGGTAGGAATGGTCCCTCTGCTGACCAATAGAGTGAAAACCTCCAGATGGATTTGGAATGGGTCCTCTTGTAAGAACCCGTGTTTTTTTGTATTGTCTTTTTGAGCAAAAAATTGATTTTTTTCTCTTGGATGCTCATGAGGTGTAAAATGTTCATTTTCCTATACCAGCTAAACTCGGATAATTTTTCTGACAACTCATTCGGTCTCGAAATATGGTGTTTACCCTAGGTCAAGTGTATGGTGGAAATCTGATCTGTTCGAATTTGGAAGAATATTTAATATTTAATATTATTAAATTATATATTAAATTATTCATAGAGTTTTTTTTCGAAATAAATTATATACCGAGCATTAAATTGATATTTGTTTGTGCTTTTGAGTCTGGAATGCAGAGTTTATCCTAGGGATGACATAAACTCAAGTCGGGCGTCGGGGCGGGCCCGAGCCCCTTTTTCTTTTTTTCCATTTCTTTTCATTTATTTTCATTTCTTCCTTCTCTTATTTCCTAATTCCTCTTGCACACATCTCCTATGCTTCCCCTTTGTCCATGACCTGTGGGAGATATGGAGATTGAGAAATTGGGAGAGTTGGGAGGCAAGTGGATTACCGATTAGAAGCTCTCGACGTGCTGAGTCGGCGTGCGGAAAATGGGACCCGTGAAACCAACCAAAGGTTCGGTAGTTTCCCCCCAAAGGTAGCGTCATTTATGTTTTCTCCATAAATCCCCTTAAAACGTATTTTTTATTAAATCCTTATATTTCATTCTTTTAGTCCCATGGGGCTTGATCTGTTGTTTTAGGGGCGAAAACTGGTGTTTCCTGCGTTTTGGGGGATTTCCCTTCCGAAACCCCAGAATACATGGTGTGTGTTCCAGGGGTACACATCATGTGTTCTTCCCGTTTCGGTATGACGATGTTTTATTAAGTGCACACCATGTACATTGAGTACACTCAATGTAGTGGGTGGCCGTTTGACTGGCCGTGCGAAATAGAACACAGAATTGTTGTTTTTATGGAGTACATGCCATGTACATTGAGTACACACCGTTTAGTTGTACTTGGGCATGTATTTTATTGAAAAAATTCATGGCGTAAAATTTTGTAATAATTACATGCTCTGTACAGTATGTACAAGTCGTGTACTATTACACATGCATGCCCAATGTCTTATGTCCATGTGCTTTGGCCATGTAATACTTCAGTTTAGTAGTTTTGGGTATATCTTGTGCTCTGGACGTTAGAATTGGGCGTGTGAGTAGTCGATTCTAATCATTTTTCAATGTACATCTCAATAGTGGAATCAGTTCTACATTTAGTGTCCATCAAAATTATGTATTGGAAGTTTTAACCGAAATTGAGGGTGTTTTCATGTAGTTATCAAGAATAGTTGACACCTAAGTGTGAGACTTGGCATGGATTATAGGTTGGGTGTTCAGACCAACCTATTTGAGACATTTAATAAGATATGAGCATTGAGCTATATCCTGTAACTTATTCGTTAGAGGACGTTTACCTTGTGAGATGTTCCCTTCTGGTCTATGATTCTGTGAGACCATAGACTTATAAAGATCCCCTAAGGGATGCCTTTACATGTGTACTGACATTGGGAGTTCCTTGTAGGATCCCTCTCCTATTTTTCCTTTCATAGGATCCATGTAACAGAATGCCTATTTTTTCCATTCATTGGGGATTTCCATGTATGATTCCTCCATTACTCTTCGCTAAGGAACATGTATAGGATGCCTTTTCTCGTGTTTACCTAAAGGATCCAGTGTATGATGCCTCCTCAGAGTTTGACATGAGGGACCCTACGGGTGCCGTTGTTTGACCGACCATGAGTTGTTACGTCACGTTTGGGTAAAGATGGTGATCGGGTGCCACCTAGAACCCGTGCCAACTGGTAAACCAGTTGCCTTTGGACGTATTTTTGGGTTGGGAGTTTCGGCCACCCTCACTAATTTGATTATATCTGACTTGGTTTGCTGATGTTGCCGTGGTTACAAGAGGTGATTCATGGTTGGTGACTGTTGTTCCTAACACAAGGCATCTTTCCGGTTTGTTGGTATTCCTTCTATGCTTGTATGCTTGAGTAGAGATTATTTTGGATATGAATAAGTTTTTTTTCTATGCCTGTTGACTTACACAGGGTCAGGAGAATCTGTTGTAGGAGACTATATGGGGAATTGACTCAGTGAGCTTCCTCAAAGAGTCTTTGAACACTCTAGGATATAAGAGGAATTGACCGAGTGAGCTTCCTTAGAGAGACATTGAACTACATTAGTCAATATGGGTAATTGGATGTGTGAGCATCCTTAGAGAGTCTTTGATAACACATGACCATAAGGGGGTTAGACTATGAGAGCTGCCCAGGTGGTCAAATATTATGTTGGACCCAGAGAGTTAGACTGTGATAGCTGCTCAGGTGGTCGTATATTATGTTGGACCTAGGGTGTTAGACAGTGAGAGCTTCCCAAGTGGTCGTATAATATGTTGGACCCCGGAGGTTAGACTGTGAGAGCTGCCCAGGTGATCGTATATTATGTTGAACCTAGGGGGTTAGACTATGAAAGTTACCCAGGTGATCGTATATTATGTTTGACCCAGTGGGTTAGACTTTGAGATCTTCCTAGGTGGTCGTATATTTTGATAGGACCATAGGGTTCAGACTGTGAGAGAATACAGGTGGTCGTGTGTTTTTGATTGATGGATTATTGAACAAAGGGGTTAGAATATGAGAGCTTTCCAGAGGGATACTTGTTTTTCATCAGTGTGCTCAGAGATATGATTTCGGTATTGGCCAAAGAATGTACATGTCGATGGGATTACGGACCCCGAGATCGACTTAATGATACACGACTTGAGAGGCTTGACATTCAGATCAATGCCATTGAACAAGATGTTAAAAATATTGGGCTTATGATCCCTTTGATTGACTGATGACGTTCCTTCTTGTTATTTGAAAAAATTAATCATGATTATTCACATTTATGTATATGAATATAGGTATGGGACTATACATGTGTAAGTATATAGATATGGACATCCATGGTGGCACTTTCCCAATTGATTGGGATTACATACCCTGAGGAAAAATGTGGTTGCAAGATTGGTTTACTTCCGGTTGTTGTGTTCCCGCAATGCTGAGAAAGTTGTCGTTGCATACACTTTTAGTAGCACAGTTATAGGTTACTTCTCAGGGTTCCCTATGGAGATTATTTTTCACCCCTACACGTGCTCCATAGTGTACATGTAGACTTTATGTCTGCTTCTCAGGTTGAGCACATGTTACATAGTGGATAGGGCTGAGGCTAAGTGTTTCATGATCGAGTAGTGCTGCTCAAGTGGTTTTACTGATCGGGCTGCAGCAGTTTGACAATGTCTGGAGATCGGGTACGTGGATTGTCTTGGGGTTAGTAGTAGAGCCATGTAATTTTACTTTCAATTTATTTTTTACTTGTATCTGTACGGTCGGCCTAGTGGGTGACCACTGTTGAATTGTATTGCATTGTTTTTGGGAATATACAGCATTTTTACTACTACAACATGTTCGATTTTAGTTTTTTATTGCTTCCACACTCTTTTTCACTTTCCAATGTGTATGATACTTAGTTATTTATGATGTTTTCTTACTCCGGTATGAGGTCATAGTCTCCCAACTATTACACCCTTAGCCCTTGATTCTAGTCGGCATCCTTTGGCATACGGGGAGGCGTGCTTAAGGCTTTATGGCGAACCGGCTCGGAGTATCGGTTTAGTGGCTTCCAGGTCGGATCATTACAAAGTGGTAACCAAGGAGTTTTCTTTCCTTGTTATTATTATTTGTGATTTGGTAGACATGTGTAACACCCCAAGCTTCTATGGTACGTTTCCCTTCGAATAATGCGATAGCGTGTGTGGTACGCAACCTCGAGTTCTAACACACACCACAACTAATTAAACTAGCCGTTGTGAATAGTAATACCTACTTTTTGAAATTATATATATTTTATATTTTAAAATGGACTTCATTTTTGGATTCGGAATATCGAATTTAGCCTAAGGTGAAATTTTGGTACTTTTCGGATAACTTTCATATTTTGATGAATAGTGAAAATTACTAAATTTTAATTAAAAACAACTTTTTTAATCAAAATAATTAATAGTGATAAATTATGAATTTGAGTGGTTTTAAAGTATATTTAGAATATATTTTTACCATTTAATATAATGTTGGTCATTGGACATAATTTTACAATTAAACCGAACATAAACAAGTGTCAATCTTTTGAGAGTTATTACCTCTTAAAAACACGCTTTTTGTTTTGACAGCGGGAATTAATTTTAAATTAATTTCTGCCACTTCTGTGTTTTGAATTTAGGAAAATGGATTCCATATTTGGAATCAGGATGTTCAAATTGTGTAAATAGGTAACTTTTATTTTTATACATTTTGAATAGTTACTGTGGTAAATATTTTATTTACCATGGTTAAAGGGTAAATCCGGTAAATAAGGGTTAAAAAATAATATTATAATAATACAAAATTACCCTACAACGTGCCCTAACCTTATTGGTGGACACATACCCGACCATGGGCTTCCTTGGGTCAATTTGGGGACCCCTTGGATCCACTTGTATGTGGTAGGGACACATTATATTAATAAAGTTAAAATAAAAATTAAAATGGCATAAGCTTACATCTTTTAGAAGAACAATTTTTACATAGGGTTATACATGTTGAATTTTCGATTATAAATATTCATTAGAAAGCTAAAAAGATTTCCTACATAATGATATTTTATTTATAATTTTTAGACATCAAATAATTTAAATTATTAATGACACAATAATGATGCAATGTTTACCTCATTAATAAATCATTTAAATAAATAAGATTATAATGATTAAAATGTTATCTAAAACCTGTCCAATTCTTCTTGGTTGATGTTATTTAGAATATGAGTCATCTTATCTTCGACCTCAATGATTTTTGGACCATTATAAACCGAATATAATTATATTATAAAGTAATACTTTCACTCTTTCCTAAAGAGCCCCTCCTCCCCCTTATAAAAGGAGAACACTTCTACTCATTCCTCACACCTCTCAAGCCACTTGGCTCGTCCAAACTCTGCCCAAATAAGCTCCCCACATCCCTCTCCTCCTCCTTGAAGCTTCCCCTTAGGCAGAAAGCATTTCAACAAGTCCTTTGGTTCCAACCAAAGTGAGTTACCTAAATTAAAGGTAACGATTTCTCTTAAATTATTTTCATTTATTTTGCTTCTTCAACCCCCAAACTCTTTTTATTTCCTTTCTTTTGTAACAACACCAGTATTCTCAATATACTAGGATTTTGTTATAAGAAGGATTAAAACTACACATACACACAACTCCATCTAATGGATGATGAACATAATGTTTCTGTGGATGGCAAACTAACGCCTCACGAAACGATGATTGTTCAAATACATCTTACCGCCTCTCATGGTGGCCATTATGATGGCACTGTAATTAAATATGATGTTAATGATATATATTTTATATATAAGCTTCTGTAATTCCATTTTATTTCATACCATTATTTGTTTCATGTTATATATACATACGATAATTTCATTTGAGGAAGTGCGGACTACCGCCCCCTTAAAATGATATGACTCGTTCATACCACACATGGAACGTATAAAGGATGGTGTTAATGAACTTAAGTAACATATATAAAATATTATATTATACTGGAATAGTAATATACCTATGTATCATTTTTATTCGATTCTTTTAAAATGAAAATTAAATGGAAGTAGCGTTCGTGCGTACGTACGGACTACCGTCTCCACGAACGCGATGAGATTCATTTTCCATCGTATCCATGCAAGTATAATTATCATTTGATGATTTAAAAATGATGTTTAAGGACTTGATACCATTATGGATTTGAATAATATACAACTTATCCTTTACAAACATGTCTTACGTAACAAAACATACAAAAGCAAACAAGTAAGTTCACACCCGAAACAGCGATAATACTAAGATATTATTATCAAATAAATATTAAAAGTTCATATATGATATCATATTAATGTATATGATTCTTGTATAATTTAGTAACAATTATTTCACTATTATACAGGAGGTTAACCTACCCCAACCAAGGAAAAGTACAAGGTAAGGGTTATTTCACAATCTCTTCATTATCCGAGGTTGTTTATACGTAATAATCTACTGGGATCTCTTTATCATCCACATCCATGTTTCTTAAAAATGTATTTCAAAACATTTTTACTATTTACAAGAATATGGGTTTAAGTCATTTATACCCTTGTTTGACTTTTTATAAGAGGATTATAAAGGAATCTTTCCGTCGTTTTCAAAACAAGGTCCTTTTTAACCTTTTCGACAGAATTGAGGTAAGAATGTTTTTTTAACTTATACGGCGGGTGCGGTTATTTTCCGCCGTTATAAAATCGTCGAAACTTTCCATACAAGCTTATAAGAATATTTTCAAAGAAAATGTTTTATTTTATATGGATCTTAAATGATTTCAAAATAAAAGGAGATACTTCTTTAAAAATAATTTTGATTTCATCTATGTCAACATCCTTTGATGGATTTTATGATTATTTGAAGTTGATTTATTATGATACAAAACTTCTATATTGTATTGAAGGTTTTGTGATATGTTTGACTGTGGATGTGCTATTTTTATACCATTCATAGTTTATGGTGAAATTATTGACATTTCGTATGCTAGTTTTAATACGAATGTTTATGTTATGTTTAAACCTTTTCATATGGGAATGCATTGGACTTAATAAGTGACGGGTGGAGCCCGCTATAGCTCCTCGATGCATCGGTAGGTCTCATGAGACAAACTAGTGTCTTGGCACAAGGCCTTGACAAAATCTTATTTGTAGTCTTGGCACGAGGCCTTGGCTATGTGGTTATGATAGTCTGGCATTATGCATTCCAACATTATGAAAGTGGTTATTGATTTTTGCATGTGATTATTCGATTAGTAGAATATCCATGTGAATAATTAAATGGCATTATTTCATTTTATTTATGCCATACCATGTTGAAAGTTCATATTTAAAAGGCTTTTGTTTTAGTTATACATTGCCTTAAATGTTTATTCTTTCCGCTATATTGTTATCCTTACTGGGCATTTGAGCTCACCCCTTTTCTATGTTTTATTTTTCCCAGGATGTGAAGAAGTAAGTTATGAATGACCTGCAGGGATTTTATGAGGGGATAATAGTGTGGTCTATTGAGACATTATGTTGTTGTAGTAGTTTTTCATTTTATAATGTAATGTAAAACTTATGAATATATCTGGCATTTTCCAAGGCTACTAAACCAATCGGTCTTTCGAGATTTGATCTTTCTTATGATCATGCCAATGTTATGTAATAATGCACCGACTCTGGGTAACTGGGGTCGGGGCGTTACAGTTGGTATCAGAGGAAGTTTAGTACAAACCTTGGAAGCTAGATTTAGATAAACTCTGAGTAGAGCACGTAGACCTAAGATGAACATTGAGGATTAGTATAGAAGAACTTCCTAGAATTTTGGTATTGTAGAGATTTTGTGAGTTTTCCGAGCAATACATCCCTGTCTGGATACGAGCAGGTAGAGGCGGCTCTGGCACAGATGTACCTAGGGGTAAAACCCAAAAACACCGCTTTGAGCTAGACTCGAACGGGAACTGGTGCACGACAACGGGCCTTGCTGCACTCTTGGTTACGACACTCCCGGGGGATATGCTTAGGATAACTCTCATTTTCTTTACAAATCATTATGAAGGGTTTATGAGTATATACTTCCTCAAAGAAAACATTTTTATGATTATGGATTATATCCATAAATAGTTCAATTTATGTTAAGTGTTTTATAAGTATGGGATTATGTATTTTGATTCATAAACTGATCTAGTTTATGCCATTGTTTAGAAATGGCGCCTAGTGGAAGAAATGGAAACCGTATCAATGCACGCACTCCATGTAGGGATTTCCCTCCTGCTCAAGATAATTATAGTGGGGCTGGTGATGCAACTGGTGCTGATCAGCTAATCACCGTACTGGGACAACTTACTCAGGTTATGAATAATAACCTTACTCGTATGGAGCACCCTGATCCGCAGCGTGGAGGATCAATGTTAGATCGATTCATGAGACAACAACCACCAACGTTCAATGGGAGTACAAATCCCTTAGTAGCTGAGCAATAGATATTTTCCCTAGAGAAAATATTTCAGGCTTTGGGGAGTAGTGAAAGGGAAAAAGTTACCATGGCAGTTTACCGCCTCACTGGAGATGCTGATCAATGGTGGTCATTGATTCAAAACATGAAGGAAGATGATGAAGTATCAAACATGGAATGGAGGGAGTTCAAAGATCTGTTTTTAGAAAAATACTTTCCTCGCGACCATCGAGCAGATATGGAAAGGCAATTTCTGAGTCTGAGACAAAAGGAGGATGATAATGTCACAAAGTATGAGGCTAACTTTACAATGTTAGCGAGGTATGCTGGAGATTATATTCGCAACCCAAGAAGTAAGATTGATCGTTTCTTTGATGGGTTAAAACCATTTCTCCGTCGAGCATTAGTCTCACAATCCTTTTCATCGTACGAAGACATTGTCTCATGTGCTATCAAGACCGAAAAGGAATTCTCTAAGTCTTATGACTTTAAAGCAAAGCAAGAGAAGAAGAGAACTTCTGATCAATCTGGGAATGGAAATAAGGGGAAGAAGGGAAAGGTTGAATATCCATCTTGTGGTAAATGCGGGAAGAAATATCCTGGTACTTGCTTGAAGGGAATGGGAGTCTGTTACAAATGTGGTGAAAAAGGCCACCAAGCTCATGATTGCAAGGGGAAGAAGGAAGCTACCAAAGTTCAGTGCTACAATTGCAGGGAGATGGGGCATTATGCAAATGAATGCCCTAAGCGTCAGGAGAACTTACCTCAGAAAAGGCCAAGGGATCAAGGCCAGGCTTATGCTATCACTACTGCTGAGGTAGAAGCTCCGAAAGACGTGGTGGCAGGTAATTTAATAGTTTCCTCAAGTTTAGCAAATGCATTATTTGATTCTGGATCATCGCATTGTTTCATATCTTCCCAGTTTTCTAAGAAAATTAGATATTTCCAATTTGATTTAATAAGGGAGTTGTCTGTTAAAACTCCTAAGGGAAGTATCGTTGCAACAAAGTTTTGTGAATCAGTCCCCATTAGAGCACATAAATTTTCTTTATCTGCTGATCTCATCGTCATACCTATGATTGAGTTTGATATAATCCTCGGTATGGACTGGATTTCGGACTATGATGCGAAGATTTATTGTAAGAAGAAAGAGGTTTCGATTCTTGATGATAATGATAAGGAACACCTTATTTTTAGAGCAGAATCGTCACCACCTAATTCTTATTTAGACCCACCCCCAGTAGCTCAACTTAATTCAATTATTGGGGAGGAAGAGAATGAAGTAACTATCGGTGAGGAAAGGAATGTTCAAATAGAGGATGTACCTGTTGTGAAAGAATTTGTAGATGTATTTCCGGAAAATTTACCTGGACATCCTCCAGAACGAGAAGTTGAGTTTTCTATTGATTTGATTCCTGGATCAAGGCCTATATCGAAGACCCCTTATAGAATGGCCACTGTAGAGTTAGTCGAACTAAAGAAACAACTAGAGGAATTGAGTAATAAGGGATTTATTCGCCCTAGTGTTTCTCCATGGGGAGCCCCTGTTCTTTTTGTTAAAAAGAAAGATGGATCTATGAGGTTATGTATCGACTACAGGGAGATCAATGCTATAACAATAAAGAACAAGTATCCCCTACCTCGTATTGATGATTTATTTGACCAACTGCATGGAGCTCAATACTTTTCAAAGATTGACCTTCGATCTGGATACCATCAGTTGTGTGTGAAGAAGGAAGACATTCCGAAGACAGCATTTCGAACCAGGTACGGGCATTACGAGTTTACTGTAATGCCGTTTGGATTGACTAATGCACCCTCTGTATTCATGGATCTGATGAATAAAGTCTTCAAGGAGTATCTCGATGAATTTGTGGTGGTATTTATTGATGATATCTTGGTATACTCCAAAACCTACGAAGATCATGAAAATCACTTGCGCATTATCTTGAAGACTCTGGGGAGGCATGAATTATATGGGAAGTTTAGCAAGTGTGAATTCTGGCTTCAGGATATTTCTTTTCTTGGCCATATTGTCTCTAAAGATGGAATCTCTGTTGATCCTTCTAAGACC
Source organism: Viscum album (assembly GCA_963277665.1). Classification (NCBI taxonomy): domain Eukaryota; kingdom Viridiplantae; phylum Streptophyta; class Magnoliopsida; order Santalales; family Viscaceae; genus Viscum; species Viscum album. The sequence continues at coordinate 604,497,032 of OY728123.1, forward strand.
AAGGCAATCCAAGAATGGCCAGCACCTACGAGTATAACTGAGGTACGTAGTTTTATTGGCTTGGCAGGTTATTATCGACGTTTTGTCCATAATTTTGCCCGATTGGCTAACCCATTAACGAAGCTCACACGTAAAGGGGTTAAATTTGTTTGGACAAAAGAGTGTGAAGAATGTTTCGAAGAACTGAAGAGGAGATTAGTCAATGCTCCTATATTGAATCTACCATCGGGGAATGATGGGTTCATTATTTATAGTGATGCATCAAAGAAAGGACTTGGTTGTGTCCTTATGCAGAATGATAGAGTTATTGCCTATGCATCACGACAGTTGAAAATTCATGAACAAAACTATCCTACTCATGATCTCGAGTTAGCAGCAGTGATCTTTGCTTTGAAGATATGGAGGCACTACCTCTATGGTGAAAAATGTGAGATTTATACTGATCACAAGAGTTTGAAGTATATTTTCTCACAAAAAGAACTCAACATGAGGCAAAAGAGATGGCTTGAATTACTCAAGGATTATGATTGCACGATACACTACCACCCGGGGAAAGCAAACAAAGTAGCAGATGCTTTGAGCAGAAAAGACCATGGAGTTCTGAACATGATGAGAATTGAAAGGGATCCAATTTTCATGGATCTAGTGAAGATGGACATGGGAATAACCAGGGAAGGTGAAACATCAATGCTTTTTCAAATGGTTGCCAAACCATCTTTATTAGAAAGGATTAAGAGTTATCAGAACGATGATGAAGAATTTCAGAAGAAGATTAAAGCTGTGAATGATGGGAGATTGAGAGACTTTGTGTATTAAGATGGAATTTTGAAATTCGGGAAGAGACTTTGTGTTCCCAACATACCTGATCTAAAAAGGGAATTGCTGGATGATGCTCATAGTTCCAATTTCTCTATACACCCTGGGAGCACCAAAATGTATAGAGATTTGAAGGAACATTTTTGGTGGGACAACATGAAGAGGGAGATTGCTGATTTTGTGTCAAGATGTATGGTTTGTCAACAAGTGAAAGCTGGAAGGCAACAGCCTGGAGGAGTCATGCAACCTCTTCCCATACCAGAGTGGAAATGGGACAATGTTACGATGGACTTTGTCATGGGGCTACCAAAGACTCCTAGAAGGAATGATGCAATATGGGTGATTGTTGATCGTCTTACCAAGTCAGCACATTTTCTTGCTATAAGAGAAGATCTACCCCTGGAACGTCTAGCAAGACTATATATTAATGAAGTTGTGAGACTTCATGGAGTACCCCTATCGATTGTTTCTGATCGTGACCCCCGTTTTACTTCAAGATTTTGGAAAAGTCTTCAGAAATCCCTGGTTACTGAACTTCATTTGAGCACTGCTTACCACCCTCAGACAGACGGACAATCAGAACGGACTATTCAAACCTTAGAAGACATGTTGATATCTTGCTCACTTGACTTTCAGGGTATGTGGGATCAATATTTACCTCTGGTAGAATTTTCCTATAACAATAGCTTCCATTCCAGTATTCAGATGGCACCATATGAAGCGTTATACGGAAAGAGATGTCGTACACAAACCTGTTGGGATGACGTTGGTGAAAGAAAACTTGTAGGACCAGAACTGGTGGAGGAAACGGTGGAAAAGGTGAAAGTAATCCAAAATCACATCAAAGCAGCTCAAAGTAGGCAGAAGAGCTATGCCAATAATCAAAGGAAGGATTTGGAATTTCAAGTCGGTGATCATGTTTTCCTGAAGGTATCTCCGTGGAAGGGAGTCATACATTTTGGTAAGAAAGGTAAATTGAGTCCCAGGTACATCGGACCTTTCGAAATTCTAGAACGAATTGGGGCTGTAGCTTACCGATTGGCAATGCCGCCAAGTCTCTCCAAAGTTCACGATGTGTTCCACGTATCTCTGTTGAGAAAATACATGCCTAACCCAACGCATGTACTCACCTATGAGGAATTAGAACTGGAACCTGATCTGTCTTATTGCGAAGAGCCTGTCAAGATTCTTGATACGAGAGAACAAGTACTGAGAAACCGGACGACGCGTCTGGTAAAAGTTTTGTGGAGAAATCACAAGATGGAAGAGGCAACGTGGGAACCCGAGGAACTTATGATGAAGAACCACCCGAGTCGTTTTATGCAGTAATACCCTAGAAATTGCGAGGACGCAATTATTTGAAGGAGGGGAGAATGTAACACCCCAAGCTTCTATGGTACGTTTCCCTTCGAATAATGCGAAAGCGTGGGTGGTACGCAACCTCGAGTTCTAACACACACCACAACTAATTAAACTAGCCGTTGTGAATAGTAATACCTACTTTTTGAAATTATATATATTTTATATTTTAAAATGGACTTCATTTTTGGATTCGGAATATCGAATTTAGCCTAAGGTGAAATTTTGGTACTTTTCGGATAACTTTCATATTTTGATGAATAGTGAAAATTACTAAATTTTAATTAAAAACAACTTTTTTAATCAAAATAATTAATAGTGATAAATTATGAATTTGAGTGGTTTTAAAGTATATTTAGAATATATTTTTACCATTTAATATAATGTTGGTCATTGGACATAATTTTACAATTAAACCGAACATAAACAAGTGTCAATCTTTTGATAGTTATTACCTCTTAAAAACACGCTTTTTGTTTTGACAGCGGGAATTAATTTTAAATTAATTTCTGCCACTTCAGTGTTTTGAATTTAGGAAAATGGATTCCATATTTGGAATCAGGATTTTCAAATTGTGTAAATAGGTAACTTTTATTTTTAGACATTTTGAATAGTAACTGTGGTAAATATTTTATTTACCATGGTTAAAGGGTAAATCCGGTAAATAAGGGTTAAAAAATAATATTATAATAATACAAAATTACCCTAAAACGTGTCCTAACCTTATTGGTGGACACATACCCGACCATGGGCATCCTTGGGTCAATTTGGGGACCCCTTGGATCCACTTGTATGTGGTAGGGACACATTATATTAATAAAGTTAAAATAAAAATAAAAATGGCATAAGCTTACATATTTTAGAAGAACAATTTTTACATAGGGTTATACATGTTCAATTTTCGATTATAAATATTCATTAGAAATCTAAAAAGATTTCCTACATAATGATATTTTATTTATAATTTTTAGACATCAAATAATTTAAATTATTAATGACACAATAATGATGCAATGTTTACCTCATTAATAAATCATTTAAATAAATAAGATTATAATGATTAAAATGTTATCTAAAACCTGTCCAATTCTTATTGGTTGATGTTATTTAGAATATGAGTCATCTTATCTTCGACCTCAATGATTTTTGGACCATTATAAACCGAATATAATTATATTATAAAGTAATACTTTCACTCTTTCCTAAAGAGCCCCTCCTCCCCCTTATAAAAGGAGACCACTTCTACTCATTCCTCACACCTCTCAAGCCACTTGGCTCGTCCAAACTCTGCCCAAATAAGCTCCCCACATCCCTCTCCTCCTCCTTGAAGCTTCCCCTTAGGCAGAAAGCATTTCAACAAGTCCTTTGGTTCCAACCAAAGTGAGTTACCTAAATTAAAGGTAACGATTTCTCTTAAATTATTTTCATTTATTTTGCTTCTTCAACCCCCAAACTCTTTTTATTTCCTTTCTTTTGTAACAACACCAGTATCCTCAATATACTAGAATGTTGTTATAAGAAGGATTAAAACTACACATACACACAACTCCATCTAATGGATGATGAACATAATGTTTCTGTGGATGGCAAACTAACACCTCACGAAACGATGATTGTTCAAATACATCTTACCGCCTCTCATGGTGGCCATTATGATGGCACTATAATTAAATATGATGTTAATGATATATATTTTATATATAAGCTTCTGTAATTCCATTTTATTTCATACCATTATTCGTTTCATGTTATATATACATACGATAATTTCATTTGAGGAAGTGCGGACTACCGCCCCCTTAAAATGATATGACTCGTTCATACCACACATGGAACGTATAAAGGATGGTGTTAATGAACTTAAGTAACATATATAAAATATTATATTATACTGGAATAGTAATATACCTATGTATCATTTGTATTCGATTCTTTTAAAATAAAAATTAAATGGAAGTAGCGTTCGTGCGTACGTACGGACTACCGTCTCCACGAACGCGATGAGATTCATTTTCCATCGTATCCATGCAAGTATAATTATCATTTGATGATTTAAAAATGATGTTTAAGGACTTGATACCATTCTGGATTTGAATAATATACAACTTATCCTTTACAAACATGTCTTACGTAACAAAACATACAAAAGCAAACAAGTAAGTTCACACCCGAAACAACGATAATACTAAGATATTATTATCAAATAAATATTAAAAGATCATATATGATATCATATTAATGTATATGATTCTTGTATAATTTAGTAACAATTATTTCACTATTATACAGGAGGTTAACCTACCCCAACCAAGGAAAAGTACAAGGTAAGGGTTATTTCACAATCTCTTCATTATCCGAGGTTGTTTATACGTAATAATCTACTGGGATCTCTTTATCATCCACATCCATGTTTCTTAAAAATGTATTTCAAAACATTTTTACTATTTACAAGAATATGGGTTTAAGTCATTTATACCCTTGTTTGACTTTTTATAAGAGTTTTATAAAGGAATCTTTCCGTCGTTTTCAAAACAAGGTCCTTTTTAACCTTTTCGACAGAATTGAGGTAAGAATGTTTTTTTAACTTATACGGCGGGTGCGGTTATTTTCTGCCGTTATAAAATCGTCGAAGCTTTCCATACAAGCTTATAAGAATATTTTCAAAGAAAATGTTTTATTTTATATGGATCTTAAATGATTTCAAAATAAAAGGAGATACTTCTTTAAAAATAATTTTGATTTCATCTATGTCAACATCCTTTGATGGATTTTAAGATTATTTGAAGTTGATTTATTATGATACAAAACTTCTATATTGTATTGAAGGTTTTGTGATATGTTTGACTGTGGATGTGCTATTTTTATACCATTCATAGTTTATTGTGAAATTATTGACATTTCGTATGCTAGTTTTAATACGAATGTTTATGTTATGTTTAAACCTTTTCATATGGGAATGCATTGGACTTAATAAGTGACGGGTGGAGCCCGCTATAGCTCCTCGATGCATCGGTAGGTCTCATGAGACAAACTAGTGTCTTGGCACAAGGCCTTGACAAAATCTTATTTGTAGTCTTGGCACGAGGCCTTGGCTATGTGGTTATGATAGTCTGGCATTATGCATTCCAACATTATGAAAGTGGTTATTGATTTTTGCATGTGATTATTCGATTAGTAGAATATCCATGTGAATAATTAAATGGCATTATTTCATTTTATTTATTACATACCATGTTGAAAGTTCATATTTAAAAGGCTTTTGTTTTAGTTATACATTGCCTTAAATGTTTATTCTTTCCGCTATATTGTTATCCTTACTGGGCATTTGAGCTCACCCCTTTTCTATGTTTTATTTTTCCCAGGATGTGAAGAAGTAAGTTATGAATGACCTGCAGGGATTTTATGAGGGGATAATAGTGTGGTATATTGAGACATTATGTTGTTGTAGTAGTTTTTCATTTTATAATGTAATGTAAAACTTATGAATATATCTGGCATTTTCCAAGGCTACTAAACCAATCGGTCTTTCGAGATTTGATCTTTCTTATGATCATGCTAATGTTATGTAATAATGCACCGACTCTGGGTAACTGGGGTCGGGGCGTTACAATATGAGTATTAGGAATGTACTGGATCCTATGGTGGATATCGGGCTGGTGTGTCGAGAACACTTGTTTCGGTAAGAAGTCATGGTTTTCAGGGTTTGGTATTACTGTTCTGATTTGGAGATATTTCAGTTTTGTATGATATTCACCTTGAGTGATGCACATGTTGTGTGGTGTTTTGATTTACTATGGATCATTGGCTCTTGGCCATTAGTAAGATTCCAGTGATGGATTTGAACCCTTGGCCAGAAAAGGCAAGAGGTGTCCCATACATCATACTTGGCACATAGGATTCACAATATATACACATTCTAGTGTGTGTTTTTACCGACGTCTGAGTCCTTTGGGTCTACATACACATAATTTTCACTATGATGGTAGGATTTGTGGATTTATATTGATTTTTTGGTGTGAGGATGATTACTTAGTCCTTGTGTACAGGTGGTGTAGTGAACCTAGTTGGCCGATATGGCACATGATTCCTTTCTATTTAACCCTTATTGTGTTTTTTCTCGGGTCTTTGGTAATCTAGTAGGATCGTTGAGAACGATGTCGATAGATACAAAGGATTTTCTTGTGAACTGGACCTCCTTGTGGTATTTCTGTATATGGATACCTGATGATTGTCAGTTCAATTTCTCTTCTACATGGGTTGTGTACTACAGGGAGTAGTTCCTTCTGAGGATGCTCGAAGAGGATTGGGGCCCCTGTAGGTTGTGTTTTGGTATTGACTTTCTTGGGATGTTGTGATTATTGCCACCTTCTGAGTTGTTTTGGATATTTTTGGCTAGGTGGTTAGACCTTGTTACCCAGTTGTGAGGCTTCTTCTGTAAAGTTAGGTGGATGACCTAGAGACCCTTGGTTTTGAAATGAACCACATGTAGGTTGATGTCTGTTTTGTTCTAGGGAAACCTGTGTGTGAATGGTTGGCCAGCATTTTCCAATTCCTTTAGGTGGTGTTTGTTTTTCACGACCGGCATCGACGAGCATGCCTATTTGGGTGCATGGCCTAGAAGACTAGTGTTTCTTGATGTTTCTATTTCAAGTGGCATCATTTGAATCTAGATCATTGAGTGCCCGGGTGTGAGCTAAGGACCGATGTTTCAAGACTATCTGTGGACTCGGATCCAGAAATTTATGTTGAAATGTCCTTATGTTGTATAGGTGACTTTGTGAAATTTTGGGTTACCATGAAATGGATGACCCATGCTTAAATCCTGGCCAAGTTTTGGGAAGAAGTTAGAGTGGATTTGGGGATTCTGGACATGCCATCGGTGAAATCTTAGTGTACTCCTGTAAGAGATGATCATGCTCTATCATGATTGGTCTTGAGTATGCTGAGATAGCTTTGACCCTATAGCGAGATCCTTTTTCTTTCTTAATTTTCATCCCTGTTGAGGATGGAACCAGTTCTAGTTTTTCTCTCGGAGCAGTGCAAGAAAATCCATATGGTGGGGATTTCACCATTAACCCTTTGAGAGTGGTTTTCCTAGTTTAGGATAAACATTAGTGTTTACTAGAATCTTTTGAGATCAGAGTTTTCTTTTAAAATAATGATAATTGTTTTCCTATGGTGGGGAGTTCTAGTTTTGTCATAGTTTAATATCAACTATATAGAAGTTGGTGGTAAACGCTATAAGGCTGGTCGTTGGGTGGTCCAAATATCGTGGTTCCGTAGATGTTTTTTTGGACTATCTATTTGTGCGGAAATTTGAATTTTTGATGTTGGATGCTCCTAAGGGGTAAAATTTTCATTTTCCCCAACCATATGATCTTAGATAATTTTTCTTACTACTCTATGTTTCCTAGAATAGGTAGTTTACACTAGGACAGGAGTTTGGTGGAAATCTGAGCTGTTTGAATTTTGGTTGAATATTTAATATTTAATATTATTAAATTAAATATTGAACTATTCACGTAGGTTTATTTGGAAATAACATCAAAACAGAGCATAATATTGAGATTTCATCTGAGTAATTTTGATTGGAATGGGGTGTTAATCCTAGGGAAGACATAAACTCATGTAGGGCATCGAGGCCGGCCGGGGCCCCTTTTTCTTTTTTTCCTTTTCATTTCTTTTTTTCCTTATATTGTTTCCTCCTCCTCCTTTGGCATTCCTCCTATGCCACCCCTTTGTCCATGACCTATGGGAGATATGGAGAATGAGAAATAGGGAGAGTTGGGAGGCAAGAAGGGTACCGATTCGATGCTCTCGACGCACTGAGTCGTCGTGTGGGAACCGGGAGCCGTAAAATCAACTGAATCTTCAGTGGTTTTCACCCAATGGTAGGGTTATTTATGATTTTTCCATATATCCTGTTATAAAATGTTGTTTTATGTTTTTAAATCCTTATATTTCTTACTTGTAAGCCCCTGGGAATTGATTTTTTGTTTCGGGGGCGAAAAAGGGCATTTTGAGGGTTTTCCCGTCGGAAAACCCAGAATACACGGTGTGTGTTCCAGGGGTACACGAAGTTTGTGCTTCCCATTTGGAGAATGTGATTTTTTCTTAAGTACACTCTATTTAAATTGAGTACACACTGTGTTGTGGGTGTCCGTGTGACAGTCCATGTGAAATAGAATACAGAATAGTGGTTTTTAAGGAGTACATGTCGTGTCCATTGAGTACACGCTGTGTAGTGGTACTTGGGAATGTGTTTTAGTGAAAACGAACATGGGGTAACTTTTTTAGAAAATTAAATTCCATTTATAGTAATGTACATGCCATGTACTATAACACATGCATGCCCAATGTGTTCTGGAAAAATGCTCTGGCCATGTACTACTTCAATTAAGTAGTTTTGGGGATATCATGGGAACGATAGTCATAATTGGGCGTCTGAGTAGTCGATTATGATCTTTTTCCACATAGATCACAATGGTGGAATAATTTTTACATTTATAGGTGATTTAAATTGTTTTTTGGGTTTTTATCTAAATGTAGGGGTTCTTCCTGTAGTTATCATGTTTAGTTGAGAACTAAGAGTGAGACATGGCATGGATGATAGGTTGGGTGTTCTGGTCAACTTAGATGAGACATTTAATAGTTTTTGAGAAATGAGCTTTCTATCATTACATATTCTTTAGAGGATGTTTCCCTTGTGAGACGTTCCCTTCCGGCTTATGAGTTTTTGAGACTAGATACTTATAAGGATCCCTTGACGGATGCCTTTACATGTGTACTGAACTTGGGAGTTCCTTATAGGGTCCCTCTCCTATTTATCCTTTAATAGGACCCATGTAATGGAATTCTTATGTTTTCGTTCCTTTGAGGATTTCCATGTATGATTCCTCCCATACTCTTCGCTAAGGATCACGTGTAGGATCCCTTCGCTCGTGTTTACCTTGAGGATCCCGAGTATGATGTCTCCTTAGTGTTTGACTTGAGGGACCAACAAGGTGATGTTGTTTGATAGACTTTGAGTTGTTAAATTGGGTTTGGGTAGTGATGGAGATCGGGTTACACCTAGAACTTGTGCCAACTGGTAATCCATTTGGCATTGGACGTATTGTTGGGTTGGGAATTTGGGCCACCCTCACTCGTTTATTTATATTTGACTTGGTTTTCTGATGTAGTTGTGGTTACTGAAGGTGATTCCTGGTTGGTGGCTATTGAGCCTAACACGAAGTGTGTTTCTTGTTTGTTGGGATTCCTTCTATGCTTGTATTCTTGAGAATGGATAATTTTGGATATGAATAGGGTTGTTTTCTATGATAATTGACATACATAGGGCCATGAGAACCAGGTGTAGGAGACTATACGGGGAATTGACCGACTGAACTTCCTCATAGAGTCTTTGAGAACTTTAGGCTATAAGAGGAATAGACCGAGTGAGCTTACTTAGTGAGCCTTTATACTAATTTAGATTATAAGGGGAATTGAGTGTGTGAGCTTACTCGGAGAGTCTTTTAATACACATGAACATAAGGGGGTTAGACTGTGAGAGCTTCCTAGGTGGTCGAATATTCTATTAGACCCAAGGGGTTAGACTGTGAGAGCTTCCCATGTGGTTGCATATTATTTTAGACCCAGGGGATAGACTGTGAGAGCTGCCCACGTGGTCATATATTATGTTGGACCCAGGGGGTTAGACTGTGAGAGCTGCCTAGGTGGTCGTATATTATGTTGGATCCAAGGTGTTAGACCATGAGAGATACCTAGGAGGTATTATATTATGTTTTACCCAAGGGGTTAGACATTGGGAGCTTCCCAAGTGATCATATATTATGTTAGACCCATAGGGTCCAGACTGTGAGAGCTACCAGGTGGATGTTTGTTTGTGATTAATGGCTTGTTGAACAAAGTGGTTAGACTGTGATAGCTTTCTAGAGGGTTACATGTTTTTTATTAGATTTCTCAGAGATATGATTCTGGCGTTGGGTGAAGTAGGTACTTGTCGATGGGATTACAGACCTAGAGATCGACTTAATGATACACGACTTGAGTGGCACGGTGTTCAGCTCAATTCCCCTGAACATGATGTTTAGGAGATCGGGCTTGCGGTCCCATGGATCAACTGCAGATGTTTTTTCTTGTTATTTGAATAACATAATCATGAATATTGATATTTATGTTTATGGGTATATTTATGGGACTATACAAGTGCACATATATAGATATGGTCATCCCTGGTGGCACTAGCCCATTTGATTGGTATTACATACCCTGAGTTCATCTATGGTTGCATGTTTTGTTTAATTCCTCTTATTGTGTTCTAGCTAGGCTAAGCACGTTGTCGTTGCATACACTTTGAGAAGCATAGTTATGGGTGGCTTGTTGGGGTACCCTAATGAGATTATTTGTCACCCCTGCACGTGCACCTCGGTGTACATGTAGACCTTATGTCTTATTTTCAGGTTGAGCATGAGTTGCATAGGGGATAAGGATGAGGCCAAGTGTTTCATGATCGAGTGGAGCTGCTCAAGTTGTTATACTGATCGGGCTGCTGCAGTTCGGCAGTGTCTAGAGATCTGGTACGTGCATTGGATCAGAATTAGTAGCAGAGCCCTGTACTTTTACTTTCATTTTCTTTTTTACATGTATCTGTATGGTCAGCACGGTGGGTGACCAGTGTTGAATTGTATTTCATAGTTGTTCAATATTTTACAACATTTTTACTATTAAAACATGTTCTATTTATTTTTTTAGTGCTTCCACACTCTTTTTACTTTCCACTATGTATCATACTTAGTTATTTCCATTGTTTTCTTACACTGGTATGAGGGCATAGTCTCCTCAATATCACACACTAGGCCCTCACTACTAGTGAAATGCCTCTGGCATATGGGGAGGTGTTCTTGAGGCCTTATGGAGAACCGTCTTAGAGCACTGATTTAGTGGATTCCAGGTCAGATCGTTACCCCTATACTAATTACTTGAGTATAGCACTCCTACTAGGACAATGCATGGGACCTCTAGATATCTACTGAGTAAAAAACTCCCATTTTACATTGGAATGTGCCCTCTACCAACTGATTATAACTACTCAATTATGAGGAATAATGGAGAGGTGTGTCTTTAAATGGATAACTATTCATATACACACAATAGATGATGGGAATCATTATTAGAATTATGAAATTGATAGAACACTTTTCCCAGGAAGGTTTCTGAGTTAGAGACCCCTTTCTCTCTCATTTCAGTTTCATTTGTCTGAGAATATATATATCCTTGATTTCTGATTTAATACTCTTAATTTTGGGTTTGTAGTCTGTATATTCCTATCGCGTCTCTTACTACCCCCTCTATCTTTTATGGAATCCAATTGGGTATGATATACTCAACCTTGCATGAGATTTTTCAGAAAATTTAGGTTCTTTTATATATGGAAGACATGTCACTGGTGGGTAAAAATAAGCATAGGGATTCCTTGGGTATTGGATAGTGTATGGTGGTTCAATCTTAGAGATCTGGATTTAGGATCTCTCAATATTTTACATTTCTTCATGTTTTCTTCAGGTAGGTATATCTTTCTGGATTGGAATTTATTTTTCCACTACTTTTTATTTCAAATTGTCATATTGTTGTAGACCCTAATGTATTTTTACAAGTAGGTGTATTATCAAGATATTAAATATTTTAATCATTATTCCACACTACTACCTTGATATGGTCCGATTTGTGCATACAAGATCATAGGGAAAGGCCTCCCATGTTAGATATTCCTTTTGGCACTTGTCACCAAAGCATGTTCTATGAAGGAAGGCTTGTGGTAGATGTCTATCGATCCCTGTTGGGTCGGGTCATGTCACGACCCGCCCTCGGGGCCCGTGCCGTGACTACCCCAAGCCTGCCTTCCCTAGGCCAGGGGCTGGCGACTAGCACCAAGTTGTAAATCCCAACAAAAAGGGAAGGCATTTCCTTTGAAAAGTAAACAACCACCACAGAGTAAGCAAGTGGAATAGTAAACACTAAGTAAAAACAGAGTACAACTGATGTGCAGAAAAGTAAATGGGCCATTATACAAACCCAAACTAAAAGTAAAGTACAACTCAAAAGGGAAAACAAAAACTGTAAAGTAAAAGCCGCTACACCGAGTTGTCCACTGGAGATCCCACCTGAAGGGTGGGTACAGATAGCTCCACTGCTCCTCGGGTCCCGCCGTCCGCTCTGAACACGTCACGCCCAGTGGTCCACCTCCAGGTATCGTCCTGCTCTGCAAGCCTCATCCAAGATCAACACTGTCCGTCGTCTGCAACCAAAACAACGTAGTGCGGGCATAGCCCGTGGAGGGGTGAGTATAAGCTACTCAGTAGGGAACCCAAGACCCCTGCAGGTCTCCCAAAATCCACAAATGATAAACCACAAAGGTGAGATACAAACACGAAGTAACAACCGACACTGCTTAGGTATATTCCCATACATATACCTAAGTCATAAATTCCAATACGCTCCAACCTCCGAGCCCAAGTACAACTCAGTCCACGCAGGAAAGTATACGTATTCCACACAGGAAAGAAAAACGAAATCCACACAGGATAGCACAACACAATCCACACATGATAGCAACAGGATTCAGCTCACACAGTTATACTTCTTCGAAAGACGATAAATATGATCTCTGATCCATCAAAGTCGTCGGACCCACGAAGGATCGATAGGTAACTAACCCCGGAAAATACCCACACAGGATCAGGCCCACACAGGACCTGAAGGCTCTGGTTCACACAGGACCGCTGAGCGCAAGGACCCACACAGGATCGGGCCCACACAGGATGGGGCCCACATAGGACCTATAGCACTGATCCACGTAGGATTGCTGAGTGCTGTAGTCATCGTCGAATCCACCAAGGATCTCTGTACTGTCGTCGTCACACTGACAGTAGCAGTAGCAGTAGCAGTAGCAGTCACAGTCGCAGCCAGCACTAGGGTTCCCGCACACAACAATCTCGTTCGGGAGGGTCCACTCCACGAGCCGAGAGGCTGATACATCAACTATCACAAATTCCAGAGATGATGTATCCAAAAGCTACGTATCGTCAACAGGAACTCAACACAACAGACGGCACATCGATCGGACGACCGGTCTGAGAGTTATTGGCTTTTTTGTCCCAGTGGCCAGGTTGGTTTTTAAGGCAAAACCAACCAGACCATACTCCACCTGCGTCCAATCCTCGTGCGGAGTATGCCAAAAGATCCGTCTCACTAATAGGAACACAACAAAGCTGATGACACGTCAATCGGACGTCCGTATCTCAAGATATGAGCATTTCCCCTCCGAGGGCCTGGTTGGTTTCGTGTACGAACCAACCTGGTCGAACTCAAAGTATTCCGAAACATTGAGTGCGATATACCTAATCGACCGTCTTGATCCAAGGATCATATCACCGCTGACGAGTCGTCAATCAGAGGTCCCTACCTCAGGTTATGGGCAAAAGAACAAAATCGATTCGAAAACGGGGGGTCCGGGTCCGGACCGACCCGGACCGACCCGGCCCGACCCCCCCTGGGTCGACCCAACCCGGGTCCGACCCGGACCGGCCGGCGGCGCAGGTGAAGCCGCGCCTTTGAGAAACCGGCCCCCCACGTGGGGGCCTGCTTTGAGAAAATGGGGGGGCGCTGCCCCCCCATTGTGAAACCGGACCCCCCTCACGTGGGGGGCCTGCTTTGAGGAAAAACGGGGGGGGGGGGGGCGCTTCCCCCCCCCCTGGTGTAACCGCAGCCCCCCTTTATGGGGGGGCCGGTTTTGGCCAGCCGGGGGAATTATTTCTCCCAGTTTGTCTCCCTTCCGGATGGCCCGACATGGCCGGCCAGTCCTTCCTCAACGGGACCGGCAAGGCCGGTCCCCTTTCCGGCTTCCGACACCGGTGTCCCGGCTAGCCGCCGATCTTCTCGTTCCACCGCGGCCCGGAACCGGCTGCGGCCTTCGTCGTCCGGCGCGGTGCGACGGCACCGCGCCCCTCCGCCGCGGCCCCGCTCCGACCGCGGCACTTTTGGTTTCCTTCGAAGCAGCGCGACGGCGTCGCGTTCATGATAAAATCATTCCACGGCATGGCGCGACGGTGCCGCACAATATTTGTCGTGTGATTTCCGCATGGTGCAACGGAACCACGCCTTCTCGTTCATCCACAAGAAGATAATTACAATCAAGAACAAGGAGGAGGAATTTGGCTATATTTGTGCGGTCCGACCCCCCTCTCGTTAGATGATAACCCTTAAATATTTATCCACAATATTGTCATACTAGAACCAAGTACAAGAGTAAATAAATAATAAACAACAACCCCTACCTCGGTTTCAAGAACGAAGATTGTCAACGACCCGCGGAAGACACGTCGCAGTGGTCAGCGTCACAGAAGAAGGACGTCGATGTCCTGAAGCGAGGATTCAAAGTTCTTTGACGACGATTTCGTCGCGGGAAATCGTTGTGGAAGAGATGACGCGGAAGAAGTACGTCGTCGGTGTCGCGGGTAAGGTGCCGCGGAAGACGATTCCCAAGAACGTGGTGTTCTTCGTCGATGTTCGAAGGTTCTTCGCGTTCTTCATCAAAGCTTGAAGAAGAAGAAGAAGAAGAAGAAGGCTTCAAAATCTCTCAAGGAGGCTAGATAATTCTAACCAAATAAAAAAAGCTAAGGGCTTATTTTATTTACTCAACCAAACCATTTAAAATTCAAAGGTTTTAAATTAAACAACTCAACCCATTTAAAAACCTAAGTTGTCAAACATTAATTAAAGGGAGTTATAGGGGAGTTTTGAGAGAAGATGAGGATTTGGGGTTCGTGTGGGCCCCACCACACGAAATCCTCCCAAGGGAGGTTAAGTGGATGTGGGTCCCACCTTTAAGTCCCTTTGGGAGAAGTTAACCAACAAAAATAAAAATAAAAAGTGTTTCCACATTTTTATTTAACTTCTTATAATTTCTCCCAAAAACTAACTTTCGTCCTGCATAAAACGCAACCTCGGAAAAGGTCTCCTTAAGCGAATATCGGCGCTGCGAGTTCATCGGTGCCCTTAGAATTTGATTCCGGGCACCGGTTCAAAAGTTAGAAATTCCCACTCGTTCGTTCACTGAACGTATCCGAGCCAAATTTCGGAAATTGATTCCAGGCACTCCGGGCCTCGGAATCAGGTGCCGTCAGAAACCGCATTCTTGTAAAATTCCAAAGAAAATTAACAAAAAATTTCCCTTGAATTTTACGGGTCTTTACATTACTCCCACCTCAGGGCTTTATGTCCCCGTAAAGATACATCAAAAACTAGGGAAACAAATGAGGGTACTGAGCACGCGTCTGAGCCTCCCGCTCCCATGTGCTCTCCTGGAGATTCCCGTGCTTCCATCTGATATGCACAAGAGGAATCGATCGCCCACGTAGGACCCACTCCTGTCGATCCCCTATCTCCACCGGAATCTCCGTAAAAGTCGCCCCATCGTCAACGTCAAGCTCCCCATGGTCAATGATGTGTGTCGGGTCGTGCACGTATCTCCTCAGTTGAGATACATGGAAGACGTCGTGCACCCGGTGCAACTGAGGTGGTAGAGCCAGGCGATAAGCCACCTCGCCAATCCTGCTGAGGATCTGGAAGGGTCCGTTGAAGCGCGGAGATAACTTGCCGCCTCGACCAAATCTCCTAATACCACATCGAGGTGAGACCCGCAAGAAGACATGGTCGCCATCCTCAAACTCCAGTGGCCTCCGTTTCCTGTCAGCGTATGACTTCTGCCGGCTCTGAGCTGTCCTCATCCGCTCCTGGATGACCTGGACCTTCTCTGTCGTGGCCTAGACCACCTCCGGTCCCACAAGTGCTGACTCCGCTGGGTCTGTCCAGCACAATGGAGATCTACAAGGTCGGTCGTACAACGCCTCGTATGGTGCCATCCCGATGGTGGAGTGGTAGCTGTTGTTGTACGCAAACTCCACCAAGGGTAGGTGGTCCTCCCAGCTATGACCAAAGTCAAGGACACATGCACCGAGCATGTCCTCGATAGTCTGAATGGTCCTCTCCGTCTGACAATCCGTCTGAGGGTGAAAGGTTGTTCTCAGATGTAGCTGCGGCTCGAACGCCTCCTGTAACCCCTTCCAAAGCCAGGAAGTAAAGCGAGCATCTCGATCGGAGATGATAGATGATGACACACCGTGGAGCCGCACAATCTCCTGAATGTAGAGACGTCCCAAGCTCTCCACTGAGCCCTTCTCTCTTATGGGTAAGAAGTGTGCCGTCTTGGTGAGTCGGTAAATAATCACCCAGATGGAGTCGTGACCTCTGGAAGTGCGTGGAAGTCCAGTCATGAAGTCCATAGATATACCGTCCCACTTCCACTCCGGAACCTCCAAGGGCTATACCAAGCCTGCTAGTACCTGATGCTCTGCCTTAACCTGTTGGTAAGTGAGGCATCGAGAAACGAACTCTGCCACAACCTTCTTCATGCCTGGCCACCAGTGATGTCGTCTGAGATCCCGGTACATCATTGCCACTCCTGGAAGTACTTCCAAAGGATAAGTATGAAACTCTCTCAGAAACTCCTCTCGCAAAGTGACTGGTACCATGGTACGTCCTCTAAAAAGGATGTCGTGCTCTGCTCCAAGGGAGAAACCATTAGGTGCATGTCCCAAGGATATCTGTGCACGCCGTGTCTCACAGTCAGCGTCTTCACGCTGTGCCTCTCTGACCCGCTGCAGTAGTGGAGGGGTGACTGTGAGAGACTAAAGGAAGGCTGCTCCATCTCTTTCCACGAAGTATATCTTCAAAGATGCTAGATGCTCCGTTGCCTCCTCAAGTAGCTGAATGCCCGTCCTCCTGCTGAGGGAATCGGCTACCACGTTCCCCTTCCCAGGAGTATAGACTATCTCAAAGTCATAGTCCTGGAGGAACTCGAGCCATCGCCACTGTCTCAGGTTCAGGTCCTTATGCGAGAAGATATACCTGAGACTCTGATGATCAGAAAAGACTGTAAAGCGCTCGCCCATCAGGAAATGTCGCCATGTCTTTAGAGAAAAGACCACTACTGCTAACTCCAGGTCATGGGTAGCGTAGTTCTGCTTATGCGGCCTCAACTGTCGTGATCCACAGGCGATCACTACCCGCTCCTGCATCAGGACGCAACCGAGTCCGGTCCCTGATGCATCGCAGTAGACTACGTACCCTACTCCATCCTCAGGCAACCTCAAGATAGGTGCGCTGGTCAATCACTGTCTCAGCTCCTGGAAGCATTGCTGACATCTGTCTGACCACATGAAGGGTTTCCCCTTCTTCGTCAAAGCTATGAGTGCTGCCGCAACTCTAGAGAAGTCTGGCAGAAATCTCCGATAGTATCCATCTAGATCCAAGAAACTCTGAACCTCTGTCACGCTCTTGGGTGGCTCCCAAGCTAGCACTGCCTCGATCTTCGCGGGATCCACTGCAACTCCCACCTCAGAGATGACGTGTCCCAAGAAGTGGACCTCACGTATCCAGAACTGGCACTTCGAGAGCTTACCATAAAGCTGGTGATCTCGGAGTGTGTCTAGTACAACTCGCAAGTGGTATGCGTGCTCCTCCTCAGTCGTAGAGTAAATCAGTATGTTGTCGATGAAGACCACGACAAACCGATCGAGGTATGGCTGAAAGATCCTGTTCATGAGGGTCATGAACACTGCTGGAGCATTGGTTACGCCAAAAGGCATAACCAATAATTCAAAGTGGCCATACCGACATCTGAAGGCCATCTTATGCACGTCCTCGTCTCTGACTCTGAGCTGATGATAGCCTGACCTGAGGTCTATCTTCAAGAACCACCGTGCTCCCTTGAGCTGATCAAAGAGGTCATCAATCCTCGGTAGTGGATAATTGTTCCTCACTGTCACCTGGTTCGGGCGACGATAGTCAACACAAAGTCGCATGCTCCCGTCCGCCTTCTTGGAGAACAATATCGGGGAAGCCCAGGGTGAAACACTGGGTCGGATGAACCCCTTGCCCTGCAAGTCCTCCAACTGTACCCGTAGCTCTCGAAGCTCGGCGGGGGACATCCGATATGCTGGAGTCGATATCGGGGTTGTCCCGGGGTACATGTCAATATAAAAGTCTACCTCTCTAAAAGGAGGTAGCCCTGGAACGTCGTCCGGAAAAACATCTGCAAACTGATCCACCACTGTAGGAAAACCAGGACTCCGCACATCAACTGCTCCAAGGATGAGGCTAGCCAACTGATGAGTGATGGGTTGTCCTCTCCTCCGCGGAAGTCCATCCTGTGCGGCAAAGGCTCCCTTCTCGCCGGTGAAGGTGAACCTGCTCCCGTCGGTGCGTACACATCGCACCTTGCGCCTAAAATAGTCAATCTGTGCATGGACCGTATGTAATAGCCCGAGATTTTATGAAAAATATTCTTTTTTATTTTACTAATGTCTTGTGTTATACGCTACACCAAAAAGAGCTTTCACAACATGCATCCTTGACTTGCCTTGCATTACACGCAATCGCAACCTTCCTCGATAGCGTGTGTGGTACGTAATCCTGAGTTTCACGAAACAACGATATGCTATTAAAATATTATTAAAACTAGCCGTTATAAATAGTAATAACCACTTTTTGAAATCCAGTAAATCTTATTTTTCAAAATGAACTTTATTTTTGGATTCGGAGTATCGAATTTAGCCTAAGGTGAAATTTTGGTACTTTTCGGATAACTTTCATATTCTGATGAATAGTGAAAATTACTAAATTATAATTAAAAACAACTTTTTTAATCGAAATAATTAATAGTGATAAATTATTAATTTGAGTGGTTTTAAAGTATATTTAGAATATATTTTTACAATTTAATACAATGTTGGTCATTGGATGTAATTTCACATTTAAACTAGACATAAACAAGTGTCAATCTTTTGATAGATATTGTTTCTTAAAAACACGCCATTTGTTTTAACAGCGGGATTTAATTATAAAATTAATTAATGCAACTTTTATGTTATGAATTTGGTAAAATAGACTTCTTTTTTGAATTCGGAATATGAAATATAGCTTGGGATGAAATTTTGGCATTGTTCTGAAAAACATCAATTTTTGATGAATAGTGAAACTACTAAGTGGTAGGTTAAAAACTGAATTTTGCATAAAACATAATTTTACCACTTCTGTGAATGGAATTTCTAAAATCCGAGAGACACGGTTAATATCAAGGACTAAAATGTGGTTCAATGAGATGAAAATAATTTTTTGGTGAATAGTAACTTTTTACTTTTTTTTACCGCAGTTAATAGTAAATAGGGTAACTAAAGGTAAATATGATATTAATATTACCCTATCACATGTCCTAATTCTATTGGACAAGTGTAATTCGACCAAAAACAAACTTAGGAATAAAATATGACCATTTAGGCCCACTTGGATTAGATTAGGACATTTATTATTAATTTATTTAAAGAAGGGTTAAAATAGTTAAAATCAAAGTTTAATAAGTAAATCATTTTTAATATGGGGTTTTAAATAAGATAAATTCGATTGTAAATATTCATTATAAAGCTAAAAAGATTTCCTACATAATGGTATTTTATTTGTAATTTTTAAAAATCAAATAATTTAATTTATTTATGACACAAAGATGATGCAGTAATTATCTTATTAATGAAATATTGACATAATTGATGTTATAAACACCAAAATAAATGTAATTTGAGACTTTTTATGAATTCCACTAATTTTCTAGGTTACTATGATATATTAGTATTGATTTAATCAACTTGGTTCGAACATATAATTCTGTTATGACTTTCACAAAAATCATATATCAAATAGTGTCAAAATTGACACAAAATAGTTTTTAAATCAAATATTATATTATTAATTGTTATTTTATTCCTAAAAATCTAAGGTTCGGCCAAATGACTTAGATAAGGATATATATATTAATAATAAACAATTTGGGGTTCGTTTGGCATGTTATAGTAAGTGTATTAACCATATTGTGAAAGAAAACAAAAAGACATGGTAAAAGTTAAATTATTTAACTTAGAGTTAAATCTAATTGATAAGGTTAAAATAATATCCTAAACTTGTCTAAATTCTATTGGTTGATAGGATTTCGACCCATCCCCACTTTAGCCTCGAAATAAGACCCTTTGGAACCATTATAAACCGATTTTGACTTTAATATAAAATAATATTTTGAGATATTCCTAAGATGCCCCTCTCCTCCCCTATAAAAGGACACATCCTCCCCACTCCTCCTCACACCAATTTGAGCACTCAAGCTCGGCCAACCCCTGCCAATTTATCCTCTCCACTTCCCTAGAAACATCCTAGAGGTTCTGGTCTTCCTCAAAGACCAATTCTAGTGCCCTAAGAGGAGGTCTCAAAGAGGCACTTCAAAGAAGAGGTAATTACCGTTACCAATTCTTTCATCTTTATTTCTTCTTCCACTTCTTCTTCTTAGGTTGTTTCATTATGAAGTAATAACATCAGTATCACTCATATACTGATATGTTATTATAAGTATGAAACAACCCTATTTCACCATCTATCCATCCTACGGAAAAAGAAATCACCGCGCGTGCGTACGTACGGAATACCGTCTCCACGCCGTGGTGTAATCTATTTTCCACCACCACCTTACATGGATGGGTATAATGGTGTAAAGAATAACTATACATAGTTATTACAACATCATATTGATTCTGATATATTGTATAATTCACTCCAATTCAATTCAATACTTATAGAAATGATATCATCGCTCGTGCGTACGTACGGACTACCGTCTCCACGACGCGATGAGATTCATTCTCCATATTAACCATTTAAGAATGATTATAAAGTATATATAAGAAATAATAATGAAATATATGACATTATAAAGCTACTGGATTTATGTATATATATACATATGTATTTCATCTACTTACTTCCATTTCAAGATAATAAGGAAAGGAAAACAACGTTCATGCGTACGTACGGACTACCGTCTCCATGAACGGTGTTTTTCATTTTATTTATCTACCTATTATATATATATATATACTGAATATATATGATATATAAATCATATTTTATATTCTGGAAGTAAGTAAATCATGATATAAGAACAACAAGTCAAAACACCTACGATAAATGAAATGATTTTACCCAAAACGCTTCTTTAACATGGAATTTACAAAAGAACGGGTAATATAATGTCATAAGTGAACCATATATGATATCATAACAATGAATATGATTCTTTAATAAGTCAATGACATTATTTAAATCATTATACAGGAGGTTCGGACACATATGAAGCAAATCAGACCTAAGGTAAGGGAAATATCACAATCTCATTTTTATCCGAGATTGTTTATTCGTAAGTATTTACTGGGGTGTATTTTATCATCCACATCTCTGTTTTATCAATATGTAATATTATTTCCATCCACCTAAAATTGTTTAAATCCATTTTTACCCTTCGGTGAGTTTTTAGTAATACGTATGAAAGGAATCTTTTGTTGTTTTTCGTACGAGGTACTTTTTGACTTTTCCGACAAAAGTACGAAGAATGTTTTTTTTAACTTATACGGCACAAACGGATTTTTACGGTTTTATAAAGCCTTATTTTCATGAAGCTTTCTCCAAAATATTTCATTACTATTTTCAATAAAATCTCTTTCTTTTAAAATTGCATGATGTTTTGTGAAAAGAAATTGATTTTGAAGAAGAAAGGATATTTTCCTCAAGAATTCAATTCAAGTGTTTTATCAAAATTATTTTCCATCTAAGATAATAAAGGGTTCTGTTTCTATCCATATTTTTACATTAATTTGACTATGTTGTGATGGAATTATGTCTATGAATTCCTTTATCTTATATGAATTGATTTATGATGTCATGATGTTTCAAGAATCCCATTTTTGTTACATGTGTTATGCGATGATGTATGTTTTATGATTATGTGGCACACATAAGAAAGGATTCATTATGAGATGGGTGGGACCTATATCTCCCTCCAATGCATTGGGTAAAGATTTTATATCTCATGAGATAGACATGGCTGGAATGGTAGGTTATACCGATTCAGTGAAACAGGACTGAAACGAGGATTACTCGATTCAGAAAGGGACTTTGTCCACTAAGATAGTCTTGGAAATGAGTCTTGACTAACAAGAAGTGATTCTCTATGATTATGTGTGTATGTCACAATGAGTAATGTTTTATGTTATGATTTCATTTCACTACTATGATTTATCCCATGTTATGAAATTATGCTCTCTTTTGCAGGTTAAGATTTCCAAAATTGTTATGTTCTTATGAAAATTATGTGATTGATATTTCTTTTGTTTACCCTTACTGAGCATTTGAGCTCACCCTTTTATGTTTTCTTTTCCCCAGGATATAAAGAAAGGTTTTAGGTAAAAAAAAAAGAAGATCTTTATGGGAGATGTTGAAGATCTTTCACCAGGATTAGAAGATTATATTCCGAGTTTCCAAAGACACTAAACTATTACGATCCTTTAGTGTGTGTTTTTTTTATGTATTAAGTATTCCGCAAAAGTAATGTAAAGTCCATGTACGATAAGATACGGGTCTCTACAGTTGGTATCAGAGGCAAAGGAGGTAGGAATGTATCCAATCCTTGGGAACTCTCACATGTGAGCGTTGGACGAAGCATGGCTCTCCGCCCAAGGGCTTCATGAGGAAATGGCTGCCACTGGGGATGGTGGTGTGTCCCGCCCAGGGGGTGTAGCCGCCCATGGAGTGCCCTGATAGGTATCAATTGTAGTCCACTGGAAGTAATTCTAGACCGCTACAGTTGGTATCAGAGGAAAGGTTTAGTCAACCTTTGGAAACTAGGATGTGAGAACGTTAGTGAGATCCCTAGAGATATTTCTAAGGTATGTCTAGGGATGTCCCTAAGGATAAGTATACGTATAGGATATATTCCTAGAACTACGGTAACGATCTTAGAATTTAACCTAATATGTTAGATATTGAGGGTTCTCCCCCTTTACTATGTTGTCTTCCCTAGCATGATTTCGCCTCTCACAAAATTCTTTTTGTGTTTTAGTTAATGGAGGGAACCAGAAGGAATTCGGTTAACATTGAATCCAATGGAGAAATTTGTGACTATGAGCAAAAAAATTGTGTGATGCCTAGAGATAAAGATATTGTGATTATGCCGAATCAGTCATCGCGATATATGATTAACAAGGTGAAATTTAGTGGTATGACTAATTCATCAAAGAAGAGGAAGATAAACTATTATGCATGTTCGCATGTTGAGGATCATAAAGAAAGGAAGATTGAGATTTCTAAAGAAGGGAAGAAGAACCTTGAGGAATACCTCAAATGGAGGGACCGATGTTATCTGTGTGGAGAAAAGGGTCATAGAGTGACAGATTGTTATGGAGTTCAATGTCTTATTTGTGGAGAACATGGGCATTACCCAACTCAATGACCTGACCTAAAAAGATACTTCTAATTTAAGGAAGGACTTATTCCAGGACAGTCATTGAAGTGGATGGACTGAAGAGTTTATGTATTGGTATTCAAGAATAATGTTGTTGAGGTACTTTTATGGTGTATTGGAATATTTATGTATTGCTCTAATGTGGTATTCTAAGTGATTGAGGTATTTTTGGAAAAAAAGATGATATGCGCATAATGAAGGGAAAATGAGAAAATGAAATATTTGACAGTATTCATGAGCTCATGATTGATATAAGGACTAAGTGATATCATGGTTTGAGTATATAGAATTTTGAGGATTTTGGTATGTGGAAAGTGGTAACTTTTAACTGCATTCATGTTTTCACTAAGGTTCAATGGGTATTCATTATTCAATAGAATACATGATTAAGGTATTCACATGTTTATAATTTGAACAACAAGATATATCTTATGATATATGGGGGATAAATGATGGCATTCACGTGATTATTCTGTGACATTTCAAGTAATCATTTTCTTTATACTATGAGCTTGGACTGAAGTATTTTAGATAAGCCTAAAGATTAGAATGGATTATGTTGGGCATAAGTTAGGATAAAACGTTTTTCAATATTATTGATGGGATGTTATATTAATATATCTTTAGAAAAAGGGACAACCTGCAGGACGGGCGACAGCCCATCGCTTCGGACAAGGCTGTGGGAATCGAACCCACAACCGAAGTGCGACTGGCCTTTATCGCCTACCACTGACCTACAGGAAGTCCCTGTTTAGTAGAAACTAGTTTTATTATATTAAGCAGCATGATATATGAAGTATAAGTCCATTTTAGGAACCATATATGATTAATCTCACTATAGAATGACTTATGTATATTTAATAACTTTTTCTAACCTTTTGTTTGAGACAGATGGAATGACCCATCATTCTATCACATAATCTGCTAACACTTCACAAATAACAAATTCAACTTCATTTATTTAAGAGATGAAGTAGAAATTGTTCAAGGCACGAACAAAAGTGAGATTGTACCAAAATAAAGTAAGTATTTATTTTAAGCAAATTTTCAACTTTAGGGAAATGATCTTGAAAACCTAAAATGTTGTCCTAGTGATCTTATACCTGACGAATCAGATGGTACCTTATATCATCACAAATCTATGGATTTGTGATTACTGGCTTTTCCATAGCCATGTTCTCTACCACTCTCCATCAGAACATGATGGTTAGATTTCTCTTCTATATCCATATTTTCACCTATGTGGAAACCCAGTGATTAGTTTATTTGGGAAATCGTTACATTTCATACTTTAGTTTTTAAAGCCATGTTTTGGTATTCCCTTTTACGATGTGGGTTTCTATTAAAGAAACTTTCGAATAGTAAACCATTTATAACCCCGACGAATTTCGAGGGCGAAATTCATTTTAAGGGGGGTAGAATGTAACAGCCCGAGATTTTATGAAAAATATTCTTTTTTATTTTACTAATGTCTTTTGTTATACGCTACACCAAAAAGAGCTTTCACAACATGCATCCTTGACTTGCCTTGCATTACACGCAATCGCAACCTTCCTCGATAGCGTGTGTGGTACGTAATCCTGAGTTTCACGAAACAACGATATGCTATTAAAATATTATTAAAACTAGCCGTTATAAATAGTAATAACCACTTTTTGAAATCCAGTAAATCTTATTTTTCAAAATGAACTTTATTTTTGGATTCGGAGTATCGAATTTAGCCTAAGGTGAAATTTTGGTACTTTTCGGATAACTTTCATATTCTGATGAATAGTGAAAATTACTAAATTATAATTAAAAACAACTTTTTTAATCGAAATAATTAATAGTGATAAATTATTAATTTGAGTGGTTTTAAAGTATATTTAGAATATATTTTTACAATTTAATACAATGTTGGTCATTGGATGTAATTTCACATTTAAACTAGACATAAACAAGTGTCAATCTTTTGATAGATATTGTTTCTTAAAAACACGCCATTTGTTTTAACAGCGGGATTTAATTATAAAATTAATTAATGCAACTTTTATGTTATGAATTTGGTAAAATAGACTTCTTTTTTGAATTCGGAATATGAAATATAGCTTGGGATGAAATTTTGGCATTGTTCTGAAAAACATCAATTTTTGATGAATAGTGAAACTACTAAGTGGTAGGTTAAAAACTGAATTTTGCATAAAACATAATTTTACCACTTCTGTGAATGGAATTTCTAAAATCCGAGAGACACGGTTAATATCAAGGACTAAAATGTGGTTCAATGAGATGAAAATAATTTTTTGGTGAATAGTAACTTTTTACTTTTTTTTACCGCAGTTAATAGTAAATAGGGTAACTAAAGGTAAATATGATATTAATATTACCCTAACACATGTCCTAATTCTATTGGACAAGTGTAATTCGACCAAAAACAAACTTAGGAATAAAATATGACCATTTAGGCCCACTTGGATTAGATTAGGACATTTATTATTAATTTATTTAAAGAAGGGTTAAAATAGTTAAAATCAAAGTTTAATAAGTAAATCATTTTTAATATGGGGTTATAAATAAGATAAATTCGACTGTAAATATTCATTAGAAAGCTAAAAAGATTTCCTACATAAATGTATTTTATTTGTAATTTTTAAAAATCAAATAATTTAATTTATTTATGACACAAAGATGATGCAGTAATTATCTTATTAATGAAATATTGACATAATTGATGTTATAAACACCAAAATAAATGTAATTTGAGACTTTTTATGAATTCCACTAATTTTCTAGGTTACTATGATATATTAGTATTGATTTAATCAACTTGGTTCGAACATATAATTCTGTTATGACTTTCACAAAAATCATATATCAAATAGTGTCGAAATTGACACAAAATAGTTTTTAAATCAAATATTATATTATTAATTGTTATTTTATTCCTAAAAATCTAAGGTTCGGCCCAATGACTTAGATAAAGATATATATATTAATAATAAACAATTTGGGGTTCGTTTGGCATGTTATAGTAAGTGTATTAACCATATTGTGAAAGAAAACAAAAAGACATGGTAAAAGTTAAATTATTTAACTTAGAGTTAAATCTAATTGATAAGG
This sequence comes from Viscum album, assembly GCA_963277665.1. Taxonomy (NCBI): domain Eukaryota; kingdom Viridiplantae; phylum Streptophyta; class Magnoliopsida; order Santalales; family Viscaceae; genus Viscum; species Viscum album. The sequence continues at coordinate 604,523,760 of OY728123.1, forward strand.
TTAAAATAATATCCTAAACTTGTCTAAATTCTATTGGTTGATAGGATTTCGACCCATCCCCACTTTAGCCTCGAAATAAGACCCTTTGGAACCATTATAAACCGATTTTGACTTTAATATAAAATAATATTTTGAGATATTCCTAAGATGCCCCTCTCCTCCCCTATAAAAGGACACATCCTCCCCCCTCCTCCTCACACCAATTTGAGCACTCAAGTTCGGCCAACCCCTGCCAATTTATCCTCTCCACTTCCCTAGAGACATCCTAGAGGTTCTGGTATTCCTAAAAGACCAATTCTAGTGCCCTAAGAGGAGGTCTCAAAGAGGCACTTCAAAGAAGAGGTAATTACCGTTACCAATTCTTTCATCTTTATTTCTTCTTCCACTTCTTCTTCTTAGGTTGTTTCATTATGAAGTAATAACATCAGTATCACTCATATACTGATATGTTATTATAAGTATGAAACAACCCTATTTCACCATCTATCCATCCTACGGAAAAAGAAATCACCGCGCGTGCGTACGTACGGAATACCGTCTCCACGCCGTGGTGTAATCTATTTTCCACCACCACCTTACATGGATGGGTATAATGGTGTAAAGAATAACTATACATAGTTATTACAACATCATATTGATTCTGATATATTGTATAATTCACTCCAATTCAATTCAATACTTATAGAAATGATATCATCGCTCGTGCGTACGTACGGACTACCGTCTCCACGACGCGATGAGATTCATTCTCCATATTAACCATTTAAGAATGATTATAAAGTATATATAAGAAATAATAATGAAATATATGACATTATAAAGCTACTGGATTTATGTATATATATACATATGTATTTCATCTACTTACTTCCATTTCAAGATAATAAGGAAAGGAAAACAACGTTCATGCGTACGTACGGACTACCGTCTCCATGAACGGTGTTTTTCATTTTATTTATCTACCTATTATATATATATATATACTGAATATATATGATATATAAATCATATTTTATATTCTGGAAGTAAGTAAATCATGATATAAGAACAACAAGTCAAAACACCTACGATAAATGAAATGATTTTACCCAAAACGCTTCTTTAACATGGAATTTACAAAAGAACGGGTAATATAATGTCATAAGTGAACCATATATGATATCATAACAATGAATATGATTCTTTAATAAGTCAATGACATTATTTAAATCATTATACAGGAGGTTCGGACACATATGAAGCAAATCAGACCTAAGGTAAGGGAAATATCACAATCTCATTTTTATCCGAGATTGTTTATTCGTAAGTATTTACTGGGGTGTATTTTATCATCCACATCTATGTTTTATCAATATGTAATATTATTTCCATCCACCTAAAATTGTTTAAATCCATTTTTACCCTTCGGTGAGTTTTTAGTAATACGTATGAAAGGAATCTTTTGTTGTTTTTCGTACGAGGTACTTTTTGACTTTTCCGACAAAAGTACGAAGAATGTTTTTTTTAACTTATACGGCACAAACGGATTTTTACGGTTTTATAAAGCCTTATTTTCATGAAGCTTTCTCCAAAATATTTCATTACTATTTTCAATAAAATCTCTTTCTTTTAAAATTGCATGATGTTTTGTGAAAAGAAATTGATTTTGAAGAAGAAAGGATATTTTCCTCAAGAATTCAATTCAAGTGTTTTATCAAAATTATTTTCCATCTAAGATAATAAAGGGTTCTGTTTCTATCCATATTTTTACGTTAATTTGACTATGTTGTGATGGAATTATGTCTATGAATTCCTTTATCTTATATGAATTGATTTATGATGTCATGATGTTTCAAGAATCCCATTTTTGTTACATGTGTTATGCGATGATGTATGTTTTATGATTATGCGGCACACATAAGAAAGCATTCATTATGAGATGGGTGGGACCTATATCTCCCTCCAATGCATTGGGTAAAGATTTTATATCTCATGAGATAGACATGGCTGGAATGGTAGGTTATACCGGTTCAGTGAAACAGGACTGAAACGAGGATTACTCGATTCAGAAAGGGACTTTGTCCACTAAGATAGTCTTGGAAATGAGTCTTGACTAACAAGAAGTGATTCTCTATGATTATGTGTGTATGCCACAATGAGTAATGTTTTATGTTATGATTTCATTTCACTACTATGATTTATCCCATGTTATGAAATTATGCTCTCTTTTGCAGGTTAAGATTTCCAAAAATGTTATGTTCTTATGAAAATTATGTGATTGATATTTCTTTTGTTTACCCTTACTGAGCATTTGAGCTCACCCTTTTATGTTTTCTTTTCCCCAGGATATAAAGAAAGGTTTTAGGTAAAAAAAAAGAAGATCTTTATGGGAGATGTTGAAGATCTTTCACCAGGATTAGAAGATTATATTCCGAGTTTCCAAAGACACTAAACTATTACGATCCTTTAGTGTGTGTTTTTGTTATGTATTAAGTATTCTGCAAAAGTAATGTGAAGTCCATGTACGATAAGATACGGGTCTCTACACCGTAGATAGCCAATCCATGCCCAAGATGACGTCATAAGGCCTCGACGCTTCTACAATAAGATCCCAGCCGAAGCTCTCGCATCCTATAGTAAGCTCTCACTGCCGGCACCAGTGCGTAATTGTCGATTCTACTCCCGTAGGAGTCTCTAGCCGTAAGGATCCAGCCAATGGCTCTGTCGAAATCTCCGAGGTTGTTTATACGTAATAATCTACTGGGATCTCTTTATCATCCACATCCATGTTTCTTAAAAATGTATTTCAAAACATTTTTACTATTTACAAGAATATGGGTTTAAGTCATTTATACCCTTGTTTGACTTTTTATAAGAGGATTATAAAGGAATCTTTCCGTCGTTTTCAAAACAAGGTCCTTTTTAACCTTTTCGACAGAATTGAGGTAAGAATGTTTTTTTAACTTATACGGCGGGTGCGGTTATTTTCCGCCGTTATAAAATCGTCGAAACTTTCCATACAAGCTTATAAGAATATTTTCAAAGAAAATGTTTTATTTTATATGGATCTTAAATGATTTCAAAATAAAAGGAGATACTTCTTTAAAAATAATTTTGATTTCATCTATGTCAACATCCTTTGATGGATTTTATGATTATTTGAAGTTGATTTATTATGATACAAAACTTCTATATTGTATTGAAGGTTTTGTGATATGTTTGACTGTGGATGTGCTATTTTTATACCATTCATAGTTTATGGTGAAATTATTGACATTTCGTATGCTAGTTTTAATACGAATGTTTATGTTATGTTTAAACCTTTTCATATGGGAATGCATTGGACTTAATAAGTGACGGGTGGAGCCCGCTATAGCTCCTCGATGCATCGGTAGGTCTCATGAGACAAACTAGTGTCTTGGCACAAGGCCTTGACAAAATCTTATTTGTAGTCTTGGCACGAGGCCTTGGCTATGTGGTTATGATAGTCTGGCATTATGCATTCCAACATTATGAAAGTGGTTATTGATTTTTGCATGTGATTATTCGATTAGTAGAATATCCATGTGAATAATTAAATGGCATTATTTCATTTTATTTATGCCATACCATGTTGAAAGTTCATATTTAAAAGGCTTTTGTTTTAGTTATACATTGCCTTAAATGTTTATTCTTTCCGCTATATTGTTATCCTTACTGGGCATTTGAGCTCACCCCTTTTCTATGTTTTATTTTTCCCAGGATGTGAAGAAGTAAGTTATGAATGACCTGCAGGGATTTTATGAGGGGATAATAGTGTGGTCTATTGAGACATTATGTTGTTGTAGTAGTTTTTCATTTTATAATGTAATGTAAAACTTATGAATATATCTGGCATTTTCCAAGGCTACTAAACCAATCGGTCTTTCGAGATTTGATCTTTCTTATGATCATGCCAATGTTATGTAATAATGCACCGACTCTGGGTAACTGGGGTCGGGGCGTTACAGTTGGTATCAGAGGAAGTTTAGTACAAACCTTGGAAGCTAGATTTAGATAAACTCTGAGTAGAGCACGTAGACCTAAGATGAACATTGAGGATTAGTATAGAAGAACTTCCTAGAATTTTGGTATTGTAGAGATTTTGTGAGTTTTCCGAGCAATACATCCCTGTCTGGATACGAGCAGGTAGAGGCGGCTCTGGCACAGATGTACCTAGGGGTAAAACCCAAAAACACCGCTTTGAGCTAGACTCGAACGGGAACTGGTGCACGACAACGGGCCTTGCTGCACTCTTGGTTACGACACTCCCGGGGGATATGCTTAGGATAACTCTCATTTTCTTTACAAATCATTATGAAGGGTTTATGAGTATATACTTCCTCAAAGAAAACATTTTTATGATTATGGATTATATCCATAAATAGTTCAATTTATGTTAAGTGTTTTATAAGTATGGGATTATGTATTTTGATTCATAAACTGATCTAGTTTATGCCATTGTTTAGAAATGGCGCCTAGTGGAAGAAATGGAAACCGTATCAATGCACGCACTCCATGTAGGGATTTCCCTCCTGCTCAAGATAATTATAGTGGGGCTGGTGATGCAACTGGTGCTGATCAGCTAATCACCGTACTGGGACAACTTACTCAGGTTATGAATAATAACCTTACCCGTATGGAGCACCCTGATCCGCAGCGTGGAGGATCAATGTTAGATCGATTCATGAGACAACAACCACCAACGTTCAATGGGAGTACAAATCCCTTAGTAGCTGAGCAATAGATATTTTCCCTAGAGAAAATATTTCAGGCTTTGGGGAGTAGTGAAAGGGAAAAAGTTACCATGGCAGTTTACCGCCTCACTGGAGATGCTGATCAATGGTGGTCATTGATTCAAAACATGAAGGAAGATGATGAAGTATCAAACATGGAATGGAGGGAGTTCAAAGATCTGTTTTTAGAAAAATACTTTCCTCGCGACCATCGAGCAGATATGGAAAGGCAATTTCTGAGTCTGAGACAAAAGGAGGATGATAATGTCACAAAGTATGAGGCTAACTTTACAATGTTAGCGAGGTATGCTGGAGATTATATTCGCAACCCAAGAAGTAAGATTGATCGTTTCTTTGATGGGTTAAAACCATTTCTCCGTCGAGCATTAGTCTCACAATCCTTTTCATCGTACGAAGACATTGTCTCATGTGCTATCAAGACCGAAAAGGAATTCTCTAAGTCTTATGACTTTAAAGCAAAGCAAGAGAAGAAGAGAACTTCTGATCAATCTGGGAATGGAAATAAGGGGAAGAAGGGAAAGGTTGAATATCCATCTTGTGGTAAATGCGGGAAGAAATATCCTGGTACTTGCTTGAAGGGAATGGGAGTCTGTTACAAATGTGGTGAAAAAGGCCACCAAGCTCATGATTGCAAGGGGAAGAAGGAAGCTACCAAAGTTCAGTGCTACAATTGCAGGGAGATGGGGCATTATGCAAATGAATGCCCTAAGCGTCAGGAGAACTTACCTCAGAAAAGGCCAAGGGATCAAGGCCAGGCTTATGCTATCACTACTGCTGAGGTAGAAGCTCCGAAAGACGTGGTGGCAGGTAATTTAATAGTTTCCTCAAGTTTAGCAAATGCATTATTTGATTCTGGATCATCGCATTGTTTCATATCTTCCCAGTTTTCTAAGAAAATTAGATATTTCCAATTTGATTTAATAAGGGAGTTGTCTGTTAAAACTCCTAAGGGAAGTATCGTTGCAACAAAGTTTTGTGAATCAGTCCCCATTAGAGCACATAAATTTTCTTTATCTGCTGATCTCATCGTCATACCTATGATTGAGTTTGATATAATCCTCGGTATGGACTGGATTTCGGACTATGATGCGAAGATTTATTGTAAGAAGAAAGAGGTTTCGATTCTTGATGATAATGATAAGGAACACCTTATTTTTAGAGCAGAATCGTCACCACCTAATTCTTATTTAGACCCACCCCCAGTAGCTCAACTTAATTCAATTATTGGGGAGGAAGAGAATGAAGTAACTATCGGTGAGGAAAGGAATGTTCAAATAGAGGATGTACCTGTTGTGAAAGAATTTGTAGATGTATTTCCGGAAAATTTACCTGGACATCCTCCAGAACGAGAAGTTGAGTTTTCTATTGATTTGATTCCTGGATCAAGGCCTATATCGAAGACCCCTTATAGAATGGCCACTGTAGAGTTAGTCGAACTAAAGAAACAACTAGAGGAATTGAGTAATAAGGGATTTATTCGCCCTAGTGTTTCTCCATGGGGAGCCCCTGTTCTTTTTGTTAAAAAGAAAGATGGATCTATGAGGTTATGTATCGACTACAGGGAGATCAATGCTATAACAATAAAGAACAAGTATCCCCTACCTCGTATTGATGATTTATTTGACCAACTGCATGGAGCTCAATACTTTTCAAAGATTGACCTTCGATCTGGATACCATCAGTTGTGTGTGAAGAAGGAAGACATTCCGAAGACAGCATTTCGAACCAGGTACGGGCATTACGAGTTTACTGTAATGCCGTTTGGATTGACTAATGCACCCTCTGTATTCATGGATCTGATGAATAGAGTCTTCAAGGAGTATCTCGATGAATTTGTGGTGGTATTTATTGATGATATCTTGGTATACTCCAAAACCTACGAAGATCATGAAAATCACTTGCGCATTATCTTGAAGACTCTGGGGAGGCATGAATTATATGGGAAGTTTAGCAAGTGTGAATTCTGGCTTCAGGATATTTCTTTTCTTGGCCATATTGTCTCTAAGGATGGAATCTCTGTTGATCCTTCTAAGACCAAGGCAATCCAAGAATGGCCAGCACCTACGAGTATAACTGAGGTACGTAGTTTTATTGGCTTGGCAGGTTATTATCGACGTTTTGTCCATAATTTTGCCCGATTGGCTAACCCATTAACGAAGCTCACACGTAAAGGGGATAAATTTGTTTGGACAAAAGAGTGTGAAGAATGTTTCGAAGAACTGAAGAGGAGATTAGTCAATGCTCCTATATTGAATCTACCATCGGGGAATGATGGGTTCATTATTTATAGTGATGCATCAAAGAAAGGACTTGGTTGTGTCCTTATGCAGAATGATAGAGTTATTGCCTATGCATCACGACAGTTGAAAATTCATGAACAAAACTATCCTACTCATGATCTCGAGTTAGCAGCAGTGATCTTTGCTTTGAAGATATGGAGGCACTACCTCTATGGTGAAAAATGTGAGATTTATACTGATCACAAGAGTTTGAAGTATATTTTCTCACAAAAAGAACTCAACATGAGGCAAAAGAGATGGCTTGAATTACTCAAGGATTATGATTGCACGATACACTACCACCCGGGGAAAGCAAACAAAGTAGCAGATGCTTTGAGCAGAAAAGACCATGGAGTTCTGAACATGATGAGAATTGAAAGGGATCCAATTTTCATGGATCTAGTGAAGATGGACATGGGAATAACCAGGGAAGGTGAAACATCAATGCTTTTTCAAATGGTTGCCAAACCATCTTTATTAGAAAGGATTAAGAGTTATCAGAACGATGATGAAGAATTTCAGAAGAAGATTAAAGCTGTGAATGATGGGAGATTGAGAGACTTTGTGTATTAAGATGGAATTTTGAAATTCGGGAAGAGACTTTGTGTTCCCAACATACCTGATCTAAAAAGGGAATTGCTGGATGATGCTCATAGTTCCAATTTCTCTATACACCCTGGGAGCACCAAAATGTATAGAGATTTGAAGGAACATTTTTGGTGGGACAACATGAAGAGGGAGATTGCTGATTTTGTGTCAAGATGTATGGTTTGTCAACAAGTGAAAGCTGGAAGGCAACAGCCTGGAGGAGTCATGCAACCTCTTCCCATACCAGAGTGGAAATGGGACAATGTTACGATGGACTTTGTCATGGGGCTACCAAAGACTCCTAGAAGGAATGATGCAATATGGGTGATTGTTGATCGTCTTACCAAGTCAGCACATTTTCTTGCTATAAGAGAAGATCTACCCCTGGAACGTCTAGCAAGACTATATATTAATGAAGTTGTGAGACTTCATGGAGTACCCCTATCGATTGTTTCTGATCGTGACCCCCGTTTTACTTCAAGATTTTGGAAAAGTCTTCAGAAATCCCTGGTTACTGAACTTCATTTGAGCACTGCTTACCACCCTCAGACAGACGGACAATCAGAACGGACTATTCAAACCTTAGAAGACATGTTGATATCTTGCTCACTTGACTTTCAGGGTATGTGGGATCAATATTTACCTCTGGTAGAATTTTCCTATAACAATAGCTTCCATTCCAGTATTCAGATGGCACCATATGAAGCGTTATACGGAAAGAGATGTCGTACACAAACCTGTTGGGATGACGTTGGTGAAAGAAAACTTGTAGGACCAGAACTGGTGGAGGAAACGGTGGAAAAGGTGAAAGTAATCCAAAATCACATCAAAGCAGCTCAAAGTAGGCAGAAGAGCTATGCCAATAATCAAAGGAAGGATTTGGAATTTCAAGTCGGTGATCATGTTTTCCTGAAGGTATCTCCGTGGAAGGGAGTCATACGTTTTGGTAAGAAAGGTAAATTGAGTCCCAGGTACATCGGACCTTTCGAAATTCTAGAACGAATTGGGGCTGTAGCTTACCGATTGGCAATGCCGCCAAGTCTCTCCAAAGTTCACGATGTGTTCCACGTATCTCTGTTGAGAAAATACATGCCTGACCCAACGCATGTACTCACCTATGAGGAATTAGAACTGGAACCTGATCTGTCTTATTGCGAAGAGCCTGTCAAGATTCTTGATACGAGAGAACAAGTACTGAGAAACCGGACGACGCGTCTGGTAAAAGTTTTGTGGAGAAATCACAAGATGGAAGAGGCAACGTGGGAACCCGAGGAACTTATGATGAAGAACCACCCGAGTCGTTTTATGCAGTAATACCCTAGAAATTGCGAGGACGCAATTATTTGAAGGAGGGGAGAATGTAACACCCCAAGCTTCTATGGTACGTTTCCCTTCGAATAATGCGAAAGCGTGGGTGGTACGCAACCTCGAGTTCTAACACACACCACAACTAATTAAACTAGCCGTTGTGAATAGTAATACCTACTTTTTGAAATTATATATATTTTATATTTTAAAATGGACTTCATTTTTGGATTCGGAATATCGAATTTAGCCTAAGGTGAAATTTTGGTACTTTTCGGATAACTTTCATATTTTGATGAATAGTGAAAATTACTAAATTTTAATTAAAAACAACTTTTTTAATCAAAATAATTAATAGTGATAAATTATGAATTTGAGTGGTTTTAAAGTATATTTAGAATATATTTTTACCATTTAATATAATGTTGTTCATTGGACATAATTTTACAATTAAACCGAACATAAACAAGTGTCAATCTTTTGATAGTTATTACCTCTTAAAAACACGCTTTTTGTTTTGACAGCGGGAATTAATTTTAAATTAATTTCTGCCACTTCAGTGTTTTGAATTTAGGAAAATGGATTCCATATTTGGAATCAGGATTTTCAAATTGTGTAAATAGGTAACTTTTATTTTTAGACATTTTGAATAGTAACTGTGGTAAATATTTTATTTACCATGGTTAAAGGGTAAATCCGGTAAATAAGGGTTAAAAAATAATATTATAATAATACAAAATTACCCTAAAACGTGTCCTAACCTTATTGGTGGACACATACCCGACCATGGGCATCCTTGGGTCAATTTGGGGACCCCTTGGATCCACTTGTATGTGGTAGGGACACATTATATTAATAAAGTTAAAATAAAAATAAAAATGGCATAAGCTTACATATTTTAGAAGAACAATTTTTACATAGGGTTATACATGTTCAATTTTCGATTATAAATATTCATTAGAAATCTAAAAAGATTTCCTACATAATGATATTTTATTTATAATTTTTAGACATCAAATAATTTAAATTATTAATGACACAATAATGATGCAATGTTTACCTCATTAATAAATCATTTAAATAAATAAGATTATAATGATTAAAATGTTATCTAAAACCTGTCCAATTCTTATTGGTTGATGTTATTTAGAATATGAGTCATCTTATCTTCGACCTCAATGATTTTTGGACCATTATAAACCGAATATAATTATATTATAAAGTAATACTTTCACTCTTTCCTAAAGAGCCCCTCCTCCCCCTTATAAAAGGAGACCACTTCTACTCATTCCTCACACCTCTCAAGCCACTTGGCTCGTCCAAACTCTGCCCAAATAAGCTCCCCACATCCCTCTCCTCCTCCTTGAAGCTTCCCCTTAGGCAGAAAGCATTTCAACAAGTCCTTTGGTTCCAACCAAAGTGAGTTACCTAAATTAAAGGTAACGATTTCTCTTAAATTATTTTCATTTATTTTGCTTCTTCAACCCCCAAACTCTTTTTATTTCCTTTCTTTTGTAACAACACCAGTATCCTCAATATACTAGAATGTTGTTATAAGAAGGATTAAAACTACACATACACACAACTCCATCTAATGGATGATGAACATAATGTTTCTGTGGATGGAAAACTAACACCTCACGAAACGATGATTGTTCAAATACATCTTACCGCCTCTCATGGTGGCCATTATGATGGCACTATAATTAAATATGATGTTAATGATATATATTTTATATATAAGCTTCTGTAATTCCATTTTATTTCATACCATTATTCGTTTCATGTTATATATACATACGATAATTTCATTTGAGGAAGTGCGGACTACCGCCCCCTTAAAATGATATGACTCGTTCATACCACACATGGAACGTATAAAGGATGGTGTTAATGAACTTAAGTAACATATATAAAATATTATATTATACTGGAATAGTAATATACCTATGTATCATTTGTATTCGATTCTTTTAAAATAAAAATTAAATGGAAGTAGCGTTCGTGCGTACGTACGGACTACCGTCTCCACGAACGCGATGAGATTCATTTTCCATCGTATCCATGCAAGTATAATTATCATTTGATGATTTAAAAATGATGTTTAAGGACTTGATACCATTCTGGATTTGAATAATATACAACTTATCCTTTACAAACATGTCTTACGTAACAAAACATACAAAAGAAAACAAGTAAGTTCACACCCGAAACAACGATAATACTAAGATATTATTATCAAATAAATATTAAAAGATCATATATGATATCATATTAATGTATATGATTCTTGTATAATTTAGTAACAATTATTTCACTATTATACAGGAGGTTAACCTACCCCAACCAAGGAAAAGTACAAGGTAAGGGTTATTTCACAATCTCTTCATTATCCGAGGTTGTTTATACGTAATAATCTACTGGGATCTCTTTATCATCCACATCCATGTTTCTTAAAAATGTATTTCAAAACATTTTTACTATTTACAAGAATATGGGTTTAAGTCATTTATACCCTTGTTTGACTTTTTATAAGAGGTTTATAAAGGAATCTTTCCGTCGTTTTCAAAACAAGGTCCTTTTTAACCTTTTCGACAGAATTGAGGTAAGAATGTTTTTTTAACTTATACGGCGGGTGCGGTTATTTTCTGCCGTTATAAAATCGTCGAAGCTTTCCATACAAGCTTATAAGAATATTTTCAAAGAAAATGTTTTATTTTATATGGATCTTAAATGATTTCAAAATAAAAGGAGATACTTCTTTAAAAATAATTTTGATTTCATCTATGTCAACATCCTTTGATGGATTTTAAGATTATTTGAAGTTGATTTATTATGATACAAAACTTCTATATTGTATTGAAGGTTTTGTGATATGTTTGACTGTGGATGTGCTATTTTTATACCATTCATAGTTTATTGTGAAATTATTGACATTTCGTATGCTAGTTTTAATACGAATGTTTATGTTATGTTTAAACCTTTTCATATGGGAATGCATTGGACTTAATAAGTGACGGGTGGAGCCCGCTATAGCTCCTCGATGCATCGGTAGGTCTCATGAGACAAACTAGTGTCTTGGCACAAGGCCTTGACAAAATCTTATTTGTAGTCTTGGCACGAGGCCTTGGCTATGTGGTTATGATAGTCTGGCATTATGCATTCCAACATTATGAAAGTGGTTATTGATTTTTGCATGTGATTATTCGATTAGTAGAATATCCATGTGAATAATTAAATGGCATTATTTCATTTTATTTATTACATACCATGTTGAAAGTTCATATTTAAAAGGCTTTTGTTTTAGTTATACATTGCCTTAAATGTTTATTCTTTCCGCTATATTGTTATCCTTACTGGGCATTTGAGCTCACCCCTTTTCTATGTTTTATTTTTCCCAGGATGTGAAGAAGTAAGTTATGAATGACCTGCAGGGATTTTATGAGGGGATAATAGTGTGGTATATTGAGACATTATGTTGTTGTAGTAGTTTTTCATTTTATAATGTAATGTAAAACTTATGAATATATCTGGCATTTTCCAAGGCTACTAAACCAATCGGTCTTTCGAGATTTGATCTTTCTTATGATCATGCTAATGTTATGTAATAATGCACCGACTCTGGGTAACTGGGGTCGGGGCGTTACAATATGAGTATTAGGAATGTACTGGATCCTATGGTGGATATCGGGCTGGTGTGTCGAGAACACTTGTTTCGGTAAGAAGTCATGGTTTTCAGGGTTTGGTATTACTGTTCTGATTTGGAGATATTTCAGTTTTGTATGATATTCACCTTGAGTGATGCACATGTTGTGTGGTGTTTTGATTTACTATGGATCATTGGCTCTTGGCCATTAGTAAGATTCCAGTGATGGATTTGAACCCTTGGCCAGAAAAGGCAAGAGGTGTCCCATACATCATACTTGGCACATAGGATTCACAATATATACACATTCTAGTGTGTGTTTTTACCGACGTCTGAGTCCTTTGGGTCTACATACACATAATTTTCACTATGATGGTAGGATTTGTGGATTTATATTGATTTTTTGGTGTGAGGATGATTACTTAGTCCTTGTGTACAGGTGGTGTAGTGAACCTAGTTGGCCGATATGGCACATGATTCCTTTCTATTTAACCCTTATTGTGTTTTTTCTCGGGTCTTTGGTAATCTAGTAGGATCGTTGAGAACGATGTCGATAGATACAAAGGATTTTCTTGTGAACTGGACCTCCTTGTGGTATTTCTGTATATGGATACCTGATGATTGTCAGTTCAATTTCTCTTCTACATGGGTTGTGTACTACAGGGAGTAGTTCCTTCTGAGGATGCTCGAAGAGGATTGGGGCCCCTGTAGGTTGTGTTTTGGTATTGACTTTCTTGGGATGTTGTGATTATTGCCACCTTCTGAGTTGTTTTGGATATTTTTGGCTAGGTGGTTAGACCTTGTTACCCAGTTGTGAGGCTTCTTCTGTAAAGTTAGGTGGATGACCTAGAGACCCTTGGTTTTGAAATGAACCACATGTAGGTTGATGTCTGTTTTGTTCTAGGGAAACCTGTGTGTGAATGGTTGGCCAGCATTTTCCAATTCCTTTAGGTGGTGTTTGTTTTTCACGACCGGCATCGACGAGCATGCCTATTTGGGTGCATGGCCTAGAAGACTAGTGTTTCTTGATGTTTCTATTTCAAGTGGCATCATTTGAATCTAGATCATTGAGTGCCCGGGTGTGAGCTAAGGACCGATGTTTCAAGACTATCTGTGGACTCGGATCCAGAAATTTATGTTGAAATGTCCTTATGTTGTATAGGTGACTTTGTGAAATTTTGGGTTACCATGAAATGGATGACCCATGCTTAAATCCTGGCCAAGTTTTGGGAAGAAGTTAGAGTGGATTTGGGGATTCTGGACATGCCATCGGTGAAATCTTAGTGTACTCCTGTAAGAGATGATCATGCTCTATCATGATTGGTCTTGAGTATGCTGAGATAGCTTTGACCCTATAGCGAGATCCTTTTTCTTTCTTAATTTTCATCCCTGTTGAGGATGGAACCAGTTCTAGTTTTTCTCTCGGAGCAGTGCAAGAAAATCCATATGGTGGGGATTTCACCATTAACCCTTTGAGAGTGGTTTTCCTAGTTTAGGATAAACATTAGTGTTTACTAGAATCTTTTGAGATCAGAGTTTTCTTTTAAAATAATGATAATTGTTTTCCTATGGTGGGGAGTTCTAGTTTTGTCATAGTTTAATATCAACTATATAGAAGTTGGTGGTAAACGCTATAAGGCTGGTCGTTGGGTGGTCCAAATATCGTGGTTCCGTAGATGTTTTTTTGGACTATCTATTTGTGCGGAAATTTGAATTTTTGATGTTGGATGCTCCTAAGGGGTAAAATTTTCATTTTCCCCAACCATATGATCTTAGATAATTTTTCTTACTACTCTATGTTTCCTAGAATAGGTAGTTTACACTAGGACAGGAGTTTGGTGGAAATCTGAGCTGTTTGAATTTTGGTTGAATATTTAATATTTAATATTATTAAATTAAATATTGAACTATTCACGTAGGTTTATTTGGAAATAACATCAAAACAGAGCATAATATTGAGATTTCATCTGAGTAATTTTGATTGGAATGGGGTGTTAATCCTAGGGAAGACATAAACTCATGTAGGGCATCGAGGCCGGCCGGGGCCCCTTTTTCTTTTTTTCCTTTTCATTTCTTTTTTTCCTTATATTGTTTCCTCCTCCTCCTTTGGCATTCCTCCTATGCCACCCCTTTGTCCATGACCTATGGGAGATATGGAGAATGAGAAATAGGGAGAGTTGGGAGGCAAGAAGGGTACCGATTCGATGCTCTCGACGCACTGAGTCGTCGTGTGGGAACCGGGAGCCGTAAAATCAACTGAATCTTCAGTGGTTTTCACCCAATGGTAGGGTTATTTATGATTTTTCCATATATCCTGTTATAAAATGTTGTTTTATGTTTTTAAATCCTTATATTTCTTACTTGTAAGCCCCTGGGAATTGATTTTTTGTTTCGGGGGCGAAAAAGGGCATTTTGAGGGTTTTCCCGTCGGAAAACCCAGAATACACGGTGTGTGTTCCAGGGGTACACGAAGTTTGTGCTTCCCATTTGGAGAATGTGATTTTTTCTTAAGTACACTCTATTTAAATTGAGTACACACTGTGTTGTGGGTGTCCGTGTGACAGTCCATGTGAAATAGAATACAGAATAGTGGTTTTTAAGGAGTACATGTCGTGTCCATTGAGTACACGCTGTGTAGTGGTACTTGGGAATGTGTTTTAGTGAAAACGAACATGGGGTAACTTTTTTAGAAAATTAAATTCCATTTATAGTAATGTACATGCCATGTACTATAACACATGCATGCCCAATGTGTTCTGGAAAAATGCTCTGGCCATGTACTACTTCAATTAAGTAGTTTTGGGGATATCATGGGAACGATAGTCATAATTGGGCGTCTGAGTAGTCGATTATGATCTTTTTCCACATAGATCACAATGGTGGAATAATTTTTACATTTATAGGTGATTTAAATTGTTTTTTGGGTTTTTATCTAAATGTAGGGGTTCTTCCTGTAGTTATCATGTTTAGTTGAGAACTAAGAGTGAGACATGGCATGGATGATAGGTTGGGTGTTCTGGTCAACTTAGATGAGACATTTAATAGTTTTTGAGAAATGAGCTTTCTATCATTACATATTCTTTAGAGGATGTTTCCCTTGTGAGACGTTCCCTTCCGGCTTATGAGTTTTTGAGACTAGATACTTATAAGGATCCCTTGACGGATGCCTTTACATGTGTACTGAACTTGGGAGTTCCTTATAGGGTCCCTCTCCTATTTATCCTTTAATAGGACCCATGTAATGGAATTCTTATGTTTTCGTTCCTTTGAGGATTTCCATGTATGATTCCTCCCATACTCTTCGCTAAGGATCACGTGTAGGATCCCTTCGCTCGTGTTTACCTTGAGGATCCCGAGTATGATGTCTCCTTAGTGTTTGACTTGAGGGACCAACAAGGTGATGTTGTTTGATAGACTTTGAGTTGTTAAATTGGGTTTGGGTAGTGATGGAGATCGGGTTACACCTAGAACTTGTGCCAACTGGTAATCCATTTGGCATTGGACGTATTGTTGGGTTGGGAATTTGGGCCACCCTCACTCGTTTATTTATATTTGACTTGGTTTTCTGATGTAGTTGTGGTTACTGAAGGTGATTCCTGGTTGGTGGCTATTGAGCCTAACACGAAGTGTGTTTCTTGTTTGTTGGGATTCCTTCTATGCTTGTATTCTTGAGAATGGATAATTTTGGATATGAATAGGGTTGTTTTCTATGATAATTGACATACATAGGGCCATGAGAACCAGGTGTAGGAGACTATACGGGGAATTGACCGACTGAACTTCCTCATAGAGTCTTTGAGAACTTTAGGCTATAAGAGGAATAGACCGAGTGAGCTTACTTAGTGAGCCTTTATACTAATTTAGATTATAAGGGGAATTGAGTGTGTGAGCTTACTCGGAGAGTCTTTTAATACACATGAACATAAGGGGGTTAGACTGTGAGAGCTTCCTAGGTGGTCGAATATTCTATTAGACCCAAGGGGTTAGACTGTGAGAGCTTCCCATGTGGTTGCATATTATTTTAGACCCAGGGGATAGACTGTGAGAGCTGCCCACGTGGTCATATATTATGTTGGACCCAGGGGGTTAGACTGTGAGAGCTGCCTAGGTGGTCGTATATTATGTTGGATCCAAGGTGTTAGACCATGAGAGATACCTAGGAGGTATTATATTATGTTTTACCCAAGGGGTTAGACATTGGGAGCTTCCCAAGTGATCATATATTATGTTAGACCCATAGGGTCCAGACTGTGAGAGCTACCAGGTGGATGTTTGTTTGTGATTAATGGCTTGTTGAACAAAGTGGTTAGACTGTGATAGCTTTCTAGAGGGTTACATGTTTTTTATTAGATTTCTCAGAGATATGATTCTGGCGTTGGGTGAAGTAGGTACTTGTCGATGGGATTACAGACCTAGAGATCGACTTAATGATACACGACTTGAGTGGCACGGTGTTAAGCTCAATTCCCCTGAACATGATGTTTAGGAGATCGGGCTTGCGGTCCCATGGATCAACTGCAGATGTTTTTTCTTGTTATTTGAATAACATAATCATGAATATTGATATTTATGTTTATGGGTATATTTATGGGACTATACAAGTGCACATATATAGATATGGTCATCCCTGGTGGCACTAGCCCATTTGATTGGTATTACATACCCTGAGTTCATCTATGGTTGCATGTTTTGTTTAATTCCTCTTATTGTGTTCTAGCTAGGCTAAGCACGTTGCCGTTGCATACACTTTGAGAAGCATAGTTATGGGTGGCTTGTTGGGGTACCCTAATGAGATTATTTGTCACCCCTGCACGTGCACCTCGGTGTACATGTAGACCTTATGTCTTATTTTCAGGTTGAGCATGAGTTGCATAGGGGATAAGGATGAGGCCAAGTGTTTCATGATCGAGTGGAGCTGCTCAAGTTGTTATACTGATCGGGCTGCTGCAGTTCGGCAGTGTCTAGAGATCTGGTACGTGCATTGGATCAGAATTAGTAGCAGAGCCCTGTACTTTTACTTTCATTTTCTTTTTTACATGTATCTGTATGGTCAGCACGGTGGGTGACCAGTGTTGAATTGTATTTCATAGTTGTTCAATATTTTACAACATTTTTACTATTAAAACATGTTCTATTTATTTTTTTAGTGCTTCCACACTCTTTTTACTTTCCACTATGTATCATACTTAGTTATTTCCATTGTTTTCTTACACTGGTATGAGGGCATAGTCTCCTCAATATCACACACTAGGCCCTCACTACTAGTGAAATGCCTCTGGCATATGGGGAGGTGTTCTTGAGGCCTTATGGAGAACCGTCTTAGAGCACTGATTTAGTGGATTCCAGGTCAGATCGTTACCCCTATACTAATTACTTGAGTATAGCACTCCTACTAGGACAATGCATGGGACCTCTAGATATCTACTGAGTAAAAAACTCCCATTTTACATTGGAATGTGCCCTCTACCAACTGATTATAACTACTCAATTATGAGGAATAATGGAGAGGTGTGTCTTTAAATGGATAACTATTCATATACACACAATAGATGATGGGAATCATTATTAGAATTATGAAATTGATAGAACACTTTTCCCAGGAAGGTTTCTGAGTTAGAGACCCCTTTCTCTCTCATTTCAGTTTCATTTGTCTGAGAATATATATATCCTTGATTTCTGATTTAATACTCTTAATTTTGGGTTTGTAGTCTGTATATTCCTATCGCGTCTCTTACTACCCCCTCTATCTTTTATGGAATCCAATTGGGTATGATATACTCAACCTTGCATGAGATTTTTCAGAAAATTTAGGTTCTTTTATATATGGAAGACATGTCACTGGTGGGTAAAAATAAGCATAGGGATTCCTTGGGTATTGGATAGTGTATGGTGGTTCAATCTTAGAGATCTGGATTTAGGATCTCTCAATATTTTACATTTCTTCATGTTTTCTTCAGGTAGGTATATCTTTCTGGATTGGAATTTATTTTTCCACTACTTTTTATTTCAAATTGTCATATTGTTGTAGACCCTAATGTATTTTTACAAGTAGGTGTATTATCAAGATATTAAATATTTTAATCATTATTCCACACTACTACCTTGATATGGTCCGATTTGTGCATACAAGATCATAGGGAAAGGCCTCCCATGTTAGATATTCCTTTTGGCACTTGTCACCAAAGCATGTTCTATGAAGGAAGGCTTGTGGTAGATGTCTATCGATCCCTGTTGGGTCGGGTCATGTCACGACCCGCCCTCGGGGCCCGTGCCGTGACTACCCCAAGCCTGCCTTCCCTAGGCCAGGGGCTGGCGACTAGCACCAAGTTGTAAATCCCAACAAAAAGGGAAGGCATTTCCTTTGAAAAGTAAACAACCACCACAGAGTAAGCAAGTGGAATAGTAAACACTAAGTAAAAACAGAGTACAACTGATGTGCAGAAAAGTAAATGGGCCATTATACAAACCCAAACTGAAAGTAAAGTACAACTCAAAAGGGAAAACAAAAACTGTAAAGTAAAAGCCGCTACACCGAGTTGTCCACTGGAGATCCCACCTGAAGGGTGGGTACAGATAGCTCCACTGCTCCTCGGGTCCCGCCGTCCGCTCTGAACACGTCACGCCCAGTGGTCCACCTCCAGGTATCGTCCTGCTCTGCAAGCCTCATCCAAGATCAACACTGTCCGTCGTCTGCAACCAAAACAACGTAGTGCGGGCATAGCCCGTGGAGGGGTGAGTATAAGCTACTCAGTAGGGAACCCAAGACCCCTGCAGGTCTCCCAAAATCCACAAATGATAAACCACAAAGGTGAGATACAAACACGAAGTAACAACCGACACTGCTTAGGTATATTCCCATACATATACCTAAGTCATAAATTCCAATACGCTCCAACCTCCGAGCCCAAGTACAACTCAGTCCACGCAGGAAAGTATACGTATTCCACACAGGAAAGAAAAACGAAATCCACACAGGATAGCACAACACAATCCACACATGATAGCAACAGGATTCAGCTCACACAGTTATACTTCTTCGAAAGACGATAAATATGATCTCTGATCCATCAAAGTCGTCGGACCCACGAAGGATCGATAGGTAACTAACCCCGGAAAATACCCACACAGGATCAGGCCCACACAGGACCTGAAGGCTCTGGTTCACACAGGACCGCTGAGCGCAAGGACCCACACAGGATCGGGCCCACACAGGATGGGGCCCACATAGGACCTATAGCACTGATCCACGTAGGATTGCTGAGTGCTGTAGTCATCGTCGAATCCACCAAGGATCTCTGTACTGTCGTCGTCACACTGACAGTAGCAGTAGCAGTAGCAGTAGCAGTCACAGTCGCAGCCAGCACTAGGGTTCCCGCACACAACAATCTCGTTCGGGAGGGTCCACTCCACGAGCCGAGAGGCTGATACATCAACTATCACAAATTCCAGAGATGATGTATCCAAAAGCTACGTATCGTCAACAGGAACTCAACACAACAGACGGCACATCGATCGGACGACCGGTCTGAGAGTTATTGGCTTTTTTGTCCCAGTGGCCAGGTTGGTTTTTAAGGCAAAACCAACCAGACCATACTCCACCTGCGTCCAATCCTCGTGCGGAGTATGCCAAAAGATCCGTCTCACTAATAGGAACACAACAAAGCTGATGACACGTCAATCGGACGTCCGTATCTCAAGATATGAGCATTTCCCCTCCGAGGGCCTGGTTGGTTTCGTGTACGAACCAACCTGGTCGAACTCAAAGTATTCCGAAACATTGAGTGCGATATACCTAATCGACCGTCTTGATCCAAGGATCATATCACCGCTGACGAGTCGTCAATCAGAGGTCCCTACCTCAGGTTATGGGCAAAAGAACAAAATCGATTCGAAAACGGGGGGTCCGGGTCCGGACCGACCCGGACCGACCCGGCCCGACCCCCCCTGGGTCGACCCAACCCGGGTCCGACCCGGACCGGCCGGCGGCGCAGGTGAAGCCGCGCCTTTGAGAAACCGGCCCCCCACGTGGGGGCCTGCTTTGAGAAAATGGGGGGGCGCTGCCCCCCCATTGTGAAACCGGACCCCCCTCACGTGGGGGGCCTGCTTTGAGGAAAAACGGGGGGGGGGGGGGGGGGGGGCGCTTCCCCCCCCCTTGGTGTAACCGCAGCCCCCCTTTATGGGGGGGCCGGTTTTGGCCAGCCGGGGGAATTATTTCTCCCAGTTTGTCTCCCTTCCGGATGGCCCGACATGGCCGGCCAGTCCTTCCTCAACGGGACCGGCAAGGCCGGTCCCCTTTCCGGCTTCCGACACCGGTGTCCCGGCTAGCCGCCGATCTTCTCGTTCCACCGCGGCCCGGAACCGGCTGCGGCCTTCGTCGTCCGGCGCGGTGCGACGGCACCGCGCCCCTCCGCCGCGGCCCCGCTCCGACCGCGGCACTTTTGGTTTCCTTCGAAGCAGCGCGACGGCGTCGCGTTCATGATAAAATCATTCCACGGCATGGCGCGACGGTGCCGCACAATATTTGTCGTGTGATTTCCGCATGGTGCAACGGCACCACGCCTTCTCGTTCATCCACAAGAAGATAATTACAATCAAGAACAAGGAGGAGGAATTTGGCTATATTTGTGCGGTCCGACCCCCCTCTCGTTAGATGATAACCCTTAAATATTTATCCACAATATTGTCATACTAGAACCAAGTACAAGAGTAAATAAATAATAAACAACAACCCCTACCTCGGTTTCAAGAACGAAGATTGTCAACGACCCGCGGAAGACACGTCGCAGTGGTCAGCGTCACAGAAGAAGGACGTCGATGTCCTGAAGCGAGGATTCAAAGTTCTTTGACGACGATTTCGTCGCGGGAAATCGTTGTGGAAGAGATGACGCGGAAGAAGTACGTCGTCGGTGTCGCGGGTAAGGTGCCGCGGAAGACGATTCCCAAGAACGTGGTGTTCTTCGTCGATGTTCGAAGGTTCTTCGCGTTCTTCATCAAAGCTTGAAGAAGAAGAAGAAGAAGAAGAAGGCTTCAAAATCTCTCAAGGAGGCTAGATAATTCTAACCAAATAAAAAAAGCTAAGGGCTTATTTTATTTACTCAACCAAACCATTTAAAATTCAAAGGTTTTAAATTAAACAACTCAACCCATTTAAAAACCTAAGTTGTCAAACATTAATTAAAGGGAGTTATAGGGGAGTTTTGAGAGAAGATGAGGATTTGGGGTTCGTGTGGGCCCCACCACACGAAATCCTCCCAAGGGAGGTTAAGTGGATGTGGGTCCCACCTTTAAGTCCCTTTGGGAGAAGTTAACCAACAAAAATAAAAATAAAAAGTGTTTCCACATTTTTATTTAACTTCTTATAATTTCTCCCAAAAACTAACTTTCGTCCTGCATAAAACGCAACCTCGGAAAAGGTCTCCTTAAGCGAATATCGGCGCTGCGAGTTCATCGGTGCCCTTAGAATTTGATTCCGGGCACCGGTTCAAAAGTTAGAAATTCCCACTCGTTCGTTCACTGAACGTATCCGAGCCAAATTTCGGAAATTGATTCCAGGCACTCCGGGCCTCGGAATCAGGTGCCGTCAGAAACCGCATTCTTGTAAAATTCCAAAGAAAATTAACAAAAAATTTCCCTTGAATTTTACGGGTCTTTACATTACTCCCACCTCAGGGCTTTATGTCCCCGTAAAGATACATCAAAAACTAGGGAAACAAATGAGGGTACTGAGCACGCGTCTGAGCCTCCCGCTCCCATGTGCTCTCCTGGAGATTCCCGTGCTTCCATCTGATATGCACAAGAGGAATCGATCGCCCACGTAGGACCCACTCCTGTCGATCCCCTATCTCCACCGGAATCTCCGTAAAAGTCGCCCCATCGTCAACGTCAAGCTCCCCATGGTCAATGATGTGTGTCGGGTCGTGCACGTATCTCCTCAGTTGAGATACATGGAAGACGTCGTGCACCCGGTGCAACTGAGGTGGTAGAGCCAGGCGATAAGCCACCTCGCCAATCCTGCTGAGGATCTGGAAGGGTCCGTTGAAGCGCGGAGATAACTTGCCGCCTCGACCAAATCTCCTAATACCACATCGAGGTGAGACCCGCAAGAAGACATGGTCGCCATCCTCAAACTCCAGTGGCCTCCGTTTCCTGTCAGCGTATGACTTCTGCCGGCTCTGAGCTGTCCTCATCCGCTCCTGGATGACCTGGACCTTCTCTGTCGTGGCCTAGACCACCTCCGGTCCCACAAGTGCTGACTCCGCTGGGTCTGTCCAGCACAATGGAGATCTACAAGGTCGGTCGTACAACGCCTCGTATGGTGCCATCCCGATGGTGGAGTGGTAGCTGTTGTTGTACGCAAACTCCACCAAGGGTAGGTGGTCCTCCCAGCTATGACCAAAGTCAAGGACACATGCACCGAGCATGTCCTCGATAGTCTGAATGGTCCTCTCCGTCTGACAATCCGTCTGAGGGTGAAAGGTTGTTCTCAGATGTAGCTGCGGCTCGAACGCCTCCTGTAACCCCTTCCAAAGCCAGGAAGTAAAGCGAGCATCTCGATCGGAGATGATAGATGATGGCACACCGTGGAGCCGCACAATCTCCTGAATGTAGAGACGTCCCAAGCTCTCCACTGAGCCCTTCTCTCTTATGGGTAAGAAGTGTGCCGTCTTGGTGAGTCGGTAAATAATCACCCAGATGGAGTCGTGACCTCTGGAAGTGCGTGGAAGTCCAGTCATGAAGTCCATAGATATACCGTCCCACTTCCACTCCGGAACCTCCAAGGGCTATACCAAGCCTGCTAGTACCTGATGCTCTGCCTTAACCTGTTGGTAAGTGAGGCATCGAGAAACGAACTCTGCCACAACCTTCTTCATGCCTGGCCACCAGTGATGTCGTCTGAGATCCCGGTACATCATTGCCACTCCTGGAAGTACTTCCAAAGGATAAGTATGAAACTCTCTCAGAAACTCCTCTCGCAAAGTGACTGGTACCATGGTACGTCCTCTAAAAAGGATGTCGTGCTCTGCTCCAAGGGAGAAACCATTAGGTGCATGTCCCAAGGATATCTGTGCACGCCGTGTCTCACAGTCAGCGTCTTCACGCTGTGCCTCTCTGACCCGCTGCAGTAGTGGAGGGGTGACTGTGAGAGACTAAAGGAAGGCTGCTCCATCTCTTTCCACGAAGTATATCTTCAAAGATGCTAGATGCTCCGTTGCCTCCTCAAGTAGCTGAATGCCCGTCCTCCTGCTGAGGGAATCGGCTACCACGTTCCCCTTCCCAGGAGTATAGACTATCTCAAAGTCATAGTCCTGGAGGAACTCGAGCCATCGCCACTGTCTCAGGTTCAGGTCCTTATGCGAGAAGATATACCTGAGACTCTGATGATCAGAAAAGACTGTAAAGCGCTCGCCCATCAGGAAATGTCGCCATGTCTTTAGAGAAAAGACCACTACTGCTAACTCCAGGTCATGGGTAGCGTAGTTCTGCTTATGCGGCCTCAACTGTCGTGATCCACAGGCGATCACTACCCGCTCCTGCATCAGGACGCAACCGAGTCCGGTCCCTGATGCATCGCAGTAGACTACGTACCCTACTCCATCCTCAGGCAACCTCAAGATAGGTGCGCTGGTCAATCACTGTCTCAGCTCCTGGAAGCATTGCTGACATCTGTCTGACCACATGAAGGGTTTCCCCTTCTTCGTCAAAGCTATGAGTGCTGCCGCAACTCTAGAGAAGTCTGGCAGAAATCTCCGATAGTATCCATCTAGATCCAAGAAACTCTGAACCTCTGTCACGCTCTTGGGTGGCTCCCAAGCTAGCACTGCCTCGATCTTCGCGGGATCCACTGCAACTCCCACCTCAGAGATGACGTGTCCCAAGAAGTGGACCTCACGTATCCAGAACTGGCACTTCGAGAGCTTACCATAAAGCTGGTGATCTCGGAGTGTGTCTAGTACAACTCGCAAGTGGTATGCGTGCTCCTCCTCAGTCGTAGAGTAAATCAGTATGTTGTCGATGAAGACCACGACAAACCGATCGAGGTATGGCTGAAAGATCCTGTTCATGAGGGTCATGAACACTGCTGGAGCATTGGTTACGCCAAAAGGCATAACCAATAATTCAAAGTGGCCATACCGACATCTGAAGGCCATCTTATGCACGTCCTCGTCTCTGACTCTGAGCTGATGATAGCCTGACCTGAGGTCTATCTTCAAGAACCACCGTGCTCCCTTGAGCTGATCAAAGAGGTCATCAATCCTCGGTAGTGGATAATTGTTCCTCACTGTCACCTGGTTCGGGCGACGATAGTCAACACAAAGTCGCATGCTCCCGTCCGCCTTCTTGGAGAACAATATCGGGGAAGCCCAGGGTGAAACACTGGGTCGGATGAACCCCTTGCCCTGCAAGTCCTCCAACTGTACCCGTAGCTCTCGAAGCTCGGCGGGGGACATCCGATATGCTGGAGTCGATATCGGGGTTGTCCCGGGGTACATGTCAATATAAAAGTCTACCTCTCTAAAAGGAGGTAGCCCTGGAACGTCGTCCGGAAAAACATCTGCAAACTGATCCACCACTGTAGGAAAACCAGGACTCCGCACATCAACTGCTCCAAGGATGAGGCTAGCCAACTGATGAGTGATGGGTTGTCCTCTCCTCCGCGGAAGTCCATCCTGTGCGGCAAAGGCTCCCTTCTCGCCGGTGAAGGTGAACCTGCTCCCGTCGGTGCGTACACATCGCACCTTGCGCCTAAAATAGTCAATCTGTGCATGGACCGTATGTAATAGCCCGAGATTTTATGAAAAATATTCTTTTTTATTTTACTAATGTCTTGTGTTATACGCTACACCAAAAAGAGCTTTCACAACATGCATCCTTGACTTGCCTTGCATTACACGCAATCGCAACCTTCCTCGATAGCGTGTGTGGTACGTAATCCTGAGTTTCACGAAACAACGATATGCTATTAAAATATTATTAAAACTAGCCGTTATAAATAGTAATAACCACTTTTTGAAATCCAGTAAATCTTATTTTTCAAAATGAACTTTATTTTTGGATTCGGAGTATCGAATTTAGCCTAAGGTGAAATTTTGGTACTTTTCGGATAACTTTCATATTCTGATGAATAGTGAAAATTACTAAATTATAATTAAAAACAACTTTTTTAATCGAAATAATTAATAGTGATAAATTATTAATTTGAGTGGTTTTAAAGTATATTTAGAATATATTTTTACAATTTAATACAATGTTGGTCATTGGATGTAATTTCACATTTAAACTAGACATAAACAAGTGTCAATCTTTTGATAGATATTGTTTCTTAAAAACACGCCATTTGTTTTAACAGCGGGATTTAATTATAAAATTAATTAATGCAACTTTTATGTTATGAATTTGGTAAAATAGACTTCTTTTTTGAATTCGGAATATGAAATATAGCTTGGGATGAAATTTTGGCATTGTTCTGAAAAACATCAATTTTTGATGAATAGTGAAACTACTAAGTGGTAGGTTAAAAACTGAATTTTGCATAAAACATAATTTTACCACTTCTGTGAATGGAATTTCTAAAATCCGAGAGACACGGTTAATATCAAGGACTAAAATGTGGTTCAATGAGATGAAAATAATTTTTTGGTGAATAGTAACTTTTTACTTTTTTTTACCGCAGTTAATAGTAAATAGGGTAACTAAAGGTAAATATGATATTAATATTACCCTATCACATGTCCTAATTCTATTGGACAAGTGTAATTCGACCAAAAACAAACTTAGGAATAAAATATGACCATTTAGGCCCACTTGGATTAGATTAGGACATTTATTATTAATTTATTTAAAGAAGGGTTAAAATAGTTAAAATCAAAGTTTAATAAGTAAATCATTTTTAATATGGGGTTTTAAATAAGATAAATTCGATTGTAAATATTCATTATAAAGCTAAAAGGATTTCCTACATAATGGTATTTTATTTGTAATTTTTAAAAATCAAATAATTTAATTTATTTATGACACAAAGATGATGCAGTAATTATCTTATTAATGAAATATTGACATAATTGATGTTATAAACACCAAAATAAATGTAATTTGAGACTTTTTATGAATTCCACTAATTTTCTAGGTTACTATGATATATTAGTATTGATTTAATCAACTTGGTTCGAACATATAATTCTGTTATGACTTTCACAAAAATCATATATCAAATAGTGTCAAAATTGACACAAAATAGTTTTTAAATCAAATATTATATTATTAATTGTTATTTTATTCCTAAAAATCTAAGGTTCGGCCAAATGACTTAGATAAGGATATATATATTAATAATAAACAATTTGGGGTTCGTTTGGCATGTTATAGTAAGTGTATTAACCATATTGTGAAAGAAAACAAAAAGACATGGTAAAAGTTAAATTATTTAACTTAGAGTTAAATCTAATTGATAAGGTTAAAATAATATCCTAAACTTGTCTAAATTCTATTGGTTGATAGGATTTCGACCCATCCCCACTTTAGCCTCGAAATAAGACCCTTTGGAACCATTATAAACCGATTTTGACTTTAATATAAAATAATATTTTGAGATATTCCTAAGATGCCCCTCTCCTCCCCTATAAAAGGACACATCCTCCCCACTCCTCCTCACACCAATTTGAGCACTCAAGCTCGGCCAACCCCTGCCAATTTATCCTCTCCACTTCCCTAGAAACATCCTAGAGGTTCTGGTCTTCCTCAAAGACCAATTCTAGTGCCCTAAGAGGAGGTCTCAAAGAGGCACTTCAAAGAAGAGGTAATTACCGTTACCAATTCTTTCATCTTTATTTCTTCTTCCACTTCTTCTTCTTAGGTTGTTTCATTATGAAGTAATAACATCAGTATCACTCATATACTGATATGTTATTATAAGTATGAAACAACCCTATTTCACCATCTATCCATCCTACGGAAAAAGAAATCACCGCGCGTGCGTACGTACGGAATACCGTCTCCACGCCGTGGTGTAATCTATTTTCCACCACCACCTTACATGGATGGGTATAATGGTGTAAAGAATAACTATACATAGTTATTACAACATCATATTGATTCTGATATATTGTATAATTCACTCCAATTCAATTCAATACTTATAGAAATGATATCATCGCTCGTGCGTACGTACGGACTACCGTCTCCACGACGCGATGAGATTCATTCTCCATATTAACCATTTAAGAATGATTATAAAGTATATATAAGAAATAATAATGAAATATATGACATTATAAAGCTACTGGATTTATGTATATATATACATATGTATTTCATCTACTTACTTCCATTTCAAGATAATAAGGAAAGGAAAACAACGTTCATGCGTACGTACGGACTACCGTCTCCATGAACGGTGTTTTTCATTTTATTTATCTACCTATTATATATATATATATACTGAATATATATGATATATAAATCATATTTTATATTCTGGAAGTAAGTAAATCATGATATAAGAACAACAAGTCAAAACACCTACGATAAATGAAATGATTTTACCCAAAACGCTTCTTTAACATGGAATTTACAAAAGAACGGGTAATATAATGTCATAAGTGAACCATATATGATATCATAACAATGAATATGATTCTTTAATAAGTCAATGACATTATTTAAATCATTATACAGGAGGTTCGGACACATATGAAGCAAATCAGACCTAAGGTAAGGGAAATATCACAATCTCATTTTTATCCGAGATTGTTTATTCGTAAGTATTTACTGGGGTGTATTTTATCATCCACATCTCTGTTTTATCAATATGTAATATTATTTCCATCCACCTAAAATTGTTTAAATCCATTTTTACCCTTCGGTGAGTTTTTAGTAATACGTATGAAAGGAATCTTTTGTTGTTTTTCGTACGAGGTACTTTTTGACTTTTCCGACAAAAGTACGAAGAATGTTTTTTTTAACTTATACGGCACAAACGGATTTTTACGGTTTTATAAAGCCTTATTTTCATGAAGCTTTCTCCAAAATATTTCATTACTATTTTCAATAAAATCTCTTTCTTTTAAAATTGCATGATGTTTTGTGAAAAGAAATTGATTTTGAAGAAGAAAGGATATTTTCCTCAAGAATTCAATTCAAGTGTTTTATCAAAATTATTTTCCATCTAAGATAATAAAGGGTTCTGTTTCTATCCATATTTTTACATTAATTTGACTATGTTGTGATGGAATTATGTCTATGAATTCCTTTATCTTATATGAATTGATTTATGATGTCATGATGTTTCAAGAATCCCATTTTTGTTACATGTGTTATGCGATGATGTATGTTTTATGATTATGTGGCACACATAAGAAAGGATTCATTATGAGATGGGTGGGACCTATATCTCCCTCCAATGCATTGGGTAAAGATTTTATATCTCATGAGATAGACATGGCTGGAATGGTAGGTTATACCGATTCAGTGAAACAGGACTGAAACGAGGATTACTCGATTCAGAAAGGGACTTTGTCCACTAAGATAGTCTTGGAAATGAGTCTTGACTAACAAGAAGTGATTCTCTATGATTATGTGTGTATGTCACAATGAGTAATGTTTTATGTTATGATTTCATTTCACTACTATGATTTATCCCATGTTATGAAATTATGCTCTCTTTTGCAGGTTAAGATTTCCAAAATTGTTATGTTCTTATGAAAATTATGTGATTGATATTTCTTTTGTTTACCCTTACTGAGCATTTGAGCTCACCCTTTTATGTTTTCTTTTCCCCAGGATATAAAGAAAGGTTTTAGGTAAAAAAAAAGAAGATCTTTATGGGAGATGTTGAAGATCTTTCACCAGGATTAGAAGATTATATTCCGAGTTTCCAAAGACACTAAACTATTACGATCCTTTAGTGTGTGTTTTTTTTATGTATTAAGTATTCCGCAAAAGTAATGTAAAGTCCATGTACGATAAGATACGGGTCTCTACAGTTGGTATCAGAGGCAAAGGAGGTAGGAATGTATCCAATCCTTGGGAACTCTCACATGTGAGCGTTGGACGAAGCATGGCTCTCCGCCCAAGGGCTTCATGAGGAAATGGCTGCCACTGGGGATGGTGGTGTGTCCCGCCCAGGGGGTGTAGCCGCCCATGGAGTGCCCTGATAGGTATCAATTGTAGTCCACTGGAAGTAATTCTAGACCGCTACAGTTGGTATCAGAGGAAAGGTTTAGTCAACCTTTGGAAACTAGGATGTGAGAACGTTAGTGAGATCCCTAGAGATATTTCTAAGGTATGTCTAGGGATGTCCCTAAGGATAAGTATACGTATAGGATATATTCCTAGAACTACGGTAACGATCTTAGAATTTAACCTAATATGTTAGATATTGAGGGTTCTCCCCCTTTACTATGTTGTCTTCCCTAGCATGATTTCGCCTCTCACAAAATTCTTTTTGTGTTTTAGTTAATGGAGGGAACCAGAAGGAATTCGGTTAACATTGAATCCAATGGAGAAATTTGTGACTATGAGCAAAAAAATTGTGTGATGCCTAGAGATAAAGATATTGTGATTATGCCGAATCAGTCATCGCGATATATGATTAACAAGGTGAAATTTAGTGGTATGACTAATTCATCAAAGAAGAGGAAGATAAACTATTATGCATGTTCGCATGTTGAGGATCATAAAGAAAGGAAGATTGAGATTTCTAAAGAAGGGAAGAAGAACCTTGAGGAATACCTCAAATGGAGGGACCGATGTTATCTGTGTGGAGAAAAGGGTCATAGAGTGACAGATTGTTATGGAGTTCAATGTCTTATTTGTGGAGAACATGGGCATTACCCAACTCAATGACCTGACCTAAAAAGATACTTCTAATTTAAGGAAGGACTTATTCCAGGACAGTCATTGAAGTGGATGGACTGAAGAGTTTATGTATTGGTATTCAAGAATAATGTTGTTGAGGTACTTTTATGGTGTATTGGAATATTTATGTATTGCTCTAATGTGGTATTCTAAGTGATTGAGGTATTTTTGGAAAAAAAGATGATATGCGCATAATGAAGGGAAAATGAGAAAATGAAATATTTGACAGTATTCATGAGCTCATGATTGATATAAGGACTAAGTGATATCATGGTTTGAGTATATAGAATTTTGAGGATTTTGGTATGTGGAAAGTGGTAACTTTTAACTGCATTCATGTTTTCACTAAGGTTCAATGGGTATTCATTATTCAATAGAATACATGATTAAGGTATTCACATGTTTATAATTTGAACAACAAGATATATCTTATGATATATGGGGGATAAATGATGGCATTCACGTGATTATTCTGTGACATTTCAAGTAATCATTTTCTTTATACTATGAGCTTGGACTGAAGTATTTTAGATAAGCCTAAAGATTAGAATGGATTATGTTGGGCATATGTTAGGATAAAACGTTTTTCAATATTATTGATGGGATGTTATATTAATATATCTTTAGAAAAAGGGACAACCTGCAGGACGGGCGACAGCCCATCGCTTCGGACAAGGCTGTGGGAATCGAACCCACAACCGAAGTGCGACTGGCCTTTATCGCCTACCACTGACCTACAGGAAGTCCCTGTTTAGTAGAAACTAGTTTTATTATATTAAGCAGCATGATATATGAAGTATAAGTCCATTTTAGGAACCATATATGATTAATCTCACTATAGAATGACTTATGTATATTTAATAACTTTTTCTAACCTTTTGTTTGAGACAGATGGAATGACCCATCATTCTATCACATAATCTGCTAACACTTCACAAATAACAAATTCAACTTCATTTATTTAAGAGATGAAGTAGAAATTGTTCAAGGCACGAACAAAAGTGAGATTGTACCAAAATAAAGTAAGTATTTATTTTAAGCAAATTTTCAACTTTAGGGAAATGATCTTGAAAACCTAAAATGTTGTCCTAGTGATCTTATACCTGACGAATCAGATGGTACCTTATATCATCACAAATCTATGGATTTGTGATTACTGGCTTTTCCATAGCCATGTTCTCTACCACTCTCCATCAGAACATGATGGTTAGATTTCTCTTCTATATCCATATTTTCACCTATGTGGAAACCCAGTGATTAGTTTATTTGGGAAATCGTTACATTTCATACTTTAGTTTTTAAAGCCATGTTTTGGTATTCCCTTTTACGATGTGGGTTTCTATTAAAGAAACTTTCGAATAGTAAACCATTTATAACCCCGACGAATTTCGAGGGCGAAATTCATTTTAAGGGGGGTAGAATGTAACAGCCCGAGATTTTATGAAAAATATTCTTTTTTATTTTACTAATGTCTTTTGTTATACGCTACACCAAAAAGAGCTTTCACAACATGCATCCTTGACTTGCCTTGCATTACACGCAATCGCAACCTTCCTCGATAGCGTGTGTGGTACGTAATCCTGAGTTTCACGAAACAACGATATGCTATTAAAATATTATTAAAACTAGCCGTTATAAATAGTAATAACCACTTTTTGAAATCCAGTAAATCTTATTTTTCAAAATGAACTTTATTTTTGGATTCGGAGTATCGAATTTAGCCTAAGGTGAAATTTTGGTACTTTTCGGATAACTTTCATATTCTGATGAATAGTGAAAATTACTAAATTATAATTAAAAACAACTTTTTTAATCGAAATAATTAATAGTGATAAATTATTAATTTGAGTGGTTTTAAAGTATATTTAGAATATATTTTTACAATTTAATACAATGTTGGTCATTGGATGTAATTTCACATTTAAACTAGACATAAACAAGTGTCAATCTTTTGATAGATATTGTTTCTTAAAAACACGCCATTTGTTTTAACAGCGGGATTTAATTATAAAATTAATTAATGCAACTTTTATGTTATGAATTTGGTAAAATAGACTTCTTTTTTGAATTCGGAATATGAAATATAGCTTGGGATGAAATTTTGGCATTGTTCTGAAAAACATCAATTTTTGATGAATAGTGAAACTACTAAGTGGTAGGTTAAAAACTGAATTTTGCATAAAACATAATTTTACCACTTCTGTGAATGGAATTTCTAAAATACGAGAGACACGGTTAATATCAAGGACTAAAATGTGGTTCAATGAGATGAAAATAATTTTTTGGTGAATAGTAACTTTTTACTTTTTTTTACCGCAGTTAATAGTAAATAGGGTAACTAAAGGTAAATATGATATTAATATTACCCTAACACATGTCCTAATTCTATTGGACAAGTGTAATTCGACCAAAAACAAACTTAGGAATAAAATATGACCATTTAGGCCCACTTGGATTAGATTAGGACATTTATTATTAATTTATTTAAAGAAGGGTTAAAATAGTTAAAATCAAAGTTTAATAAGTAAATCATTTTTAATATGGGGTTATAAATAAGATAAATTCGACTGTAAATATTCATTAGAAAGCTAAAAAGATTTCCTACATAAATGTATTTTATTTGTAATTTTTAAAAATCAAATAATTTAATTTATTTATGACACAAAGATGATGCAGTAATTATCTTATTAATGAAATATTGACATAATTGATGTTATAAACACCAAAATAAATGTAATTTGAGACTTTTTATGAATTCCACTAATTTTCTAGGTTACTATGATATATTAGTATTGATTTAATCAACTTGGTTCGAACATATAATTCTGTTATGACTTTCACAAAAATCATATATCAAATAGTGTCGAAATTGACACAAAATAGTTTTTAAATCAAATATTATATTATTAATTGTTATTTTATTCCTAAAAATCTAAGGTTCGGCCCAATGACTTAGATAAAGATATATATATTAATAATAAACAATTTGGGGTTCGTTTGGCATGTTATAGTAAGTGTATTAACCATATTGTGAAAGAAAACAAAAAGACATGGTAAAAGTTAAATTATTTAACTTAGAGTTAAATCTAATTGATAAGGTTAAAATAATATCCTAAACTTGTCTAAATTCTATTGGTTGATAGGATTTCGACCCATCCCCACTTTAGCCTCGAAATAAGACCCTTTGGAACCATTATAAACCGATTTTGACTTTAATATAAAATAATATTTTGAGATATTCCTAAGATGCCCCTCTCCTCCCCTATAAAAGGACACATCCTCCCCCCTCCTCCTCACACCAATTTGAGCACTCAAGTTCGGCCAACCCCTGCCAATTTATCCTCTCCACTTCCCTAGAGACATCCTAGAGGTTCTGGTATTCCTAAAAGACCAATTCTAGTGCCCTAAGAGGAGGTCTCAAAGAGGCACTTCAAAGAAGAGGTAATTACCGTTACCAATTCTTTCATCTTTATTTCTTCTTCCACTTCTTCTTCTTAGGTTGTTTCATTATGAAGTAATAACATCAGTATCACTCATATACTGATATGTTATTATAAGTATGAAACAACCCTATTTCACCATCTATCCATCCTACGGAAAAAGAAATCACCGCGCGTGCGTACGTACGGAATACCGTCTCCACGCCGTGGTGTAATCTATTTTCCACCACCACCTTACATGGATGGGTATAATGGTGTAAAGAATAACTATACATAGTTATTACAACATCATATTGATTCTGATATATTGTATAATTCACTCCAATTCAATTCAATACTTATAGAAATGATATCATCGCTCGTGCGTACGTACGGACTACCGTCTCCACGACGCGATGAGATTCATTCTCCATATTAACCATTTAAGAATGATTATAAAGTATATATAAGAAATAATAATGAAATATATGACATTATAAAGCTACTGGATTTATGTATATATATACATATGTATTTCATCTACTTACTTCCATTTCAAGATAATAAGGAAAGGAAAACAACGTTCATGCGTACGTACGGACTACCGTCTCCATGAACGGTGTTTTTCATTTTATTTATCTACCTATTATATATATATATATACTGAATATATATGATATATAAATCATATTTTATATTCTGGAAGTAAGTAAATCATGATATAAGAACAACAAGTCAAAACACCTACGATAAATGAAATGATTTTACCCAAAACGCTTCTTTAACATGGAATTTACAAAAGAACGGGTAATATAATGTCATAAGTGAACCATATATGATATCATAACAATGAATATGATTCTTTAATAAGTCAATGACATTATTTAAATCATTATACAGGAGGTTCGGACACATATGAAGCAAATCAGACCTAAGGTAAGGGAAATATCACAATCTCATTTTTATCCGAGATTGTTTATTCGTAAGTATTTACTGGGGTGTATTTTATCATCCACATCTATGTTTTATCAATATGTAATATTATTTCCATCCACCTAAAATTGTTTAAATCCATTTTTACCCTTCGGTGAGTTTTTAGTAATACGTATGAAAGGAATCTTTTGTTGTTTTTCGTACGAGGTACTTTTTGACTTTTCCGACAAAAGTACGAAGAATGTTTTTTTTAACTTATACGGCACAAACGGATTTTTACGGTTTTATAAAGCCTTATTTTCATGAAGCTTTCTCCAAAATATTTCATTACTATTTTCAATAAAATCTCTTTCTTTTAAAATTGCATGATGTTTTGTGAAAAGAAATTGATTTTGAAGAAGAAAGGATATTTTCCTCAAGAATTCAATTCAAGTGTTTTATCAAAATTATTTTCCATCTAAGATAATAAAGGGTTCTGTTTCTATCCATATTTTTACGTTAATTTGACTATGTTGTGATGGAATTATGTCTATGAATTCCTTTATCTTATATGAATTGATTTATGATGTCATGATGTTTCAAGAATCCCATTTTTGTTACATGTGTTATGCGATGATGTATGTTTTATGATTATGTGGCACACATAAGAAAGCATTCATTATGAGATGGGTGGGACCTATATCTCCCTCCAATGCATTGGGTAAAGATTTTATATCTCATGAGATAGACATGGCTGAAATGGTAGGTTATACCGGTTCAGTGAAACAGGACTGAAACGAGGATTACTCGATTCAGAAAGGGACTTTGTCCACTAAGATAGTCT
This sequence comes from Viscum album, assembly GCA_963277665.1. NCBI lineage: Eukaryota > Viridiplantae > Streptophyta > Magnoliopsida > Santalales > Viscaceae > Viscum > Viscum album. Next base: position 604,559,360 of record OY728123.1, read on the forward strand.
TGGAAATGAGTCTTGACTAACAAGAAGTGATTCTCTATGATTATGTGTGTATGCCACAATGAGTAATGTTTTATGTTATGATTTCATTTCACTACTATGATTTATCCCATGTTATGAAATTATGCTCTCTTTTGCAGGTTAAGATTTCCAAAAATGTTATGTTCTTATGAAAATTATGTGATTGATATTTCTTTTGTTTACCCTTACTGAGCATTTGAGCTCACCCTTTTATGTTTTCTTTTCCCCAGGATATAAAGAAAGGTTTTAGGTAAAAAAAAAGAAGATCATTATGGGAGATGTTGAAGATCTTTCACCAGGATTAGAAGATTATATTCCGAGTTTCCAAAGACACTAAACTATTACGATCCTTTAGTGTGTGTTTTTGTTATGTATTAAGTATTCTGCAAAAGTAATGTGAAGTCCATGTACGATAAGATACGGGTCTCTACACCGTAGATAGCCAATCCATGCCCAAGATGACGTCATAAGGCCTCGACGCTGCTACAATAAGATCCCAGCCGAAGCTCTCGCATCCTATAGTAAGCTCTCACTGCCGGCACCAGTGCGTAATTGTCAATTCTACTCCCGTAGGAGTCTCTAGCCGTAAGGATCCAGCCAATGGCTCTGTCGAAATCTCCGAGCTCCGAACAAGGGCAGCAGCTATGAAAGAGTGACTCGCTCATGTGTCTATAAGTACTGATGAAAGAGTAGAATAGACATAGATAGTACCTCAAATCATCTCAGGTGCGCCATGGTCATAGGCCTCTGCTGCCTGGAGTTGTGTCTGTCTCTGCCCGTGAGCTCCCTGTGGTCGGGGTGGACCTCCTGGTGGTGGTGGTGGCAGAGCCCCAAAGAGTCGCCCACCACCTGCTGCTCGGCCAGCTCCACTGCCTCGTCCGCCTCCTCCCTGCGGACCGCCACTGTCAACCCTCTGCCTCTGCCTCGGTGGTCCCTCAACCGTCTGCTGCTCCTCGGAACGGCGGGTCGGGCAGTCACGAGCCATGTGGCACTGCCCACCGCACGAGTAGTACTGCCTGCCTCTCAAAAGACTGGATCCTCACTGTGTGCCCCGCACTACTGAGCCAGTGTCCTGAGGTCGTCTGCCTGAAGGTCTGGTCTACCTAGACCCCTGAGTCATCCGTCGACTGCCAGCTGCAGATGACTCTGCCACGTGCCGCCCTGCAGTGGGTCTCGGCGATGGTGTTGACTCAGAAAGGAAACTCTCGATCAAAAGGGCCCTCTCCAGTACTCCTGTCCGAGTCGGTATGCTGAGGGAGATCAGCGATGCCCTGATCTCGTGTCTCAAACCCTGCTCTAAGGTCCATGCTCGAAAGAATGGGTCCCGTACCATGTCAGTCGAGTAGCACGAGAGATCGGTAAATCTCGCTGAGTAATAAGCGACCGTCATGCTGCCCTGCCGCAGCTGGAGAAGCTCCTGGATAAGCACCGCACGAAGGGTGGATGGGACGAACTCTGAGCAGAAGATGATCTCAATGTACGTCCAAAGAAGAGATACCTCATCGTGCACCTGGAGCATCAAGCTCCACCATCGTCCTACTGCTGCGTGTAGTAGGCTCACAACGAGGATCACCATGAGGTCTGCTGGTGTCCTCACTAGCCTAAACACACGTACCACTGCCTCCAGCCAGTCCTCAGCTGCCTGGGGATTCGTCTCACCGTGAAACCTGGGTGGTCGCTGGCGCTGAAACTCATGCAGTGCGCTGAGGCGACGTGCATCGTCAGCGGGTGGTGCTGGAAATATCGGTAGCTCGGCAGGTAGAGCTACCGCCGGTGCCACTGCTGACAAAGGGCCCTGCACCGAGGCCACGTCGCTCGGTGGGCTGTCGTTACACTCGACTCTCGGAACCCTAGCTGGCTGCCGTCGTGGGGCCATCTAGAAAAGGAAACAGGTGCGCCACGGTCAGAACAGTATACCTGGTGAGCTGATATATAGTAATCACAAAGAAAACATTGAAACACACATGCAATCATTGTTTTCGTGCATTAAGTCGGAAATCAGAAGTCAGGGTCCTGCTGTACGGATACGTCGGCCGCCGCACCAACAGTGGACTCCCTGGATTGATAACCACACTCAATATGCTAAACATTACTGCTTCACATAGAAAAGATCAGAGTTCGCTGTAGAACCGAACTCCTCTGATACCAATTTGTCACGACCCGCCCTCGGGTCCCGTGCCGTGACTACCCCAAACCCGCCTTCCATAGGCTAGGGGCTGGCGACTAGCACCAAGGCGTAAATCCCAACAAAAAGGGAAGGCATTGCCTTTGAAAAGTAAACAACCACCACAGAGTAAGCAAGCAGAATAGTAAACACTAAGTAAAAACAGAGTACAACTGAAGTGCGGAAAAGTAAATGGGCCAGTATACAAAGCCAAACTGAAAGTAATGAACAACTCGAAAGGGAAAACAACAACTTTAAAGTAAAAGCCGATACACCGAGTTGTCCATTGGAGATCCCACCTGAAGGGTGGGTACAGATAGCTCCACTGCTCCTCGGGTCCCGTCGTCCGCTCCGAACACGTCACGCCCAGTGGTCCACCTCCAGGTACCGTCCTGCTCTGCAAGCCTCAGCCATGATCAACGCTGTCCATCGTCTGCAACCAACACAACGTAGTGCGGGCATAGCCTGTGCAGGGGTGAGTATAAGCTACTCAGAAGGGACCCCGAGACCCCTGAAAGTCTCCCAAAATCCACAAAGGATAAACCAAAAAGGTGAGATACACACACGAATTAACAACTGACACTTCTTAGGTATATTCCCATACATATACCTAAGTCATCAATTCCAATACGCTCCAACCTCCGAGCCCAAGTACAACTCAGTCCACACAGGAAAGTATACGTATTCCACACTGGAAAGCAAAACGAAATCCCCACAGGATAGCACAACACAATCCACACAGGATAGCAACAGGATTCAGCTCACACAGGTATACTTCTTCGAAAGATGATAAAGATGATCTCTAATCCATCAAAGTCGTCGGACCCACGAAGGATCGATAGGTAACTAACCCCCGCAAAGACCCACACAGGATCGGGCCCACACAGGACCTGTAGGCGCTGGTTCACACAGGACCGCTGAGCGCAAGGACCCACACAGGATTGGACCCACACAGGATCGGGCCCACACAGGACCTGTAGCACTGATCCACGTAGGATCGCTGAGTGCTGTAGTCGACGTCGAATCCACAAAGGATCTCTGTACTGTCGTCGTCGCAGTCACAATAGCAGTAGCAGTAGCAGTAGCATTCACAGTCGCAGCCAGCACTAGGGTTCCCGCACACAGTAAGCTCGTTCGGGAGGGTCCGCTCCACGATCCGAGAGGCTGATACATCAACTGTCACAAAGTCCAGAGTTGATGTATCCAAAAGTTCCGTATCTTCAACAGGAACTCAACGCAACAGACGGCACGTCGATCGGACGCCCGGTCTGAGAGTTATTGGCTTTTTCGTCCCAGGGGCCCGGTTTGTTTTTAAGGCAAAACCAACCCGACCATACTCCACCTATGTCCAAAACTCGGGCGGAGTATGCCAAAAGATCCGTCTCACTAAGAGGAACACAACAAAGCTGACAGAACGTCAATCGGACGTCCGTAGCTCATGATATGAGTGTTTCCGCTCCGAAGGCCCGGTTGGTTTCGTGTACGAACCAACCCGGCGGAACTCAAAGTATTCCAAAACTTTGATTGTAATATACCGAATCGACCATCTTGATCCAAGGATCGCATCGCCGCTGACGGTTCGTCAATCGGAGTTTCGTAGCTCATGTTATGGTCAAAAGACCGAAATCGATTCAAAAACGGGGGGTCCGGGTCCGGACCGACCCGGCCCAGCTGGCGGTGCGGTCCGGCGTGGCCTGGGCGGCGCTCGGGTGCCACGAGGGGGGGGGGGGGGGGGCAAGGCCCCCGCCTCTTATCTCTGGCGGCGCGGCTGAAGCCGCGCCTTTGAGAAACCGGCCCCCCACGTGGGGGCCTTCTTTGAGAAAACGGGGGGGCGATGCCCCCCCTTTGTGAAACCGGCCCCCCCTCACGTGGGGGGCCTGCTTTGAGGAAAAATGGTGGGGGCGCTGCCCCCCCCCCCCCTGGTGTAACTGCGGCCCCCCCTTTATGGGGGGCCGGTTTTGGCCAGCCTGGGGAATTATTTCCCCCCATTTGTCTCCCTTCCGGCCGGCCCGACATGGCCGGCCTGTCCTTCCTCAACGGGACCGGCAAGGCTGGTCCCCTTTCCGGCTTCCGACACCGGCGGCCCGGCTAGCCGCCGGTCTTCCCGTTCCGCCGCTGCCCGGAACCGGCCACGGCCTTCATCGTCCGGCACGGTGCGACGGCACCGCGCCCCTCCGCCACGGCCCCACTCTGACCGCGGAACCGTTGGTTTCCTTCGATGCGGCGGACGACATCACGTTCATGATAATATCTTTCCACGGCGTGGCGCGACGGCGCTGCACAATATTTGTCGTGTGATTTCCGCATGGTGCGACGACACCACGCCTTCTCTTTCATCCACAACAAGATAATAATAATCAAGAACAAAGGAGGGGGAACTCGGCCGTGTTTGTGCGGTCCGACCCCCCTCTCGTTAGATGATAACCCTTAAATATTTATCCACAAGATTGTCATACTAGAACCAAGTACGAGAGTAAATAAATAATCAACAACAACCCCTACCACGGTTTGAAGAACGAAGATTGTCAACGACCCGCGGAAGACACGTCGCGGTGGTCAGCGTCAAGGAAGAAGGACGTCGTTGTCGTGAAGTGAGGATTCGATGTTCTTTGACGAAGATTTTGTCGTGGGAAATCGTTGCGGAAGAGATGATGCGGAAGAAGTACGTCGTCGGTGTCGGGGGTAAGGCATCGCGGAAGACGATTCCAGAGAACGTGGCGTTCTTCGTCGATGTTCGAAGGTTCTTCGCGTTCTTCGTCAAAGCATGAAGAAGAAGAAGAAGAAGAAGGCTTCAAAATCTCTCAAGGAGGCTAGAGAATTCTAACCAAATAAAATAAGCTAAGGGATTATTTTATTTACTCAACCAAACCATTTGAAATTCAAAGGTTTGAAATTCAACAACTCAACCCATTTAAAAACCTAAGTTGTCAAACATTAATTAAAGGGAGTTATAGGGGAGTTTTGAGAGAAGATGAGGATTTGGGGTTCGTGTGGGCCCCACAACACTTAATCCTCCCATGGGAGGTTATGTGTATGTGGGTCCCACCTTTAACTCCCTTTGGGAGAAGTTAACCAACAAAAATAAAAATAAAAAGTGTTTCCACATTTTTATTTAACTTCTTATAATTTCTCCCAAAAACTAACTTTCATCCTGCATAAAGCACAACCTCGGAAAAGGTCTCCTTAAGCGAATATCGGCACTGCGAGTTCATCGGTGCCCTCAGAATTTGATTCCAGGCACCGGTTCAAATGTTAGAAATTCACGCTCGTTCGTTCACTGAACATACCCGAGCCAAACATCAGAAATTGATTCCGAGCACTCCGGGCCTCGGAATTAGGTGCCGTCAGAATACGCGTTCTTGCAAAATTCCAAAGAAAATTAAGAAAAAATTTCCCTTGAATTTTACGGGTCTTTACATTACTCCCACCCCAGGGCTTTACGTCCCCGTAAAGATACATCAAAAACTAGGGAAACAAATGAGGGTACTGAGCACGCATCTGAACCTCCCGCTCCCATGTGATCTCCTAGAGAATCTCGTGCTGCCATCTGATTCGCACAAGAGGAATCGATCGCCCACGTAGGACCCTCTCCTGCCGATCCTCTTTCTCCACTGGAATCTCCGTAAAATTCTCCCCATCGTCAACGTCAAGATCCCCATGGTCAATGATGTGCGTCGGGTCGTGCACGTATCTCCTCATCTGAGATACATGGAAGACGTCGTGCACCCGGTGCAACTGAGGTGGTAGAGCCAGGCGATAAGACACCTCGCCAATCCTGATGAGGATCTGGAAGGGTCCGATGAAGCGCGGAGATAACTTGCCGCCTCGTCTGAATCTCCGAATACCACGTCGAGGTGAGACCCACAAGAAGACGTGGTCGCCATCCTCGAACTCCAGTGGCCTCCACCTCCTGTCAGCGTATGACTTCTGCCGGCTTTGAGCTCTCCTCATCCGCTCCTGGATGACCTGGACCTTCTCTGTCGTGGCCTGGACCATCTCTGGTCCCACAAGTGCTGACTCCCCTGGGTCTGTCCAGCACAAAGGAGATCTACAAGGTCGGTTGTACAACGCCTCGTACGGTGCCATCCCGATGGTGGAGTGGTAGCTAATGTTGTACGCAAACTCCACCAAGGTTAGGTGGTCCTCCCAGCTTCGACCAAAGTCAAGGACACATGCGCCGAGCATGTCCTCGAGAGTCTGAATGGTCCTCTCTGTCTGACAATCCGTCTGAGGGTGAAAGGTTGTGCTCAGATGTAGCTGTGTCCCGAACGCCTCCTGTAACCCCTTCCAAAGCTGGGAATTAAAGCGAACATCTCGATCAGAGACGATAGATGATGGCACACCGTGGAGCCGCACAATTTCCTTAACATAGAGACGTCCCAAGCTCTCCACTGAGCCCTGCTCCCTGATGGGTAAGAAGTGTGCTGACTTGGTGAGTCGGTCAACAATCACCCAGATGGAGTCGTGACCTCTGGAAGTGTTTGGAAGTCCAGTCACGAAGTCCATAGATATGCCATCCCACTTCCACTCCGGAACCTCCAAGGGCTGTACCAAGCCTGCTGGTACCTGATGCTCTACCTTCACCTGCTGGCAGGTGAGGCATCGAGAAACGAACTCTACCACAACCTTCTTCATGCCTGGCCACCGGTGCTGTCGTCTGAGGTCCTGGTACATCTTTTCCACTCCTGGATGTACCGCCAAAGGAGAAGTATGAAACTCTCTCAGCACCTCCTCTCGCAAAGCGACTGGTACCATGGTACGTCCTCTGAAAAGGATGTTGTGCTCTGCTCCAAGGGAGAATCAATCAGGTGCCTGTCCCAAGGATATCTGTGCACGTCGTGTCTCACAGTCAGCGTCCTCACTCTTTTCCTCTCTGACCCGCTACAGTAGTGGAGGGGTGACTGTGAGAGACTGAAGGAAGGCTGCTCCATCTCTTTCCACGAAGGATATCTGCAAAGAGGCTAGCTGCTACGTTGCCTCCCCAAGTAGCTGAATTCCCGTCCTCCTGCTGAGGCATCGACTACCATGTTCCCCTTCCCAGGAGTATAGACTATCTTAAAGTCATAGTCCTGGAGGAACTCGAGCCATCGCCGATGTCTCAGGTTCAGGTCCTTCTGCGAGAAGATATACCTGAGACTCTGATGATCAGAAAAGACTGTAAAGCGCTCGCCCATCAGGTAATGTAGCCATGTCTTCAGAGCGAAGACCACTGCTGCTAACTCCAGGTCATGGGTAGAGTAGTTCTACTCATGCGGCCTCAACTGTCGTGATACATAGGCGATCACTGCCCTCTCCTACATCAGGACACAACCGAGTCCGGTCCCTGATGCATTGCAGTAGACTACGTACCCTACTCCCTCCTTAGGCAACCTCAAGATAGGTGCACTGGTCAATCTATGTCTCAGCTCCTGGAAGCATTGCTGACATCTGTCTGACCACACGAAGGGTTTCCCTTTCTTCGTCAAAGCTGTGAGTGGTGCCGCAACTCTAGAGAAGTCTGGCACAAATCTCCTATAGTATCCAGCTAGTCCCAAGAAACTCCGAACCTCTATCATGCTTTTGGGTGGCTCCCAAGCTAGCACTGCCTCGATCTTTGCGGGATCCACTGCAACTCCCGCCTCAGAGATGACGTGTCCCAAAAAGTGGACCTCACGTATCCAGAACTGGTACTTCGAGAGCTTACCATAAAGCTGGTGCTCTCGGAGTGTGTCTAGTACAACTCGCAAGTGGTATGCGTGCTCCTCCTCAGTCGTAGAGTAAATCAGTATGTCGTCGATGAAGACCACAACAAACCGATCGAGGTATGTCTGTAAGATCCTGTTCATGAGGTCCATTAACACTACTGGAGCATTGGATACGCCGAAAGGCATAACCAAGAACTCATAGTTGCCATACCGACATCTGAAGGCCGTCTTCTGCACGTCCTCTTCTCTGACTCTGAGCTGATGATAGCCTGACCTAAGGTCTATCTTCGAGAACCACCGTGCTCCCTTGAGTTGATCAAAGAGGTCATCAATCCTCGATAGCAGATACTTGTTCCTCACTGTCACATGGTTCAGGCGACGATAGTAAACACAAAGTCGCAAGCTCCCGTCCGCCTTCGTGGTGAACAATATTGAGGAAGCCCAGGGTGAAACACTGGGTCGAATGAACCCCTTTCCCTGCAAGTCCTCCAACTGTACCCGTAGCTCTCGAAGCTCGGCGGGGGACATCCGATATGCTGGAGTCGATATCGGGGTTTTCCCGGGGTACAGGTCCATATAAAAGTCTACCTCTCTGCGAGGAGGTAGCCCTGGAACGTCGTTGGGAAAAACATCCGCAAACTGATCCACCACTACAGGAAAACCAGGACTCCGCACGTCAACTGCTCCAAGGATGAGGCTAACCAACTGATGAGTGATGGGATGACCTCTCCTCCGCGGAAGTCCATCATGTGCTGCAAAGGCTCCCTTCTCGCTGGTGAAGGTGAAAATGCTCCCGTCGGTGCGTACACATCGCACCTTGATCCTAAAACAGTCAATCTGTGCGTGGACCGTAGATAGCCAATCCATTCCCAAGATGACGTCGTAAGGCCTCGACGCTGCGTCAAGAAGATCCCAGCCGAAGCTCTCGCCTCCTAGAGTAAGCTCACACTGCCGGCACCAGTGCGTAATCATCGAGTCTGCTCCCGTAGGAGTCTCTAGCCGTAAGGATCGAGCCAACGGCTCTGTCGGAATCTCCGAGCTCCGAACAAGGGCAGCGGCTATGAAAGAGTGACTCGCTCCTGTGTCTATAAGTACTACAACAAGGGTGTAATAGACATAGATAGTACCTCGAATCATCTCAGGTGCGCCGTGGTCGTAGGCCTCTGCTGCTTGGAGTTGTGTCTGTCTCTGCCCGCCAGCTCCCTGTGGTCGGGGTGGACCTCCTGGTGGTGGTGGTGGCAGAGCCCTAAAGAGTCTCCCACCACCTGCTGCTCGGCCAGCTCCTCTGCCTCGTCCGCCTCCTCCCTGCGGACCGCCACGGTCGACCCTCTGCCTCTGCCTTGGTGGTCCCTCAACCGTCTGTTGCTCCTCGGCACGGTGGGTCGGGCAGTCATGAGCCATGTGGCCATGCCCGCCGCACGCGTAGCACTGCCTGCCTCTCGAAAGACTGGCTCCTCGCTGTGTGCCCCGCACTGCTGAGCCAGTGTCCTGAGGTCGTCTGCTTGAAGGTCTGGTCTACCTAGACCCCTGAGTCATCCGTCGATTGCCTGCTACAGATGACTCTGCCATGTGCCGCCCTGCGGTGGGTCTCGGCGCTGGTGTAGACTCAACAAGGAAACTCTCGATCAAAAGGGCCCTCTCCAGTACTCCTGTCTGAGTCGGTATGCTGAGGGAGATCAGCGATGCCCTGATCTCATGTCTCAAACTCTACTCGAAGGTCCAGGTCCAGAAGAATGGGTCCCGTACCATGTCAGTCGAGTAGCGCGAGAGATCGGTAAATCTCGCCGTGTACTGAGCGACCGTCATGCTGCCATGCCGCAGCTGGAGAAGATCCTGGATACGCACCGCACGAAGGGTGGCTGGGACGAACTCCGAGCGGAAGATGCTCTCAAAGTCCGTCCAATGAAGAGATGCCTCATCGTGCACCTGGAGCATCAAGATCCACCATCGTCATGCTGCTGCGTGTAGTAGGCTCGCAGCGAGGATCACCATGAGGTCTGCTGGTGTCCTCACTAGCCTAAACACATGTACCACTGCCTCCAGCCAGTCCTCGGTTGCCTGGGGATCCGTCTCCCCTGAAACCTGGGTGGTCGCTGGCGCTAAAACTCATGTAGTGCGCTGAGGCGACGTGCATCGTCAGCGGCTGGTGCTGGAAATAACGGTAGCTCGGCGGGTAGAGCTACCGCCGGTGCCACTGCTGACAAAGGGCCCTGCACCGAGGCCTCGTCTCTCGGTGGGATGTCGTCACACTTGACTCTCTGAACCCTACCTGGCTGCCGTCGTGGGGCCATCCTGAAAAGGAAACAGGTGCGCCACGGTCAGAACAATATACCTGGTGAGCTGATATAAAGTAATCACAAAGAAAACTTTGAAACACACACGCAATCAATGTTTTCGTGCATTAAGTCGGAAATTAGAAGTCATGGTCCTGGTGTACGGATACGTCGGCCGCCGCACCAACACTGGACTCCCTGGACTGATAACCACACTCAATACGATAAACATTATTGTTTCACAAAGAAAATATCAGAGTTTGCGGTAGAACCGAACTCCTCCGTTACCAATTTGTCACGACCCACCCTCGGGGCCTGTGCCGTGACTACCCCAAGCCCGCCTTCCATAGGCCAGGGGCTGGCGACTAGCACCAAGGCGTAAATCCCAACAAAAAGGGAAGGAATTGCCTTTGAAAAGTAAACAACCACCACATAGTAAGAAAGCGGAATAGTAAACACTAATTAAAAACAGAGTACAACTGAAGTACGGAAAAGTAAATGGGCCAGTATACAAACCCAAACTGAAAGTAAAGTACAACTCGAAAGGGAAAACAAAAAATGTAAAGTAAAAGCCGCTACACCGAGCTGTCCACTGGAGATCCCACCTGAAGGGTGGGTACAGATAACTCCACTGCTCCTCGGGTCCCGCCGTCCGCTCCGAACACGTCACGCCCAGTGGTCCACCTCCAGGTACCGTCCTGCTCTGCAAGCCTCAGCCAAGATCAACGCTGTTCGTCGTCTGCAACCAACACAACGTAGTGCGGGCATTGCCCATGCAGGGGTGAGTATAAGCTACTCAGTAGGGACCCCGAGACCCCTGAAGGTCTCCCAAAATCCACAAAGGATAAACCACAAAGGTGAGATAGAAACACGAAGTAACAACCGACACTGCTTAGGTATATGCCCATACATATACCTAATTCATCAATTCCAATACGCTCCATCCTCCGAGCCCAAGTACAACTCAGTCCACACAGGAAAGTATACGTATTCCACACAGGAAAGAAAAACGAAATCCACACAGGATAGCACAACACAATCCACACAGGATAACAACAACATTCAGCTCACACAGGTATACTTCTTCGAAAGACGATAAAGATGATCTCTGATCCATCAACGTCATCGGACCCACGAAGGATCGATAGGTAACTAACCCCCGCAAAGACCCACACAGGATTGGGCCCACACAGGACCTGTAGGCGCTGGTTTACACAGGACCGCTGAGTGCAAGGACCCACACAGGATCGGACCCACACAGGATCAGGCCCACATAGGACCTGTAGCACTGATCCACGTAGGATCGCTGAGTTCTATAGTCGTCGTCGAATCCACCAAGGATCTCTGTACTGTCGTCGTCGCAGTCATAGTAGCAGTAGCAGTAGCAGTAGCAGTCATAGTCGCAGCTAGCACTAGGGTTCCCGCACACAGCAAGCTCGTTCGGGAGGGTCCGCTCCACGAGCCGAGAGGCTGATACATCAACTGTCACAAAGTCCAGAGTTGATGTATACAAAAGTTCCGTATCATCAATAGGAACTCAACGCAACAGACGACACATCGATCGGACGCCCGGTCTGAGAGTTATTGGCTTTTTCGTCCCATGGGCCCTGTTGGTTTTTAAGGCAAAACCAACCCGACCTTACTCCACCTGCGTCCAAACCTCGGGAGGAGTATGCCAAAAGATCCGTCTCACTAAGAGGAACACAACAAAGCTAACGGCACGTCAATCGGACGTCCGTAGCTCAAGATATGAGTGTTTCCGCTCCGAGGGCCCGGTTGGTTTCGTGTACGAACCAACCTGGCCGAACTCAAAGTATTTCGAAACTTTGAGTGCGATATACCGAATCGACCGACTCGATGCAAGGATCGCATCGCCCCTGACGGTTCGTCAAGCGAAGGTCCGTAGGTCACGTTATGGGAAAAAGACCGAAATTGATTCGAAAACGGGGGGTCCGGGTCCGGACCGACCCGGCCCGACCCCCCCTGGGTCGGCCCGAACCGGGTCCGACCCGGCCCGGCCGGCGGCGCGACGGCGTGGCCCGTCCGGCGGCGGCGCGGCCTGGGCGCCACTCGGTTGCCACGCGCGGGGGGCAAGGCCCCCGCCTCTTCTCTCTAGCGGCGCGGCTGAAGCCGCGCCTTTGAGAAACCGGCCACCCACATGGGGGCCTGCTTTGAGAAAACGGGGGGGGGGGGTGCTTCCCCCCATTTGTGAAACCGGACCCCCCTCACGTGGGGGGCCTTCTTTGAGGGAAAACGAGGGGCGCTGCCCCCCATTGGTGTAACCGCGGCCCCCCCTTTATGGGGGGCCGGTTTTGGCCAGCCGGGGGAATTATTTCCCCCGGTTTGTCTTCCTTCGGGACGGCCCGACATGGCCGGCCGGTCCTTCCTCAAGGGGACCGGCAAGGCCGGTCCCCTTTCCGGATTCCGACACCGGCGGCCTGGCTAGCCTCCGGTCTTCCCGTTCCGCCGCGACCCGGAACCGGCCGCGGCCTTCGTCGTCCGGCGCGGTGCGACGGCACCGCACCCCTCCGCCGCGGCCCTGCTCCGACCGGAGCACCTTTGGTTTCCTTCGACGCGGCACGACGGCGTCGCGTTCATGATAAAATATTTCCACGGCGTGGCACGGCGGCGCCGCGCAATATTTTTCGTGTGATTTCCGCATGGTGCGACGGCACCACGCCTTCTCGTTCATCCACAAGAAGATAATAATAATCAAGAACAAAGGAGGGGGAATTCGGCCGTCTTTGTGCGGTCCGACCCCCCTCCTGTTAGATGATAACCCTTAAATACTTATCCACAAGATTTTCATACTAGAACAAAGTACGAGAGTAAATAAATAATCAACAACAACCCCTACCTTGGTTTCAAGAACGAAGATTGTCAACGACTCGCGGAAGACACGTCGCGGTGGTCGGCGTCACGGAAGAAGGACGTCGATGTCGTGAAGCGAGGATTCGAAGTTCTTTGAAGATGATTTCGTCGCGGGAAATCGTCGTGGAAGATATGATGCGAAAGAAGTACGTCGTCGGTGTCGCGGGTAAGGCGTCGCGGAAGACGATTCCCGAGAACGTGGCGTTCTTCGTCGATGTTCGAAGGTTCTTCGCGTTCTTCGTCAAAGCTTGAAGAAGAAGATGAAGAAGAAGAAGGCTTCAAAATCTCTCAAGGAGGCTAGATAATTCTAACCAAATAAAATAAGCTTAGGGATTATTTTATTTACTCAACCAAACCATTTGAAATTCAAAGATTTGAAATTAAACAACTCAACCCATTTAAAAACCTAAGTTGTCAAACATTAATTAAAGGGAGTTATAGGGGAGTTTTGAGAGAAGATGAGGAGTTGGGGTTCGTGTGGGCCCCACCACACTTAATCCTCCCAAGGGAGGTTAAGTGGATGTGGGTCCCACCTTTAATTCCCTTTGGGAGAAGTTAACCAACAAAAATAAAAATAAAAAGTGTTTCCACATTTTTATTTAACTTCTTATAATTTCTCACAAAAACTAACTTTCGTCCTGCATAAAACACAATCTCGGAAAAGGTCTCCTTAAGAGAATATCGGCGCTGCGAGTTCATCGGTGCCCTCAGAATTTGATTCCGGGCACCGGTTCAAAAGTTATAAATCCCCGCTCGTTCGTTCACTGAACGTACCCGAGCCAAACTTCGGAAATTGATTCCGGGCACTCCGGGCCTTGGAATCAGGTGCCGTCAGAAACCGCGTTCTTGTAAAATTCCAAAGAAAATTAAGAAAAAATTTCCCATGAATTTTACGGGTCTTTACAGGTCATGAAATAATGGTATCAACGGATGTTCTATCCATGTGATATTTGTTGGATTAGTCCCTTTATGAGGACTTGGTTGTGATTTATGGAAAAAATGTCAATGTGTCTTTAGTGAAACACATTAACCAATGAATCCACTATTAGTGTGGTGGTTGATATATCCATTCACTAGGACCATGAATTCCTTGGAGTTGCCTTAGCATACTATGATACTGTAACACCCCAAGATTTCATAGTACATTATTTCCTCAATGTAATTCAATAACATGCACTACACGCAACACCGAGTTCAAGCGCACCACAAGATTACCAAACTAGTCGTTCAAAAGCGGTTATGAATAGTATTAAGTGAATTTTTTACATTATATAATTCTTATAATTTTATAATCCATATTATGAGTTTCTTAGACATAATGTAAAGAAAAATTCATTTTTATCAGATAAAAGAAGTATTTTTCAAAAATTGCAATTTTACCGCCTTTTAATGGTGAAGCCTTTTTAAATCCAATATTTGAAACTTTTCTATATTCAATTTGACAAAATAAACTTCTTCATTAGTATCAGGACATAAGAATTTAGTTTCAATAATATTTTTCTATTTTTCTGATTACTTTCATATTTGGGTGAATAGTGAAAAGTAAAATATTTAAACTGAAAACAACTTTTTAAATCAAAAGAATTTATATTGTTAAATTATACATTTTAATGGTTTGGAAGTATAAATATATTATATTTTTACCTTTTAATCCAATTATAGTAATTTTAAGTAATTTCACTTTTAAATTGGACATAAACAAGTGTCATACATTTGGTAGTTATTATTTCTTAAAAATATGCCTTTTGGTTTTATCAGTGGGAATTAATTTTAAATTTATAAATGAAAATTATATGTTTCTAATTTGGTAAAATAAACATTATTATTGAATTTGGAATATCAAAATTATAGTAGGGTAAAATTTTGGAACATTTCGGATAATTTTATATTTTGATGAATAGTGAAAATTACTAAATTTTAATTAAAAACATATTTTTAAATCAAAATAATTAGTAGTGATAAATTATGAATTTAAATTTTTAAAGTATATTTAGAATATTTTTTTACCATTTAATAAAATTTTGGTCATTAGACATAATTTCACATTTAAATCGTACATAAACAAGTGTCAATCTTTTGATAGTTATTATCTCTTAAAAACAAGCTTTTTGTTTTAACAACGAGAATTAATTTTAAATTAATTTTTGCCACTTCTATGTTTTGATTACGGAAAAATGGATTCCATATTTTGAATCAGGAAGTCGAAAATTGTTTAAATAGGTAACTTTTATTTTTATACATTTTGAATAATTACTTCGGTAAATATTTTTTTTTCCATGGTTAAATGGAAAATCCAGTAAATAAGGGTTAAAAAATAATATTATAATAATAATAAATTACCCTATAACGTATCCTAATATTATTGGATGATACATTTCAGACCATGGGAATCTTTGGGGTGATTTTCGGACCCCATGCATCCACTTGTAAGTGATAAAGACACATTATATTAATTAATTTAAAATAAATACAAAAATGACATAAGCAAATATCTTTTAGAAATTTTATTTACGTAGGGTTGTATATGTTGGATTTATGACAAATAAATATTAATTAGAAAGATAAAAATATTTCTTAGATATGGGTATTTTATTTATAATTTTTATATATTTAATAATTAATATTGTTTATGACACAATAATGATGTAGTATTTTCCTTATTAATGAAAGAATCAAATAATTGGAATTATAAATGTTAAAATAAATATAATTTGAAATTTTTGATGACATACATGAATTTTATTGGTTAATATTAAATTATAGTACTTCATAGATGAATTTAGTTCGTATTAATAAAGTTTTTAAGATTTTAACAAAAATCAATTATTGAATAGTGTCAAACTTGACATAAATGAGTTTTTAAAACAAATATTATATTCTTAATTGATATTCTATTCCTAAAAATATATGGATCGGCCAAAGGACATATATCATGATAGTTGTATCATTAATGGACCACTTGGGGGTCTCTTGGATGTATATAGTATGTTTATTAACTATATAATATAAAAATACAAAGTGACATGGTAAATGTTAAACTAATTAATGAAGAGTAAAAACTAAATGATAAGGTTAATATAATGACCCAAACCTGTATAAATTATATTTGATGAAATTATTTCTATCCATCCCCACCTTATTCTTTTAATATTCAACTTTGGAGCCATATTAACCAAATATGAATTTATTATAAAATAATATTTCTAGCTTTTCCAAAGGTGCCCCTCACCCCTCTTATAAAAGGGCACTCCCCCTTCTCACTAATTCACACATTAAAAGACTTTTGGCTCTTCCAACCCCTCCAAATACTCTCTTAACTTCCCTCAATTTAACCTAGAGGACTTTGTTTTGTCATAAAGACAACCTATGGAGCCATTTTGATCAAATCAAATGGATGAACCAGAAGAAGAGATAATGTTTTCACCAACCTCTTTCAAGTTCCATTCTTCTTCAACTTATTCATTTATTGTTATTTCCATTCAAAATTAATAACTCCAGTATCTTCTATATACTTTTATGTTATTATAAATATGGTACAACCATATTCAGTATTCTATCCATCCTTTGAATGACATGTCACCATACGTGCGTACGTACGACTTACCGTCTCCACGTCGTGGTGTAATTGTAATTTAATATATTATTATTTGGATGGGTATAATAATGATGTGTAATTAATATAAATAATAAATATAACATGATAATTATTATGTATATATGATATACCTTCCAATTATATATTATTTTAATATCAAAAGAATGATATTGTCATGTGTGCGTACGTACGGACTACCGTCTCCACGAACGCGAGAAGATTCATTCCCCATCGTATCCACTCAAGACTAATTCTCATTTGATGATTAAAAATAATTTTTAAGGTCTTTATATCATTCTGGATATGAATAAGATACAACCTATCCATAACAAACATGACTTATGAAACAAAACATATAAAATAATTCGAGTAAGTTAGCACCCGAAACGACGATAATACTAAGATACTATTAACAATGCAATGTAAAAAAGAATATATATGATATCAAATTAATTTATACGATTCATGAATAATTTAATAACAATTATTTCACCATTATGAAGGAGGTTAACTTACCCTCAACCAAGGAAAATTACAAGGTAAGGGGTTTTCCTCTCATTCTTTATTTCCGTGAGATTCATGCCATATTGCCACTATAACTTTTTGTGTGGTGTATATACTACCCATAATTGTATTTATTATGTAATACCAATTAATTTATGTGTATTTTAAATATTCATTGTATGATACCTCTTTCATGGGGTGTATGTTTCATATGTTACAAAATTGTTAAGGGTTTATTTCACAATCTCTTCATTATCTGAGGTTGTTTATACGTAATTATTTAATGGGGCCTCTTTTTCATCCACATCCATGACTCTTAAAAATGTATTTCAAATCATTCTTACTATTTTAAATATTATGTTATAAAGTCCTTTATACCCTTGCCGAATTTTTATAATATTTTTATAAAGGAATCGTTCTGTAGTTTTCCAAACAAGGTACTTTTTAACATTTTCGACCAAGTTATGGTAAGAAGGATTTTTTAACTTATACGGTGGGTGCATATATTTTCAGCCATTATTAAATATTTGAATCTTCCCTTAAAATATTATAATAATATTTTCAAAGTAAAAGTTTTATTTTATAATTATGTGACTTTTAAATGATTTAAAAAAAGGGATATTTCTATCAAATAGTTTTGATTTCAACTATGTCAACATCCTTTAATGGATTTTAAGCTTATTTGAAGTTTATTTATTGTAATACAAAACTTCCATATTTTATTGACGTTTTTATGATATTTTTTAATGTGTATGTTTTATTTTTATAAAATTCATTGTTTATGGAGAAAGTATTGACATTTCATTTGCTAGTTTTAATACGAATGTTTATGTTATGTTTAAACCTATTCATATGATGAATGCATTGGACTTAACAAGTTATGGATGGAGCCCGCTATATCTCCTTGATGCATCATTACATCTTATGAGACAAACTAGTGTCTTGGCACAAGGCCTTGACAAAATCGTATTTTAGTCTTGGCACAAGGCCTTGAAAATGTGGTTATGATAGTCTGGCATTATATATTCCATTATTATGAAAGTGGTTATTGATATTACATGTGATTATTAGACTAGTATAATATCCATGTGGACAAGTAAATGGAATTATTTCATTTTTTATTTGTCATATTATGCTAATGTTAATGTTTAAAAGGATTTTGTTTTAGTTAAGCAATTCCTTAAATGTTTAATCTTATTTAAGAAATTTTCCACTATATTTTTATCCTTACTGAGCATCTGAGCTCACCCATTTCAATGTTTTATTTTTCCCAGGATGTGAAAAAGTAATTTATGAATGTCCTGCTGGGATAGTATGAGGGGATATGAAGTCAAGATGTTGTTGTTGTAGTTTTCACTTTATGATGTAATGTAAACTTTATGAATGTATCTAGTTATTCCAAGGCTACTAAACTATTCAGCCTTTCAGGACTTGATCTTTTGTGATCATGCCAATGTTATGTAATAATGCACCGAATCAGGGTTACTGGGGTCGGGGTGTTACAGTTGGTATCAGAGGATGTTTAGTAAAATCCTTGGAAGATAGATATATAAAAACTCTGATAAAAGCACATAGATATAATATGGAATTTGAGGATTAGTATAGAAGAACTTCCTAGAATTTTGGTATTGTAGAGATTTTGTGAGTTTTTCGAGCAATACATCTCTGTCTGGATACGAGCAGGTAGAGGCGGCTCTGGCACAGATGTACCTAGGGGTAAAATCCGAAAACACCGCTTTGAGATAGACTTGAATGGGAACTGGTGCATGACAACGGGCCTTGATGCACTCTTGTTTACGACACTCCCGAGAGATATTCGTAGGATAATTGTCTTTTTCTTTACAAACCATTATGAAGGGTTTATGAGTATATACTTCCTCAAAGAAGAATTTTTTTTGATTATGGATTATATCCATAAAATATTTAATTTATGTTAACTTTTTTTTCAATTTTGGTATTAGGTATTGCTATTTATAAACTAATCTAGTGTATGCCATTGTTTATAAATGGTTTCCAGTAGAAGGAATGAGAACTCCAACAATGCACATGATCCATAGAGAATGAAGGAACATATATTTCATGGTATTAAGCAATAATTTATAAGAGAAATAGTCTCCCATGAATTATCATCATATGAAGAAATAATATCATGTGTTTAAAAGATAAGTATAGTGTTTTTGGAGTCCTATGGATTTGAAGGAAAGCCAGAGATGAAAAGGATGGTAAAGAGAAAGACAGATAAAGGGAAGAAGGTAAAGTAGGATTTTACCATATGTGATAACTGTGGAAAGAATCACCTTGGAAAATGCTTGAAGGGAATGGGTGTATGTTATAAGTTTGGAGAAAAAGGACACCACATTCATGATTGTGAGGGTAAGAAAAAGGTTTCAAATGTACTATGCTTAATCTGTAAGGAGTGGGGACACTATGCAAATCAATGATCAAATCATCAGAGTATGCCCCAAATGATTCTATTGGATAATAATAAAGTTATGATACTACCATAGATGAAGAGGAATTACTAGAGTTCTTATGTTGTTATTAAAGAATTATTTCATATGATTGTTGCTTCAACGATGTACTGGTTATATTAATTATGGAGATAAATAAGGATTGTACTGCAGTACTATTTCATTGAGGATTTGAGATTATGGTACTATGAAAGTTGACTCAATAGAAAGTTAATTTTTTTTGAAAATACATGGTTGAAGGAAAGTTAATCCTTAATATGGTCTTGATACTGACGTAGTAATTTTGGAATACGAGATGGCTGATTTGGATAAATTATATTCGATATTATTGACTACCTTGTCACTGATTAATGGTTTGTTTATTCTATAATTGTTGGAATATTCAAAGTTTTTTGATATAAGGAATATATTTAGTATTATATAAGGAATAGGGGAGAATGAATGTAATAAATAAGGTTTTATGGAAATTCAGGGTGTTACCATATTTTAATAGAATAAATGATCATGGTATTCACATTTTATTACGTGAAAAAAGACTTTCATTTTATTTACCTTCCTTATAAATTTTGGATAGTGAGTTTGGACAGAAGAAATTTCAATAATTTTAAAGGTTGGAATGGATTATATTTGACATTTGATGCAATTGTTAAGGTTAAAGATATAGTGAATATTATTTTTGGATTGTTATAAAAAGGAAAACCCAAAGGTCGGGCGACAACCCGTCGCGTCCGGCAAGGCTGCGAGACTTGAACCCGCAACAAAAGGGAGACAAGGGTGTGTCACCTACCACTGACCCACGTGATGTCCTGTATTGAATAATCATGTTTTTTTAAAGGGTCCGGTAGATGAATTATAAATTCATTTTTTTTGGAACCCTATACAAATAGTATTAATAGAATATTTTTTTAATTTCTATTATCTTTTATAGTGAATGATGAGTTTGTGGTAGAAATTAGTTAAAGGATGGAACTCTACTTGACAAGTATACATTTTATATTATCTTATTATATGAATATATAAATTCTAAAACATTAGGTAAGGCATCTTAAAACAAAAAAAATGTGTTATCCTAATACCTTACATTTTTTTGAACTAGTGGTATTTTAAATCATCATAGATGGGTGGATTTGAGGCCCACAATTCTACAATTGAATGTGATTGATGACCTCAATCACTCCCTATAAATATTTAAGTTTTCCTTCCAATTATGTGTCTCTAATTTCCACCAATGTTCTCCTAATGAAGATCATAATTTGGTGGTGACATTTTCATTCCCCTTTTCCTCTTATTAAGGATAAATTTTATTAACCCAATTTCTGATGTGGGTTTCCCCACAAAGGTATTTTCAATTTTCAACCATTTATATTCGAAGAATAATTTCAAATTGAAAGGATTCAATTTATTGAAGGAGGGAAGAATGTAACACCCCAAGATTTCATAGTACGTTATTTCCTCAAAGCAATTCAATAACTTGCACTACACGCAACATCGAGTTCAAGCGCACCACATGATTACCAAACTAGCCGTTCAAAAGTGGTTATGAATATTATTAACTGTATTTTAAACAATATATAATCCTTATAATTTTATAATCCATATTATGAGTTTCTTAGATATAATTTAAAGACGAAATCAATTTTTCAGATAAAAGAAGTATTTTTCAGAAAATGCAATTTTACCGTCTTTTAATGGAGAAGCCTTTTCAAATCCAATATTTTAAACCTTGATATATTAAATTTGACAAAATAAACTTCTTCTTTAGAATCAGGACATAATAATTTAGTTTCAATAAATTTATGTTGTTTTTCTGATAACTTTCATATTTCGGTGAATAGTGAGAAATAATATATTTTAAGTAAAAAGAACTTTTTAAATAAAAATAATTTATATTATTAAATTATAAATTTTAATGGTTTGGAAGTATAAATAGATTATATTTTTTACCTTTTATTCCAATGATGGTCATTGTATGTAATTTCACTTTGAAATTGGACATAAACAAGTGTCGAACTTTTGGTAGTTATTATTTCTTAAAAATATGCCTTTTGGTTTTGACAGCGGGAAATAATTTTAAATTTATAAATGCAACTTCAATGTTTTTAATTTGGTAAAATATATATCATTATTGAATTTGGAATATCAAAATTATATTTGGATTAAATTTTGGAACTTTTCGGATAACATTTACATTTTGATGAATAGTGAAAATTACTAAATTTTAATTAATAACTACTTTTTTAATCAAAACAATTAATAGTGATAAATTATGAATTTAAGTGGTTTTAAAGTATATTTATAATATATTTTTATAATTTAATATATTTTTGGTCATTGGACATAATTTAACATTTAAACCGGACAAAAATTAGTGTCAATCTTTTGATAGTTATTATCTCTTAAAAACACCCTTTTTTGTTTTAACAACGAGAATTAATTTTAAATTAATTTCTGCCACTTATGTGTTTTGAATTTGGAAAAATGGATTCCATATTTGGAATCATGAAGACCAATTTGTGTAAATAGGTAACTTATATTTTTAGAAATTTGAATAATTATTTCGGTAAATATTTTATTTACCATGGTTAAAGGGTAAATCCGGTAAATAAGGGTAAACAAATAATATTATAATAATAATAAATTACCCTAAAACGTGTCCTAACCTTATTGGTTGATACATTTCCGACCATGGGCATCTTTGGGTCTATATTTGGACCCCATGGATCCACTTGTATGTGATAAAGAGACTTTATATTAATTAAGTTAAAATAAATACAAAAATGACATAAGCATATATCTTTCAAAAAACAATTTTTTACATAGGGTTATATATGTTAGATTTTTGACTATAAATATTAATTATAAATATAGAAATCTTTCCTACATAATGGTATTTTATTCTTA
This sequence comes from Viscum album, assembly GCA_963277665.1. Classification (NCBI taxonomy): domain Eukaryota; kingdom Viridiplantae; phylum Streptophyta; class Magnoliopsida; order Santalales; family Viscaceae; genus Viscum; species Viscum album. Next base: position 604,581,841 of record OY728123.1, read on the forward strand.
ATTTTTATACATTTAATAATTAATATTATTTATGACACAATAATGATGTAGTATTTTCCTTATTAGTGAAAGAATCAAACAATTGGTATTATAAATGTCAAAATAAATATAATTTGAAAGTTTTGATGACATAAATTAATTTTATTGGTTAATATGACATTATTGTATTTCTTAAATGAGTTTTTTTTTTGAATTAATAATGTTATTAAGACTTTAACAAAAATCACTTATGGAATAGTGTCAAAATTGACATAAATGAGTTTGTAAAACCAATATTATATTATTAATTGATAATCTATTCCTAACAATATATGGATTAGAGAAAAGAATTATATACTGATAGTTTTATCATTAATGGACCACTTGGGGGTCGCTTGTATGTATATAGTATGTTTATTAACTATATAATATAAAAATATAAAGTGACATGGTAATTGTTAAACTAATTAACTACAAGTTAAAACTAAAAGACAAGGTTAATATAATGACCCCAACCTATCTAAATTATATTGGATGATATTATTTCTACCCATACCCACCATATATTTTTAATAATCCAATTTGGAGCCATTAGAAACCGAATATGAATTTATTATAAAATAATATTTCTATCTTTTCGAAAGGTGCCCCTCACCCCTCGTATAAAAGGTCACTCCCCCTTCTCACTAATTAACACATTTATAGCCTTTTTGATCGGCCAAACCCTTCCCAAATACTCTCTAAAATTCCCTCACTTTAACCTAGAGAAATTACTTTAGTTAGAAAGACAACCTAAGGATCCCTTTTGATCGAATCAAAAGGAAGAACACGAAGAAGAGGTAATTTTTTCCCCACCCTCTTTCGAGTTCCTTTCTTTTTCAACTTCTTATTTATTTATTATATCCATTCTAAAATAATAACTCCAGTATCTTATATATACTGTTATGTTATTATAGATATGGTACAACCATATTCAGTATTCTATCCATCCTTTTAATGACATGTCACCATACGTGCGTACGTACAGCTTACCGTCTCCACGTCGTGGTGTAATTGTTATTAAATATATTATTATTTGGATGGGTATAATAATGATGTGTAATTCAAGTAAATAATAAATATAACATGATAATGATTCTGTATATATGATATACCATCCAATTATATTTTATTTTAATATCAAAAGAATGATATTGTCGATTGTGCGTACGTACGGACTACAGTCTCCACGAATATGAAGAGATTCATTCCCCATCATATCCATTAAAGGATAATTCTCATTTTATGATTAAAAATAATTTCTAGGGAGTTGATATCATTATGGATATTAATAAGATACAAGATATACATAACTAACATGGATTATGTAAAAAAACATATAAAATAAGACGATTAAGTTAACAACTGAAATGATGATAATACTAAGATACTATTAACAAAGAAATGTTAAAAAGATCATTTTTGATATCATATTAATTTATATGATTATTGAAAAATTTTATAATAATTATTTCATCATTATATAGGAGGTTAACCTACCCTCAACAAAGGAAACGTACAAGGTAAGGGTTTTTCATCTCACTCCTTATTCCCATGAGATTCATGCCATATTGCCACTATTACCTTTCGTGTGGTGTATGTACTGCCCATAATTATATTCTTTGTGTAATACACAATAATTTATGTGTATTTACATATTCATTGTATGATACCTATTTCATGGGGTGTATGCTTCGTATGTTACCAAATTAGTAAGGGTTTATTTCACAGTCTCTTCATTATCTGAGGTTGTTTATACGTAATTATCTACTGAGACCTCTTTATCATCCACATCCATGTTTCTTAAAAATTTATTTCAAATCATTATTTATATTTTAATGACTATGGGATAAAGTAACATATACCATTTTTACCTTTTATATGAATTTTATAAAGGAATCTTTCTTTCATTTTCCAAACAAGGTCATTTTTAACCTTTTCGACAAAATTAAGATAAGAATGTTTTTTTAACATATACTGCAGGTGCGGCTATTTTCGGCCATTATAAAATCATTGAATCTTACCTTATAAGCTTATAAGAATATTTTCAATGTAAAAGTTTTATTTTATAATTATGTGACTTTTAAATGATTTCAATAAATTTATATTTCTACCAAATAGTTTTGATTTCATCTATGTCAACATCCTTTAATGGATTTTAAGCTTATTTGAAGTTTATTTATTATGATACAAAACATATATATTGTATTGAAGGTTTTGTAATATGTTTTACTGTGGATGTATTATTTTTATACCTTTCATGGTTTCTGGAGAAAGTATTGACATTTCATATGCTAGTTTTAATACGAATGTTTATGTTATGTTTAAACCTGTTCATATGAGGAATTCATTGGACATAATAAGTGATGGGTGGCGCCCGATGTAGCTCCTCGATGCATCGGTAGGTCTACTAAGACAAAATAGTGTCTTGGAACAAGGACTTGACAAAATATTATTTTTATTCTTGGCATGAGGCCTTGACAATGTGGTTATGATAGTCTGGAATTATGCTTTCCATTATTATGAAAGTTGTTATTGATATTGCATGTGATTATTCTACTAGTAGAGTATCCATGTAAATAAGTAAATGGAATTATTTAATTTTATCCTTTTCATATTAGGCTGCAGATCATGTTTAAAAGGCTTTTGTTTTAGTTATACATTTATTTAAATATTTAATCTTATTTATGAATGTTTCTGCTATACTGTTATCCTTACTGAGCATTTGAGCTCACCCCTTTAAATGATATATTTTTCACAGGATGTGAAGAAGTAATTTATGAATGACCTGCAAGGATAGTTTGAGGGGATTTGAAGTCAAGATGTTGTTGTAGTAGTTTTCACTTTAGGATGTAATGTAAACTTTATGAATGTATCTAGTTATTCCAAGGCTACTAAACTAGTCGGTATTTCAAGACTTGATCTATTGTGATCATGAAAATGTTATGTAATAATGCACCGACTCTGGGTGACTAGGGTCGGGGTGTTACAGATACTGGTAATATGGATCAAATGGTATATGAATAATATTACATTGCATATTTTAATTTCCTTCTTGAGTCATCCATTCATTGTATATATATGATCATTCGACAATGGTATGTCTGGATATTATTTTTCGTATTCCTACAAGATGAAAACTAATTTGGTTAATAGTTCTGGGTTATGATGTTGATAATTTGAGTGATAAGGCCTCATTTTAGGGTCCATCCCTCGATATCCTTCCTCTATATGGGTAGTTTGTAGAACCACAACATATTCATAAGCATATCATACCAGTAGAGAAATATAAGGATGCAAGCATGAATAGTGCATTCCAAAGAGTTCTAGTGACAGAAAATACTAATGTTCCTTGAAACGATAGATCCCCATGTAGTGGTGGATTAACTAGAGTTAGTGGTCCACGTTTTTAGGGTTATTTGGACAACAAAATATCACATGGTTTTGTTGGAAACAATCCATTTCAATACTGTAGCTGGGTGATGGTGGAGCCTTATTACACAGATACATGATGAGTAGACATTATCTTGGCTTGATATTCAGAAGTAGTTATCTGAGGTTTAGTACCCACTTTATCACACTCGGTTTGGATTTTGGAAAATCTAGAGCTGTGGTGGAGAGGGAGGAATGTAGATGAGTATACTACGAGGTTAACTAACCATACGTGGTATCTGGAAAAATGTTTGTATATAGATAATTCTGGGAAACTATGTTGGAGTTAGGTCACCCTGGAAATATTCATGCCAGTTTGGTACCCATTGTGTTTCACACCAATGATTTGGTGCTTAAGTGGACATTTGTAATAGAGAACTTCCATTCCGAGTGATTCTATGTAGCTAGACCTCGAAGTGGTTGTCATATGACTGAGTCGTTTGTAGTTTCTATTTGATGATTTTTGATAGGATATTAGATAAGGATATAATCCCTTGATTAGACTGGGACATTTGGTTTGGGGTATCATAGAGGAAAAGAGTATCCTAGAGATGGGTTGTTTTATTCATGTAAAGAAAGAGGTCACATGGATTGTGACTACTTGACCAAACGTACTGAAGAGCATTGGATTATATATGACACACCACCACAGAAGAGGAAACACTGTGATCAGGGATATCCCATGTGATGGAATGGTGGCCCCATAGAAGGAAGAGGTAGTAAAGGAGCTATAGGTTGATCTTTAGGATGAGGAGCATTGGGTGGTGGACAACGCTATGAGATCCACGAACCACTACTTCATGTATTCAAATAAAAGAATCTTGAAGTCATATGATCAAGTGGTACATAAGATGATTATAGGTATGATCTATGATTATTTTAGTATAATAACTCCTAGGTGTGCGTAATTTTTTCATCTTTGTACTATTGATGCGAGATCTAGAGCTCTTAGTTGAGGGTTTCTCACAACTTCATCTTTTATGGGTTCCAAATAGGAGGGCTTATAGTATATCTTTTATTTGTTTTTATTGGTAGAAATATTTTATTGTGGGATATTTTTTTTAACATGATGGAACCATATGTTGTCATCGTGGGTATGGATTGGTTTTTTGTGGCCCAATCCTATATTTAATTTCAAGATTGATGAGTGAAATGACTACACACTGGTGAGATGTGGTTTTCCATTCATGGGGGAGATAGATCTCATTGAATGATGATTGGATTTTTTGAGAAGGCATCTTGATCACATCAACCATTAGTTAGAGAGTGTATCTCTTTGTGAAAAAATATATTCAGGCATAGTGATTTCTTTTTTAAGAGAATATTTATTGGAAACATTACCCAACGATGTTATGGAACTACCACTGAGGTGATAGATAGATTTTTGTATTTAATTTCATCCTTAGATAACTCTATTATCTTCTGTGTCATATTGTATTGCCCCTAATGATCGTTGAAAACTATGTTTGTAGTAGGATAAGTTTTAAGACAAGAGTTTTTCAACACAATGTGTCACTCGGGCCATCCCCGGTGTTGTTCATGAAAAATTAAGGGTCAAGATTATGAAATTTCATTGATTATTATCATTAGAATCAGTCAATGATAATGAGAAGATACTTATTTTTTTAGGATTTCATTCCTCTTTGCTCAGTGACATAATGTGAGTCGGTTCTCAAATATCAGTCTTAGGTTCTATTACCACTAGGCTAGAGTTCATGAGGTATATATTCCTAATATATCATTCTGATGTAACTATAAACAGTATGGGTTTTTGGTGATTCCCTTTAGTGTGATGATTTCCCATGTTGTGTTTATTTATTTTTGGAACCAGATCATTTAGCTATACATGGATCGGTTTGTAGTTATCCTCATTGATGAAACACTCATATACTCTACATCAGAATAGGGATATGGAGGGAACATGAGGATGGACCTATATTTTCCTCGTGAGCACTCTATTTTTGGTAATCTCTTGAATTTCTAGTTTGGGATTAATGTAGTTACCATAAGAATGAATTTTTATTTTTATTGTGGATTAGCCATGGACCCAGTGAAGATTGATGTTGTGATTTCTTTGGAGCCATCGAAGAGTTTTTCATAGGTACAATGTTTACATGGATTGGTGGGGTACTAAATAGGGTTTTTGGAACACTTATCTAGTATATAATCTCTTTTGAAGGCTTTAATGTGGAAATGGGATCTATTTAACACTATGGAGAAGTGGTCGAGGAGCTTTCAAGAATTAAGGTTGAGGCTAGTGAGTTATCAAGTTTTTAAACTACTGAAGGTGAGTGTGGATTATGTAGTGTGTTGTAATGTCTTAAGAGATTGGATTGAATATTCATTGATTTAGAGGATATTATTTACTAAATTTTGTTTGAGGTAGTTGATACCACATGAGTAGAACTAGAAAATTCCTAACCAATATCTAACATCAGTATTTTTCACTCTAAAGATGTATAGGAACTATATTTTTGGAATGTGTTGTGTGGTTTACTCCAGCCATTAGGGTCTTATTTATATCTTCAAATAGAGAGATCTGAAACTAATAATGTTGAATTGGTTTAAATTTTTACAATACAGTTATGGTGAGATAGTCTATTATCTAGATAAGGGAATCATAGTAGTAATTACTTATGTAGGATGTCCTAGGCTCGTTTTGTGTAGGTGGCTTCTACGTAGTTGGCTTCCTCATAGCTAACCCCAGTGGAGAATGAGGGTGTAAATTTTCTTCTATCGAAGTCACTGAATCCACTAATTCTTGATCTTGTGATTGATTTCTAATAGTTAGACATCAATTATGGGGTTGTGATTGACTATAGTTCTTCATTTAATTCACTTTATGAAACTTTTAAAGGATTTAATCACATCATCCATTTATAGAAAATGTTGATGGTCCCAGTCACGATGCGGGGTGTGTTGATGTTATAGAATCACAATTATCAATTGGTGGCACATCTTTGATTGGTAATATGTAAAATTACATTCAATAGTAGTTTTGACAGGCCTTCATGAGACGTACATTGGTGAGTTTGTCTCTTGGTGCCTCACATATTAGAATGAGAAGGCCAAGAACTAGGTTCTAGTTTTTTCATTGTATACCCTTGAGATTCTATAGTGGAAATGGGTAAAAATATGAATAGACATACTGGTAGGGCTTCTACGGAATGTGAGAAGCCATGACACCATCTCCATGATAGATGATTGTCCCCTATTGTTAGTGCATGTTCTATATATCAAGAAACAGAGTTCAGTGGAGTGTTTGGGGGAATATGTTTGTATGGGAGATTTTTCTCCCATATTGGCTTCCATAAAATATATTCCCCAATTTTGATGAGTGGCTCACATCACAATTTTTGAGATTCCATGAAGAGGATTTTGGGACCCATATGAGGATGTGTACAACCTTGCACCTCCAAAAGATGGGAAAACTACGTGCACTATCTAGGTGTTTTACAATATGCTTGGTGCTTGCATGCTAGACATTGGATGGATTTGAGAGGATCACATTACCTTGGTAAATTTTAAGTACAAAAATACATACTATATAGGAACCTAACCCTTTGAAATTAATATTACATTATTTTTATCATTATTAAAAAAAATACAATCCAAGGATTTTAATGTATACTGTCATGGAGATTAGGTATATAATTTAAAATCATTAATCCAAAAATAAGAACTTATTTTATTTAGTCATAATAAAGTGCTCCTAACATCCATTGATTACTAACATTATCATAGGATAACATTTGGATAACCTGAATAAATGGATGATCATAGAATACATTTAAGCGAATCAACATTAATATATTTCTTAGAACATGGGTTTTATGTCAAATCATATTGATATAAAAACACATAGAACATGATTAAAAATATTGAATCATAATATATAGAATAAGGGATCATATTACCATGGAATAATTGTAATGTGTTAGAATAAAAAAAAGGGTTTTTCAAGATTTAATGATTATTGCGCATAGAGGATCACAAGTCAAGGATGACCACCATAATCATTTCACATAGAGCATGAGTCAAGGATAACCACCAAGACCATTTGACATGATGTAAAATGAGATTAAAAATTTCACAATTAATTGGAGTGCTATATGGTTGAACCCACCATAACGTGTGCATGATTATTTTTTCCATATATATAACTATACATATGAAATCATAACTAAACATAAGGTAAACATTGGAATGAATTGGGTATCATATTCATGTAAAAAGAATATCACCAGGAAAATTCATTGTGGGGTCCATGAAATGATTCATTTAAATAATACATGGACATTCATAACAGAATATAGGCCTATATATTGAAAATTTATGTCGAAATGAAGTCAAAATACTTTTTATGAATCTTAAAAAATAAAATATTTTTGTACTTTTAATGTGATGTCATTCTAGATTCCTTAAAATGGAATCGGTATACTTGTTATTATAAAATAATAATTTATCCAATGAAAATTTTCATGATAAAATTAGTGTTTTTATAAAAATAATGGTTTCTCAAAAATTTATTATTTATTTTACATGAAAACTAGAAATAGATCGGGAAGTTCCCTTGATTCGGGATATCATTTTGAGATGATTTAATAAGGGAACCTTAATATAACATGTTTAACCACATAAATATAGATTCTATCATCAGGATACATGAGTTTTAATCATATCCAGGAGAATTAAACAAAAATAACCAAGCCTTATATTTGGGTAAATATAGGGAAAGAATAAACTAATGAAGAAAAAGAGGGTTGGGTAGAATCCCTTACCTTATGTCTAAAACAGTTTCTCACTTAATCATTATATTATGAATCATTAATTTTTAATCATTAATTAATAATTAAATGATATTTTCTACATTTAATTTATTTATTATAATTTTATTATGTTCTTTAAAGGTATTTTTTATGAGTTATAACATACAATTTCATGGTTCAGGAGTGTTTGTTTTCTTTGTTTTCATGATCTATTAACTTACATAAATGTAAAAATAATCATTTAAGATTAAAATGGTTTTATAGAATTGAATTTATATTTTATTAACGTACATAAGGAATATTAAATGATCATATAATTGTTTTTTTTATTTTGGCTTAGGATGATTCATTAGATTACATGATAATTATAAAAATTTAGATTGATTATCATGTTGTTTATCACAATGAACTTGTTTTGTTCTCTTATTTAAGATCTTATAAGTATTATTGTTCCAGAAGTTAAAATAAGGTATAAAAAATATATTATAATATTACTCGATAATAAAAATGATGTCATGATGAGTTTGGAAGATCGTAATGGAAATTGAAAACATCATCATCCTTGATGGTGATAAATTAACACATCACGTACAATGTTTTCATTTTTAGTATAAAAGTATGTGGAAAGATATATGATGACGAATTATTCCATTAGAATATTAAAATTATAGTATATGTATGTTAAAATAGTTATCATACTATTTTGATGATGGAACGTGAGGAGAAAAAAATGAAAGAAAGTAACATGAAATGATATTAAATGTAAATGAAGAGGGTTTTACCTCTCGATTCCTTCTTCTTGAGAAGCTCATTAGGGGATTTGTTTTGGTATTATGTTGATACATAAAAATAATGGATATGTGAGAGTGGTTTGGGAAGAGTATTAGTCAAAATTTTGAAAAGGATAAAGGCTATTGATGTGTGAGGAGAAGAGGTGACAGGGTGGTATTTATCGTGGGGGGGGGGGTTGTTTTCTCACTATTTAATTAATTAGTTTTTTATTTTGGATCAAGATGATGAATATTTGGAGAATTATCATAATATATAATAAAATAATGAATAATGGTTCGAGATGTTGTGTTTATATCACCCTTACATCATATAAGACACCATAATTCATGTATTTTTCATTAATCTTATATTACTGTATTTTATTATTCAAATAGAAATCATGTATTTTAGGAAAATACCGATAATCCAACCTATCTAATTGTAGACATGTAGAACTAAAGAATGATCTCCATTTTAAGAAAAAAATTTCTACAAATAAGTGATTTTTAATAACATTGAAATCATCATTTACTTAGAAAATATAGATTTTGTAATTATAATTGCTTTTATAACACTTTGAAAAAATATTTAAGCTATTGTAAAATTGTCGTAAAATCAAAAGGGGTGAAAGATTAACATATGAATACATTTTATGAAAATAAATTATATTTTAAATTATTACATTATTTGTAAAAATTGTGAATAAAAATTTATGACCTATAAAACTCCCAACACTTGATTATTATTTTTATTTAAAAAATATTTAATTATACAATGTTTTAATTATATAATAGTACCATTTATAAGATGATTAAATTTTATTTATTCATTCATAGGTGACATAACTATTCTATTGTGTAGTTTACTATTAATGAGGAACATATTACTCTTCCAAATGTTAATATACTATTTCATCGGTATAGGTTCCTTAACATATTGTTGTAAATATTATTTTATTTGTTATTAATATAAAAACTTTATACCATGTTCTTTATGAGTTAATGTTATTTATATTATATGAAATAATTATATGAATGTAATTTCCATTGATAAAACTTTTGGTCGTTGCATACCACTCTTCTATTGACATGTCTACATTTTAGGCCATGTACGAGAGACCATATAAGTCATACTTGTGGGGAACATAGATCAGTGATGCATTTTTGTTTGTTTAGAAATGGTTCATATGACAATAAAGATGGTCCAAATTATCCCAGAGTAGGTTAGGACATCCCAAATCAAGAAGAAATTTTATTCTGATTGACATCATAGTCTTTGGGATTATGAGCAATGAGGCCACATTTTCAAAAGAGTTTTCTCATTATGAGGATTATTGATAAGTTAAATTTGAGTATATATTTTGGGCTATTATAATTAGTTGATTTATGAATTTAATTTTTTAATAATTCCAATATTGGAAAAAATAGAATTATTTAAATTTTTAGGGAAGAAAAAAGATATTTATGGAAAAGGAATGAAAATAGAATAATTTATAATTTAAAAGACACATTGTGGTGCACGCATTACTCATGGAGTGACTCCTGATTTTTATTCATGGAGAAGATAGAAAACTGGACAAATACTATTTTCACATCGTGTAATGTAATTACATGTCTTGATATTTTCAGACAGAATTAGTTGTGAATGAAAATTTCTGAATTCATTCACCCTGTGAAGGAACATTACTTGTCATGTAACTAGATTAAATTATGTGACTTTTTTTTAGGATTATTTTTTGATTATTTGTACCAAGATTCACGATACCTGAGGATCGAATGATTACTTAATGTGAAACTCCATCACATTCCATGTGAGTGCTGACATGCTGAAAAATGTAGACATCATGATTGAGGGATTTTACAAAATTTTATATAAATAAACCTCTCAATATAACCATTCAGGGAGTTAGAGACCAATGGGAGTTAGAACAACATGAATAGGGAACCAAACAAAAAAGTGTCAATCCAGAGCCCTGATTCACCACCATTCATCACTACCATTATTCTTCGGGTACCCATGTTTCTCGTTCCCATTCTTCATAGAAGGAGAATATTTATTTCTTTGTGTTAGTTTTATTTTATTGTAGGGGAAGTGGAATATAGGTATTTTATATTTTTATTATTAATGCTTTGTATTGCTGAAACTCATTGAATCAATTTAAAAATCCAACTCTTTTTTATTTCAGGCCCTTGATTCATTCTGAGGTTGTTTATTTTATTTCATATATTAACTGCCTCAGTTTGGCAATGACATTAATGACTTATAGAATGGTTATGTTTAAATAATTTTTTTTTGGCTTTATTGGTTTTGTAATTGGATTTAGTAGATGATAACAACATCTGTGAAATCATATGATTTGTGTAGGGTACCCAGACCAAGGATCCATGCTGACCGAATTCTGACACCAAACCTGAAAAAAAATATCAATTTCTTCCCTATCATATGAATATAGATTTAACAGAACAAGGCATGCCCCTCACCATGATATTCAACAAAATCAATCCTAATTTTTTTTTCTATTATCCAATAAAAAATATCAGTTTCAATTTTATTTTATCCAACTAATTTAGAATATATTTTCCATCCTTATGGATTTGAAATTTGGAATTTACATATACTATTTTTTGTATTCATGAGATTTATAAATTAATGATTTTTTTTCATGTAGTAATATAATGATACCCTATAGACTATCAAATTATTAACACCATTGTTGGGCACTGCAAATTTTTTAGTGTTGTTACTGGGGACTATCAAATTTTTTGTGCCTTTTTGTGGATTATATTTTCTATGTTTTATTTAATTATGATGTTTTATAATTGTTCCCATATTAATTAATTGTTTTACATATGGTCTTTCCATTCCATTCTTTCAGGTACTAATATATTTCATCACTACTCCACTCCCAAGAAAGTAAAAATTGAAGATTGTGAATTAATTACAATGTTATTGAAGACTATACACCATAAAAGACATGAAAAGGATGAATTCATGAAATAAAAGGAAAAACCATGGCTGGTAGAGGCCAATTTGAAGGAGTTGATAAAGGGTTGGTCTAGAGAGACAGACTGCAGGTCTTATGATGAACTTCAATGGAATGTGTTGATCAACTATGGATGACCATTGAACATGGGGTCCAATACAAGTATTCCCATACCACTAGTCACCACTCAACACAATGATATCAATCAAATGTTCATTAAAATGAACATAAATTCACGATAATTCATCATGATACATCATGAAGGCCCAAAATCATGCATCATAAGTTTCTTAAAACTTTGTGACATGTTCTAGTTTTAGTATATGAAAAGTGATTTAGTAAGACAATGATTGTTTAGATTAAAAATTAATGAAAAATAATGGGAATGAATCAAAATTCTACATACACATTGAAACGTCACATGGGGGAACTAGTAATAATGTTTTTAACATGGTTTTCATTGATCTGAATATCAATGGAACTATAGTTAAGTAATTGAAATTTTTAGGGAAAAAATAAAGAAACTTTATATAGTTCCTGAGAATGGTTTAAATGTTTGATATGACAATGTCCTCATAAAGGTATCTAAATGGGGTTATTAATTCAATATTTCTACAATGAATTGTCATTGGGAAATAATTTAATAGTATAAGTTTCTTCATGAGGTTCCCTTTGAAAAAGACGCCATAGGACACTGATGAGTTGTTAGATGGGAAATCCAGTAACCATTATCAATGAAATCTAGAAAATGGGAGAGGAAAAAGAGTGGATATGGTTGACAATAGCTCGATGGATACTCAAATGGAGTCTATAACAGGTATTTTGGATGTGATGGTGGCTAACCAAAATCCATTAGTTAAGAATTGTGATGATAAAAATTATTTAGATTATAATTTATTAAAATTGACACTTAGATGGAGGCCAAAAAACTATAGGTGAAAAATAAAAAACATGCCCAAGTTTTCATTCAAAGGAAAAAACACGTTCAACCTAAACACCAAGGGATAACCCTAACCAATCAAATCCAATCACTAGTGGAGACTTTTTAATCTTTCAGGACCAAAATTGGAGCTGCACATAAAGAGATGAAAAAATACTTAAGGGATCAATGAAATTAAATAACATATTTATGAAATGAATTGAAAAAACAATAATTAGTAATGAGAAAAATTTAAGGCAATGTCAAATAGTTTGCTGAGACAATCCAAGAATGGTCCATAGGAGTACATCTATGCTGACATGAAATACATCCCAGTGTAGATATGAAAGGAATATTTCTTAAAAGTGGAATGAACACACCAGGAAATGGGGAATAATTTTTACGAATTAATAGAGAATCTATGGAAAAAAATAAAGAAGTATGACCACCACTATAACACCCTCCACTATCATTTATGGATTATGGTAGGCAGGTTAAGATTGATTAAATAAAGGGAATTTATTTTGAGATGTTAAAATAGATATATATCAACATAAAACTTTCTGAGGAAATTGAAAACATGATTGTATACAGATATTTCTGGAAGGAGTTATTAACAAAAAATGAACCGAAAATAATTATGTACCATTCCACTGGAAGAAGAATGTTCAGTATTTGTATTAAGAATCCTACCAAGGAATTTGAGAGATCATTGTAGTTTTCTCATTCTGATTAATATTGTTACTAATTATATTGATAGTGATATATGTTATTTAGGTTCTAATAAAAATATAATGTCATATGAAACATCCCAGAGCCTTGGATTGATAGAGTTGTAATTAACTTGATTATTGCTTCAACTAGTTGATACAATAGTGATACTTCCCTGAGGATTACATGATGATTCCATAGTCAAATTAGAGAAGTTCCATTGTTGGTAGATTTTTTGTTGATGGACATGGATGGAGAAAATATTCCAATAATTTCGGGAACAACATTGTTCGCTATAAGATGAGAACCTGGTAATGTTTATATTGGATATATGATATTAAGAGTTGTAGTATGAGAGGTAAAATTCAATTTTTACTGGGCGATGTAGAAGTAGGATGAAACATTTGATGTCTTTTCCAAATTAAAAATGATAAAAACATAGGATGATGTTTTCCTTCATAATAATATCTGGAGAATAAATGGTTGAAAGTGAAGAAAAAAGTATGTACCAGGAGAAAAAATATAAGAAATTACAACAAAAAGTAGAATATAGTGGAATATATTTTATTCAAGTATAATTCAATTATTTTGTAAAGTTTTGGATTGTTAGTGAACTACAATATGGATTTTCAAAAAGTTTCAGGAACTAATAGTTTGGGATCATGGAAATATATTATATTTTTTTATAATAGTAGAGTGGAATTAGTTTTAAAAATATGAGAGGACCCTTATATAATGAATAATCAAGTATTCAACTTTTTTAGGATCTATATTAGGTTAAATCCTTGATACAATTTACCACATCGATTTGAAGGAGGTAAGGTCGATCCAACAATGGTAAACAAATGAGATTTCCGGAGGCAACATCTGTTTTTAGTACTTTTTCTTTTATTTATTTTCTAGTTTTTTTGGAGTAAACACTCATCATTAAATATTTTTAAATTTCCTAATTATTTCAAGTTCTTTCAGTTGTCTATTTTTTATTTTTTTACGAACTTTCAAGTAAATGGTATGCCAAGGGAAGAAGAATGAGGAGAAGCTGTAGAAGAATTATACGTCTTGAATCGAATTTACACGTCATTAAAAGGTTATAGAAGAACCTATACCACCCATTTTTGATTCATCAATTGAAAGGGTAGTAAGTGTTTCAATTTAATATTTATTTATTATATTCCCCCACATTTTATATATTTTAGAGTTTTAGTTTCAATTAAATTACCTCATTTCAATCACACATAAATCAATGAAACAATGAGACATAAACTCCATCAGTAAATTAACATTCGATGTATATAGATTTCATATTCAATAATTTTGAATGTGAAAAATAGGAAAAATTTATTCGTGGAAATATTATTGTAGATTAGGATTTGGAAAATCATGACTTGGGGAAGCTTGTTAATCATTTTAAATGAAATGTTTCTCAGAATTGGCGTTGTTTTAAATTTCAAATATTTCCATTAATAAAATATTTTACATTGTTTATATAGTATATTTCTTGATAAATGTGGGAATATATTCTTCTAGATCATTCTTTTCATAAAATCAAATATTTGACAAAAAGGGTCACTTTTTATATGATTAAGGAATTATTTTTTATTAACCCTTATTCAGGGACCCACCATGAATTAATACACTTTTATTCCCATACAATATATGAAAATAATTTATAGGAAATGGGTGTATTTATAATCCTATTTTATCTATTCATGCATTTCTCAAAAATGGTTTACATGATATTTAAAAGAGTAAGTGTAGGAGAGAAACTTGTTTCCGTGTATCAGGATATATAAAACTATGGATGTTTTTTGGGGGATATTCATTATTATATTAGTAGAGGAAAAATATTTTTCATTTTATTTCATTATTCCCCATTATTACGAAAAAATGGTGAAACAAATCTTCATTGTGTTTTGGGAGGATAAAAAATCCCCATTTGATATAGGGATGATCATTTTATCATATTATGTTAGTTGATGGATGTGACATTTGTCTTTTGAAAAATTTGGATAAAAGAAAAAATCTAGTAGAAATAATATGAGAAACAAATGATGATTCATTCATTGAACTTATATGTACCATGATCCAACTTTGAGATTTCGGTGGGAAGAGAGTAATCTCATATGTAAAGGAATATTTTCATTGAGATTATTTTCTTATATCACTTAAAATTATTTAGATCTGAAACTCCATTTTTATCATTACATTATATATCTTTTACCTAACTAACATGATGCCTCAGTTTTTTCTGAAACGTAACTACAAATCCTTAATGATTGACTGTGATCTCTATCTTTACATGGTGAAGATGTTATATGGCTTACAATATTATGGTGTGATAAATGTTTTTAGGTATGTACTAAACTATATTTACATTTATTACCGTGATAATTAGTGGAAAAATACATGCAAGGTAAATTAAAATGACGTTCATATTAATAATTATAAGAAATATAAAAACATAACTTTGATGACACATAGTTTATTCATTAGAGGAAAAGTAAAATACATGGTTAGATTGTTCCATTAAAAAATGAGGCATTGAATTATTTTCTACATGTGATGCTCAAACATTTAATTTTATATTTAGTCAATTATATTCATTGGAATTTAATATGAATCAGGTAAAGGTGAATGTACTTTATACTATGTTTAGATACCCTCCTTGATGACAATTCTAGATTCAAGTGTGGGGGTATTTGACTACTGAATTTGATGCATAAATTGTACGGTATTTTCATGTTTGGATTTAAGTATTTCATTTCTGAATATTATATATTATGGAATTATTGGATTCAAATAATTTTTTATTGAATAAAAAAATATTTATGGAAAAGGGATGAAAATAGGAGCTCACGGTGCAACAATAATTTTTTAATGATGCAGAAGCTGGAAAACTAGACAAAGGCTATTTCCATGTCATGTAATGCAATTACACATCATGAATTTTTCATATGGAATTAGTTGTTCATGATAATTGGTTACTTTATTCATGTTGTGAATGACCACTACACATCACATAGCTTTATTACATGACACATGACATGTTTTTTGAAGATTTACGATGAGATTCGCAATGCCAAAGGGCCGATGAAATACATGATGTAAAACTCCTTGATACGTTGTTTATATGTTGATGAATTATAAAATAAAGACTTAATGACTGAGGGAGTTGAATAATTTTTCTATATATTAACCACTTGGTAGCATATTTCAAGGATTCTAGTACAAAAGTTAGTCAGGGTGACACAGATAGAGAACCATTCAATAGAGTGATGATCCACGACCTTGCTTCCCCCCCATTATTCACCGCCATTATTCTTTGGGTACCCATATGGATCGTTATAGTCATTCCATGAATGAGTGATTAGTATTTTTTGTGCTATGATATTTTATTATAAGGGTTGTGCTTTATAGGTATTTTTATTATTATTTATGTTTTGTATTGTTTCAAATCATTCTTTCAATTCACAATCTCTCTCGTTACATATTGCATGATCCTTGTTGTGCTTTGATGTTATTTTTATTATTTCATGAATTAATCACCACAGTAATCATATGACCATTAGGAAATCCTGCTCGGTTATGTTTAAATAATGTTTTTGGTTTCTTAGTTTTTCAATTGAATTTAGTCACTGATCATTGTAATTGTGAAATCCTTGGATTAGTGTTGTGTCCCGAGACTAAGGATCTATGTTGTACCGATTCAAACACTAAACTAGAATAAACCATATCATTTTTGTCCCTAGTGTATGAACTTGAATTTAATAGAAGCTGACATGCCTCTAATCTTGATATTTAACCTAATAAATACTTCAATTAATTTCTATTTTCTCCAATCAAAAGATTAAAATTCAGTTTTAGTTTCGTTTGTTAATTTAAAACATATGATATGTCCCTATGTGTTTGACAATCAGTCTATGTAGATAATATTTTTTTAGATAGTTTTCCTGAATTTTATAAATCATTAAAATTGTGTATCCCCATATAAAATTAATTAATACCTATAGGATATCAATTTCAGAGGTTATATCAGGGGTCCAAGATATCCTTGAGGTCCATTGGTCCATTTTAGATCTTTTAATGGGTTGGTGATGTTTCATAACACCTCCCTACCCCTG
Source organism: Viscum album (assembly GCA_963277665.1). Taxonomy (NCBI): domain Eukaryota; kingdom Viridiplantae; phylum Streptophyta; class Magnoliopsida; order Santalales; family Viscaceae; genus Viscum; species Viscum album. Next base: position 604,599,565 of record OY728123.1, read on the forward strand.
TAGTTGGAGTGGGTGGATGAAGTCTTAATTGATTCATAACCAATGAGATATTTCCATGAACACACACACATTTTTGAATTGGGAAAGCTGGATAAAATGTATGGAGACAGTTTTTAAGGAACTTGGGGTGATTGTGGATCAGTCGGATAAAAAACTACATGTATGGAGACTACCATTAGTTCACATGTTGTAGTAGCATATGAATTTATAAGAGAGATCATGGGGAAGGGAGTGTAAGATGTAGGCTCGGTATCCTGAGCTATAATTAGTTTTTCATTTATAGGATGGAAATATTAAAGAATGAATTTATGTTGAGATGCTATTTTTTCCTTGTGAGTCATTAACATATTTATATATTTATTTTTTAATCGAGTCCCTATGAAACATTCTATTCTAATATCCAGTTTTATTGAGATTATATTTACAAATATATTATATTTTTTATATATTTTACACATAAAGATTCTTAAAAAATATTTAAGTCTCAAATGGAATCATAGATTACATGTATGTGGAAAATCTTGAGTCAAGAATGTGATGGTTACCCTTAGTGCGGCCAAAAATAGGTTGGTGCAGGGAGTCCGAATATCGCTACCATTGGCCGGTGAATTTAGATAAAATAAATTATAAAATAAATTTATATTAATTTAATTAACCAAATCAGATAATATATAAATTATTGATTAGAAAAATTATCCATGTTTGTCTCATAACCCTGGGGAGAATTGAGAGGTTTTACATCTACCTTTTATTAGTGAATGAGGATCTGACATTGATGAAACTCTTGATCTAGGAAGAAAGAGTATAAATGAACACGATGACCCATATTCTTTATTATATAGTGCATTATTCATCAATGAATGATAAACAACTATGTAGGAGTCATCAAGTTTTTTAATTCTTCCCATATTGAATAAATTGTTTTAGCTATTGCATGCGCTCTTATATGGATTTAATATGATTATTCCATTATTTCTCACACCAATTATACAAACTGTATCTGGTGAAAAATAAATAAGTGACAATTATTGTTTCACAAATATTCATTCTCAATTCTCCCAATTATTCTTTGAGTTATCTATCATGGGACTATGGGGCTGCGATCAGACATTTCTAGGTGGGACTGAGACGGATCGGACCCTCAGATTTGTGTGATTTCATTTGTGAATAAGGGATACGAAATCGAATAAGTATTTGGGTATGAATAAATGGATTTATATCATTACTTCATAGATATAAGATCTAAAATTGATAATGGGATGAAACAGTATGTTTTTTAAGAATATGGATTCATATGAGGAGAACTAGAGTTCGATTTAGGTCACTAGAGGGTAAAAAATTAACATCTAGAGGATGATCCTTTATTTTTTGGTAGATAATTGGTGGATAAAATAGTGGAGAGGATGGATATTGAATTCTATTAGTGGATATGATTTTTATGAATATACTCACTACATGTTGTGTAGTTGTAAGAACACAAACCATGTAGTCTAGTTTTTGTGGTGCATGGGTTCTGTTTGGAGTAAAATAGGACACATCATGTTGATGGGCCACATGTTCTGAATTCCACGTTTGGTAGACAAGCCATGTAGTGGAGAACATAGGCAGTACCCCCCATGGGAGAAAACTACTAGAAAAATTCCTTGAAAATCCTTATGCATGCATGATAAGGTCCACATGCATTACATAGTGCAGAAGAACACTCTGTGTACCAATATAGAAAAACCTGAGAATACATACACATGAACCAATAGGGTCAGGTGTGGTACCCCATGAAGTAGGAAAAAACATATAATAATGTACACGGACAAAATCATACTTTCATTGGAATGACTAAGAGCACAGGTTGGACCCCAGGGGGATGTGTCAAACCATGTAGTCCACTTACACTTCGGGTACTATTGTTTGTTTCTGTATCCATGAAACCATAGGGACAAGATTAGGTAGAAATTTATGAAAATATTCTATGTGGTTCCCCTCACTTCATGTATCCATTCATCGTTTTTGATGAACCTTCATCCACTCATATCTCCTCCATTTGGACATATATTTTGCCATGTGAGTACTATATCCGATGTTTTTTTGTGTGTAGAATGTGATTGTTCCCTCCACATCGAATTTGGAGACACAATGCAAGATATTATGTGTGGAAAAATTATTTATGAAATATCAATGATGGAAGTGACCATAAAGGATCATTAGGGAGATCAGAGTGTCACCCTGTTTCTATGAAGGGAATGGATCCTCAATTTACTATCTATATCCAGTTGGGTTGCGTGTGTGTTCACAACCGATTATTTGAGAGGAACACAACTATTGAAATGTGTCATGGGTTTTATACAAAACCACTGACTGTCTACCTCCGGTTGAGTAGGGGAATCAGCCATCAATTACTATATCAGCTATATCCAGCTGGGCAGGCATGGGTCCTCAAATACGAGAGTGGCACCCTTATGATGGACAATTCATGGGATCTCTATCTATTATTCTAGTGTCTACCTCTAATGGTACTAGGGTATAGGTAAAAAACTATTAGACTGGAACCCTAAAGCTAGGTTGGGAATGAGTACCTTATCAACCATTATAATTACACCCATCACTTGTTCTGGATATGAGTCCTATATAGATAAACTGAGTGGAAGCCTCTGGCCAAGATAAGTCCTGGGTCCCCCAACAATACTACTGAGTCAAACCCTATTTTATTAACCAGGTCTCGAGTCATAAATGTAGATATTGTGTCCCCTTATCTATACGGAATAATGGGGAGATGTGTAATGACTGTTATGTCTCTTCAGGTAGACGTCTGTGATGCTTGGAATCATTTTTTTACATATATCGTGTCTCTTACTGCTCCCACAATCATCTTTTGGTGCATCCATCTAGGAAAGTAAATACTCAACCATGCATTTTAATTTCCCACTCATACATGTCTTGTGATGATGATGAAATGTTTGAAAGTAACTACAAATGAGAATAATTATACCTTGTGAATTAGACCACATTTATTGTTTTGAGATTGTTGATTAGGAGGTTGGATCTGTCAACATTTTATTTTTCTAATTTTGTCTAGTTGGGACATATTTCTGGTTGAGAATATGTTTTTACGCTTTACTTTTTAGTTCACCCAATTTTTATTTTTTATTCCATAGAGGTTTTTTACAATAATTTTTATTCTCTAGATATTTCATTTTTTTATTTTTATTGTTATTTATTTTCACATAATTATTTATTTAGTCAGGCGTGTGCCTATAATACAGTAAAAAACGGTATCCCATGTTGGATATTTCATGCATTTCTTATCGCCATCACTTTTCCTATGAAGGTATTCCTAGGGTAGTTTCTACTAGATCCCCATTGGGTTAGTTCAAAAAATAACATCCTTTGAGCATAGGTTACTTTAATTCAACAAGTAAGTCTTTTAATTGAGTCTTTATTCACATAAGTTGTGCTGAATCTTGAGGATCTGAATGATACTATGGATTAGATATGATAAGACTATATGATTTTTCTTCATATTTTAGCAACATACACAACATTATTCTAAAATTAAAACCACACTAAATGTGAATATTCTACCGTATAAAAATCACAGCCAGTTAGCATTTGTATACCCAAACAAATAAATTCATTCATATCTTATTGTATATCATTATTAAATCTATTATTCCATTAATATAAATGATCATTATTTATTCAACCAAGATATTTTATTTATTTGTATCTCATTGGAAACATTAACAAAAGGTAAAATTATACACAATATTCTGTCTTGACGTAGTAAAAAAATACCAACCATGTATTGTAACATTTTAGAATTAAATTAAATTCCTTATCTCTCTCTAGACATCTTGGTTTTCATAGAAATTGGTCTGTAAAAAGGTTTTAAATTCACCAGGAAAATCATATTATGAATATTCCTAGAATTATTATCTTTATAACTAAAATTTTATTTATCCATTTTTTATATTTCTAATCCATGAATGAATTTCGTTTCAACCAGAATAATCATTTCAAAAAACATCATTATTTATTTCGAATGATTTCACAAGTTAATTCATCTTTCCTAGTAAAGATAATTCCACAAATTTAGACAATAACAACAAGGTAAATCTCATGAATTTCTATTATGTAAAGATGAATATCAACCAATCCTTTCTTAATGTTTAACATCCTTAATATGGAATCCATTTTTGAATACCAATCTCTTCACGCTTCCATTAACCCATAATAATATTTCATTAAATTATTCACATAAATTACATCCATTCTAACAAAAAAACCCACACTTTGTTCACTAATAAATTCTTTTTCATGTTCCCCATTTATAAATTATGATTTCAAATTCATGTTAATTTATTAGTAATTTATGTGTGTTTAAATTGAATGAATGATTCTATTTGTTTCTAGCCTTGAATCCATAGAAACAAATCTTCGATATCTATATTTTAAATCTATAAGTAAATTTTTAAAACCAATAAATATTTGTTTATTATAACATTACCATCCATATTCAACCTATTCTAGAACAACTAATTTTTACGGATAATATTTTTATCATTTGGATTAGTTACCAGTTCTCTAAACTCTTCATTCATTTCCTGATTCCATTCATGATTTTAAAATAATATTTATCATATTTCATCATATATTTTTAATATAATGAAGTATTTTAAAGAAAATTTTGTGTTATTATTGTTTTTTATTTTTTTATTCTCACCAACGTTGTTTTTTGATAGTACATAATTCCATAGCCTAGGATGAGATGTAAAAAGTTCTTCATCATCACTAGAAATATTTGTGTCTGATTATTCCATCTGTTTGACATCACTATTATTGGAACTTTTTCATACATCTGGACAACAAATCAATCATCTTCTTCATCTTCATGTCCAAATTCTTTTTTAAAAAATCGTCCTCAGCTAGTTCAAGAAAATATACATCAATAGAATAATAAATTATTTAAATTTATTTTTGGAATCATCTATAAAATATTCAATCCAGAGAATATCGATTAATGGTTTCATCTTTACCTCATTAATCAATCATTACATGATATGAATAATTATTTTTTATGATTCATTAAATCACAAAAATGACTAAGTCTTTCAATCCATTTTTATCATAGAAAATTTTATAAGGAGTCTTATAATAATTTTTACTCATGACGCGCTGATAATTATTATCAACTACTCTACTATTTTCTTATCTTAATATGTAGTGAGAAAGGACTTGTTTATGTAATTTTGTATTCCCTATATCAACCAAATATATTTTCTTTCTTTCAATATCTCCATTCTATTGTTTCATATATAGTGAAAAAAACTCCTTTTTCATTCCAATTTTCAACATAAAATTTTAATTCATTGTTATAGTATTCCCCACTATAATAAGTACTCAAATTCATCATAGAATACCCACATTAGTTTTTATCCATTATCATAAAACTCTAAAACATATTCCATGTTTTTAATTTATATATCAAATAAATAACACAAATAATTCTATTAAAATCATTATTGAATAAAATTAAGTATTCTCTATGAATTCTTATTGTTTACTCATTGGACCACAAATATTAGAATAAATCAATTTGATGGGCCATGTCGAAAAAATATCAACTTTCTTGACCATAGAGTTTTTAATTTTCCCTTTCGGAAAAATTGAACAACACCAATATATTATTCTTATTGTATCAAGAAAATTAAAAACACTATCCCACATTGATAGATTGATCATGTTCTTATGACACTTATTTCACACCATTATTAATCCTCAATAGATTTTCTTACATTATACCATGATAACATGAATTATGATCTTCACCAATGTGAATGATGTTTCATTTTATACATTGGACTCTTGTTAAAACATTTCCAACTTTAACTATTTTTAGAAAAAGATTATCTTTTCTATAAATATTATTGACATTATCATAATGTTGTGAAATACTCAAATAGTTTTGTTTCATCCCATAAAAAACATATAATTATTGAATATAAACTTGTAATACCAATAATAATGGATATAACACCTTTTATTATAATATATTACTAATTTCTAAATGTCACTCTTCCGACTATTAAATAATTCATATTATTATACAATTTCAAATATACTTTCACATGAGAAGATACCCCAATATCTAGAATCTATGGTCATTCTCATTTTTTAGCTTTATGATAAGTTTATATAATAAGATCAATCTTTTTCCCTTTATTTTCCTTTACTCCAACTTTTGAGATTTTTTATAAATGTGTTGTTGTTCCGGTAAAAAACAAGACAAACTATTGAAATATTTCCATGTTATTCACATGTTTTGAAAAGAGTTTCCCAAAGATGGAATATTTTTTCAACATTAAAAAAATATTTCATTGAATTGAATCGTTAAGAGGATTGAATCTCCTTGAAATTTTTCCATTTGAAACTCATGAGATAATTTAAATTTTTCTGATTAAACAAATACATATTTTAGAAATTCTCAAATCAAACACAACACCAGAAGTACCAATACAATTAATAATTTTCTCTAATACTTCCATAGATCCCAGAGTTTTAAACACGGTTTCAAAAAACATTGTTCTATCTTATATAAAAAATATTAGTTCCCTAATCTACCAGTTATAACCGAGTATTTTCTTCTAAACCTCAAATTTCATTTCACTTTATTTAGAATAATAATTAGAAACAACCTTTGGTTTCTACCATAAACATGATTTTATAACCATTCTTATTCATACGAATAAATTCCACTTTTTTATTCTACCTTGGTAGATAAAATTGGTTGATAATTCATTGGTTCATACTTCTTGAACATTCAGAAACAGCAGAAAAAAATTAATTGAAAATTTTAACAACCAAATAAAATTTAGAAAACATTTGTTGGACATGTTAAAAAATAGACTTATTTTAATTTAACTATAATTCAAGATGTTTATTAATTTTATTCTTTTTCATGAGGCTTCATCCAAAAATAAATATCCTCTAGTAGATTATATTTATCTTTAATAAATATTTCTTGATTGTTCACTATAGAACCTTCAGTCACAATTTCATGATGTCTATTTGAATAATTACTATCACTCTATGAATTTATTTCGACAACCTTTTTATATGAAACTCTAACTCAGTTTATTTTTCTTCACAATAACTACTTTCAAACTCTTCATCATTATCTATTTCAATTAACATGTTTTCTCCAGAAAATTTAATGAATTTTCATCTTCAACTTCACTTTCTTCATCTTCATCATCTTTGAAAAAAAATTATCTTTATGGATTATGATAAATTTTTATTTTTTCTCAAGGAATTGAGTTTGTATTTATCACAATGTTTCTTCCAATACATTCTAGGCCTTCTGTCATCTTCATCAATATCTTCTTAATTAATTTTTTAGGATAGTTAGTTTCAAAATTTCTAAAATATCCACATTAAAAAAAATTAGGTGTAGCATAACGATATACTTTCCAATAATACATTAATTATTTATTTAAGATGGGATAGAAAATCATCAATATTTTTAATATTTTAATTTTTGTATCCAAAATCCCTAACTTTGTCACCTTTAAGAATATTCGTAGATTTTCCTTGAATAGAAGCCTTGATGGGGGTTTCATGATCAAATTCTACTATTATTTTCATACCATTGTCCCTTATCACATAATAAGTAATGATATTAATAATAAGGTGATCCAAAGATAGGGTTTAGTGGTCTCTATTGTATCACACAAATTTATTACATAACTTTTAATTACATTATACAAATAACGGATCATTAAATGATTAGTTTGTTGGAAAAAGATATATAATAAATCAAAACATAAAAAATTATTCTAATCCACTTAAATGGATTCATCATATGTTCATCATAAGTAAATTTATAGAATTTAATAAACTAGGGAGACACAAAAATAAAATGGATGAGAATAAGTCCCAGTATGGTAATGAAAGGGGAAATAGTTTACATGTGAGCATGAGAAATATCAATAAAAGATGTAGAATATCACAATTGCAAGAAATAAATAATAGGTTAATATCATAATAAAAATATCCTGAATAATAAAATGATATATGGATATAGCAATTAAATGAGACATTCCTAATAATATCACCAAGGATTTCTACTGATATGTCATAAATATTTCCAAGGTTATTCAAGAATGTATCAAAAAACATGTAGTATTTAGGGAATAAATTATTCTCCAAATGCATTGGAGTGATTTTAGAAAACACCCTTTGAATTTCATAATTGATATTCACCACACATATCATAGTAAAAAATAATAATAAATAACCCATGTAAAACAAATGAAAATATTTTCACCCAAAAAACATGATGTTTTAAAATGTTTTAAATGGCTATATCATTATGTTATTTTATACAGATAAAAAATGAATTCTATTTTCATATATGTTAATCCAAAAATTAGATAAATCACATTATACATCTATTAGAATAATCATAAAATATTAATAAATTTTTTTATTCACAAATAAATAAATTAAAGATAATTTCTTGAGAATAATAGACAAATTTCGAGAAGTAAATCCTGAGCATAACAAGTATTAAGAAAGGTTTCAGAAAAAGATTATATAAGTGGGAACAAGAGTCTCAAATTAATTAAAGACTATTATGATATTAAAGGGATAAAATAATGTCTAAAAAGATATTGGAATATAAATTATAAGAAATAGCACATAAAGTGGGAACTTGAATGGAAAAGAGAAGTGGGAATTTCTCTTACCTTGAAGAGTTGTTCCTTAAACATGAGTATTGGGACCTTGTGGGATTGATGACCCCATGGTATGACTTCTTGGGATGTATGACTACTATATATTCATGATTTATGGATTTTTAGTGAATATAAAATGATAAATAGGTGGGTATTAGTAACAAAGATGGAGGTTTTTTATCAATTTCAAAATATAGGCTTTTGAATACTCGGTTGTTAGAATTGAAAAACCTTGTGATGGAACATGGTATTTTCCAATCGTTCTTGAAACCTGAGTAATATTTTCTATTATTTTAATCCTAAATATTCTATCATATTTTTATATTAATTCCCTAATAATTGATAAGTAAAGTTACCACAAAAATAAGGGATTATGGTCATAGTGTCCATTTTAGACTTTTGAAAGTAAATTGTAGGTTGTAAAGATGATTAAAATATATTAAAAAACATTATAATAATAAAATAAATTGTTTTGGTGAATTAGTTTTTTTTATTTAGTTTTTACATCATTATGAAATATTTATGAAGTAATAAATCATATTGAAAAACTGGAACTGTACTTTTACTATTAATGAAAAAATAATATATTTTAGAAAATTTTCATAAATTTACCCGAACAAAATTTTTGTATGAAGATTAAAAAAATGGCAATTATTTTATCACAATATGTCCCTAAATATGAAAATTATATATTTTAAATATAATAATAATTAATTATTAATAATAATTTCCGATTGAATATGTACAGTAAAATTTCTAACACATGAACAAAACAATTATTTTATCATTAATATTTAAAAATATTTTTTATCATATAATTTCAATAAAATAGTTAATATTCAAAATATATTTTTTATTATAAATATTTATATCATTTCTATAATGTGAAATTTTTTTCAAGTAAATAATTTTATCAAATATAATCTCAATTTTTTTTAGAAACCCCATTATTAAAACAAAAATTATCGAGAAAAAAATAATTTATTCAATAAAATTAATCATTATGTATCTATAGTCTCAAAACAACACCGCTATTAACAACCACATATGACCTAAGGATAATATGTAACACCCCAAGATTTCATAGTGTGTTATTTCTTCAAAATAATTCAATAACTTGCACTACACGCAACACTGAGTTCAATTGCAACATGACTTACCAAAAAAAAGCCATTAAAAGAGGTCATTAATAGTATTAACTAAATTTTAAAATTTATATAATCCTTATAATTTTAGAATCCATATTATGAGTTTCTTAGTCATAATGCAAGAACAGATTCATTTTCAGTATCGCACTTTTATCAACTTTTGATAGTGAAACCTTTTTAAATACAATATTTTACACTTTTTGACTAAATGGAGACATCAAAAAAATTTAAAATGAAACATCCCATGCTTCCACGGTACGCTTTCCTTTGAATAAAACAGTAGCGTGTGTTGTATGCAACTTCGAGTTCTAACACACCGTAACCAATCAAACTAGCTGTTATGAATAGTAATACCTACTTTTTGAAGTTATATATATTTTATATTTTAAAATGGACTTCATTTTTGGATTCGGAATATCAAATTTAGCCTAAGGTGAAATTTTGGTACTTTTCGGATAACTTTCATATTTTGATGAATAGTGAAAATTACTAAATTTTAATTAAAAACAACTTTTTTAATCAAAATAATTAATAGTAATAAATTATGAATTTGAGTGGTTTTAAAGTATATTTAGAATATATTTTTACTATTTAATATAATGTTGGTCATTGGACATAATTTTACAATTAAACCGAACATAAACAACTGTCAATCTTTTGATAGTTATTATCTCTTAAAAACACGCTTTTTGTTTTGACAGCGGGAATTAATTTTAAATTAATTTCTTCCACTTCTGTGTTTTGAATTTAGGAAAATGGATTCCATATTTGGAATCAGGATGTTCAAATTGTGTAAATAGGTAACTTTTATTTTTAGACATTTTGAATAATTACTGTGGTAAATATTTTATTTACCATGGTTAAGGGTAAATCCGGTAAATAAGGGTTAAAAAATAATATTATAATAATACTAAATTACCCTAAAACGTGTCTTAACCCTATTGGTTGATACATGGTAGACCATGGGCATCTTTTTGTCAATTTTGGGACCCAATGGATCCACTTGTAAGTGATAATGACACTTTATTTTAATTAAGTCAAAATGAATACAAAAATGACACAAGCATATATCTTTTAGCAAAACAATTGTTACATAGGGTTATATAAGTTGGATTTTAGATTATAAATATTCATTAGAAAGATAAAACGATTTCCTACATAATTATATTTTATTTATAATTTGTAGACATTAAATAATATATTTTATTTATGACACAAATATGATTCATTAATTACTATAATAGTGAAAAATTAAAATAATTGATATTATAAATACCCAAAAAAATATAATATGAAACTTTTAATGAATTAAACTAATTTTCTAGGATAATATGATATATTAGGATTGATGTAATTTACTTTTTTAGAAGTAATCAATCTGTTATGAGTTTCACAAAAATCAACTATTGAATAGTGTCAAAATTGACATAAAAGAGTTTTTAAAACAAATATTATATTATTAATTGATATTAAATTCCTAAAAATCTAAGGTTCGGCCAAGAGACTTATATAAGGATAGGTTCATCATTAATGGACCACTTGGGGGGTCGCTTGGATGTATATAGTATGTTTATTAACCATATTATATAAAAATACAAAGAGACATTGTAAAAGTGAAACTAATTAACTTAGAGTTAATACTTAAAGATAAGGTTAATATAAGTACCCAATCCTGTCTAAATTCTATTGGTTGAGTGGTTTTCGACCTATCCCCACCTTAACCTTTGAATAATCAACTTTGGAGCCTTTATAAACCGAATATGAATTTATTATAAATTAATATTTCTAACTTTTCCAAAGGTGCCCCTCACCCCTCTTATAAAAGGGCACTCCTCCTTCTCATTTCTTCACACCTTCAAAGCCTTTTGGCTCGGCCAAACTCTGCCCAAATACTCTCCCAACATCCCTCACTACAACCTAGAGGCCTTAGTTTGATCAGAATGCCAACCTAAGGATCCCTTTTGATCAAATCAAAAGGAAGAACCCGAAGAAGAGGTAATGATTTCACCACCCTTCTCCAAGTTCATTTCTTCTTCCACTTATTCTTCCTTTGTTCTTACCATTCTAAAATAATAACTCCAGTATTTCACATATACTGTGATGTTATTATAAATATGGTACAATCATATTCAGTATTCTATCCACCCTTTGAATAACATGTCACCATACGTGCGTACGTACGGCTTACCGTCTCCACGTCGTGGTGTAATTGTTATTCAATATAATATTATTTGGATGGGTATAATAATGATGTGTAACTCATGTAAATAATAAATATAACATGTTAATGATTCTGTATATATGATATACCATCCATTTATATATTATTTTAATATCAAAAGAATGATATTGTCGCTCTTGCGTACGTACGGACTACCGTCTCCACGAACGCGATGAGATTCATTCTCCATCGTATCCATTCAAGTATAATTATCATTTGATGATTTAAAAATGATTTTTAAGGACTGGATATCATTCTGGATATGAATAAGATACAACAACCATGGCTTATGTAACAAAACATATAAAAGAAAATGAGTAAGTTAACTCCTGAAACGACGATAATTCTAAGATATTATTAACAAATCAATGTTAAAAGATCATATATGATATCATATTAATATATATGATTCTTGTATAATTTAATAACAACTATTTCACCATTATAGAGGAGGTTAACCTACCCCAACCAAGGAAAAGTACAAGGTAAGGGTTTACTTTACAACCTCTTCATTATCCAAGGTTGTTTATACGTAATAATCTACTGGGATCTCTTTATCATCCACATCCATGTTTCTTAAAAATGCATTTCAAAACATTTTTACTATTTACTATAATATGAGTTAAATTAATTTATACCCTTTTTGACTTTTATAAGTGGTTTATAAAGGAATCTTTCGGTCGTTTTCAAAACAAGATCCTTTTTAACCTTTTCGACAGAATTAAGGTATGAATGTTTTTTTAACTTATACGGCGGGTGCGGCTATTTTCCGCCGTTATAAAATCTTCAAAGCTTCCCTTACAAGCTTATAAAAATATTTTCAAAGAAAATGTTTTATTTTATATGGATCTTAAATTATTTCAAAATAAAAGGAGATATTTTTTTAAAAAGAATTTTGATTTCATCTATGTCAACATCCTTTGATGGATTTTACGATTATTTGAAGTTGATTTATTATGATACAAAACTTCTATATTGTATTGAAGGTTTTGTGATATGTTTGACTATGGATGTGCTATTTTTATACCATTCATAGTTTATGGTGAAAGTATTGACATTTCATATGCTAGTTTTAATATGAATGTTTATGTTATGTTTAAACCTTTTCATATGGGAATGCATTGGACTTAATATGTGACGGGTAGAGCCCGCTATAGCTCCTCGATGCATCGGTAGGTCACATGAGTCAAACTAGTGTCTTGGAACAAGGCCTTGACAAAATCTTATTTGTAGTCTTGGCACGTGGCCTTGGCTATATGGTTATGATAGTCTGGCATTATGCATTCCATCATTATGAAAGTGGTTATTGATTTTTCATGTGATTATTCGATTAGTAGAATAACCATGTGAATAAGTAAATGGAATTATTTCATTTCATTTATGCCATACTATGTTGAAAGTTCAAGTTTTAAAGGCTTTTGTTTTAGTTATACATTGCCTTAAATGTTTATTCTTATTTATGAAAGTTTCCGCTATATTGTTATCCTTACTGGGCATTTGAGCTCACCCCTTTTCTATGTTTTATTTTTCCCAGGAAGTGAAGAAGTAAATTATGAATGACCTGCAGGGATATTATGTGGGGATATGAGTGTGGATTATGGAGACAATATGTTGTTGTAGTAGTTTTTCGTTTAATGATGTAATGTAAACCTTATGAATATATCTAGTGTTTCCAAGGCTACTAAACCAATCGGTCTTTCGAGATTTGATCTTTCTTGTGATCATGCCAATGTTACGAAGTAATGCACTGACTCTGGGCAGCTGGGGTCGGGGCGTTACAGTTGGTATCAGAGGAAGTTTAGTACAAACCTTGGAAGCTAGATTTAGATAAACTCTGATTAGTGCACGTAGACCTAAGATTAACTTTGAGGATTAGTATAGAAGAACTTCCTAGAATTTTGGTATTGTAGAGATTTTGTGAGTTTTCCGAGCAATACATCCCTGTCTGGATACGAGCAGGTAGAGGCGGCTCTGGCACAGATGTACCTAGGGGTAAAACCCGAAAACACCGCTTTGAGCTAGACTCGAACGAGAACTGGTGCACGACAACGGGCCTTGCTGCACTCTTGGTTACGACACTCCCGGGGGATATGCTTAGGATAACTCTCATTTTCATTACAAATCATTTTGAAGGGATTATGAGTATATACTTCCTCAAAGAAAACATTCTTATGATTATGGATTATATCCATAAATAGTTCAATTTATGTTAAGTGTTTTATAAGTATGGGATTATGTATTTTGATTCATAAACTGATCTAGTGTATGCCATTGTTTAGAAATGGCGCCCAGTAGAAGGAATGAGAACTCCAGAAATGCACATGATCCAAAGAGAAGGAAGGATCATATCTTTCATGGTCTTAAGCTAGAATTTATAAGAGAAATAGTCTCCCATGTATTATCATCATATGAAGAAATAATATCATGTGTTGATAAGATAAGTAAAGAGTTTACTGAGTCCTATGGCTTTGAAGGGAAGCAAGAGAAGAAAAGGATGGAAGAGAGAAAGATGGATAAAAGTAAGAGGGAAAAGAATAATTTTCCCATATGTGGTTACAGTGGAAAGAAACACCCTGGAACTTGCCTGAAAGGAATGGGAGTTTGTTATAAGTGTGGAGGAAAAGGGCACAAAGTACGTGACTGCAAGGGTAATAAAATGGTTTCAAATGTACAATGCTTCATTTGCAAGGAGTTTGGACACTACACGAACCTATGTCCCAGTCATCAGACTATGCCGCAAATGATGTTATTGGATAATAATCATGTTATGATACTACCACAGATGAAGAGGGATGATTAGAGTTCTTATGTTGATTATGTCAATTGAATGTTGTATCAACAATGTACTTGTTATAACAATTATGGAGTATATAAGGATTGTACTGCAGTACTATTTCATTAAGGACTTGAGATTGTGTGGAACAAAGAAAAGTGACTCATTAGCATGATAGATTTTTGGAAAATATATGGTTGAGAGAATGATAAACCATAATATAGTTCTGATACTGAGGTAGTGATTTTGGAATAATATGTGATTGTTTTGGATAAATTATATTGGATATTCTTGACTACCTTGGAACTGATTAATGATTTGTATATTCCATCATTGTTGGGGTTTAAAACTTTTTTGGATTAATGAAGTATATCAAGCATTCTATATGGAATAAGGGAGAATGAATGTAATCAATAAGGAATATGGTAATAAATGATGAAGGTATTCATATGCTATTACTGGGTAAAAAGGATCTATATTATGTTTACCTTCCTTATGAATGTTGGACTGTGAGTTTGGACAGAAGTATTTTGGATAGTTCTAGTTTGGATTATTTTGGATTGCCATAAAAGGACAACCCGGAGGTCGGGCGACAACCCGTCGCGTCCGGCAAGGCTGCGAGACTTGAACCCGCAACCAAAGGGCGACAAGGGTGTATCACCTACCACTATCCCATGAGATGTCCTGGATTAAATAAAGTAGTTTTTTTAAAAGATCTGGTAGATGAATTATAAATTCGTTTATTTTGGAACCCTCTATGAATTGTATAAATATAATTTTTTTTACGAGTGAAAGATGAGTTTTGGTAGAAATTTATTAATGGATAAAACTCTAATTATAAACTAAGTATATCTCCTTATGATCTTAGCCAATCTCATAAATAAATTCATCATCATTAATAAAAGGAGCTTAGAACAAAAATATTGTCCTAGATGGTACCTTAAATCATCACTAATTTATGGCTTTGGGATTGTTGGCCTTTTCATAGCCATGTTCTCTACCACTCTCCATCAGATAATTGATGGCTAGATTTTTCTTCCATATCCATATTTTCTTACATGGAACCCTAGTATGTGTTATTTTCAGTAATCTTCATACTTTCCACTCTTTATTTTAAATAGAGGCCTCATTAATTCATTTTTCGATGTGGGATTTCAACTAAGATATTTTGAAACGTCAAAAATGTGTTATCCTAATACCCTATGTTTTGTTGAACCGATGGTATTTCAAATCATCATAGATTGATGAATTTAAGGACCTCAATTATACACTTGTTTGTGATTGATGACCTCAATCACTACCTATAAATATTTATGTTTTTCCTCCGATTATATGTCTCTAATTTCCACCAATGTTCTCCTAATCGAGATCATAATTTGGTGGTGACCCTTTGATTTCTCTTTTCCTCATATTAAGACTAAATTTTAGTAACCCAATTTCCGATGTGGGTTTTTCCACAAATATATTTTCTACTTTCAACCTTTTATTTTTGAAGAACAATTTCAAATTGCGTGGACGCAATTTATTGAAGGAGGGGAGAATGTAACACCCCAAGATTTCATAGTGTGTTATTTCTTCAAAATAATTCAATAACTTGCACTACACGCAACACTGAGTTCAATTTCACCATGACTTACCAAAAAAAAAGCCATTAAAAGAGGTCATGAATAGTATTAACTAAAATTTAAACTTTATATAATCCTTATAATTTTAGAATCCATATTATGAGTTTCTTAGTCATAATGCAAGAACAGATTCATTTTTAGTATTGCTCTTTTATCAACTTTTGATAGTGAAACATTTTTAAATACAATATTTTAAACTTTTTGACTAAATGGAGACATCAAAAAATGTAAAATGAAACATCCCAATCTTACACGGTACGCTTTCCTTTGAATAAAACAGTAGCGTGTGTTGTACGCAACTTCGAGTTCTAACACACCGTAACCAATCAAACTAGCTGTTATGAATAGTAATACCTACTTTTTGAAGTTATATATATTTTATATTTTAAAATGGACTTCATTTTTGGATTCGGAATATCAAATTTAGCCTAAGGTGAAATTTTGGTACTTTTCGGATAACTTTCATATTTTGATGAATAGTGAAAATTACTAAATTTTAATTAAAAACAACTTTTTAAATCAAAATAATTAATAGTAATAAATTCTGAATTTGAGTGGTTTTAAACTATATTTAGAATATATTTTTACTATTTAATATAATTTTGGTCATTGGACATAATATTACAATTAAACCGAACATAAACAAGTGTCAATCTTTTGATAGTTATTATCTCTTAAAAACACGCTTTTTGTTTTGACAGCGGGAATTAATTTTAAATTAATTTCTGCCACTTCTGTGTTTTGAATTTAGGAAAATGGATTCCATATTTTGAATCATGATGTTCAAATTGTGTAAATAGGTAACTTTTATTTTTAGACATTTTGAATTATTACTGCGGTAAATATTTTATTTACCATGGTTAAGGGTAAATCCGGTAAATAAGGGTTAAAAAATAATATTATAATAATACTAAATTACCCTACAACGTGTCTTAACCCTATTGGTTGATACATGGTCGACCATGGTCATCTTTGTGTCAATTTTGGGACCCCATGGATCCACTTGTAAGTGATAATGACACTTTATTTTAATTAAGTCAAAATGAATACAAAAATGACACAAGCATATATCTTTTAGAAAAACAATTGTTACATAGGGTTATATAAGTTTGATTTTAGATTATAAATATTCATTAGAAAGATAAAACGATTTCCTACATAATGATATTTTATTTATAATTTTTAGACATTAAATAATTTATTTTATTTATGACACAAATATGATGCAGTAATTACTATAATAGTGAAAAATTAAAATAATTGATATTATAAATACCCAAAAAAATATAATATGAAACTTTTAATTAATTAAACTAATTTTCTAGGATAATATGATATATGTGGATTGATTTAATTGACTTTGTTCGAAGTAATAAATCTGTTATGAGTTTCAAAAAAATCAACTATTGAATAGTGTCAAAATTGACATAAAAGAGTTTTTAAAACAAATATTATATTATTAATTGATATTAAATTCCTAAAAATATAAGGTTCGGCCAAGAGACTTATATAAGGATCGGTTCATCATTAATGGACCACTTGAGGGTCGCTTGGATGTATATAGTAAGTTTATTAACCATATTATATAAAAATACACAGAGACATTGTAAAAGTGAAACTTATTAACTTAGAGTTAATACTTAAAGATAAGGATAATATTAGTATCCAAAACTGTCTAAATTCTATTGGTTGAGTGGTTTTCGACCTATCCCCACCTTAACCTTTGAATAATCAACTTTGGAGCCTTTAGAAACCGAATATGAATTTATTATAAATTAATATTTCTAACTTTTCCAAAGGTGCCCCTCACCCCTCTTATAAAAGGGTACTCCTCCTTCTCATTTCTTCACACCTTCAAAGCCTTTTGGCTCGGCCATACTCTGCCCAAATACTCTCCCAACATCCCTCACTACATCCTAGAGGCCTTAGTTTAATCAGAAAGCCAACCTAAGGAGCCCTTTTTATCAAATCAAAAGGAAGAACCCGAAGAAGAGGTAATGATTTCACCACCCTTCTCCAAGTTCATTTCTTCTTCCACTTCTTCTTCCTTTGTTCTTACCATTCTAAAATAATAACTCCAGTATCTCACATATACTGTAATGTTATTATAAATATGGTACAATCATATTCAGTATTCTATCCACCCTTTGAATAACATGTCACCATACGTGCGTACGTACGGCTTACCGTCTCCACGTCGTGGTGTAATTGTTATTCAATATAATATTATTTGGATGGGTATAATAATGATGTGTAACTCATGTAAATAATAAATATAACATGTTAATGATTCTGTATATATGATATACCATCCATTTATATATTATTTTAATATCAAAAGAATGATATTGTCGCTCGTGCGTACGTACGGACTACCGTCTCCACGAACGCGATGAGATTCATTATCCATCGTATCCATTCAAGTATAATTATCATTTGATGATTTAAAAATGATGTTTAAGGACTGGATATCATTCTGGATATGAATAAGATACAACAACCATGGCTTATGTAACAAAACATATAAAAGAAAATGAGTAAGTTAACTCCCGAAACGACGATAATTCTAAGATAATATTAACAAATCAATGTTAAAAGATCATATATGATATCATATTATTATATATGATTCTTGTATAATTTAATAACAACTATTTCACCATTATACAGGAGGTTATCCTACCCCAAACAAGGAAAAGTACAAGGTAAGGGTTTACTTTACAACCTCTTCATTATCCAAGGTTGTTTATACGTAATAATCTACTGGGATCTCTTTATCATCCACATCCATGTTTCTTAAAAATGCATTTCAAAACATTTTTACTATTTACTAGAATATGAGTTAAATTCATTTATACCCTTTTTGACTTTTATATGTGGTTTATAAAGGAATCTTTCGGTTGTTTTCAAAACAAGGTCCTTTTTAACCTTTTCGACAGAATTAAGGTAAGAATGTTTTTTTAACTTATACGGCGGGTGCGGCTATTTTCCGCCGTTATAAAATCTTCAAAGCTTTCCTTACAAGATTATAAGAATATTTTCAAAGAAAATGTTTTATTTTATATGGATCTTAAATTATTTCAATATAAAATGTGATATTTCTTTAAAAAGAATTTTGATTTCATCTATGTCAACATCCTTGGATGGATTTTAAGATTATTTGAAGTTGATTTATTATGATACAAAACTTCTATATTGTATTGAAGGTTTTGTGATATGTTGGACTGTGGATGTGCTATTTTTATACCATTCATAGTTTATGGTGAAAGTATTGACATTTCGTATGCTAGTTTTAATACTAATGTTTATGTTATGTTTAAACCTTTTCATATGGGAATGCATTGGACTTAATATGTGACGGTTGGAGCCCGCTATAGCTCCTCGATGCATCGGTAGGTCTCATGAGACAAACTAGTGACTTGGCACAAGGCCTTGACAAAATCTTATTTTTAGTCTTGGCACGAGGCCTTGGCTATATGGTTATGATAGTCTGGCATTATGCATTCCATCATTATGAAAGTGGTTATTGATTTTTCATGTGATTATTCGATTAGTAGAATAACCATGTGAATAAGTAAATGGCATTATTTCATTTCATTTATGCCATACTATGTTGAAGGTTCAAGTTTTAAAGGCTTTTGTTTTAGTTATACATTGCCTTAAATGTTTATTCTTATTTAGGAAAGTTTCTGCTATATTGTTATCCTTACTGGGCATTTGAGCTCACCCCTTTTCTATGTTTTATTTTTCCCAGGAAGTGAAGAAGTAAATTATGAATGACCTGCAGGGATATTATGTGGGGATATGAGTGTGGATTATGGAGACAATATGTTGTTGTAGTAGTTTTTCGTTTAATGATGTAATGTAAACCTTATGAATATATCTAGTGTTTCCAAGGCTACTAAACCAATCGGTCTTTCGAGATTTGATCTTTCTTGTGATCATGCAAATGTTACGAAGTAATGCACCGACTCTGGGAAGCTAGGGTCGGGGAGTTACATAATATTTTAAGTGGAGATAGATTCGTGGGGAGACTCGAATAACATTGCCAGAGTGGAAATTTACATTAACATGAACTTCTTCTGTAAGAGATTTCATTTTAGATTCACTAATTGATTCTTGGATCATGATTGGTCAAGATAAAAAACCCCAGTGTTTCTACCACCATCCCAATCTCTGAAAAAGGGGCATCATATATCATGATTTTACTAGTTTAGGAAATCATTTCTCTCTTCATCATTAATTATTCTTTATCATTTCTACTTAAAAATTACAACATAAAATATTGCAGTGATTATAGTTTTCAACTGTCATATTAACTAATGGTCATATCTGACCAATGCAAAAAAACGAGGTTATCTTAATGGATAAATTTCAATTTATGCACATTTCATTATAAAACATAATTTGTTTTTTATGGAACAATATTAGACACATATTATGAGGAAAAATATCATTTAAAATGTTTCGGCCATTATATTCATCATCCCTTATCAAATTTCATCCCAAAAAATTCATATTTTTATCTAAGTTGAAAATAGGTGTGGGTAATTATGTCTCATAACCTCCTATGGTTCCCACATCAAATATTCATTTATATGGATCATGCACAAAAATTTGATTAGGTATTTAGTCATGATGGGTAGAAACATTCCTCTACAGTCCAAGATATCCTCCGACTATTCCTCACATGATCAGTCATGTTCCAGTTGCACCACCTCCGGATTCAATACCTGTGAAGGGTTAGGTATATAATTCCATAAAATAGATACATGGAATGAATCATGTACATGAGCTATATTTAGTATAATTTTAATACAACAGGTCAGTTCTCCTATGAAATCAAGGATTTTATAGGGGCCAATGTACCTTGGGTCAGGCTTCCCTTTCTTAAAAAACACATGATCCTCCTTTGTGTATTTGAATGACTTTTTTCCACAAACACCAATATTCATGTCCCCTTGATAGTATTCAATATATATATTCTCCAAAATCAATGAATCCATTATGTTTTATTGGATATAATGAATCTTTTCTATCATTTCATTCACAAGATTAGGCCCAAGAAGAATTCTCTCACCAACATCATCCCAACATGTAGGAGTAATACATCAATTTCTATATATAGTTTCAATATGTTATATTTGAAAACTGGAATGGAATATGTTGATGTATTAAAACACAAATAATGGAATATTTTGATCCCATCCTCCATTAAATTTAATTGAGAATGTTCTCAGCAATTCCTCGAGTGTCTATATAGACCTTTTAGACTATCAGTTAGTTTGGGGTGATTGGGCTTCCTGAAATTCAAGCAGTATTTATAGCATCATGAATACTTCTCAAAAATATTGATGTGAAATTTGGATCATGATCTGAAACAATAGAAATTGGTACCCTATACAACCGCACCACATCCTTTAAATAAGTCTTGACAAGTTGCATAAGAGGTAAATCTTCATGAACAATGATGAAATGGGTAGTCTTGTTTAGATGGTTCACCATAAGTGAGATCAAATTTTTTATTTTGGATGATCTCCAGATACTAGTGAAAAAATCCACAGTGATACTATCCCACTTCCACATTGGTATGTGAAGTGGTTATAAAAAACATTTAAGAATTTTTCTCATTAACATCACTTGTTGAGACACCAATCACCTTATATTGTATTTGTAAATCTCAATTTTCATGTTATCCAGCCAATACTGATCATGAATATACATATAAAGTTTATTGATTACATTATTTTTATATAAATTAGATCTATGAGATTCATCCATAATGTCCTTTATTTCTGGAATAGACGCCACACATAGCCTTATACAAAATTTTGGTAAACCTTATTCATCAATATTGAACTCAGGCAACATCCCATTCTTCACAAAATCTATCTTCATTTGTAGCAAGGAATTTGTTATTTAATATTTATTTATCTTATCATATAATGATGGTTTGGAAATAATGTTAGAGGGGATTTATGACTTCCCTTCCCTTATTATTCCAATGTCTAGTTTTACTAGGTATTTGATCAAATGATCTCATGGAATGCCCATCATTTCATGTAAAATATTATATTTCCTACATAATGAATTAGTGGATATTTTTTCTCTTCCAGGGTGATGATGAATTAAACATTCAGAGTGTCTATGATGTTACAACCATCTCCTTTGTCTCAAGTTCAATTAATTTTTAATGAATTTATACTTACAACATTAGTGTGCTATGTATATATTATATTTATCCTTATAAATATAGTGACTCCATATTTTTATATAATAAGTAACCCCAAAAATCTCTAAGTCATATATTATGTAATTATTCTCCTGATACATTAACTGTTCAGATACATAATCAATCACCTTGTCATTTTTCGTGAGGAAACACCCAAGACCTTTCATAGATGAATGAGTAAAAATAAGGAATATTTATCCGATAGAGGGTGGGGTTAACACAAGTTAAGTTACTAGTATCTTCATCATCTATTGGAGAAATTCGTCACATTCCGTTGTATATATGAACTTGAACACTTTTTTAGATAATATGGTTAGTGGATTGGAATGGCATGAAACGTTTATCAAAAACCTCTTATATTATCCTTCTAAACCGAGGAACCTATGAATCATAGTTATTTTTATATGATCAATAAACTAATCCACAACCATTTTCTTAGAAGGTTCAACTAGGATTCCATTTTGGTACAATGATACCTAAGAAAGAAACTTATTTTAACAAAAATTCACAATATAAAAACTTTCCATATAGTATATCCTTCCTCAAATTTTGTAATATTACCCTTATATGATCTTTATTATCATCATTATTTTTGGAATATATATTAATTTCATCAATAAAAACTACCATGAATTTATCAATGTATGATTAATGACTCTGTTCATAAAAACCTTAAATATATTAGGTGAATTATTCAAGATGAAGGGCATAACAACAAACACATAATGCACGTATATTGATCAAAAAGGTAGTATTTGGAATAATTTAGTTCTCATCACCCTCTATTGATGATGAAAAGATTGAAGATCAATCTTGGAGAATAATTTTTCCCTTAAAAGCAGGTCAAATAATTCATCAGTCCATGTAAGAGGGTACATTTTCTTAAGGGTGATCTAGTTAAGTTCTATATAATCATTTCATATATTCCTTGGTTCATCGTTATTTTACATAATGAGAAATTTTTTTCCCAATGAGACACACTTGTTAAGACAAACCCCTAATCCAAAAGATCTTGATGTTGTTTCTTTAAATCCTCTATATCCACATTTTTTTTATACAAGTTATATGATATTGGGATGGATCCAAGTATGATTTTAGTAGATAAACCTTCCTCTCTTTCCGGAGGAGGCCCATGTAACTCTTTAGGTAATATTTCATTGTATTATTAAATGACTAGGGAATTTTATATTACTATAATTTCATTTCCATATTTGTATTCACTGATATTTTCTATAAATAAGTCAAGGGGTGGTGATTCAG
Organism: Viscum album; assembly: GCA_963277665.1. Taxonomy (NCBI): domain Eukaryota; kingdom Viridiplantae; phylum Streptophyta; class Magnoliopsida; order Santalales; family Viscaceae; genus Viscum; species Viscum album. The sequence continues at coordinate 604,623,553 of OY728123.1, forward strand.
GAAATATTAGTGTTCAGAATATATCAAATTTAAAAAAAACTCCTTGTATTCCATTCAAGACTACTAAGATATACTTTCTTCTATAGTTGATATTATTATTATACATTGAGAGAATTACATCCCCAGTATAGTGTCAAATTCTATCATGGGACTGAAAAATAGATTGTCTATGATATTTTACTCACTAAAGTGAATACTACAATCTTTATACATTTTTGATTCTAGGATAATCCCTCTAACAGTAATTAATGATAAATCTACATTTATAAGTCTAGGGATTGATTCTATGTTTTTTGAAAATTAGGATGAAATAAAGGAATGTGTATAACCTAAATTTAATGATGTAATTTATAGATATGATAGAACAATGAGTGTACCTATGAACACATCATTTGGATCTTCAAATTCATCCAACATGATTGAAAATGATTGTCCCTGATATTTTATCCCTTGACAAGATTAATGGTGATTCCCCTAAATAATTATTTTATTTGGAAAGTGATTGTAAAAGTTACCGAGTGGTACAGGCTTAAAAAATTTGATATAAGGAAATTCTTACAGAATCATCCCTTTTTCATTAGTGTTGATAAAATGAGGCTTCACCTCAATATGATAGTTCCATGAAATATAGACATCTCTAGCACACTTGTATTATTTGTCACTCACTATCAAAAAGTTCCCCAAATGATTCTTTCAACATTTTTTTCATGTGGTATGTTTCACAATATTTCCTCCACTAATATTATATATTTTCCTCCCTAATATTGTATCCATTCATATCTTCATTTAATTTGATCTATGGGGCTACTAAATCTCTCCAAACTCTAGTTCAACCTTCAACTCACTTTGCACTATCTCTTTACAAATATTATTGTCTCAATTTCCTACATTATTATTTAGATGTGTTATATGTAGACTAAAGAATCTATAAAATTTCCATTAGGATCTCTGAAAAATATAGTGGTGTAATGAGAATGTATTTTAATTTTAATCTCAAATATTCACTCATTTTAGTTTTCCTTCTAATTCAGCTCTATGAATTTCATCTCCATTTTTGTTCTCATCAAAAAATAAAAATAATTTTTTGAAAAATGATCCCTGTAAATATTCCCAACCCATATCATCAATCTCTTTTCTTGAATTAATGTCTTAATAATTTTCCACCACTGATCAGGTTTTACCTACAAGCGGTACACCTCCAGGGAGACTTTATCTACTTACAAATAATGGAGTTGATAAAATATTTTTCTATAAAGATTTTCTATTATTTCGAAATTTAAGGGTGTGTAGATCCACTAATGAAAGGTGTTCATCGATGTATAAAGTATTAAATGTAAAGTTTTTACCTTCGAGCTGAATATGGTGTCTTCACTTGATTCAAGTGATTACTCATAATTCAGATTAATTTATTCATCATTCTCATGATGTTTTCCATTATACATTCCATCAAAGGGATATTAGTGCATGATACCTTTCATTCACCATTTATATGTATCCTCATATATTCCACCATATTTTAAAATAATAAAATCCTAGTGTGAAATTTGATTCTTTTAATAATTTTTTAATTTTAATTATATTTTCATGTCATAAAACATCATTCTTAAATATGTTATTATTTATCAATAATTACATTAAACAAAAATCATTCATAATGGTTTCTAAAAAATTAGAATAACCAAACATATAAACTAGTATATTTAAACTATAAGTGCATAAAGGCCTATTTTCATGAACTAGTTCCAATTAAATTCTATCTCAATAGGTTGTTTTGGGTTTTACCCCTATATACAACTAATATAAAGAAATATCCACTTGTTTGTACCTATAAAGATATTTCATTTATTAGAAACCAATTACTTAATACATCCCCAATATATTAGTATGATTACCTTTGTTTAGAATTTTATATAGAATTATTCTTAATGTGATGAAATACAAATTTCTAAAAATTACTAAACTAGCCTATGATACAAACTATGCAATACATCTTTTTTATTAAGAAAAATTTCATTACATTGTATATGAATATGATCTTTTAAATTTTACATTCATAGGGGATGGTACATAATACCAGAATATTAAAAAGTATCTACTAGTACACATATACAAGTTCATTATGTGTTCGTCCAAATTACACTTACTACATTCATATCCTGGGGAGATACATCAATGTAAAGTGTGTGCATAAAACATAGTAAGTGAATGAAAGGGAAAATAGTTTACATGAGGCCACGATAAATTTAAATCATAGCATGAGGAATATCATAAAGGAATGAGAATGATAAAAAGGGAATATAATGATAATAATATCATGGAACATAACATGTAAATTTTGTTAAAACATTTAATATATACATTCATAAGCATATAAATATGGGGTTTTACTGAGATCTCATAATAATTACCAATTTTATTCACCAAGGAATCCTAAAACATGTCATCACTAGAGATTAAATTATTTACCCAATACATTAAAGCAATGTCAAGTAAAATCATAAAATTTATTAATTAATTTTATATACATAGATAATATTTAAAATTTTCATAAATAACCATTGGGAAATAAATTAATTGAGTCTGATTCAAAAAATCATGGAGACATAAAATGTTCTTAAAGACAAGATTGTTATGAAATTTTTATCCCACAGAAAGGGAATGAGGGTTTCACATATGGTAATAATAGAGTAAAATAAACTATTTTTATATCTAGGTGAACACCATAGAAAAGAATGAGCTTTGTTTATTCAGAAAAAGGAAAATAAAAGTGAATTTCTAGAGGAGAAAAGATAAATTTTTAGATGTAAAATTTTCAACATAGTAGCTATAAAATGTAGTTTTATAAAACAATAAAATTTGAGGGAACAAGGGTATACCATTCAAAAAGTAATCTTATTATAGTAATGGGATAATTTAATGTTATTCGAATATTTTAGTATGTAATTTTGAATGCATACCACATAAAGAGGGAACCTGAACGGAAATAGAAGTGAATAATTCACTTACATTATAGACTTGTTCCTAAAAATTGAGTATTTGGTACTTATGGGATTAAGAACACATTGGGAGGACTCAATGGGAGATGAACCAACCATATCTCAATGGAGTATGGATTGGAAGTGAATATAAATGGAGAAATGGCTGGATATTTATAGATAAATTGGAATATTTGTTTATTAATTTCCAAATATAGGCTATGGAAACCATGGTTGTTGAAAATTAAAAACCATGGGATTTCAGTTGGTATTTGCCCATTTTTTGAACACATAGGTCATATTTTATGTTAATTTATTCCACAAGAAACGATCATCATTTTGAATTAGTTCTTTTGAAATTGAAAAATACAGTTTCCGAAAAAATAATGATATTTATATTAATGTTTCCATTTTATTCTTTGGAAAGTAAATTATCAGTATGAAATTTAATTAAAATCTATTAAACTACATGATATAAATCAGATAAAAAATTGTAGTCTGATTACTATTGTTAATTATTCATTACCTCATTATGATATAATTATGAACTTTTTAAACATACTGAAAAAACTCACAGTATAGTTTTACTATTGATGAAAAAAATTATTTTAGATCAATCTCACAAATTCTCCCGAATATAAATTTGGCATGATGATTTCCAAAATGATATTTATTTTATCTGAATTGTTTACTAAATATAACAAAAATAATATTTAAATATTGAAATCATTGTATATTAAAAATAACAGAGGATTGATAATGCGAACTAAAATTTCTGACACTTGAAATAAAATAAAATAAATTTGCCCTTTACATTTATATAAAACTTATTATCATATAATTTCATTTAAATAATTATTATTTATAATATCATTGTTTATTATAAATATTAATATATTTTTTTAAATGTATAATTTATATTCATAAAATAAATTTATCAAATTACATCACAATTGAATTAAAGAAAACTATTCATAAAAAAGAATTGATAGAACCCTAAATATATTAAAAAAAATTGAATTACCCATTATGTAACTATGGCCTTTATAGATAACACTTATAACACCCTCATATGACCTAAGGGTATGAATGGTAATAGTGATATATTCATGGGGCGGCTTGACTAACATTGACCGGGGGTTATTTCCCCAAACATGAACTTTTATCATATGATATTTTTTCTAGCTTCACTTGTTGATGCTTGGATTAGGATTGGTTAAGGGTAATACATAATGATGCTACCTCTCTACAACGATCTTAACAACGGTCATCATATGACATGAGTCTACCAGTTGGGGATATGTTTTTTCCTTTATATATTCATTATTACTTATCATTTCATCTAATAAATTATAACACAAATATTATTTCCAATAGTGTAGTTTCAATTGGTCATAATGACAAATGTTTATACTGACCAACGTTCTTATTTGACTGATGATAAAAAAATGGTTGAATCATGATGGTTAAATTTCACATTATAATTATTTCATTACTATATAGATTTGTTTTTGTAATGTATGATACAATATAAACCACATTTTCCTAGGAAACTAATATCATTTAAAAATTTCAGGTTAATAGAGTGTATATATTCCAAAGATGATAGTTTTTCATCAAACTTTTATGGATTAATTCCAAAGATTATTTCAAAAAAATTGGAATCTTTCGTCTTCTTACAAATACATATTACAGTTCTAACAATATCATTCACAATTGTAATGATGACACAAACATAATCATACTCACACATTTTTGGATCTTCATAATTCAACCTCTAAATTTGTAAATTTACCTTCTACAAAATTGTATTACCTTAGTAAATGTATTTCAACTTCTCCAATATAACATTACAAGTTAGAATTCCATAAACACTATGGAATTCATGTTCATAAGGTGATTATATTAATGAATTATTTGTGGTTACATGATTCTACAAATTATTCAAATCCATAGATGAAAAATGAACATTTTCAATAATATGAAGAAATATATCTATATCATCTTCAAATACATCATACTCAGGATTCATAAGATTAAAAAAAAATATCATTCCAGAAATTATAAATTTTTTCATCAATGACATTAATCCCATTAATGTTATTAAAATTAAAATTATCTACAAAAAATTAGCTTCAAAACATCATTCATGAGTAAAGAAAGGGAACCATAAATTTGATACCTATTAAAAATGCCCAACCGGGAATAGTATAATGAGTGAGATGGGGTGGGTTTTAATTAGTGACTCCATTTATTTTTATATAACATTATTTTATAACATCCTTCACCTCATATTAAATATTAATCAGAGTGATACAACCATAACATTCACCCATCCACCGGAACACTAGTCTTTTCATGTTTTACTATTCAAAAAGAGTAAAGAGTACTTATCAGGGATTGGAAATTATCTAGTAAAAAACAATCAACTATAAAACAATCTTTTTGTGTGGATACAGAAATTAAGAAATACACTTACACTTGTGCAACACTATGGTCAATAAAACAGTGTATGTGCTTCTTCTATAACAAATGACGTAAAACCTTTTATAAAAATATTAGATACCATCACAATTATGTTCAAAACATGTCACTGTTCTTCTTCAACAACATCAAAAAAATTATTTTTTCAAAACAGGATTCTTCACTTTCCTACCCAACATCTGGTAGAAATAACTCTTTTTGACAATTTATGAAAATGTTCTCTGATGCTTCGTTTGACTCTTTAGTCTAATTATTAAGTCCATAAGACTAATATAGATAGATATTAAGGAAAAAAATTTAAATCACTTAATTCAATCCCCTGAAATAATCATATGAAATCTTGGTAATATCTTTAAAAAACATGTTCACTATATATTTCATACACTTATTTTGTCCGTAAAATGTTCTTCATGAAAATAAATCTGAAAACCGTATTCTCGAAAATATGACTTAAAACATCATTTCTCTCGTTATCTCACACATGTGAACTATTTCAACGTACATTTTACTTTTACTTATAATTATAGGTTCACCAGTAGTGGAATTAGGAAGAAACCAATAATATTTTCCCACTAAACCAAATTCCAGAAACTCAAATTTCACATACATTTCAGTGCTAATCATCTATTCAATGTTATTATCTAAACTTTTAGAAATATCCCACAACATCATCCTTGTTTTTATATCACAACTGTTTGTTATTCCTATAAAATTATTGATTTAAATAAAAAATATTAATGATTTAATACATCCCATTTTGATGATGTAGACCAACTGAATCATTGAAACTATTCTCCCATTATCATCATTACTACTAAAATGAAAGTAGGACTTTTTCAAAAATCCTCAGTAGTTGATTTATAACATTTAAAAAAAATTATTTGGGAAGAAATATACATACCGAAAAAAACTTCACCTGTTAATGTAATGAAACTGATGACTTATCGATGGTAGTAAGCCTCTTATTGATCAATATCTATTTCCATTCGACAGATCAATGTCACATTTTATTAGAATAATCTGGAACCAATTGAAAACATTCATAACTTATTGTTTTTTCCAACTGAAAAAACACTCTTGAGACCATAAATTGATGCTTCGATGAAAATGGTGGACTATATTGTTGTACATCATCAGATTTATCTATCTCTAACAACAATCATATTCATTGATATCAAAAACATAATAAATCATTCTAGACTCCAAAATAACCCTACATTCCGCATTAGATACTAAAAAAATTTCTAATGTATTAGTGTCATAATCTTCTCCTATGGATATATGGCCAACCATTTTTATGGATTAGTATCGATAATATCATCTTTAAAATCATCAATAACTCATTATTTATCATTTTGATTGGTTCATTTGGTGGATCAGACTATATGATGGATCATCGAGTTCGATGTATTTGTCCATCCATAGAAGTAAAAAATCAACGACTATATCCAAATGAAACATCATAGTAAAAAAATATTTGTAGAATCTGATACTTCCTTTTCCAATGATATGAGATAGTAAGGCATTGTCATCATATTATAGTTTCTTCTATAAGATCTTCTAGAATACTGAATACTTCATGATGTTGCAATTAATTTTATTTAAATGGAATCATCATAAAAAATTATAAATTTCTAAAAATTCTTATAATTTCATCACCTTTTGTCTTTTTATTAGAAAATAAAAATTATTTTCTATCATCTAAAATACATGGACAACTTTTCTCTACATTTATTTCACAATGTATTGATCTAATGTTTTTATATAACAAATTATGTTGAGAAATTAAAAAAATTAAAATCATTATATATATAGAATAAATTGAGATAAATTTATACTATAATTCTGCTTCTCACATCGATCAAAAAAATTATTCCCAGCACAGTGAGTGTCCAAAGAAAAAACTTCTTCTAGGAAAAATTTTCAATATAGAATCATATTCTGATGTACATTTTTATGAACATTGAATTTGTTCATTTAATTTTGGTACTCCATAGTCTTATCACAAACACTGAAATAGTGAATTTATTTTTCATAATGAATGAAAAATAAATAACAAAGACAGACTACTTCTTTAGGGATCTAAAACCACATTCGATCAATTTGGTCACAATATAAGGAAAAAAAGGGAACAAATATTTTTTAGTGATTTTCATAGTGTAATATATCTTATTATAAATCAAGTTTCTCATTCATGGATTAATAATAATGATCTAAAATGTCACATTAAGAGGATTATTTTATTCAATAGAATATTTTATATATAAAAGTTTTGTGGGAGGGTAATTATAATTAATATGATTATAAATTTCATCATCTTGGAATGTATAAGGTGGTGTTATGCCTCAATGGGTCTTAGATGAATGGTATGTGATCAAAATAACACCAATATTGTGAAAATTAAAGAGATATATATTGGTTATTTGAAGATGGATGATTTGAATTATTAAAAAATTATCTAATTATGATATTTTTTAGAATACTATTTCGTGGATAGAACACATTGAGTGATGAATTAATGAGTTCATCTAGAGCAGTAGTGTTCTAATCATGATGGAGACAAGATAAAATCATAAGATCAGTGATAGTTCATTTTTAGACGGTATAATGAAATCTGATGAATGGTTTGAGGTAGTTTGATGATGGATTTATAGTTTCAAATGTAATTAATATTTTATTTGTATAACTAATTTATTTATAAGTCTATGATTAAGGATTTTTTGGGTAATATTCAAACTTTTAATAGAGAAATTATTTTCCTGATTTCTATTACCCACCCCACTAGAGCCCAAATTTATTGGTAGTGATGATTTGTGTTACCCATCAATCTCACCAATAATTGGAAATTAGTTAATGATTAATACCATATTTTACTGTTACACATATAGGAGGAATTGATTTAAAAATTCTTTAGAAAATAAAGAAAAACCACAAATAAAATCCATTTATAAATATAAGTTATAGAAATTCTCTTAGATAAATTATTTCTATTTTTTAACATAGATGACATAATTATAAAAATGTATGAAAATTCGTTGATAACTCAACTCCTTCTACCTAAATAATGGTATTACCAATCTTTTCTGATCTGTCTCATAAAAAAACTCATGAAAGCCTTATTGGGGTTAGCACTACGGTTTACTCAGCAAGATCATAATTTTATAATGTTTATCCATTTGAAATAAAATATTCAAGATATAAATATGTGAAACCAACAAAACAATGGATATTATTCAATCAAGGATATGTTTTACAAAAAATTATTAATCCATGGAAATGTATAACATATAAGGATATTACATTAACATTTATTTACTTTATTTTGAGAGACAAAATACTTTATCGAAAAATTTATTCATTAACCATTGAGGGAAATATAATTATAATATAATAATTAAAAGGTCGTAAAAACATTACAACCTATCATACATGTATGATCAATGTTCATTCATACCCAGTTGGTCGAAAGTTTGTAGGATAACCAAAAAAATAAATCAATAAGTAGAGAATTTGATATAAATGTTACCGACACATCATTCCACATCACTGTTGATTTTTTTATCATCAATTCTGAATAATATACGTATTGTGACCTTGATATCAAAATATATGTATCTTCCATGTCCTTATTGGACATTTCTTTATTCATTATACCCCACATGTAGAAATGTTAGAAACCTAGGGCCTCAATGACCCATATTCCCATAATTCCAATTAATATGATCAAAACCTATCATATTAAATACCACCTCAAAAAATATGTAATCACTCTATCCATATATAAATAATATTTAATATTCAAACAAAATTTAAATAGAAGTGAAAAATAAATAATCAGTACATAATACATGATACCACTAAAACTGTCCTATTTCATACAGCGATGAAAGGATTATCCCCACTGATAAGAATATTTCATCACATATACATTTAATAACTCCATTAAGAATCAGTTATTGGATAATATTAATAAAATATGAAACACACATTCAATTACATAATTATTTATCACATTAATAAATTGACCCACACTTGTATTACCATCCTTTTTATTCAATTCAGAATCTAAGAATATTAAACAACCCATTATATTATATATCATATCTTATTATCCCTAAAACACACCAAACAATAAATTAACCATAAAACTATACAAGTGCATATAATCATTTTGGTACCCGAAAGATAGCACTCTCTGAACATAACACAGTGATAATCAAACCCCAGTACCAAAACAACGCCATCACTCTAAAAAAATCATACACTTATTTGTTGTAATGGGAAATATCATAGAACCTATATTTTAGAAAAACCAACAACAATACTCTTTAACGATTTATTAGAAAAAATATTTTAAAGATCTTTTATATTATATGTATTCATAAAAAATAAAAAACTACCTCTATAAGTAATGACAATTTATTAGTTAACAATTACCATACAAAAATAGGATAGAAAAACAATCCTTTCCCATCTATGAATCCTAACTATACTTATAATACATCTAAATATTAATATAAAGGGTATAATATTCTAATTATAAACAAACAACAACCCTACCTTTAAAAAAGAGAAAATGAATTGAAATGAATAAAATAAAAATAAGTGGAACCCTTACTTTTTAGGTAGCCACATTACATAACATAAATCATTATTTGTCTAAATCAATTTTAATTCAAAATTACTTTCCTATTCATATTTTCGTTCTCAATATATCCTCAATAAAATCGATTTAATTTCTATATTTTTCTATTAACACTTGTTTTCAATTTTCACACATGTTTATATACAATGTTATTAATTACAATATAGTAACATATATATATATATATATATAAATGTAAAAAATCAAGACATTAATATGAAATAAATATGGAGTTAATCATAATTAAAAACATTTCAAATTTTTTTTCATTATAAATTTCTCATTTTTATTAAAAATGTGATTCATAAGTAACTAGAGAACACTAGAATTTTAGAATAGAAATAAATGAAAAAAAATAAGAATCCAAATATTCAGGGAATAAATAATATGAAAAAAAAAGATAAAACAAAAAACCGACAGACCAAGACCCAATAGATGGGTCAAATAAATGAATAGAAGGAGAATAATAATATTATTCACCTAGAATAAAAAAACATAACTGAGATCATGGTAGAATTAAGATTTTAAAATGTATAAAGTAAATAGAAACCCTTTCCCCACGACCGAACCATCAATTCCATGATCAATGGTAGTGTATATGCATACCATTCTGTTAGATAGTTTTTTGAAATTATTTAATGATAGGATATCAATATTAGGACAAGTAAAAAAATGAATCAGGTCTTACAGAGTTCATTGGTAGGGTTCCAATCAAAGGGAACATGTTTAGTGGATCTAAATTAAATGTATTCAAATGATTATATTAATTGGGGAAAACAATATAGTGGATTAAATATAAAAAACAATAACATAGAATATATCAAATTATATCAATCTAACAATTTATTTCATATTATAGAATAATGTCTTATAAATACACTAACATAATGGAAATGATCACATACAAATTGAGATGAACAATGTCAAGAAACAATATATAAGTGTGATGATTTCACAAACATTTAATGACTCATCCAACACTACACCATCAACTATAAATATCTAAAAACAATATAAATCATTAATCCAACTATTCTGGGAAGAAATAAGTGTATAAAAAAAATAAATAATGAAAAAGGGACTATAAATGAAGAAGGAATTTAACATATGAATAATAAAGTCCTAAATATCCCATGGAAACTATAGAAAAAAAGAAGTAATACCAAGACCATCTAGAGTTTGGGAACAAATAGAAATAAAAAAAAGTGGATTTAGAACACTATATTTTACAATTAATATGGGAAAAACCATGTTATGACATGGAATGAATTTGTCACCCATAATTAACATATATCCAAATATCATGATACAATCTTCTTATGTAGATCCCCCTTTTCTCACCATAAATGGCATTTTAATTTCTGATAATAAAGTGGTTTAGGTCTTGTATAATGATATCATGGTACAATATAAGACTTATTTTCATACTAATGGACTATGATATTTAGATTCTAGCTAGGGAACTTCATTTTGAGTTCATTATTATCATGAGAGGGTGGAAAATGAAATTGCTCTTAAATATCAAGGATTCCTGTCGATTTGATGTTACAAAAAAATTTATTTGATATATATATTAATTATCACGATTTAAATCTCTATATTAATTGAATTTATATAATTTATACTAGGTTCTAGTGGTGTAACCCTTATGAATTATGTAACAATATATGGTAACCATCATCTAATGGTCACTATGATACATATTGGTTAATCTATGTTATATATGGACACATTTGAGTCAATTTTTTTGTATATTTAAGGGTCATTAAAGATTATATAGTGAAATTAAATGGTTAATATAGAATATATTGTAATTCAAAATGATTAGAAAAAAAAATATAGTGATACTTAATGGTTTCTCTATATTTATGTGTGAATCTCAACTTTTCCAAAAAAAATGAATGTCCTACTAAAATTTACATATACCTCTAGTGAAATTGATATATTTGTGTATCATTAATACATAATGGTTAATCATTTTGTATGGGTGTATTCTAACAATAACATAAATTGACTGTAATAGTGAAACACATGAAACTATCGAACTAACATATCTTATAGTGGAATTTTTAAAATCACAATAACTCTTATAGAACATAAAGAATATAATGTAGCTATTTATGAATATATGTCCCTTAAATCAAATACCACTAAACTATTTATCAAAATATATAATCAAAATAAACCTAAAAGAATGTAAATGATTCCATCGAAAGGATATAACAACTTTTACATTAAAATTAAATTACTTTTAAACAATTCACATACTCGTGAATCCAAACCAGACCCATGATAAGAAAATCCAAATGATTAATAGTCATGGAGAGATACCACACAAAAAAGGGTTTATAATCAAACTTATCTTTCAAAGGGTTGGGTTATGACTCCAAACCACTTCCAATAAGATGAAATATTGAAATTTCACAACCAATGGATATACCTATCAAACAATAACATCTTTATATAGGAAAAAAATATGGGAAAACCCACCTTGAATTACAATTTACTTCACAATAATTACTTTATTGAGGTCAAAAATGTTATAAAATATAAAACCCCTAACAATATACCCCATTTAAAAAATCTATAAACCTTTTACCAAACAACCCATAGATTCACAATGAGAATGAATTAACTTTTTCTATAAAATTCACTCAGTGAATAAATGAAAATGGGTTCAAAATAAAAAATTGTGGTTTTAGTGAAAGTAATAGGATCAATAAGATTGAAAATTCTTATCCTCCAAAGTCACAAAAAAATACACTTCGAAGAATTAGTATCATTAGGACCTATTGAAATCATAATGAGGATGTAACGATCAATGTTTTGAACAAAATGAATATTCAGAGGTATATAAGCATTTTCTTTATTGAACATGATAAATTATTAAATGGGAAATTGAATGTTATTATGAATGTTATAAAACTTCTATATTATGTTTTAGGACTTGGGTAATGTTATGAGATGTTTCTCAGATAGATCACGGTGTTTCTAGGAAATCCTTACCAAGAAAAATCATGTTTTATGGGACCTGCAAATGGCGCACAGTTTGGCTGAAACCTTGTGGCCCATAACAGAAAACTATAAATCTTATTGTATTTTGGAAGTGACTGTGACATGATATTCACAAGGATTTCAAAACTATGTGTCAATCCCACATTCTTGGTGTATTTTGGCAGTATCTAGGAATTGTTCACTGCATTTTTGGTCAATAGATTCTAATCCATGCGGCCATACCATGCTGGGTGCCCGAGCATCTTAGTAATGTTCGCAAGATTAGAACACTATTTTATAAACCATGTGTCCCAAACCATGGATGATTAAATGTATTAAAAATATAATTTAGTTAAAATAAATTAAAATTAATATTGAAACAAAAGATATCCCTCACGTATCCACCCACATACGAGATACAACCCCACCTGTGGGCTCCCATTTGATGTGAAATGAATCTCTCTTTCTCTATCATTTCTCCCTATCTGGATTCTGGATTCTCCCAATTCATTCACAAATTTCACTAGATATCAATAGTAATTATTTCTCCCCTTCTCATCCCTCACTATACCATTTCTTATATTGGTCATCGTATTTCCATTCGGACGAACTTAAAGTTAAGATAATATCAGTTTTTTTTGTTTATTCTGATGTTAGGAGGTGTGAAGGATCTCTTAGGACCCATTCTTTAGTGTTGCAGTGACCACCATCAAAGGGGAATCAGTTCAGTTTGATTCTTTCATCTTTATCGATTTGGGGAGAGTTTTAACCCAATGATTGTTTTTACCAATTTTATTTAGTGTATATTGGTGGTACTGATTCTCATGATTTTTTGGTAGTTATTTTTGATCAATGATTTAAGGATCATTCATATATACAGAGGTATGAATATATATAATATATTTATTCTATGATCATATTATCTCATGGAAATTGGAATATGTGAATTGGGATAAGGACCTATATATATATATATGAATGTATTTGTGTGAATGTAAATGCTAGTTTTGAGTAGTTGCTGCCAAATATATCTAGTGCCAGTGTAGTTTGGCATGGCCTTCTACCTGAGGTAGGATCCATATCATTACCAATTAATTCAAGTATGTTTTAAATTTCATATATTTTACTTCTTAATTAAGAATTATTATATTGAACTTCATTTCTATAATAAGTCATTTGATTGTGGTACTAGGTGTTTACTTGATAATAAAGGTCATAATTTTATAATAAAACCCCTACAATGGAGGCGAACTCTATTCATTATAAAAAATAGGAAGTATAATTATATGCTTGCCTTCTATATTTCCATGGTTATTTTCTTATTCATTAATGTTAGGTTTGGTATAAAACATTTCTAGAACAAGGCCATTACAACTATTCCAAAATGTGTTTCCACTTTATGGTCAACCACATGTGGACCAGAACACTTAATTAGTTTTGAGATAACATTTGAATGAAATTTCTATTGGGGAAGTGTTTTCCTTTAAAAGGATTGACCATTTCCCTTGTATCTTTAATTAATTTTCCATTTTCATAAAATTTGAATGGGATTTCCTCGAATAGTTTGGATTATACTAGGTGGTATGTTTCCATTTAAAAGTATTAAATTGGTAAATACTTATGGTTTTTTAGAAAAATGGTCCCTATATATATTAATATTGTACACATTCATTAATTCCTTAGGAAATGTATCTTTTGAAATGAAATGTTTAAATGGAATTAAACATTGTTAAAAGAACACCTGTGTGGTTATATATCATTTGTCATTAATTTTGGTCATGTTTATATTTTATATTGAGTTATATATATATATATATATATTTATGGGTTGGAGGATGTTTTACCCCATTCTAGTTATAAAAATGATTATGGGTGGGAGGCATTTTTACCCCTTTCGAGTGATATAAATATTTTTCGGTGGGAGGTAGTTTTACCCCATTCCAGTTATTTAATTACTTATTGGTTAGAAGAAGTTTTAACTCATTCAGTTATAGATATTTTTGTGGGTGGGATGCATTAATAACCCATTCCATTTATGATATCCTTACATCTAATGCATGAAGTCCAAGAGGTTGTAACAGATCTTGGACATAGGTTAGGTGTAGACCACGAGAGATCCCCTAGAATTGAATGGTAGTGATACGTCTTGATCCACCCCAACATAATTCAAATTCATTGAGGCCATGAGACTACAATGGTTATTTAACATGGGTTAGGGGTAAACCATGAGAGCTCCCTTAGAATTGGATAGTGGTGGTATGTGTTGATCCAACCTAACATATATCTATACCTCTCACTATATTTACACATATACTATATAGATACATCACATGTTCCGAAATATTACCCATGGGCTGAATTAGATAACACTATCTATTTTCCCTTAGGAACATGAAAGAGTGTTTATTTATTATTTCATTTTTTGGTTATTCTACAATACCTAGAAAATGTATAATTTTTATTTTATTGGATTAGACTAGGCACATCCAATTCAGACCTTTTGAGATTTTATCTCACACTCAACTCAGAAACAATTGGTACCAAAGTAGACCATATATTACAGGATGTAGGTTATTTTCGGTATTTCATATACCTGGGTGTTTAGAGAAAAAGGCCATGCTAGATCATAGGATTCTCATGGAGATCACGCATTGGGATTTTTTTCCTCTATAGTTTTTAATGTAGTGTAAATAAATTTGTCTTTTTTTCTTTTTTCAGTTTTGTATATATACAATGTCCTTCCAGAACCTTTTGTATTAAATGGTGTGGGCCATTTTTATTAAATTTTAATTATCTGTCAACCACCTATGTGTCCATTATTTATTGTTATTTACACATGTATACCATTTATCAGTTTGAAAACGAGGGTGTAGTCTCCCCACTATCACCTACTATGACCATTGCTTTTAGCCAACATCCTCTAGCATATTGGGAGACATTCTTCAGTCCCTATGACCCATACGTCTAATGACATGTTCATTTGTAAGCATGGCCAAGATGTTACAATGTGTTAGAAGAGATTAATTTTTTATTTTTTCATACTTTTTATTCTTGATAGACATGAGCCATGGAATTCAAGGCATGTGATTAATAGTCACACCAAGGAATGATCACCCCACATTTGAGAAATAACCATGTTTCCATGGGTGGGAATTCCTTCTCATAATGTTTGCTATTAAATTTGAAATTGATTTGACTAAAATTATTGGTTTCATTTATACTAATCATTGAATTGTGTAATTTATGGTATTTTTACCGATGTCTTTATTTTTTATGGATGCTTCATTGCATGAAACATCATAGGCACATATAAATTCATATACGATGCATAGTTCCATTCCATGTAGTTTCATTTATGGTTTTCCTGATGATTTGAGTTTTTTTTATTATTCCATTCTTCCTACTTATATAGAGTTTTTTTTAATTTACAACATTTGATTGTGCTTAATCACCTATGCTTATTTTTTTATATCTTGTGACATCATTCCATTAATATGTTGATATGTAATTAGTTCCATGGGATAAATTTATTTGTGGAAATTATGATGGAATCCTATATACAGTTATAATATGTATGGGTGCATTATGGCTAGGAAAAGGTTTCCCATATAATCAATCCATTATAAAAGTCAATAGAAATTAATATACTAGAGTAAATCAGTTTTGACTAAAAGAATCCAAATTCCAAAATATAATGTGTATGCGAACATTAAAGGATGGTAGGTGGCCACCAATATGATTGGAACATCGTATTTAAGAATTTATATTCTGATATGGGTTTTGTTTCAATTAAATGGATCCATTATTAAATCACTGAAGTGTAAGTGTGCTTCCTGAATTGGGAAAAGACAACCCACATAAAATGAAAAGGCATGAATCATCTAAATATTATGTAAATGTAAGGTGTGTTTAAATTTTAATATTATGAGAAATAGTAAGTTTCTAAAATTCAACTAGACCCTAGTAGGTAATTTGAGGAATTTTTATTATGATATGACCCATTTTAGTTCTTGAAACATTAATATTTTGGACTCTCCTATTGGCATGCATTCTTGATGAGACTAGGTTGGTTAAAATAAGACACTATAAGGTCACCGTATTTGTTGAAAAGAAATTTTTTCTCCAAATTCATAACAAATACCTGATGTCAATATATATTTATCATGGAAAGTGATGTTTGAAATAAATTGTTATTTTTCTATGGGATGTTGGTTAAAAATAAAGTACTGTGAGTTATTTTATTGAAAAAAAGTACCTGATGTTTAGATTAAATTTTTAAAGGATTAAATATTACATGTGATGAAATATAATGGGAATGTAAATTGAACCTGTAGTGGATTCCCCTATTTATAACCCTCTTGTATGGGTGGATAATGTTTCTCATTGAGTTGTCTTACAATATAAGAATGAGTGTTTTCTATAGGCATTCTTATACATTTTGTAATGGCTTTGATGAACAAATTCTAAGCGAGTGACTTCTGTTTTGTGTGGCCTAATGATAAGATCAATGCTTTTACTTCATAAAGGGATAGGCCATTGTATTTACCACAATTGGAGATTCAGTTACTTTCTAATCCTGCGAGTTTCTTGATGTTTGTTGTTGTTCGTGTGTCATTTCCCATTGCAATACATTCCATTTATAAATTACTCCTTTGTTCGGATGGGTCATCAGTCATTCATTAAATATTATATCAATGTGAGCATCAAGGAATTCTCAGATTTAGATTTTTATACATTCCTCAGGCATGGTTAGAATCCTATTTGGATTTTTAACCCCATTACTTTTCTCTAATTGTGGATTACTTGACACTTCATTGTCCATGTGACATGTTGTATAAGGTAGTTCAACATTGGGTTAAATCTCATGTACTATTAAGTATGGTATCGGGTCATCTACTAGTAGAGTAACATGATCATTAAGGGATAAATTGTTTCCAAATTTCATAGGAATGTTTCTATAGATACTTGATATTTTTGACATGAAAGTCTATTTGGTTTGGTATTCTTGTATGCTTTGACATAGTGGACATGGCTCAGTGGAGTGTCACATGTTACTTATTTTTTAATTTGGTATGAGAACAATTATGAGTGGCCAGTTTTATATTCCATGTGACGAGTAAAATCCTATGGTGGGGATCATCATTTCAGATCTAGTTAATGTTTCTTTCCTAGAAGAAGAAGCACATCCTAATAGGACCATTGATAAAGGGTCTATTTTCTCAAATACCTTTGAGTCATTATAGTTATTAATAATGTCAGTGCCTTTGGAAAGAGGCTTATGATATGATTACAAGATGATGTCTCTAGGTAACAAGATCACGTAATACATGTTTCTATGTTTTGGTTGGAGAAGAGTGTTGATTCAAGTTTTAAATAGCATGAGTGACACATTTTTAAATGGATGCGTAAGGGTGCATTTGGGGTTCGAGAGTGAAACATGAAAGTTGGAATAAAGAATCACGACCACTGTATATTGGTTGATGTGTTATTTGTTCCTTAATAAATATTATGGATGACAGGTTCTAATGTGTTATGTTTGTAATGATTTACTTTTTGAACCGGATTAACATGAGAAGTTTTTTTGAACAATTAGTTTACTTTATGGGTTGAATTACAATACATGCTTTAGAATGAGATTCAGATTTTTTAAAGACATAAAACTAATGTTATTGGACTTTTGTAAAATCTAGATAGGTTTCAAGGTTGGATCAAGGTTAATTGGGAGTGGCAGATGTGAAAAATTCATGTTTTGACAAACCTACATTGGGTGCACGGTTTGTCTGAAATCGTGTAATCCATAGCATGAGATTGTGTGGCTCACTGTAGGAGGACAGAGACAGTCACATAAACTATTCCCATTTTTCCAAACCATATGACTATCATAAATTGTTATTGTCTTTAGTATGTAGCTAATAATTGTTCATCTCATAGTTGGTTCATAGTTTCAAAAAATTATAGCCCGCCCATGTAGGGTGAGCCACTTTCCTAGTAAAGGGTCTATGATTTGCGTAAACCATGTCGTTAGACCATGTGTCCCAGACCAATAAAAATAAAATATATTAAAATTATTTTAAATAAAATTAAAACAAAAAATATCCCTCACATATCCTCCCTCATACGCGAGTTCACCCCCGTTCGATCCCTTTGACAAGAAAGTGCCCCCTTTCTCAATTCCCTCTTCAGTCGACATTTTCTCTTGGTTTCTTCAAATATATCGCTTTTTGTCATGTGGTAAATAAATCCACACCATTATCCTCCTAATATTAATCTATTTTGGGTTTATGTTACTATATTTACATAATAATGGACCAATGGTAACAATTTACATGGTATTTTTGTGATTTATTCCGATGTTAGGTAGTGAAAAGGGTCTCTTGTGAATTCTTCATTAGTGTTATCGAAACTGGTACTGAAGGAGAAGTGCTTCAGCTCAATTCAATTCCCCATCATCATTTTAGGGTGAGTGTTAAACCCTCTATTTGATTTTCCCTATTTAATCTTTGTTCTTTTGTGGTACGGATTCTGAATAATTGTTTATATTGGGCTTTGATCAATGATTTAGGTCTCACACACATATACTTTACTGTGTATATATAAAATATGTATTCCATGAAAATATTCCCTCATGTAATGGGTAATATGAGCATTGTGTAATGGATATATATATATATATATATATTTGTGTGTGAAGGTGAACATTCATCAAGATAAAATTTAAGAATTAGATTTCAATTCTAGAATACTATATTTACATGCTTATTCATTGATGTCATTTTTTGTACATATGATCACTACATCATGACTCTTACGATTATTCCTAAATGAGATACCCTTTAATGGTCAAACACTTATATCCCTAAATAGCTAATTTGTTTTGGATTAACCTTTGAATTCAAAAACCCATTAGGAACATAAATCCTTTAAATGAATTGACCCTGACCCAGGCATACAGAATTAGGTTTCCATTTTATCAGAAAATTGAGTGGGATGAACCTGAATTGTCTATATAATACTAAATGACATGATTCCATTGAAATATATTAAATAATTAAGTTATTATTGTTGTTTTTTAGAGAATTGAAACCTATGGATAGTAAAAATACTCACATTCATTCAGTCCTTATGAAATGCGTCATTTGGGATGTAATGTATTAATACAATTGATCATTGTTTAAGGAACACGTTAGGGATTATAACTCATGTGTTATGTAATGTGCATGACCTCACCCTGGGAAATTTTAAAGCCACGATTATATGAAATGAGATATATTTACTTATGATCAAATTATTATTTGTGAACATGCTTATATTGTATATTGAGTTACCTGTGTATGTTCACGCATGGGGTCAGTTTTACCCCATCTCAGTTATATAAATATTTATGGGTTCGAGGCCGGGATACACCATACTTATTATATAAATGTTTATGGGTATGAGGTAGTTCTACCACATTCAATTTATATAGATCATTATTGGTGGGTCACAGTTTTTCCCCATGCTAGTTATATATATGTTTAATTGTGGGAGTAATTCATAACTCACGACATTAATGATCATGATATATGTAATTCGTAATTCCATGAAGTATTTATGGTATCTTGGATCTATGTAAGGGTAGACCATGAGAGATCCCATGTAATTTTGTGGTGGTGGTATGTTTTGATCCACCACAATATATATCAAATCCATAATGAACAATATAATATAGGGGATCATGGACCTGGGTTAGGGGAATCTCGTGATAGCACCCATAGAATTGGGCGGTGGTGGTATGTCCCAATCCACCACAACACATATCAATATATATATATATATATGATATGATCAGACATATCATTCATGGTCTAAATCTGATATCACATACTATGTGTCCCTTAAGAACCTGGGTAGGTGTTTATTTATTCTTTGAATTTTGTTGTTATTCTTCAATACCTACACAATGTAAACTTTGTATTATATTAGATCATGATAGACCCCATGGGTGCCGAACTACTATTATTTTATCTCACAATTTTCTTTTGTACCCTTGGTAACCGAGTGGACTATATATTGTAGGATCTTGGTTGTTTTCATTTTGTCTTGTACTTGGGAGTTAAGATAAAATGACTGAGCTAGATCTTGTGATTATCATAGAGATCACCCATGGGGATTTTCTGCCTTTTCATTATTTTTTTACTATAGTTTAATGCATTTAGTATTGTTTTCTTCATTTTTTTATCATTAACATGTCTTTCATTCACCTTTTTTATAAACTGACACTGACCATTTTTATTAAATTTATATTATATGTCTTTCACTTCTTTGTCATTTATCTATTAATGAATGTTTTATTGATTGTTATTTACACTATTATACAACATTTCACTTTTTAGATGAGGGTATATTCTCCCCACTACCACCTCTTGAGATCCCCACAGCTAGTCTGCAGCCTTAGGTATATGGGGAGACATGCATGAGGACATTTGACCCACAAGTCTGGCTACCAGTTTGACGGTAATCCAATACAATACATTACATATTATTACACATATAATGTCATTAATAATATATCAACATGTTTGACATAGTACACCAAAATCTACTAAAACACTTGGATAATATCCTTTCTTTAACCTTATAATAACTATCCTCTTATGTAGTCTTCATAATACCCAACATAAAGAGCTAATCTCAACCTCTCTAAATATAGAGAAGATTCTTCATAATGCCTACTTTCTAGGATAATAATATCTAAAAAAATTTACCCAATGCCTCATCTATTTCCATGAATACAAATAAATGTTTACCATATATCTATAAATCAAACGATTTAATGTTCAAACAAATGGGTGATCTTGATCTCTTTAACTAGCATGGAAACACCTAACTGGACCAATCATATAGACCAAAATGATTCCCAGAGTTACCCACACTATCATTTATATAATGGTCCCCCATGAGATACTTCATATATATATATATATCCATGAACACACTAATTGTAAAATTATATATGGAAATTCATGATACTATACCTCATGAACCCCTTTTATGTTTCAATTTTAATTTTCCACCATCCTTTAACCACTTTTTAAAATAAGCAAAACAGTAACGCTGAATGAAATTGATATAGGTTCTGTAAGTAAAAAATGGTAATTGGTGAGGGTGAATTAAATTTATTTTTTAAAAATATGATATAAATTTTTTGTGATTAACATTAAAAAACAATTATGATTAAAATAATAAAGTTAATGGTGAGTGATGGGAAATTAAAACATTATTTGTAGTACATTATAAATTTCCAAAATTAAAAGGCAACACCTTGGTAAATGTGTTTCAAAATAGCTCAATAATTTGACCCTATATATTATCTCCAAAAAACGGTTTAGAGTGTTATATTTCACCCTTTCTTTTAATAGAAAACAAATATCTAATGAATATTAAGATTACTATATTTGTTTAAAATAAACCCAGAACCAAAAAAGCCTTTTGATTTAATGCAACCAATTAATGAAGGTATCTCACATTAATGGTGGGGAGAAAAATAATTTAATATGAATAAGATAGAGGTTTGTTTTTATAACCCCTTATAAAATGAATCAACTATATATATGAAAATTATAATAATATGTAGAATTAATATAGAGATAGAGAGTGAGAATAAGGTAGAAGTGGAAGTTTCTGTTTTAGATTACTACATGATAGAAATTTTATTAAAAATTAAAAGTCAAATAAAAAATTAGTATGGTGTTTTTAATCTTATTTTTCAATTTAACAATTTGTAGAATCTTCAAGAACACTTTAACAATCATTTTATTTTTTTATTTAGGATTCATTCATTAGAATGAGTCATAATAGATATTGTAAGATTTATTCAAATCCATTTTTACTCAATTAATATATTTAATATGTGATAGGTATCCAATGGGTCAATCGAAGGATTAAATGATAAAATTTAACATATTTAAGGGAAAAATTAATTACATTCAAATTATGTATCTCCTAACTTCTATAAATTCTAACTCAATTTATGTAATAGTTTTCAACATGAAATTTTGAAACAACCCAAGATTTTATGAGATAGATTATTTTTAATTTATTTGATATCATGTGTTCTACTATACGCCTTGATTACCTTGTGCTCCATGCACCGCCATATTATCATGCAGTATACACAACACTATGCACAGATTTTGTTACACACAATTTCTGGTTCATTTGATACAATTAATGTTATTCAACACTGAGTATTGGAAAGCACTATGATTGGATTATTTCATATGGAACACAAAAGGAAACATGCACTAAACGCAAGATTTACTTCACATGCATTACACGCAAGAGCGACCTTGCTAAATAGATTGAATTATACAAAATAAAGCGATTTACTAAACAATGATATATTGTTAAAATAATATTATGATATATATACTAGAAGTTATGAATATAATTAACCACATTTTGAATTTCATATATCATTAAAATTCATTTAATTAATTTTCTAGAACATGATATAAGAACAAAATTTATTTTTCGAATGTATGAATTTTTTTTAAAAAATGCATTTTTGTATCTATTGGATGGACCACAAATTTCAAATCTTGTTTTTAACATTTTTTAGCATTATATTAGAAAATATAATCATCTTATTTGGATGGAAGACATCAAAATTCACCTTGGTTTAAACTTCAGTACTTTTATGATGAAAATCACATTTTAATGAAGATGGAAAATTCCTATATATTAACTCAAAAAATATGATATTGTCTAATTTATTTATATAGATATATTACATTTATAATTGGTTTTTAAGATTAATTCGATTAGTTTTTTTATTATTTAATCCAATTTTTTGTCACTTTTTGTAATTAACATATAAATTACAGATAAACCCCTGTCAATCATTTGATAGTTTTTACATTTTAAAACCCCTAATTTCTCGTTTTTACAAGGGGAAATAATTTTTAATTAATTTTAGAAACATTTGTGTTTTGAAATTGGAAAAATGGATTCCATATTTAGAGTCATTGGTTAAAAATTATGTTAATTGTATAATTTTTTTTATATTTTGAAAATAAACTATGGTAATTTTTATTTACCACGGTTAAAGGTAAATTGGAAAAATTAGGGTAAAAAATATGATAAAAATAATATTATTACCCTAACACCAACCAAAATAATTTTGGAGGTATTAAATTATACCAATATATCCTAAGGGTTTCAATTCATTCATTCAATTTAATTTTTTCTATGAATGTGATTTAATTATAATATAAACAAAAGAACGGGACATCATGTCACTCTCATATATCATATAAGTATAATAATTTTAGTGTAGTGAAAAACTAGTTAAAACATAGAAAATAAATATTACACCGAAATATAATGAAATTATATATATCTTATGAATTTATTTTTAATTTTTATGGATTAAATAATTACCATTAATTACAACAAAATACTGATGTATAAATTATTTTTATAATAGAAATATCAATTAAATGGTTTTAATACTACTAAAAGAAACATAATATGAAATAATTAATAATCTCCAAAAATTTCCCAGTTTACTATGACTTGATTAAAGTGTTTTAAATATTTTTTTTCTAATTTATCCTATAAGTATATTTTATTTATATTAAAACAAATGAATATTATCAAAATTGACACTTGATATTTTATAAAAATAACATACTATTAAATTATTTAAAAATCAAAAAAATATTTAAATATTAAATAGTGAAATTTATAAGGTCTAAAATTTCATATTGTATTTAATTATGGAAAATTTTCAACTCATAGGTAAATATTTATAAATATTTATTATTTAGAATATTATTAACACAATTACAATAATATAGATTAAATAAGGACAAATAAAAATGATAAGGTTTAAAATAAAATAAAAACTTGTTAAAATTTTATTTTAATAGATTACTATGACCGATCATAATCTTATATTCTAAATAAATGTTTCTGGGACCATTATAAACCGAAAATCATTTTATAATAAATTAATAATTCAGGACTTTCCTAAATTCCCCATCACCATTCATTTAAAAGGGAACTTCACTCTTATTTTAATCACACATCCAAATCCATTTTTCTCAAACAAACCCAAACCAAATCACCTCCCAACATCACTAAATTCATTCTATAGGCCACACATTGGGCATAACTACATCCTAGAGTGACCTATTGTGATAATCAAAAAGTGATACTCGAAATATAGTTAATTTTTTTATCACCACATTAAAAATTATTTCCATCTTATACACCCTCTTCATATGTTGTTTCCATTATGAAGTAGTAAGTCTAGTATGTTATACATGATTATAGGTTATTATAATTTTTTTAAAACCTTATACCTCCTTTTATCCATCCTATGAATAATAATATCACCATGTGAGCGTATGTACGGCTCATCAACCAAACATTGTGGTGTAACTTTATATTCATAAATACATAAATAGGATTGGTATAATTTTATTTATAATGGATAAAAATAATTAATATAACATGATAATTTATCATTATAATTAAAATATCATCCAATTTCAATCCATTTAACCATTATGTGAATGATATCATCACTCTTGCGTACGTATGGAATACCATCTCTATGACACGATGAGATTCACTATCCACATTAACCTTTCCAGAATGATTATAATGCAAATATAATAAATATCCAGGAAATATATTACAAAAGAATTTTACTATATATATATATATATTTCATTTACATTGATCTATTTTATAAGGAAATTGAAACAATGTTCATTTGTATGTATGGCCTATCGTCCCCACGAAAGGTGTATTCCATTTCATTTATCTAATTTTTATACAAAATTTTTATGATGTATAAGTCATTTTTACATTCATTTAATGTAATTAAATCACAATATAAGTAAAAATATCAGGAATAAAAAGTCAAAATACATCTGATAAAGAAAAATATTATTAACCAAAACATTTTTTAACATGTAATTGATAAATAAATATATAATATAAAGTAATAATTGAACTATAAATGATATCATATATATTACTATGGTTATTTTAAAAGGTAATAATTATTTTAATCCAACTATACACGAGTTTCAAAAACTTGTGAATGAAATTAGACATATCGTGGGGGATAATTTTGCAATCACATTACTATCCAAGATTGTTTATTTGTATGTATTTACGAGGATATATTTATTATTAACATCCATGTTTTTGAAATATATAATATAATTTATATTAAGATACTATTTCATAAGTAAATATTACCCATTTTTGATGTTTTATTAAAAGTTATGGAAGGAATAGTAAATTCATTTTCCATATGAGTTACTATTTGAATTTTCTAGAAAGAGTAAGAGAAGAATGTTTTTTTAACTCATATGACATGAATGGATTTTTTCAACTTTATAATGCCTTATTTCCCTGAATCTTCATCTACTCGATTTCAATTTTCTTCAACTAAATTATTTTTTTTAAAATATTTCATCATTTTGAGAAAAAAAATGTATTTGAAGAAGAAAGGATATTTTCCGAAAATAATTATGTTCAAGTGTTTTATAAAAATTAATTTTTATATAAGACGATGATATTTAAATATGGTAATTTATCTATTCCTATTATTACTACGATTGTATTGTGATAATGATGGAATGTTATTTTATATGTATTATGTTATGATGGAATGATTTTCAAGAAAAAAAATTTATTTTTGGGTTCGTCTATGATGAATGATTTATTTTTTTGTGTAACACATAAGAATTATTTCATTTTGGGAGAGGTGTGAAATATATATCCCTCTAATGCATTGGGTAATGATTAATATCTCATAATATATATTTGAATTCAGTAGCATGTAAATCCAGTTTAGTAAACAGGGTTGGAAGGACATGTAAATCCAGATCAATAACACGTGGCAAGAATGGTAGGTAAATCTGGTTCAGAAATAGAATTTCACCACATGGATAGTCTTGGATGGAATTACATGGATACTATAGAAATTATATTATGTTCTAAGTATATTTTCACAATTCAATGTTTTATTCCAATGATATATTTTCATGGTTAGGAATCCTTTATGATCTCTTCTTTATATACTACTATGCTTCATTTCATGACTTGTGATATTAATATTTGAACTCTATGTTCATGATTTTAAATTCTTATGTTTATGGGTTATTTTTTTAACAATGTTTACCATTACTATGGATTTTATGTCACCATTTTTATACTTTCATTTTCCCATGATATATAGAATGGTTTATGTTAGTAAAACAAAGGCGGATGATCTTTGTTAGAGATGTTAAAGATATTTCACCAAGTTAGAATATTATGTTCCATGTTTCCAATGATAGATAAATAATATGGTCATTAGGAATATATCTGGGTAATGTATTATGTATTCCAAAAATTAAATGCAATGTCCATGTACATTGAGCTTTGTTTGTTTCAGTTGGTATCAGAGTGAAGGTTTAGATAACCATTGGAAACTATTATGAGAAAAAATTACAGGCTTCCATAGAGATTTTTCTATAGTATGTCTAGGTATGTACCTAAGGGTAAGTATGACTATAAGATACTATCCTAGAATAATGGAAATGAACAGAAATAACCTATGAATAAATATAATATGTCATATATTTAATTTTCTCCCCCTTGATTATGTTGTTTTCCTTGTATGATTTTAGCCTCACACAGTATTCATTTTTTTGGGGTTTAGAAAATGGATGGAACCCAAATGAATCATGTTAATATTGGATGAGATGAAAAACAAAATTATAGTACTCATGAAAAATGAAATTTTATTGGATATTTAATAAATAATATTGTTTATATGACCCCGAATCTTTTTAGGATTCCAAAAGACCAAATGTGGGAACAACATTCCCATTAATCATTCATAAAGCCACATCCCCCATATTTTAGAGGAATGACCAATCCAATAGTTCCATGGAAATGGATTTTACTACTGAAAATATATATTTTCAATCACTAATATTTATATCGTGAAAATTTAATGTTGGGAACTTATTCCTAGGAAGGTAAGTCAAATTTTTAGTGGAACTTTATCGAGAATATGGGGAAAGAAGATAAAATTGAGTCCATTGATTGAGATGAGTTCAGGAACTTATTTTTCAGTATGTTCCATCCACGAATTCAACATTGAAAAGGGTAGATTTTATATTCCCATATATCTCATGTTTATGATATCAAAATAAGGATCGTATTCATATGAAACTATAAAAAATATAGGGAAAATATGATTAGAGTTTATCTATGCTAAAATCGTGGATGGAAACATAGAGTAAATTGTTTTAAGTGGACTAATAATATATTTATGAATGTGATAGAAGGTCATCGAGAAATTTAATTCCCAATTAAGGGGAATAAACAGAGTGTTTGAATGTTTTAACGTCCCACAAATTTGGGTTAGAAGTGCAAGGAAACGAGGCTTTATACTATCCAATGCCCTAATTGAAGGGTTATGGATGATTATCGACTTCAACAACCTCTTATGGAAAACGTAAAATGGAAAATCACATGCGGTCACTATTGGTTATGTTTATTACTAAACAAAGTGGTTTAATGATTAACTAACTATGTAATGGGATTCCAAAATAGTGTTGTGAAATATAATTTATAGTATTAGAATATCTATGTATTAATCTATAGGGGTTTTCCATAAGTATATGGTACCAGTAACCATGAAAAGTGATTGAATTTTTTTTGAATACAAATGAAATTGCATAATGATGGGATAAAGAGATATTGAAAGGTTTGATAGTATTAACGACCACATGAATGATATAAGTAGAAATTGATGTCATGGTTTGAGTATATAGAATTTCTATTTTTTATGTGTGTGAAATGGGTTAATTTGGAAGAATTAATGTTTTTACTAATGTACAATAGCAATTCCTATTATTTTAATGTTATATGTTTATGGATAGTATATGTTATATTCGGATTGATATTTGTTAGACAAATATATTATGTCACTATCAGTGGACATATTCATATTTTATTCCATGTGCAATAATTTTTATTAATATATATGGAATGACATATCATTCTACTATATGATCTACTATCACTTCAATAGTGAAAAATTCAACTTCATTTTATTAAATAATCGATGATGTGGAAATTGTTCAAGGAAAAAACAACAGTGATATTGTACCAAAATCATGTAAGTATTTATTATCATGCATAATTACTCAGCATTAAGGAAGGGATCATGAAAATAGAAAATTTTCTCTCTGTACTTTCTTTTATAATGAATTAGATGGCCCCGTAAATCATCACATATTTATATATTTCTGCTTGTTAACTATCTCTAAACATTTTTCTCTATCACTATCAATCAAAACACGATGCTTCGATTTTTTTCTTCCATATCCTTGTTTTCACTTCCCATATATGTTCTAATTTTTGGAAACCCATTGATGAGTTAGTTTGGGTAAAAATAATGTTTCTAACATTCCTTTTTAAAATAATGATTTAGTATTACTTTTTATGATGTTGGTTTCCATTAGTGAAAATTTTGAGTAATAATCCTTTTATAACCATGATGAATTTCGAGGGAGAAATTAAATTTAAGGGGGTATAATGTAATATCCCTTGATTTTGTGTGATATATTATTTTCAATTTCATTTATGTCTTCTTTTTTACGCTACACAATGATTATCTTGTGCTATAGGCAACATCGTATTAGCTTGCAGTATACACAACACTATACTTGCCTTGTGTTACAAAAAATTTTAAGTTATTTTGATAGTATTCATTTCACGCAATACTATGTATAAAAAATAAAATTTTTGGATTATGTTATATGAAATACCAAATAAATCATGCTATAAAAGCAACACTAACATGTCTTACATTACAAGCAATGGATACCTTCTTCGATAGCCTACATAGTAAACAATAATGAGTTTCACTAAAAAATTATATATTGTTAAAATATTATTATTGGATATAAAATAACTATTATGAATAATATTAAAAACATAATGAATTTTATATAATTTCAACATTCATCCTGGAATTTTCTAGAATATTAGATAAGAATTAATTCAATTTTTTGGATAAAAGATTAATTTTTTTAAAAAATGTTGTTTTTCTACCTTTTGATGGAACACTAATTTTAAATATATTTTTAACACTTTTATAAATTCTATTTGAAAAAATAACTGTCTATTTTTATGCTGGACATCAAAGTTTACCATGGTCAATTTTCTTGTATTTTTTGAATGAAAATAAAATTTTAATGAATTGTGAAAGATTCTACATTTTTATTCAAAACTGTTTTTGGTTAATTTATTTATACAGTTATATTATCATTTTAATTTTTTAATGTGAAATTAGATTTTATTTTTATTACTTAATAAAATTTTGTTCTTGAGATTTAATTTTACATTTATATTGGACATAAACACATATCAATCTTTTGATAGTTTTTATTTCTTAAAATCCTGCTTTATGGTTTCAACAATAGGAATTAATTTTAAATTATTTACTTAACTTTTTATGTTTTTATTTTTAAAAAATGGATTCAATATTGGGATTCACTATGTAAAAATTATGTTAATAGGATACTTAAATATTTTTGGATAATATGAATAGTAACTACTGTAATTTTTGTTTAACATGGTTAAAGAAAAATAAGGTAAATAACGGTTATAAAATATGATAAAGATAATTAAATTAGCCTAATTACTGAAAAAAATCGTATTTCACGAATTACATTTGTCACGAAATGAATCTGGTTTCCCTTAAAACTGGAATCCCACCAGGCCCGTGGTCAGGCCTAAAGGGAGTTCCTGATCCCCACGGGCTGGTAGAAGTGCATGGGTATCAAAAAATGAAATTTCGGAATTATTTTCCCAAATATAAAAAAAATGAATGCAATAAACCAAATTTGTATTTTTCAAACCAAAACATATTTTCAAAAAAAATAGAATTGAATTTTATAATCTAGAAAAAAAACTCAAAGACTTGAAAAAAGGAACAATGTAAAAATGGACAGCCTATGAAATTTCTCATGGAAAGGGCAACCACATTAAAGACATCTCTATAACACTATGCCATGAAGCACCACTAGAAACAAGAACCACTGGAACTAAAATCATTACCCAATACTATGAAAAAATAATGAAGTCTACATAAACCCTTGAGAGTATGTAGTGTGTGATTCAATGACTAGTAGGATTCCACAACAAAAATACACTATGTGATAATCATTATAAGAAAAAAACCGTGAATTTTATGTAAACAAGAAATGATAGTTACAATTTATAAAAGATGAAACATTAAATAAAAACAGATTTCAAGATGGCTACTTTAAAAGAAATCAACACTTCTAAATAGAATGAAAATTCTAGGGAATTTCTCTAGCCAAAAATATTGCATGCTGATGGTAAGTATAATATATATAATGAGCACATGCAATGGGAAAAAAACCATTGGCACTAGCTTGATGTTGGTACCAGGTAACTTTTCAATGGTGAAATTAACCATACAAATAGCTATTCTCTAACACATGAGCCTATAGTAGGGATCATACCCCTAACCTATTGGTCCCCCAAAAACATCATCATCGTAGTTTAGTTATTGTTGTCATCATCAAACTTTCTATGTGACACATGGGAAAAACACCACACGATCATTAACATAATAGTACACATCCACCCACAGTGATACCAAGGTTTCCACTCTTTTTCTCAAAAACATTCCACAAGATATGAGATACAATTTAAACATGATGATACCACTTCCTAGTCACACACTCAACAAACATCCAACACACATGTCAAATGATATCCTTTTTTGTTCTACTTCATTTTGGAAATCATACCCACACCAAAACACCCCACAACACATTTCACATCTCTTTTACACTTCAAAAAATCCATTATACAATTCTAAAAAACCATTAAAAGATAATACACATAAAATCACACCCCATTCACATTAATTTATAAGATTTTAAAAGTACAATCCTACCAAAATCGTTTGGAAACATAGTTTGGCCTCATACATAAATGAAGAAAACATTTAAAACCATCACAAAACATATCCAAGGAGTGTAACCATGTTTTTCACATAAAATTCTATCTGAAACCCCATTTTAAGACCAAATTCATACCAATATAACATCAAAATATAATTTCCATCCAAATCAACTTTTAATAAAACTATTCCATGAATCATAAAATAAACAAAATGAACATATCATAGAATACAAAACAAAAATATTTATTTTTTACAAAAATGGAACTTATAAACCATCCACTTAACAAATGCAACCAAATATGATTTTCATAGAAAAAATTGGAAGAGAATCATGGTATAAATATAAAACAAGAAATTCTAACTCATCCAATAATGCATACACATGAAATCAACTACCATTTGTGCCAAAAACACTTAACTGTTGTGAGAAACTTCAACATCCCTACTCACCTGCCACAAGTATGTGAAATGAATCCCTAATCAATAATATTTCACCAAATTGACACAAAATTATACCCTATGTATGAACCCTAGCATCTGGACATTGTAGAACCTTAATAAAACTGAATGAAACCCTTGGCAAATTGGTGGAGTATTAGAGGAAACTCACTTAATTGAAAGATCTTGATGAAATTACCCCAAATCCACCCAAGTGTGAGTCTCCAAGTAAGAAAAACTTTCAAGAAGTCTAAATTCATTATTTTTATCTAATTTTTGACTAAAATGGGGTAAAATCTTGATAATTGAATGGTTTATGAAAGAATCAAATATCCTTCTCAAATCAGGGCGATTTGATAATCCTTGAGATGCTTCACTCTAATATGTGCATCAAATGAGATCCAATATAGAGAATTAGAAAACAAGGGATATCCTATGGTTTCTAGATCCAGGTAGGAGGAGTAAATCCAAAAAAAGTGTTATAAAATGAATATGATATGAAATAATTAATATAAAATTTTAAAGAGGAATTTTTCTCATGGGTTGGCCCAACGCATAATTACATCACCCAAACTAAAATAGAAAATGAAATACTAAGGGTTCAAAATGGCTATGGTGGTTTGAAAAGGTCAGTGGATGCCATGTGGGAAGTGAAATTGTGGAAAATGATAAAAATGAAGGATTTATAAAAGAATCAAATTTTGGTTTTAAATATGGAAATAACCTCGTGATTTTGACCAAATCTTGAAAACCCATCCTTTACTACAATAATGCAAAATAAAAACCCTCAACAAAGAAATAATTTAAATTAAATGGAATATTAAAATAATTCATTAATGTGACAATTCACCCCACCATAAATAATTCCTCCCTTGGAAAGCCATAATAAAGAAAGTATCAAAAAAACTAAACACAACCGTAAGAATAAAATGGACTCCTTTTCCATGTTTCACCCAACCCAATAATGCTAAGATATATCTAGTTGATAAATCATGGAAATGATACTCTCAGCAAAAAAATAATACACAACATTCCTGAAATGTTCAAGAACATTAAAACATCATCTGAAAACCAAACACCTCAAACAGAATCCGAAAAAGACTCAAGAAATTAACTAAAACGAACAACAACATCGAACTGGGTTACCACAGTCCCACTACAAAAAAACCATTGGGTGCACTGCAATCCCAACCATTCCCCAAGGATGAATATGGAGGTTAAATATCTCTGAATGAGACAACCTATTACCAATACAATACCAAAAAAACCAAGTTACTAATACAAGGAGGCACAAATGAGATCCCCACCATAAGAGACAACATAAATTTTCATGATACAGAATCATAACAATAACCTGGGGAGGCCCGAACAGACTCTATGACAAAAAGGGTATAATTATATTAGATGTTTCCAAAATATCTTACATGAGGCCCATAGTTGTTCTCCCCAACATAAGAACCAACCATCTAAACCGACTAGAATGATTCAGCACCAAAATACCCAAAAATTTAATTTTTTTACACGACCACACGGTTAGTCCACAATGTTTGGGAAACAATGGGCTTACACTGTGGATTGGTGGTTATTTCACTAAAGGTTTATTATCGGTGTCCCAAACTGATTTACCATAATGAGTATTGTACCAATATGGGGTCGAACGATAATGAAAAGAAATTATTTTTGTCATTCTTAACTAGTTTGTACATGATTCAATTAAGTGTATTGAATTTATAATATATTTTAATGTTTGGATATAATGTTATTGGATTTAATTTTCATTATAAACTTACTTATAGGATATAGGAAAAAAGATGAATTTTGGTTTTGGTGCAAATATGGAGGAAAATGCGTCTGGGTTGTGGATTTTTGAGACGTTGTTTATTAAATAAAATTTCTTATGAGTTAGTATTGTTCTTGATAACCCAAAACATTGGTTTTCAATTGAGACAATGTTCCATCGGTCCAGTAATGTTATTTCTAGAAATAAATAAACTGACGACCCGGTCCGGTAGTCAGTGTTTCATAGTTCATTATTTAGATTAGTCCATTTTTAGTCATTGAATACATCCAAGGATCAATAATATATTCATCGTTATTCTTATTTTGAGTCCCTTAAAATTATGTCCATGGTCAGCAGTAGAATTTCATGTGATAATAATAAATTATTAAAGAAGAATAAGAAAGGATAAATTGAACAAATAGTGTCATAATCACTGATCCAAATTACAAATGTTTTATCCCACACATCACCAACACATTGGGTGTTTAGTTACACATAATAGAAAAGATCAAAATAGAACACTCGATACTTGATGTGGTTATCGCAGAACCTCGGAGGAAAGATGAGTTATGTGGTAGAATGGTGGAATAGCGGAGTAGTGGAATAATGATAGCATGACATTAGGTTAATAGAAACTCTTTCCTTCAGATCCTCAATAAGGATGCCTCAAACTGATGGAAAAGGCCTCTATTTATAGAAAACACAAGTACACGATGTGTATCAAAGGTATACACCATGCTGTCTTTTCAAAAAACATTATTCCATTCTGTTTTCCACCGGTGGGGTCCTAACACTCCAATTTTGACATGGAACATGGAGCCACCTGGTAAGTGGAGGTATAAGATATGTATCACCTCTATACATGGAGAGTACTCTAATTCATCATCCACTAACAACTTCCAAATGGTCCACACAGTGTGTAGATTAGTGTACATGACATGTATTAGTCGAACGACAACATGGGTGTGTAGACATCTACCCAGCCACCAATCTTTTATAGATGATCATACACGGTGTGTATATGATGTACACGGTGTGATCAGGCTTCTTTAAACATGGGAATGTACATGGACTAGACAATTTGTGTATGAGTTTGATTGGACATGGCATGTATATATGTACAGGCTGTGTAATAGGGAATTTTTGCTTAGTTTTCCTCCGGTTCATGTGTTCCACCCGAAACAACCTGATAATGAGCAATATTACCAAAATCAATGTGTCTGTCCACTAAATAGTTCTTATTTTCTGATAATTTTTTTTATTTTAAATAATATATATTTATATTTATACTCAAATTGGGTGTATCAAAATCCCCCCACACATAGTCATTTTCTCACCCTTGAGAAAATCTCAACATCTAATCAAAAGGGACTATATTTTAAAATGATGGAATTCAATTAATCATAAGTGTAAATGATACAGTCATAGGAGAAATTCTAATAGGGTACAAGAAATTTTCAATTCATAAGATATTTTAATCCTGACACATATACAATTTAATTAACTACATTCATCCTCCATTAATAACAATTTTCAACCATTCATGTATTTAATGACACATGATGATATAATTCATCAATAACATAATAAACACCCAAGAAATATTATATCAATGTCATGATCAATAAAATATTTATACACAGTATCCATTGGTTTTCAAGAAATATAGTTCAATAATTCAGAAAATTGATTTCCCAATTTCATGAGGGATTTTTTACATGGTCTAGATATCTTTGTGGCTAAGCGCTGGTTGGTAAAGATGTGAAAAATAAACTCTGGGGATGAAAAATGGTGGCCAAATTCATTAAATAAAACTGCATGATATTCAAAATAATGCTCAATGTAAAATAATCCTCAATAAGCTCTATCAAATTATCTCATCGCCACCTTCTACCTTAGATAGGTAGGGTTCAAAAACCATCATTTGAGTATAAAGTTCCCTTTTCTGTATAATTTTTTTCAAACAAAGGGAACCATATAGAAATTCTATAAATTGGTGTTTGGAATCCTTTTATTCCCAACGGATCAAGAGGCCCTCCACCACACATAATTTCATGATGATTTAAAAAAATCTTCCATGTAGTGCCATTTCCCTTGTTTAAGCTCAAGTGAATGATCATGCAATGTTAACAAGAATTAGTGTTGTAAGTGAAATAGTCTTGTAATATGGTTTCCTATAAAGGTTTTTCATGGTTTATATGGGCATCACATATATCCGTTGTAGTGTAGGTCTCAAAATAAAGTGGTTGATCCATTATAATTCCTCTGTAATTTTAATGTAATTCAAATATTCATCACATTTTACAAAAAATAATGAAAATTATTATAGTCATGTATATTCTAAGAATCTCTCAAGAAAGTGGGTATTATAAGGAATACAAATAAGGGTTTTGAATACCTTTCATTAGTTGAAAAAACAAATAAAGACACAATAATGTCGTGACATGAATATAATTGATTATCCTAATGAATGTAATTATCCATGGATTATATGTTACTATTTAAACTATATCTGCAAACATTTTAAAACCCTTAATCATAGAGATAAGCATGCGACCTTTAAAAAATTACTACATTTAACATTATTATTTATAATTAAGACCAATCAAAATTACTTCGCTTTTTCAAATATATATTCCTATAATGATGTCTCAAAGATGATGGAACGAGAAAAGACTAAGGAGGTCGAGAGACTCTCCCCTACACCTAAAACTATACATGGTCCACCAAATGCCATAGAATGGAGGAAAAGGAAATGTCGGGACAAAAAGGTGGTCTAAGATGAGGGGATGGAATAGAAGAAGTAAAACAAGAAAGAAAAAGAAATCAGAATCCATAAATAAAGTACTCCCTTGTGTTTAGGTGATGTAAGACAAGAAGTGGTGGAGAGGTACAAACCAAAGCATGCTAGAGTACCTGTGACAATCATGGAGAGAGAAAAAAAATCTGCAGTCATTCACAATAGAACACAGGCACAGGATATCACCAATATATATATATATATATATAATGGAAGAAATGTGACCAAAAACATGTTATGTGGTCACCTAAGAAGAGGCATCATCTTGTACATAAGTAGCTGGCAAAGAATAATCAGCATTAGAAGAAGTTTGAGGTGTGGTGGCTGCATCTGGAATAGAAGTTTTTGTTTCTGGAGGTAGAGAGCCCTCGGGTTGTGGTAGTAATGCTTGTGAATGAGTGTCAGTGATGGAGAGATCTCTAAGAAGAGCTGGTATGG
The DNA here is from genome assembly GCA_963277665.1 of Viscum album. Lineage (NCBI taxonomy): Eukaryota > Viridiplantae > Streptophyta > Magnoliopsida > Santalales > Viscaceae > Viscum > Viscum album. Next base: position 604,661,110 of record OY728123.1, read on the forward strand.
GACCTGTAATGAATAAGAGGATAGATTCCACGGCCATGACAGTACCCGAATGTGGTATGGGGGAATCGAGAGGCGTGGAAGGAGAATAAGCCTGTAGTCAAATGGGAATCCCCTGATGTTGTAGAAGCACCTCCACCATCCTCTCAATGCTACCCATACATTGACTAGAGATATTTAGTTACTAAAGGAGATAAACCTTCTGATTATCCACCTGATCTAGGCGGTGATTTATCTTGGCTAGGCGTATATAGATGGGGAAGGTCTTCTGAGGATGCGAATGGGGAAGGGGTAGGGGAGGTACATGAGGGGTAATGGGAAAGGAATATGGGAATGGGGAGAATGTAGAAAGAGGTGGTGAAGGAGGTGATGTTTCCTCGACGGGGAATGTAGGGTCGGTAGGGGGTGGGGCTGGTGCTTGGGGAAGGATGTAAATTCCCTAACATCTGAACCAATCCAATGTGAATGAGCATGAGAAAGACCATCCGCTAGGGAAACCTAACTAGTCTTCTGAATTGGATGGTTAAAAAACCATGAGGTGGTGGGTATGGATGGTGGCGTAGATCCCACCATTAAGGTTTCCATGATGGTTGGTGAACATGGCATAGAAGTATGAGGTGAAAATTTATGGGAGGACCGGGTAGTCTGTTTGGATGACACAGGTGTGGAGATCCATGTCACGGCTAGCCACAAACCCAATATCCCCATAGCTGGGAAATATGGTCGCACTAAAGAACTTATGGGTGAAATGGAGAATAGGATCATCAATAAGTGTACTATTATGGGATGTGGGGTGTAGCGGTTGCTGGTCCCAACAATATCATGCCACAAGGAAATGATCTCAGAATGATTGGGATGGGTCAGGGTGGAAATAGAGGGAGGGATAATGGGATGGGTATAAAAACTGCACCTTTGGCCAAACGATGTAATAATAAGGGAGAATGGTCAACCAACTATCCAAAAGTGGACCACCAGGACAGCATCCCCAGGTGTCTCCAGGTACTCGGGCTGGTTGAACTAAATAGATCTAGCAAAATCCAAAAATAAATCTCAGATAATATCAGTGCTGGCATTAATGATTTTGAGTAATGGCGTGTGCTCAAGGAGATCCTCCAGCTCTCCCCAATTACCCTACTGATATGGTATGATGTAGTCATGATAACAGTTTCTCAATGGGATCGGACAGTGAGAGATGCAACAGACTCTATCGTGTGCCAGGTCTGTAACTGGGAACACCATGCATGATTAGGGTACACCAGCAGGGGCAGGCCTAGGTGGTATAACATTAAAATCTGTCCCTAGTGCCGAATCTGCTATAGTTGTCAAATGCATACTGGATGTAGTATCCAATGAGGGATCACATGTGACTAAGGAGGGATCTGGAGGTGTGGTATCAAGCAGTGTAGAAATGATGGTTCTTAGAGGCTCCATGTGGGGTGTTTGTGGTGTGGAACATGGAAAAGCATCGGCTGAGGCGGTAAGTGGTGGCAATAAGGGAAACAAAGGATGCTAGAACCCAGGGAGGTCTAGAACTTCTATCGTTTTGGTCCGGGGACATATCTGGGGAAAATTTGGCATCTCCCCCTCAGCAGTAGAGGCATGGAACTTCCCATGAGAAGGATCTCCATCTTCCGTAACCTGAAAAAGAAAATAAAACATGAAAAAAGATAAAGATAAGAAAAAGAAAAACAATAAAAGTTGAGAAAAACAAGAAATGTAAAAAGTATACAGCATGTAAACCCAGAGTACACAATGTGTAGTGTAAGAAGGTCAGCCTCCCATGTGCTCTAGGTAGACAAGCTGAGTGGACATACACTGACCAGGGAAGGATACACTACATGTAGAATATAGACACACGGTGTATAGGAAAATAGTTTCCTGGACGTGTGGGTGTTGGACACAAGCTGTCCAAGAGAAATGGTATACACGGCGTGTGCTAAACATGCACGCCGTGTATGAAAATATGGATTTCCTGGCCTTGTAAATGAGGAACCTGAGAAAAATTTCAGCTACAACATAGTGTTTACCGAATAAACACAAAGTGTGTTTTTTAATTTTTAATGAGCTATTCTATACATAATTAAATGACATGGGTTCTTGGTATCGTGCCTATGTACGGTTGAATCCAAATGGTCTGTCGGTCCTCAAATCTACCTAAATGATTCTAAAATGAGTAAATGAAAAGCGGAGATTGTTGTCCCGGAATAGAAGATCGTAATGAAGAAGAGATATTAACAATAAAAACAAAAAAATTTGGGACATCGAATCGGGAATCGGGTGGTCGAAGTGTGTGCGAGGGAAGAAAACTGGAATAGAGGGGGTCGCGCAACATGAGCTCATCCCGGGTCAGGCACGACATTTATATCCTGATTACATGGCATGTACAATAGAATACAGACCGTGTAGTGATTTATTTATTTATACAATATATATTATAATTATTATACTATACTATATAATAATTAATATTAATAATTAAATATATATATATAACTATTTACTGGAAAATAAATATATACACATTATGTATCCGTAGATAAACTCTGTCTGTTCTAAAATTATAAAATAAAAGTACAACCTTTGGTCTATTGCATGGGGTGAGGTTCAAACTGGTGATTGGGCATTTTGAATGGAATCCCTCAATCACTATAGAACAGTTTTTACTACTACTCGTATTTATTACATAAATATAATTAATGTACAAGGAATATACTACACAAGAGAAAGAAAACACATGATGTGTGGGTTTTAAATAGGCAAAAAGGGATGAAGCAAAGATATTATCCATGTTCGAACCAGGGTATTTTGGGTCCAGGGTTGTGACTCTTCCAATCTAACAACTTCACCTGTATGCATTCTTTTATTGTGAAAATAATTTCATTTTATTAATTAAAACATGGCGGACAAGAAGTATATCAAAATACATGGCGTGGGGTTTTTACTATAAAGGAAAAAATGATGGAAATAGAGAGGTTGTCAGGATTCGAACTCAGGTCTTCTAGAACCGGGTTACGACCCTATTCAAAAGATCTATCACCATCTTGGGTTTTATTATATACTAATACATAAATATATATAATATGAAAACACCAAACAATCCATGTAATAAAACACAAGAATAAAATCGAGGAACCCCATGCCGATGGTAGGTTTGGAGGCATTCGAACCCATGCTGGCTTGGATAAAAACTATTGACCACACCATCGACACTGACATCATCCCTAGATATTACCTAGACAATACATATATTTATAATAGTATGAATATAAATTAAATAATAATTAGTACATAGCATGTATATAGGTGGTACACGGTGTGTATCTGCTGGGTTTCCTCCTAGGAAGCACCTTGGTTTTTTGTCATTGGCTCAACTGACAGACCTCTTCTTACGTGAGATGTTTGGTGAAGAGTGTTCCCACTGGGTCTTCTATGAGATGGTATGTATTCAACCGATGTTCGTTCACCTTGAGCGGTTTACCATCCTCTCCAGAAATTTCCACCGCTCCATGATTGGTTGCACATATTACTCGGAATGGTCTCAACCATAATGTCTTTAGGTTTCCTAGAAATAATCTACGACGAGAGTTAAAAAGAAGTACCTGATCACTGGGTTGGAAAGATATTTTTGAAATCATCCAGTCGAGTATTTCTCTCTACTTATCCTTATACAGTTGTTTGTTATCATAGGCCTCCAATTGGATTTAATCATGTTACGATAGTTGGAACTTACACTTCTCTTCAGCTACCTTCAGATCCAAATTCTGGGATTTGACGGCCTAGTAAGCATTATGCTCCAACACTACTTATAGATAGAATAACTTTCCATAGATGAGGCGGAATAGGGAAATCAATAGTGGTGTCTTGAAAGAAGTCTGATATTCCCACAAATCATCATCTAGCTTCTTGGAAAAGTCATTCCTTCATGTTTTTACCATCTTCTCTATAATCAGCTTGATCTCACAGTTGGATAGTTCCACGTGTCCATAGGACTGGGGATAATAAGGCGTCCCCATATAATGCTTCATGTCGTATTTCTACAGTACTCTATTCATCAATGTGTTGTCAAAGGGGGTCCCTCTGTCACTAATTTTTACACAGGTAATGTCAAACCTGCTAAAAATGTGTTTCTATTAAACTCTCATGACCACCTTGGTCGTGTCGTGTGTTGTAGCAATATATTCTAGCAACATGGAGATGTAGTCAGTGTAAACCAGGATGTAATTTCTCCCGAAATATGGGGGATATGGCCCCATGAAATATTTTTCTAGACATTAAAGATATCAACTTTAGTGATGGGGTGCTGGGAATCTCAGATATACGCCCCCATTACCTGTTCATTGAAATCGATCACAATGAGAAATAAAGGATTGGTCATCATTATCCAAGGAGGGCTAGAAAAAAACCATAATGCAAGATCATTTATATAGTACGGTATGGCTCATGATATCCCCCAACTTTTGATGTGTGAATGAATTCCAAGACTCCATGAACATTAGTTTTTGGGATGCAAAAATGGATCAACCCAACTCCACAAGATCAAAATAGGAGAGGATCTTCCTAGAAGTATCTCTTTACATCAAAGAGAAACCTTTTACTCTGATTGAAGGAGTGGTTGGGGTCGATGGTACCTATATCCAAAAAATTATCAATATTAACATACTAGGTTCTAGGTGATTCTCTGACTAAAAAAGGTTCTCATTAGGAAACCCACCCTAATATCTCTATCTTTCTCCATGTGCAAAAGTTGCAGCTCCAAGAGTGAGAGATGATATGAAACAACATTATCGCTACCTTTATTCTCTCAGATCTCCAAAGAATATTATTTTTGGAGGAGTATCCATCAAACCAGTCTTGGCTTCACATCCTTCTTGTTCAGTAGATATTTGAGTGCTACATAGTTAGTATAAAAAATGACATTATATAACTCTAAGTGTGATTAAACCCTGTCAAATTCCAACACTACTCCTAGAATCTCCATTTCGGGGGTATTTTAGTTCATATGTTCCTCGTTGAGCATCCTACTGGCATTATAAATGCGTCATAAAATTCAGTCAAGATGGTTTCCCAAAACTACTCCCCTTGCGTTGTCGCTGGAATCACAAATTACATCAAATGTTTCCTCCCTTTTGGGAGCCATCATTACTGGAGCATCCACAATGAGATGTTTTGTTTTATTAAATGTTGTGGTGCATGGATCATCAAACTCAGAAATGACATCATTGGTTAGAAGGTTGTTGAGGGGATGAGATATCATCGAGAAGTCACATATAAACCACCTGTAGAAACATGCATGCCCTTGGATGTTGCAGATGGCTCTGATGGATGTTGGAATATGATGTCATGAAATGACTTATGTATTTTTCGCGCCCACCTCTATCATCTTCGCCGAGATTATGTGGCCAAGGAAGATTCCACTCTGAACCATGAAATGACACTTTTCCAAGTTCCCAACTAGGTTAGTGTTCTAACCTCATTCCAGAACCAACTACAGTTTCCACAAGCAGGTGTTGAATGATTTTCCATAAATGTAAAAATCATCCATGAATACCTCCAAGATCTGTTCTTCCATTTCGTTGAATATTTCTAGAAATAATCATTGGAAGGTTGCAAGAGATTTTCAAATGAAAAAGGACATTCTTGTTTAAGAAAAATCATCACAGGAGATAGTAAATGTTTCTTTTTCACATAATCCTGTAGAGAAATGGAAATATCATTGTACCCAGAATAGCAATCGATGATGTAGTAAATGTATTTCCCTGCTAGTATTTATAATATCTGATCCGTGAAGGGTAGGAGGAAATGATCTTTCTTCATAGAGTCATTCAGCTTCCTGTAGTCCACATAGACTCTCCATCCCGTGGCAATGCGCGTGGGAATGAGCTCATTCTTATCATTCGATATCACAGCGATACCCCCTATTTGGGATCCACATTCATGGTATACTTCAATTGACTATCAGAGATGGGGTATATTATTCCTGCATCCAAAAACTTAATTACCACTTTCATTACAACTTCGTTCATGGGGGGGGGGGGTTCATGCGTCACTATGGTTGCTGAGATTGCTTCTCTCATTTCGAGTAGCACCTTGTGTGTGGAAATATTTGGGATGATTCTCTTTAAAAATGAAATTTTCCATCTAATAGCGTTCTTCCACCTCATTAAAACCTATATAAGTTCATCATCATGATCTTGTGACATTTATGCACTATGTGTGACTGGAAATATCTGATGGTCTCCCAAATACCCATATTTTAGAGAAGACCGAAGAGGCTTCAGTTCTAGTGCATGAACCATTAGAATCTATGTACAAGTTGTGGCACCTCTGCCCACTCTAGAATGATGGGTATAACAGCACATTTCTAATATTGGCCGCCCTGGCCTTCTAGGAATTTCATGTCCTCTATTTCTTTATCAACTAGAATATCTGGAAAAACCATGTCATTGGAGGTGAAGGAACATAACATATCATCTCCTTTTGAGATCAAGTGATCTCCCATTGTGTTCACTACATAGAATCCCACAAGATATGATAATGATGCTTTCTTTACAGCTTTGAGGACATTGTAGGAGACTCTTTCATCTCCTAATCTGGAAATCATCTCCCCATAGTGGACATCGATCAGTACCTTCCCAATGGCCAAGAGAGGCCTCCCCCGAAAGAGATTTGTCTCATGGTATTCTTCCATGTAGAGGATGATGAAATATGTGGATTGTATTAGCCTTCCCACCGAGATATTCACGTCCTATAGTAAACTGTTCTAGTATTTGATGGATCGATCTGCAATCCAAAGGGATACTCAGGTAGTCATCAGATTGTTGAGCCATAGAATTTTAAAAAATCTGAGGGTAATGAGGTTGACATTGTCCCATAAGTCACAAAGGGCCTTTCCAAACTCACATGATGAAATAGTGCATGGTATAGTGAAGCTACCTGGATCCTGGAGCGTGAGAAAATGAAACGTTGTATGACTACTGAGAACTTCTTAGTTAGGGTTATGGTTCCCAGATCACCCATCTATACTTTTTTGGAGAGGATCTCCTTCATTAATTTTTCATATGTGGGAATTTTTGTTAGTGCCTCTGTAAATGTAATGATGATGTTATGCTTCTTGAACACTTCCATGAATTTGAAAAAATGGTGGTGTAGATTTTTCTACTTCATCCTCTCTTGGAATTGTACAAATGGATCGAATGTTTTGACAATCTCCATTCCATTACCATGTGAATCCACATTTGGTGGGCCATTGGAAGAGGATGGGTCTGTAACTGTACATTCTTCATCAGCATGGGGTGTAGTTGCACCGGACTGTGCTGGTTATTTTTATTGTAACTCTTTTCCACTCCATAGTGTGATGGGACATGACTCCTCCCTCGAGTTCTTCATAGTGATTCCTGGTAGTGTATCGGGATGCCTCCCTGAGTGTTGGTATTTGAGATGGAAAATTTGGTTTTTTAGGCCTTCAATGGAAGCCTTCTGATTCTAGAATATGGTCTCAGTACTAGATATAAACTAGTTCATGAGGGTCTCTAACCTTGAGGTGTTCTCCTACTGAGGTGGTTGTACTACTGGTGGAGGTAGTGGTTTTCTCAGTTGTTGCGGGAGAGGGGTTTAATACAATTATTGCTGGTAAGATCACTACTGGGGTTTCTGATGCCTCATCTAATGGATATGATAGTGGGATTGACCGTAGTCAGGTGGTCGCTGGGGCAGAGGATTCTTCTGCTGTTGGCCCCGACTTGTGTTCATTGATCACACAATGTTGGGTTCTGGTACTGCTGGTATGGGTTATGCCCTTGTTTTTTATCAATATAGCTCACTTCGCTTGTCGAAGGGCCTCTTGTTAGTCCTAGGCATTCTCCCATGATGGGGTTGTCAACACATTCACTGCATGCCAGATGGTTTTCAGCATATACTTTGGTTGCTCCATTCATATTGAGTGTGTCGATCTTTTGGACGCAGTGTCCAACTAGGCATCAAGCATAGTAGTAGCATCGATGTTGTGCATACCTCATTTTTGTGTGACCCTCTTGGAATCACAATAGAAGATGATGGTCCAATGTTTTCCATTAGTTATAAATCCTCTTTAGGGTACATCATCATAATTGTACCTCAAGAAGAAGCATCCACTACAGTCTTTGTATTCGTTGTCATTCCTCCGTAGATGGTATATACCTTCTTCCAATGTGGGAGTCCTTAGTGTGAGAAATTGGGGAGAATCTCCTTAAATCGCTCCCATGACATGTAAGTGACTCAGAGTCATGCTGCTGGAAGTTTTGTGTTTCATTCCAAAAGGTCATCGTCATATAGGGTGGGAAGTATTTTGATAGGAACGCCTGGGATAGCTCCTCCCAAGTGAGAATATATTGTTGTAGTAATCTGTTTATCCAATATTTCTTTTATCTCAGAGAGAGTAGTGGAAAAGGCGAAGTCAAATGGAATGTGTGGAAACTCCATGGCAGAGGAACATTACGCAAACCTCTAGGAAATTGGACAGATGGGCATTGGGGTCTTCGATGGGTTGGACATTGAACTGAACTATATTTTGGATCAGCTATATGATAGGTGGCTTGATCTCAAAGTATTGGACCAACATCGGCATATGATCAATTCCTGTGTATGATTTGTGAATTGATTGAACTCCATACTCCATGATAGTACGAAATGGAGGTGTCTGATCAGGAGTGGAGGTGGAATGTATTGTTTCTCCAGAGGGGTGAAGTACTACCCCCCGACATGGATGGAATAATGAAATCTATTCTGGTTGGAATAGTTGGAGCTATTGAAGGCCATATCCTAGAGCAAGGGGAATTTCTTTTTCTAGTAGTAATTTGGACCAAAAGTTTGTCCAGATCCTTAGATAGTAGCTGGATCTCCTTCTTCATTCTGCTCCATGGGATTGTTTTTGTTGTTCTTGTCTATGAGTGCTCGTCGTCACCTCAAAAGCGTCTGTTTAATCTCGGGGTCATTTGGATGAAACACTGTTTACACAGCGTTCGTAGAAAGAGTGAGGTAGCCACTCATCCTCCTATGCACCTACAAAATACTAAACACACAATGCGTAAATGAAGAAGAAGAATGATAATCCAAATGATATTAGAAAATAGATTTTGGGAATGTTTTATTCCTATTTTCACTAAATTTGATACAAATGTTATTTAAATAATGAAAATTTTAACCTTTTTCACCAGCATCAATGCCAAAATTTTGTGGTCATTTCAGTAAAGGTATGTTATCATTATCCCAAATTTTTTTTACCCTAACAAGAATAGTACTTGTAAGGGATCGATCCACAGGGAAAAGAAATTATTTATGACTTACATATCTAGTTTTTACATGATTCAATAAAGTTTATTGAATTTAGGGTTGATTTTTAATGTTTGGATAAAATGTTATTGGATTTAAAATTATTTAGAAAATTACATAAATGGTATAGGAAAACATGGGAATTTTGGTTTTGATGCATATATTTAGGGAAATGTATCAGGGATGCGGATTTTTAATAGGTAATTTATTAAATCAAATAGATTATGAGGCTGTGTTGTTCATGATATCCTAAAATTTGGGTTTCAATGGTTACACATTTCTCTTGGTCTGGTAAACATATGTCTTGATCTATAAGAACTCACTCCTTGGTTCGGCAGTTAGTCTTTCAAAGTTCATTATCATGATTTGTCCTTTTTTGAGTCAGTTAATTCCTCCAATTATCATGAATGTATTCATCATTAATTGTATTTTGAGTCCTTGAAATTTATATCCTTGGTATGGTTTAGAATTTCTAGTTATAAAAATTAATGATAAACAAGTAATAATAATGGTTAAATAGAACAAACACTATCAAAATAACTAATCAAAATTACAACTCTTTCACCACCCACAACCCCAAAACACTTACTGTTTAGTTATAAATATTAGAAAATATGAAAACGGAACCCACGATACCTGATGAGGTCATCGTAGAATGTTCGAAGAGAGATGAGTTTTGTGGTTGAATGGTGGAATGGATGAGTAGAGGAATGATGGTAGCACGACACAAGGAAAAGTGAACCACTATCCTTCATATCCTCAATAATGAAGCCTCTAACCAGAGACCAAAGCCTCTATATATAGAAAACACAAGTACACGACATGTATAAAAAGTACAAGTTGTGTAGTCTTGTCAACACGCTTTTTTAATTATTTTCTCTACTGGTGTGTGTCCTAACACACCATCATTTACATGAAACATGGTACCACCTGATAGGTGGATGTACATTACATGTATCCCCTCCATACAAAGAATGTTCTCTCATTCATTTCCCACCAACCACATATAGAAGGTCCACATGGCATGTAAATTGGTGTACATAGTGTGTATCAATCGGCCAACAACTTGGACGTATAGACTTTTTATCAACCACCAACTTTTTCGAGAATATCATACACGGTGCGTATATGATGTAAACATCGTGAGAATGCTTCTAGAAACATGGTCATGTACTTGTCCTCGCCAATCCTTGTTTGAGTTTTAATGTACATGATGTGTATATATGTTTAATCCATGTGGTTGAATTTTTTTGCTCAATTTTCCTTCTGGTCGTGTGTTTGGAATAAAACCACCTCATAATGAACAAGATCACCAAAATAAAAGTATTTATTCACTAAGTTGTAGGTATTGTTGGAAAAAATGTTCTTATTTTTAATAAGGTTTGTGGAAATGTATACAAAAATCAGGCGCATCACGAATCATTATGTCTAAAGTGGAAACATTACATTATTACATGGGCCATGGTGCTTGGACCTATGGAGACTCTGCGGTTGCTAATGTTTCTTATCACATAGTTTCATAGGTTGGCACATAGTTACTACTAACTATGTGAAATTCGTGCGCTACAATCTACCTAGCCCAAATTTCACACTTTTCATAAATACTCAATGGAAACCAACATGGGGAATTCATGAACATAAGAGATATAATTGGAACGAGATTCCCCCACCCATTTCCTTAATATGAGAACAACAGGAGAAAGATTACTATACCACGGGTTTAAACAGTTCCCATCCTTCATAATAATGATGGGAATTTGAAAATAAAAATTTAACACCCCTGGGATTTCCCTGATTGCACACCAACATAACTCCAAGACCTATGGGTGGAGCTCGGATTATCGTGGAATCATCGGCCCAACATTAACTCCTTGGGAAACCCCTGAATAAAACGTCTTTTTTCAGTTCAAAAAACAACAACACTGTGATCCCAGATGGTATCAAGGAGACACAAGAAACTCCAAACTCACATTACCAAAACCTAACATTTTACCGAAACAATATCTTAGAATATGATTACACATCACCCCTTATTTATTCAGATGAAAAATGGATATATAAAAGGAGAAATGAAAACACCTTCCTCTAAATATAAGATTTCATGATTTTATAAAGGGAGGCACAATTCTGTCAAAATAGTGTCTCTGAGAATATTGCACAACCATCACTTTTCAGTCAAATGAGCACATGACATTTCATGTGGTCATAGAACATGTCCCTTGCGACTAATAGAAACAATATATGGATAGTGTCACTAGGCAGAGTCCCAAAAAACACATGATTTCTTAAAAATGCCTATATCACACTCTTTTGACAATATTCCCCACATCGAAGGTTAAACATGAACCCGTATTTTAGGGAGGCTAATGAAAGACCCAGAGGCCCTCTTATAAAACATTTTACATTGACAACCCCATATTGATTACTCCTCAGGATACTTGTGTAACATAAGGAACTATAGTCTCTTTCAACCTTCCATGAACACTCTCCATGTACAATAGGATCCAAAAAACCAATAAAGGTAATGATTTTTACTCAAACTCAAAAGCTTAATGAAAAGACTCATCATATTGATCAACTAGAGGACTTCCCAATGGAGAAGCATTCAGGGATGAAATTTAGTCATGAATTAATCCTTTTCTGGGAGGTATCCTTTCTAAATAGAGAACCCAAGGACCCAACCATGCTAGTAAATTTTTCAGAAAAAGTCACTAGTCAGAACATGACACATGAGTGGATCCACCACAAGGGCCTCCCAAACATTTATCAGAAGACACAACTAACCATCCCTTCAACCCATCATGTGGACCAAAAAACCCAAAACATCATTCCAAATGGAGGTGTTCTTGAACTCAAAACAACCCACAACAACAAAATTTCCAAAAACACATAAGACACAGCACATAAACCAGTCATCAAGAATTAATCTATTCCTTTAAAAGAATACACTTTATTGAAAATAAAGGGGTCAGTGATTATAGTACCCACCAATTGTATCCTATGGTCCTCACACATGCATGTTTCCTAGACACATCAAGAACCCTCATCATATATTTCATAGAACTCAACAATTCAATCCATAAACCACCCATTATCCCATATAACCCCATGCATATGGTCACTCATGGATATACCAATGGATTAAACAATAATTCCATCCAAATTTCAAAACCAAAACATTAAATCAACACATCCCTTCTTATGAAGACCACTAAACACACAATAAAAACCTAATTTACATCTTCCAAAACATTTCAGAAAGCCCCAATCATTCAAATAAAAATTCACATTCAATCCATATATTATTTTTTAAAAAAAATATTCCATTTCAAAACACTACCAATTTTATGAAATAAAACCCATTTCATCAACACACATCCATTTAAAACCCAATCACTTCTTTTTTAAACATGATTCCATGGATTCATAAAACTCATAAAATTATAACTAGTAACCAAATAACAATTTATCATAAAACCACAAACATAAATTCCAAAAAAAAACAGTATTCAACCCATAAACCTTTTCAATAATTCACCAACGCCTCTTTGGAATACATTTTTGAAACCTAAAAAAAACATAATTCATACCTTTAAAAGAGGTGTAAACATGCCGTTTAGAAGTTCAAAATTGTTCTAAAAAAACATTTCCACCATTTTAGGAATAAATCCACTTCAGCTTTACTGAAAAATAATTTCAAAAACTATCACATTTCTTAATTAAATTATAATTTATAATTTTAAAAGCATTCCTCCATGATTCCAAAACCAATGGACACAAGACAATGTGAGTGGAAAACTATTTTTGGTGGGTAAATTGGACATATGGTTAGAGTCCATACACCAATCACTTAAAAATCATAGGGAGTGTTATATGACAATATTAATAGCTCCAAATGGCTTTCCAGGCCCTATGAGATCGCTGAAATATTTGACCCAACTCTCTTTTCATTCCCCTAATCATCGACGATCAAGGAAAAAAAGGACTGAGATAAACAATATCTTCCTCTGGTGACATGAATCCCGAAACAAGGTGTGCTGGTTAGGAACCCAACATGTCATCATAATTTCATGTTCTGGAAACCGTAGATCTTGACTATCCAGACTCCTCCTCAAATATCATGTCCCAAGAGAGGGAACCTAACCCTCTTGGATACCATTTTGTTGCGAACAAAATCTGGTCACCATCAAAACCGGCACATGACATTTCCCGTGGAAAGGTCCCAAACGTTTTCTCAATCCCCACGTGCTGGAACAATTTCCTGGGTATCAAAAAATGAAATTAGGGAAAAATATGTGTGAATTTATAAACATAACCTAACAAATAAATCCAAGAAAGAAAATCTAGACTTTTCAAACGAAAACATATTTTACAAAAAATTATGAATTGAATTAAATAATCTAGAACAAAAATCCAAGATTATTAAAAAGGAACAAAGTCTAAATGGCCATCCCAAGAACCACCTCCCCCACCCTCAAGCCATCTCCCCGACAATACGCCATGAAGGACCACTAGAATCACTATCCACTGGCACTAAAATCATTACACAGTCATGTGTCAAAATATCCATGCATTCTAACACTCAAGGGTTTAAGTAGGGTTTTAATTGAAGACCACTAGTATTCCACTACAAAAATAGTCCATGTCATAATATTTATAATACAAAAAACTTGCTTGTTTTGTAAACAAGAAATGCTCGTTAAAAATTTTAAAACATGAAACTTTAAATAAAATCTTATTTCAAGTGGGCTAATTTAAATGAAATTAAAAAATTTAAATTGAATGAAAAAGCTACTAAATTTATCCATCCAAAATTATTGTATTCCTATGTTATGTATAATTTATCTAATGAACACTATTAATGGGAAAACAACCATTGGGTGAGCTCGCTCTGGATCCCAGGTACATCATACTTGGTGAAAGTAACCATACAAATATCTGTTCATGTGCACCCGAGCCACTAGTAGGGATAAAACCCCTAAACTATTGGTCCCTGAAATCATCATCATCACCATCATTGTTTAGTTTGGGTTTTCATTTTTATACATGATACGTGAAACTGGGTTCCAAACCCCAAGGAATCACTAGTATACTAGGACACGCCCACCAATCTAGATACACATGTTTTCCCTCTTATTGTCAAAAATGTACCAAAAGCCATGAAAATCGATTTTAACATTAAAATACCACATTAAATACACACACACACACAACAAAAAAAACACACACGTCACATAATTCCATTTTTCATTCAAAATATTTTCGGAAATCCTAAATACAAAAAAATAGCCTGCACCAAGTTTCACCTCTCTTTCAAAAATCAAAAAATCTATTAAATTTTTTTTCAAAACCATTCCAAGATAGTACACATCATATAATAACCATATAAAATTACAACAGACCTTTTAAAATGTACACTCATAACAAAAAAATTTGTATAAATAGTAGCACCTCTTACAAAAATCATGAAACCATTTAAAACCCTCACAAAAAAAATCCAAGTAGTGTAACAATTTTTGAACATAAAATCCTTCTAAAACCCCTATTTGAAGACCAAAATCATAACAATATCACATAAAACTAAAATGTGAAACCATAAATCCATTTAATAATACTATTCAATTAATCATAAAACAACCCCATTGAACACAACATGGAATTCACATAAAAAATATTTAATTTTCCCAAAAATGCCACATAAAAATCAACAGCTTAACATATTCTAAAAAATATAACTTTAAAAACAAAAACATTGGAATGGAATCATGATATAAATATTAATAATTTAAAACAAACTCATCAAATAATTCCTAAACATGGAATCACCTACCATTTGTGACAAAAACTCCAAACTGTTGTGCAAAACATCAATTGCACCACCCCCGCACCACCAGGAAGTGAAATCATGCCCTAATACACATTAATTCACCAAAATGACACACAATAATATCCTATGTTTGAAACCTAGCTATTGGGAAATATTAATCCTCATGAAAAGTTGAACCTTGAGAAAATTGGTGGAAATGAGAGAAAACTCACTTAATTGAGACATGTTGTATAAATAACCCCAAATACGCCAAAATATGAATCTCCAAGTAACCAAAACATTTTGGAAGGCAATAATTATTCTTATTAGGTCATGTGGGAAGTGAAAATGGAGTAAAATAGTGAATATTTATATGTCTATGAATGAATTAAATTACCTTCTCAAATCTAGACGATTTGAGAAACTCTAATAATTATCACCAAAATCTGTGATGAAAATGTGCTCCAAAGTGTTGAAATGGATAATGGGGCTGAGTGACGGAAATTTGAAATTGAGATGGAGGTGGAATCACCAAAAAAGGATAAAAATTAATATGATTTGAAAAAATTATGTTAATGTTTTAAAATAGGAATTTGCCTCACATGTTGGCCCAACATCTAAATAAATCATAGAAATCTAAAATGATAATGAGTTATTAAAGAATCCAAATAGATATGTTGGTTATAATAGGTCAGTGAAGTCCATGTGGGAATTGTAATGGTGAAAAATGTTAGAAAATTAAGGAGTGACCAAAGAATCACATTTTTCATTTAAATTTGGAAATAGGCTCGCGGTTTGGGCCAAATCATGAATACACGTCCATTCATCCAAAAATGCATTGGTAAACCCAGAAAAAGAAAGAAATAATTGAAATTAAATGAAAAATAGCATTAAACCAAGTCGTGTATGTGACAACATTCGACCAATATCACCCATGTGTATAAATATATTCATTTAATTGGATTTTGTCTATGAAAGTTCTATAATTATAGTTATAATAAAATAAAGTGACCACATGTCACTCATATATCTTATAAGTATAAAATTTTGATATAGGGATAAACATGATAAAACATGAAAAAAAAATTCAAAAAATTTAATGAAATTTTCTGCATCAGGTAAATTTATTTATAATTTACCTCCCTAGGTTTATCACGGAACCACACGTATACATAAATATTGACTAAGAACCATAACACGGTCATAACACATAGCATAAGCATAAAGAAAAGATAAAATTCCGACATTGCAATAAAAAATATCATTTCAAGATATTGAAATAATAAATCCATTCTCAAAATCATTTTCAATACCAAAATACATAAAAACAAGTATTTGGAATTTATTTTTCATTTTAAAAACATTACGGCTTGTTAAGGAAGCCAAAGATCAAATAATACTCGCGGCGGTGGAAAAATTGTTGTCACCGCTTATGTTAAAAAAACATTCCTTTTTTTTGTATAGTAAAACGCTTCATATGAAAATATTCTCTTTGAATAAAATAAAAATTTAAAGGGGTTTATACACCGTATAAAATTAAGTCATTAATAAAACTAAAAATGCCTTAATGAAAGGAGATTGAGACGAAGTCCCTTACCTCACATCCAACTTGACTCGATCATTAATAAATCATATGAATAATAAACTAAAGTTAATTTCTACTTTCTTAAGAACCTTTTAAAGTTTATTATTCCTTTTATGTAACTTATTACCATTTTATAAACATTATGCAATCATTTAAGTTAATAACGTTCATTTTGTCGATATTTGGTACTTGAGTAAAAATGAACACTTTAGATTTACATGTTGTCCATGCGGTCAAAGGTTCATTATATACAGAATTATATTCATGTTTTGGATATCATATATATCACATATATCTAGTATATACATGTTTTTTATAATAGTATGTAATATTTAGAGGTAAGAAGTGAAATGCACTTTTCATGGACACGGTAAGCCGTACGTACGCATGAATGCTACTTTAATTTATATTTATTATTTTAATGGAAATAATAAATAATGATACATATGTATATTATAATTCCAGAATAATATCATATATAATATCCTTAACTCCATCCCTTATACATCCCACATAAGGTATTAACAAATCAAATCACATTGAGGGGGCAGTAGTCCACACTTCCTCAAATGAGATTGTCGTATTTACCCACTATAGAAACCATATCGGCATGATATAAATGGGAAGTACAGAAGAATAAAAAAATCATAAAACATAATATATATCATATATAAAAATATTTTCATCATAATGGCCACCATGATAGGCGGTAAGATGTAATTGAACAATCATCGTTTTGTGAGGCCTTAGTTTGCCATCCACCGAAACATTATGTTCTTTATCCATTAGATGGAGATGTGAGTAAGTGTAGTTTGAATTATTCTCATAACAACATCATTGTATATTGAGGATACTGATGTTGTTATAAAATAAAGTAATAAAAATAATTTAGGGGTTAGAGAAGTAAAATAAAAGAAAATAATTTAAGATAAACTATTACCTTTGATTTGGATAACTCCCTTTGGTTTGAACCAAAGGACTTGTTCAAGTGACTTATGCCTAATTTAAGGCTTATAAGAGTAGGAGAGGTATGTTGAGAGGTTAATTGGACATAGTTTTGAAGATACAAATGGCTTGAGAGGTGTGTGTAATTGGATAGAAGTGGTCTCCTATTGTAAGGGAGAGGAGGGGTTCCTTAGGAAAGTGTGAGAACTTTATTTTATTATATAATGATATTCGGTTTCTAAAGGTCCAAAAAGCATTATAGTCTGATATATGATGATCCATGGTTGAAATAAAATCATCCAATCATAATTTTACATGTTTTGGATAATATTGTAATCATTATAATCTTATTTATTTAAATCATTTATTAATGAGGTAAATACAACATCATTATTGTGTCATTAATTATTTAATTTATTCGATGTATAAAAATTATGGAAAAATAATATCAAGTAGGAAATCTTTTTATCTTTCCAATGAATATTTATATTCTAAAATATGACTTATATAACACCATATAAAATTTAATTTACTAAAATATTTTTGTTATTGTCAATTTTGTTTTTACATTATATTAATTAATCTAAAGTGTCATTATCCATTATAAGTGGCTCCATGGGGTCCCAAAATAGACCCAAGGATGGTCATGGTTGGCCACTACACATCCAATAAGGTTATGACAAGTTTTAATGTAATTTTTAATTATTATAATATTCTTTTTAACTTGAATTACCTTATTTACCTTTAACCACGGTAAATAAAAGTCAAAAGTTACTATTCACAAAAGTTATATTCATCTTAATAAACCAAATTTGACTTCTTGATAACAACCATTTATGTAGGATTTTTGGAATTCAATTCACAGAAGTGGTAAAATTTCATTTAAATGAAGAAGTCAATTTTTTAACTGCCACTAAGTGGTGTCACTATTCATCAAAAATTGACGTTTTTCAGAAAAATACAAAAAAATCAGCCTAAGAATTATTTAATATTCAGAATTCAAAAATGATGTCTATTTTTTCAAACTAAAAACAAATATGTGGCGCTAATTAATTTAAAAATGAATTCCTATTGTTAAAACAAATAGAGTGTTTTTAGGAAAAAATAACTATCAAAAGATTGATACTTGTTTATGTCCAATTTCATTGTGCAATTAATTCCAATGACGAAAAATGGGTTAAATGGTAAAAATATATTTCAATTTCACTTTAAAACCAACTAAAAAGATAATCGGACTATATAACTAAATTAGATGAAAAGGCACATTTGATTTAAAATATAGTATTTTTCACTATTTATTAAAAAATGATCTTTATCAGAAAAATACCAAAAAATTACCCAAAGTAAAATTTTATGTCCCCATTCTAAAGAAGGAATACATTTGGTCAATTAGAATGTTTTAAGATGACCAAAACCATATTTAATGAGGGTTCATCATTAAAAGTGGGTAAACCGGCCTTTTAATGTAAATTTTTCTTAAAATTAGATTCATTCATATTTTAAGCCTTTAAATTTTTATTAGATAAATGTAAATACATTTAACAATCATGTATAATCATATTATAGTTAGTATAATTCATTTCTTCTAATACAAAGGCAAGGAGTTAACTATAATTTAAATTAATAATATTATATTATTAGTTTGCAATGTAGGATTCCAAAGAAAATAGTTGTTGCGTATCAGGTACACTATCAAACACCGAAACCCCATTAAAGTAAAATTAATATTTAATTAACAAATATTAATAAATATGAAATATTTCTTATTCGTCATTTACCTGGGATGTTACATCCTTCCACCCTTTTGGGAATTGTGTCCTCACAATTTTTATTCACTTATAAAAATAAGTGGGGGTATTGATCACTCATAGCATTTTCATATTCCCACGTTGCCTCTTCAACCATATGATTTTTCCACAAAACCTTTAAATTGTGAATTACCTTATTCCGCAACACATGCTCTCTATGGTCAAGAATATGGACTGGTTGTTCTTCATAAGAGATATTCTCTTCCAACTGAACTACCTCTGGGTTCAAAACAAGAGATGGATCCAGTATATACTTTCTCAACATCGAAACTTGAAAAACAATGTGTACCTGGGATAAAATTGGAGGTAAGGCCACTCTATACACAGCTGATCCAACTTTCTCCATAATTTCAAATGGTCCAATTAACCACGGACTCAACTTTCCCTTCCTACCCAAACACATTACCCATTTCCATGGAAAAACTTTGAGAAAGACAAGATCACCCATATAAAAGGAAAGATCCTTCCTCTGGTTATCTACATAACTTTTATGTCTCCTCTAAGCTGTTCTCAAATGCTTCTGAATCAACTAAACTTTCTCTGCCATATTTTTACCAATTCTGGTCACATCAGCTTCCTTTCACCTACTTCATCCCTGAATGATGGAGTTTGACAATGATTTCCATAAAATGCCTCAAATGGAGACATCTGTATACTGGAATGAATGATTTTATTATAATAAAATTCAACCAGAGAAAGATGTTGGTCCCAAATTCCCTGGTAATCTATCAAGAAAGAACGTAACATATCCTCCATGGTCTGAATTGTTCGTTCTGATTTCCCATCTGACTGAGGATGAAAAGATTTACAAAAATTTAATTCAGTACCCAATGACTTCTAAAGGCCTTTCCAAAAGAAAGATGTGAACCTGGGATCAAGATCAGATACAATGGAGAGGGGAACTCCATGCAACCTGAATATCTCTTTAACATACAACCGAGAAATTTGATCTAGAGACCATGTATCTCTAAGGGGAAGGAAATTAGTACAATTATTTAATCAGTCTACTATAACCCAGATTTCATTATTACCTCAAGATTTATTTGGTAATCCAACAAAAAAGTCCATGGATATATTTTCCCATTTCCACTCTAGCATCGGTTAAGGCTGAAGCATTCCTTTCGGTAACTGTCGATTTTCTTTAACCTGCTGACAAGTCAAACACATCATAGTAAAATTAGAAATATCTTTTTTCATTCCATCCCACCAGTAATACTCCTGAAGATCTATGTACATCTTAGTACTTCCAGGATGAACTGAAAACGGAGAACTATGAGCTTCATATAACAACTCATTCTTCAACTATGAATCACAAGGCTCACATAATCTCCTTCCAAATCTCAAAAAACAATCATTATCAACATTAAAATTAGGCAACTTACCCTTCTGAACTAACATAACCTTTTTCTAAAAATCACTGTCTTCCATCTGCGCTTTCCTAGTTTTGTCTGATAGAGGTGATTTCACAGACACCTGAAACAAAACAGGAGAATTTCCTTCAAAATAAACTACTATTACAAAGTTCATCAAATCAAATACCAATGAATCTCGTTCCAAACATAACATGGTTAATAATGTATAAAGTTTTCGACTCAATGAATCAGCCACTTTATTTTCTTTCCCTGGATGAAAAATGATCGTGCAATCATAATCGTTGATTAATTCCATCCATCTCCTCTGTCTCCTGTTCAATTATTTGTGAGTAAATATATACTTAAAACTTTTTTGATCAATATATATTTCACACTTCACTCCATACACATGATGCCTCCAAAATTTTAAATCAAAAACAACAGAAGCTAATTCCAAATCATTTATAGGGTAATTTAACTCATGTGGTTTCAAATGACATGAAGCATAAGCAATTACGTGATCATTTTGCATTAGGACACAACCCAGTCCTTTCAAATAAGTATCACTGTATATAACAAGCTCAATATTTTTGGAAGGCAGTACCAAAACTAGAGCATTCACCAATCTTCTTTTCAATTTTTAAAAACAATCATCACATTCTTTTGTCCAGATGAACTTATCCCCTTTTCGAGATAACATAGTAATTGGACTAGATAACCATGCAAAGGTTTCTACAAACCTTCGGTAATAACCTACCAAACCAAGAAAACTACGAATATCGGTTATATTTGTTGGTATTGGCCATTCTTCAACAACTTTTGTTGAAGTAGGATCAATAGTTATGCCATTTTTTTAAACAATGTGACCAAGGAATGAAATTTTTTGTAACCAAAACTCACACTTCATGAATTTCCCAAAAATTTTCTTTTCTTTTAAAGTTTTCAAGACTACCCTTAAAGGAAATTCATATTCCTTCTTACATTTGGAATAAACCAAAATATCATCAATGAACAGAACCATAAACTTATCCACGAACTCATGGAAAATTCTATTCATAAGATCCATGAATATATCAGGTGTGTTGGTTAACCCAAAAATCATTACTACAAATTCATAATGGTCATATCATGTACGAAACACAGTCTTCAGAATGTTTTCTTCCTTTACTTTCAACTGATGGTACCCCGATCTCAAGTCAATCTTCGAAGAATACTGATCTCCCTGGATCTGATCAAACAAATCATCGATATGAGGCAAAGGATACTTATTCTTAAAAGGGATGTTATTAAATGATCTATAATCAATACAAAGTCACATTGAACCATCTTTCTTTTTTACAAACAAGACAGGGGAACCCCATGGTGACGTGCTAGGTCGAATGAAACCATTATCTAATAACTCTTGGAATTGATTCTTTAACTCTAAAAGTTCAATTTGAGCCCTTCGATGCGGGGGTTTTGAAATTGGATTAGCTTCAGGAACTAAGTCAACAGTAAATTTAACTTCCCAATCCGGTATAATACCAGGAAACTCATCAGAAAAACATCAAGGTACACATTTACCACTGGCACAAAATTAATCTGAACAGTTCTTTTGTTTTCAAAAATATGTGCAACGTATTATTCCTCTCCATATTTTACAAGTTTCTCAGCTTCCTGATATGTTATCATCTGTAAGGGTTCATTTTTTTATACAAACTGAAGATAATTCTGAAAAGAAACCTCTTTAGCTCTGAAATCAATCTTATCCTGATAAACAGAAAAGCAATCCATGCCCAATTTAATATCAAACATTACTAGAGGAGAAACAATATGGTTTGCAGGTAGATTCTATCCACAAATAAGGACAGGAATGTTCCTATGTTTTCTTTTTTCCACAACAATTCCACCAGGTGTTTTTACCGTATGTTCTGTATTCATATCTGGATATAGAATTCCCAATTTACTAGAAAACTTCTCAGAAATGAAAGAGTTTGTAGACCCCTAATCAAACAACACATTGGCATAATCTGAACAAACAAACAGTATAACTGATACAACTCCATTTGATGGCTCAACATCTGCTAAAGTAGCTGCAAAGGATTTAGCCACCCCTTTCTTCTTGTAGTCTGGATTCTTTCTTTCGGTTGAGTTCCTTGTTGGACACACATTTTCAAAATAACCTATTTCAATGCACTTAAAACATTTTGCTGACTGTAAATCAGATTTTTTCTTACTATTACCTTGATCTTTTTCAGTGGAATTACGATCCTTATGTCCCATTTTACCACATCAGTAGCACTTACCGGAATTCAAAATACATCCCCTAGCATGATTTTTAACACAATTTTCACAAACTATAAACTGAAGTTTCCTTCCATCAGACTTTTTTGAAGAGTTCGTCCCTTTCTCCTACGACCTTGACCTCTTATTCTATTTTATTCCAAAGAATACCTGATCCTCAGAAAACTCCATTTCATCCTTCTCTGCACAATGAACAAGTTTTTCATAATTTTTAAACTCATGAGAAGCTAAATTCCTTCGATACGTTGTCTTTAATCCTATGAAAAAATGGTTGATTTTACTATCAAGATCTCGTATGAAAGATAAAGCATACCTTGCCAGTCGAGTAAAAGTTTACTCATAAGCAGCCACTGAGTCATCCTCATACCTCAATTCTAGGAATTGTCTTTCCATACTAAGAAGAACCACCTTAGGAAAATATTTCTCAAGAAACATACCTTTGATCTCATCCCAATAAAGAGCATCAATCTCGTCACTATCCTTGATAATTTTCACCATCGACCAACACTAATCAACTTCACCTTCAAAACAAAAAACAACAAGACTAACCTTTTGATGTTCTGAACATCCCATAACATCGAAAATCATTTCCAATTCTTTAATCCACCCTTCTGCTAGCACAAGGTCAGACGATCCTCTGAATGATGGGTGATGTTGCCTCATGAAACGCTCAAATACTGACATGTTCCTTTGCGGTTGATCTGGCTGATCTTGTACATGGATACGACCTCCATATATAGCCTGAGTCAATTATTCCATCGCTGCAAAAAACTATTCAGTTCTGATTCCGACCATCCCAGGTAGCTGATTTGGATGGGTTTCTGCCTCCTGATGTTGTCCCAACATAGCTTCCATGTTTTCACTGTGGAAAACCATTATGAACATAGAAATATCTAAGGCGAAGCTACATGGTAATCTGGAAATGCCATATGATGTCAATATTAACATAAATTACTTTATGGATATTACTTTAACAATACCCTAACAGCTAAAGCTATCAAAACCAACCTCTGATACCAACTATAAGGACCCGACCATAAACATTACATAATATTGAATTAAATGAATAATTCACATTGAGGATCTTTTCGGGATTATAGTATTATAGAATTAGGACATAACTATTACATCTCAAAAGATTAAAAGGTAGAAATATCTACACAGATTCCATTTTTTTCCATAAAATATAATCTCTTAAAAAAAGAGTCATTTAGAAAGCATAACTTTTCCTTGATCCCATCCTTGACCTTATTCATTTTTAAGTCCAGTGAAAACATTTCAAAACATGGTTTGAGCATGAAAAGCTCAGTAACGGTTATAAAAAAAGAATGAAAACATTTGTTCATAAATACATACAAAACATAAAATGTTTTACTTACCTCATGAAATCATAAGATTTATGAAATACACATAGAAATCATAAATCATAAAGGTAACTTGTGGCATCCATATCATACTTTCATTGTAGCTATCACCGCTACATAGGGAGTTACTTTGGAATACCCAACACAGTATATTCCCTAATTGTCATAGGAGAAACATTCACGTTTACCTCCGTCGCGTTACCCGATGAATTGGAGATCTATCTCAGGCACATCCGCCCTAGGTTTATCACGAAACCACCCGTGTACGTAAATAATGCCCAAGAACCATAAAATGCTCATAACACATAACATATGCATAATGAAATGTTAACATTCCCACATTGAAATAACAAAATATAATTTCAAGATATTGAAATAATAAATCCATTCTTAAAATCATTTTCAATACCAAAATACATAAAAATAGTATTTGGTATTTATTTTTTGTTTTAAATACATTACGGCTTGTTAAGGAATCCATAGATCAAAATATTACTCGTGGCGGCGGAAAGGTCATAGTCACCGCTTTTGTTAAAAACAAATTCCTTTTTTTTGTTTTGTAAAACTCTTTGTATAGAATGATTCCCTTTCAATAAATTTAAATGTCAAAGGGATTTATACATCGTATAAAGTAAATTCATGTTTAAAACTAATAATTCCTCAATGAAAGGAGATTGAGACGATGTCCCTTACCTCACGTCCCACATGACTAGATCGTTCTTTAGTCTCCAGAATAATAAACTAAAGTTATTTTATACTTGATTGATAACCTTATTCAAGTTCATTTTTCCTTTTATATCACTTATTACCATCTTATAAACATTACGCAATCATTTAAGTTAATAATGTTCATTTTGTCGATATTTGGTACTTGAGTAAAAATGAACACCTTATATTTACATGTTGTCCATGTGGTCAAAGGTTGGTCATATAAATAATTATATTCATGATTTGGATATCATATATATCATATATATCTAGTATATACATGTTTTTTATAATAGTACATAACATTTAGAGGTAAGAAGTGAAATGCACCGTTCATGGAGAAGGTAAGCCATACGTACGCATCAACGCTACTTTCATTTCTATTTCTAATTTAATGGAAATAAAACATAATGATACATAGGTATATTATAATTCCAGTATAATATCATATATACTATCATTAACTCTATCCTTTATACATCCCACATAAGTCATTAACGAATCAAATCACTTTGAGGGGGCAGTAGTCTGCACTTCCTCAAATGAGATTATCGTATTTACCCACTATGGAAAGCATAACGACATGATATAAATGGGAATTACAGAAGAATAAGGAATTATTAAACATAATATATATCTTATATAAATATTGTGCCATCATAATGGCCACCATGAGATGTGGTAAGATGTAATTGAACAATCATCATTTCGCGAGGCCTTAGTTTGCCATCCATAGAAACATTATGTTCTTCATCCATTAGATTGAGGTTTGTGTAATTATAGCCATTATTACTCTCATAACAACATCCTAGTATATTTAGGATACTGGTTTTGTTAGAAAATAATAGAATAAAATGATTTTAGGCGTTAGTGAAGTAAAATAAAAGAAAATAATTTATGAAAAATTGTTACCTTTAATTTGGGTAACTCCCTTTGCTTTGAACAAAAGGACTTCTTAAAGTGCCTTCATCCTAAGGTATTGCTTCTAAGAGGAGTAGATAGATGTTGAGAGAATAATTGGGTGGGGTTTGGATGAGTCAAATTTCTTGAGAGCTGTCTGGAATTGGTTATAAGTGGTCTCCTTTTACAAGGGAGAGGAGGGACTCTTTAGGAAAGTGTGAAAACATTATTTTATTATATAATGATATTCGGTTTCTAAAGGTCCAAAAATCATTATATTTAAAGATAAGATGATTCGTGGTCGAAATAAAATCATCCAATCTGAATTGGACATGTTTTGGATATTTGTTTTATCATTATAATCTTATTTATTTAAATCATTTATTAATGACGTAAATAATTCATAATTATTGTGTCATAAATAATATAATTTATTCGATATCTAAAAATTATGAAAAAAAATATTATCAAGTTGGAATGTTTTTTATCCTTCAAATGAATATTTATAGTCTAAAATATGACTTATAAAACACCATATAAAATTTAATTTACTAAAATATTTTTTGTTTTTGTCAATTTTGTCTTTACCTTAAATTAATTAATCTAAAGTGTCATTATCTTTCATAAGTGGCTCCATGGGGTCACAAAATCGACATAAGGATTCCCAAGGTCCGCCACTACTCATCAAATAATGTTAAGACAAGTGTTAATGTAATTTTGAATTATTATAATATTCTTTTTAACTTGAATTACATTATTTACATTTAACCGTGATAAATAAAAGTTAAAAGTTACTATTCAACAAATATTATTTTCATCTTAATGAACCAAATTTTATTTCTTGATAACAACCATGTATGTCATATTTTTGAAATTCAATTCACAGAAGTCGTAAAATTTCAATTAAATGAGAAAGTCAGTTTTTAACTACCACAAAGTTGTGTCACTATTCATCAAAAATTGATGTTTTTCAAAAAAATAACAATAATTCCGCCTAAGAATTATTTGATATTACGAATTCAAAATTTATGTCTATTTTTCTAAATTCAAAAAATATAATTGGCATCAATTAATTTAATAATTAATTCCCATTGTTAAAACAAATAACGTGTTTTTAAGAAACAATAACTATCAAAAGATTGATACTTGTTTATGTCCAATTTCAAAGTGAAATTAATTAAAATGAACAAAATTGGATTAATTGGAAAAAATATATTTAAATTTCACTTTAAATCCAACTAAAAATATAATCTAACCATATAAATAAATTATATTAAAAGGAAATTTTAAATTAAAATACAGTAATTTTCACTATTCGTTAAAAAATAAACTTTATTAGAAAAATACCAAAAAATTACCCAATGTAAAATTTGATGACCCCATTTTAATGAAAGATGTTATTTGGTCAATTAGAATTTATTAAAGTGAACAAAATTATATTTAAAGAGGTTTCTCCATTAAAAGACGGTAAATCAGCCTTTAAATGTAAATTATTCTTAATATTAGATTCAGTCATAGTTTAAGCCTTTATATTTATATTAGAAAAATGTAAATAAATTTAACAATAATGTATAATAATATTGTAGTTAGTTTCATTCATTCCCTCAAATTAAACGTCTAGGAGTTAACTACAATTTAAAATAATATTATTATATTATTAGTTTTCATCTTAAGATTCTGAAAAAAACTCGTTGTTCTGTATCGGGTACGCTATCGAACATAGAAACCCATTTAAAGTAAAATTTATATTTAATTCCCAAATATTAATAAATGTGAAATATGTATTATTCTTCATTTACCTGGTATGTTACATTTAATATTGACTATAACATGATAATATTTTTGTTTAATTAATATAACATTGAATTATATACTATTTAACAATTAAGTGTATTATATCGTCACTAATTCATATGTACAACTTACCATATCTACGGTGTGATGAGATTCATTATCCATTTTAACCATTAATGAATAAATATAATGTAAATATAATAAAAAATAATTAAATATTTTACCTAAAAATTTTACTAGATTTATCGACATATATTTCATTTACTTTATTCCATTCTATAAGTAAACAGAAAAACTGTTCATGCATACGTATGGATAATCGTCTCCTTGAATGGTGTATTCCATTTCAGTTTTCTATAAATTATAATGAATATTTATTATTATTATTCATTTTTTACATTCTAGAAGTATGTAAATCATCCTCAATGTAATGTGACCATGATTAAATTCTCAAAACACGTACGATAAATGAAACAATTATAAACCAAAATGTTGCTTTAATATGGAATTGATAAATAATACAGTAATATAAAGTCATAATTGATTTATATATTATATCATAGATATTATTATTGTTCTGTTTCAAGTTAATAATAGGTTTAAATCCACTATATAGGTGTTTTAGACACATATGTAATAAATTGGACATATGGTTAGGGATAATTTTTCAATCTCCTTATTATATGAGATTGTTTATTCATAAGTATTTAATGTGGTATATATATCATTCAAGTCCATGTTTCCTAAATATATAATATTATTTTTATTCTTATTCAATTGTTTAAAGTAAATTTTACCCATTAAAGATGCTTTATTAAATGTTTTGGAAAAAATATTTCTGTTGTTTTCCATATTAGGTAATTTTTTTTCTTTTCCAGAAAGGATACAAGAAGAATGTTTTTTAACAGATACAAAATGAACTGATTTATACATCCTTATAATTCCTTATTTCAATGAAATATAATATACCCAATTTTAAGATTATTTTAAACTAAAATATTATCTTTTAATATTTCCTACAATTTTGGGAAAAGATTTATTATTTGAAGAAGAAAGGATTTTTTTCTCAAGAAATAAGTACAACTGTTTAATCAAAATGGTTTTCCACCTAAAATGATGATTTTTAAATAGGGTAGTGTTTTTATCACCATTATTACTATGATTTTATTGTGTCAATTATGGAATTATATATTTATTGGATTATGTTATGATAGAATTTTTTTTAAAAAGCACATTTTTTCTTGGGTTATGCTATGATGAATGATCTATGTTATGGTGGAAGATGTAAGATTGATTTATTTATTATATGGTTTGGACCAATATATCCTAACAATTTATTGGGTAATGATTCATTTCTCATGAGATAAAAATAAATTTCGCAGAATGTAAATGTGGTTTATTAAAAAGGGCTATACCGGCCTGTAAATCTGGTTCTCTAATAAATGGAAGGAACAATATGTAAATCTGGTTCAGTAATTGACTTTATCTGCTAAGGTGGTCTTATAATAAATTCATTGGATCCAATTGGAATCATATTATGTTATTATTATTTTTCCAAAATTACATGTTTTATTATAATGAAATCTTATCACGATTGATGTTCCTTTGTGATCTATTCCATACGATCAACCATGATTTTCTTACTGACTCGTGATTTTGATATTTAAACTATATGTTAATGTTTTCACATTCATATGTCTGTGGTATGTTTTATGTTCTCAATTTTTACCCTTACTATGCATTTAGGCTCACCCTTTTTATGTTGTCTTTTCCCCAAGTTATAAATATTGGTTTTAGTTAGGAAACTAAAATGGGAATATCATTATGGGAGATTTTGAAGATCTTTCACAAGGATAAAATATTATGTTCCATGATTCGAAATACATAAAAATATTATGGTCTTTTGGTGTATATATGGGTAATTTATTTAGTATTCAGTAAAGGAAATGTAATTTCAATGTACTTCATGCTTGGGTTGTGTCAAATTTCATACTGATTTTGACCACAACACACCTATAACCAAATAAATAGACTTCTTATACTTCCTTTTTGTGCTTCGATACTCCTAATACACTATTCCAAATAACACAGTAAGATAGGTGTTGTTTCTTTCACACATGTGATTTCCTAGATCAAAATGTCCATTACTATGGGCATGGTCACCAACTTCAGACACTCTTTAACAAATTCGATTTTAATTCACTATGGTCTGGCCAAAGTCGTAACAAACTAACCCTAGTTGATCTTTCATTTCACCCATGTTGGAACACCCCATGTATCAATGTACATTCTCGGTCACCACGGGTTGGAGACAAGGAATGTTCATATGAACCAACTACTTGTGACAATTTATGAAGTTGTAAAATGGAATGAACCATCCATGAATGTAGACGATAAAATAAATATCATCTAAGAATAAGAGATAATAAATTACCATATAGAACGAAGAAATAATGACTACATAGATACAATAAGAAACAACATATATCACATTTTAAATGTTGGTGGCATTACTTATACATGGTATCTCATGTAAGTGGTTAAAATATAAAAAAATTGAAAGGGAAAAACATAGACAAAACATGCATCCCAGATGATCAACATAAAATGAATCTTCACAAGCTAGCATAGTGATACCACATCCCATTTATCCAAAAATTTATGGGGTACTCAGGAAGATCCACCAAAGTACATAATTACCTTCTATAAAATGTGTCTTGTAAAACATTGTGTATATATATCCAAATTGAATATGTAGCATGTGAGGGAAATAATTAGTAGTTTTTCTTCTGGAATATATTTATGAGTTTTAAATACATAAATACTAATAATTTAGTTTGATAACACATATTCAAAAAATAATCCACATAAAAACCATTCACTTTTAAACAAGCGTTTTAAATCAATATTCTTTTATTTTATAAAAAATTAGTTACAAAACAAATATATAAACATGGATTAAAAAATTAAATATGTCCATATGAAATAGAAATCACATAAGAACTCGTGATGTATAACATGTCTTGTAATAAACATCAACCTCATATTATCATATTTATGGAAATGAAAAAATGATATTTTATCAAACTATGTAATCAAATAATGAATTAAATCATAATGAGAATGCCATAATTAGAAAGGTTCACTAAGGGACCAACACATAAGGGTATAATATGTGTGATAATAAAAAAGTTTATCTAGGAGGGTAACGAATTTGGATGCTCTCATAGTATTTCCTAGGTCTAACTCCAGGATCTGTTACAGTCTCCTACAAAAATAAGTAAAAGATATCAGGGTCTTCCTACGAAATTCACTAACAATCCCTTGAAATTAACAAAATTACTCTTAGCATTCCTTCAAAAGGCTCTTATAGTCCCTTAACATACCTCTCTTACATCCCAGGTACCCCCATGTTCTACTCAATTCCTAACAAAGTCACAACACAATTAAAACATTTCCAAAACCATTTCACAAGATATATTAATAAATCAACTTTCCAATTTTATAAAACCTATTCTGACAGGGTAATACTATATATAATGTATCATTATAAATCAATTATAAGTCATAAAATCCATTTTTTTAATTTTATCAAATATTTGGGGTGAACTTAATTCACCTACATTTTGAAAACATTCATCATCCTCCAATTTTAAAAACCAAACCATTGAACACATAAAAAATGGTATAAACAATAACTATAAATCATTTAATTGTAAATTATAAAACGTACAAAAATTTGGTTTAATTTTTAACAGAAATCCATAATATTTAATATAAATAGAGATACCTTTCTTAGAAATGGACCTAAAATCATCTCCTATGAAAGTAAACATCTAAAATATGATGGAGAAAACCCCGCACACCTCATCTATATGAAATAAATCCAAAACACCGTTTTATGTAATTTGGGTTTCCAAACATACATCCAAGTTTACACACATCAATTGAAATGTAAGAATAAAGGGAAAGAAGGGTGAAGGGTGAATAGAACTCAAATAATGTGGATTAAATGAAGCTAAAGCACACTAAATCCATGTATATTCTATAAAGAGAACATGGTAGAATCTTTTATTCTAAGGAGGAGGGGTGATTCATGAATGAGATAACAAAGTAGGACCAATGGGGTTAAATTTAAATAATGTGATTTTGGTAAAAGGATGAAATTGTAATGTTATATACAAACCACATGGTTTTGATGCACCATTAGGAATGTTATGCTCCATCCAAAATGAGAAGTTACCTCCAAAAAAAGGCCACATAGTTTCTCATGGTCTATCCATGATTTGAAAGACCATACAAAAACCATATAAATGTGGACTGTCACAGACACTAGTAATCTCAAATTTTTAGCTATACTGTAAAATAAACTATGTGCTAACCATCCACCTTAGTATGTTTCCCATTAAAAATTACAATTTTGATCCACAACAGCAAAACTCTATAAAAACAAATTTGATGAAAACTACAATGATATTTGTAACAATTACCCTAAGGGGGTAACAAACCCCCCACTATGCCACATTATTCCACCGAAATTCCATGCTTATCAATATATGAAAACATGTCAGATGACTGATCCATCACCAATGCATCCAACTCCCATGTAACATGGCTATCACCAATGTGATGATAGAGAAAATGAAAAAATAGGATATCCTTACCAAGGGGAAACTTGTTATGAAAGTTATGGATACAAATAGGATACTACACAATGGAGGTATATTTCTCAATGTCCATGTCTTCCCACTTTAACAACTAAGAGGGGTATAGATTATAACTCTTCAATTGATACACATTAATGATGTCATGGATTGAGGCCCAATGTAGTGGAAAATCCAACTGATACGCTACCACTCGAAGGTGTTCCACCAATCAAAAATTTCCTAACATAACACACCACATTCATTTCCTACATTCCAAAGTGATGGTATCCCAACTGAATTGTTAAATATAAAAACAAAAAATAACCAAATTTAAATTCCAATGGGAGATGATTTAAATCAGAATATGACTTTTGTAAAATCATAGATATCAACAACCATTAAGAAATAATGTAATGTATCTCATTTGCCTCTAGTATGAGACTTGGTCCATCTAAGGAATGCTTAAACACTTCATCCCAGAATAGCAGGGATTGACAAGGCTTCCCATATAATTCCTCAAAAGGGTCCATCCACATTAAGGGATTGTAGTTTTTAAGGAATGAAAACATCACCAATGATACCTGTATTCTAAATAAAAATATTATATCAAGAACACAAGATCATGATATATCATTGAATATATAGATGATGTTATTTGACTGACCATCCTTATTCGGGTGAAACACAGTGCTTAAACAAAGATCTATTCCCAAATCCTTGTGGTGTCCCTTCAAAATCAACGGAGTGAAACATGAATCCATGTTAGAAACAATTTAATTGGGGAAAACATGATATCTAATGACCTCTGAGATATACAGATGGCCAAGATACACGACCTTCATTAACTACCTAATGGGTAACAAATGGGTATATTTCATAAAAATACAAAAATTACCCTTGTGGAATATTTTTACCTTTGACTAAAAGGTTTTCAAACAAATAAAATAAATCGACACCTCATACCACTTATATAATATAATGTAGAGAGGTTTCATCATCCCAAATGATCCCTAATTTTTATATTCTATTACCTTTTTGGTCAAACATCGGGAATGAAAATCTTCCTCTACATGTCTACCCCTTAGGTACCAATATAGGCCCCTCTTCGTATTAAACATCTTGGTTTTTTTGTAAGTGCATGAAAAAACTAGAATAATTCTCCCTATGAACCACCTCGGACCTCATACTTCCAAGGTTTGATAAGAATTAGAAATCGTGTTGATGTTAGATGGGTCTATAAAAGAATAAAATTTCATCAACACATATAATCCCATTTTAACATCAATAATTTCATTTTCAAATTTATAAATGGAGAATATATTCTACTGAATTCCCAAAAAGGAGTCTATAATACACAATAAAGCTCAAGAAACATCGGATCCCAAAAAACATTATGGGATTCTCCCAAGACATTACTGCATGAACCATTTCCGGATCTATAGAAACTTCGAACTCAAAAATTAGGTGGCCTAATATTAAAATGAAGCACGATTTTCATACAATAACATTACATAACTATTTATGAATACATAAAACATAATACCAAAAAACACCCAAAGGCAGTTTTAGTTTTGTACCTTTGGAAACATGGAAATATAAACACGAGTAAATAAGTAAAATGATTTATCATTTACTAGATTCTTCCGGACTATAACCCCAATTTGACACATCATACATAATACATATCTTTATAACCTAGGAATGGGAACATTAAAAGGGGTATGCTCTGATGCTCAGTAAAGGTAAAAAGGATATATGTATTCAAAAAGAAGAGATTATGATTATGTGATCATAGACATAACATTATATGATCATACCATACGTATCATTAGATTATAAACATGATTAATGGAATAACTATTGTCTGGTCATAATACATGAATCATAAGGAAATAAAAACATAATCCATGAAAGAATTACATCATGAGAAAACATGGAATTGTTTGGCATAATAATATTAAACGATCTCTATAATAGTCAAGGAATCATTATCAAGGCCATATTAGTGGAAAATGTCCTTTAATTAATGGGGTTGACACCCTATTCCATCAATGAATTACTAAATTAAATTCACTCCCTGTTTTATACCCTTTTTACTAAACCGAGTTTTTTTCTCATTCTATCCATGTCTATATCATGAGATATAAAATGTTTCCTATTAAATTATAGGGAGATATAGGATCAAAACATCACAAAATGAATTCATACATACATGTTCTACAAGATCATAAAAAATCATATCATAACCAACAAAATGACACGGGTTCCTCAAACATTTAATAATATCTATACCCATAGAAAAGATATTGGTTTGATTTTCATTTCATTAAAAATTAACTTTTGAAAAAAAGTGGGATTCATAAACATATAACAATTGAAATGTGAAATAATTTTAATAAATATGATTCCACTTAATAATAAACCATCTTAATATATAATTAAATGGAACCTTTGATCATATCTCTCACAAGGCATGAGTAAAAAAACATATATCATCTTAGATGTGAAATAATATTGAAATAGAATTAAAAATTAACTCTCTAAGTAATTATCCTTTCCCATTTGAAAAATTCTTCTAACAATTGAAAACCTTTAGAAAAGAATTTTCATGAAAATAATGTTGAAAAAAATATAATGTAGACATTGAAAATATTTTTAATTCTTATTTCCCTTTGAAAACATGAATAGGATCATGGAATCCATTTGAAAACCATTTTCCATAGAAATCCTATAAAAATAATTAAAAACATTTGAAAACCATTTCCCTAAAAAATTTAGAAATATAAAATTCTTAAAAATTAACCTTTTTAACATGAAAATGAAGTTATAATGAAATTATAGCAGTTAAATCCTTGCATCTCGAACATTCATTTTTCACCATAAAAAAATAGAAATGTTTTTAGAATGAAAAACAAAATGAACATTCATTTTTTTAAAACATTTTTATTTAAATTGTAATACAAGGGAAAAAATACATTTTAAATATATTAGTATATTATTATAATATTATTTAAAATCATATTAAATAAAATGGTTCTGAAGGAACATAGAATTCTGAGCAAAGTGAGAGGTAAAGTCAGGATTTTATAAGAAAAGTTAATAGGTATATTATGTAACAAATAGTGGAAATATGGTAAAAATAAATGAATATATCATCTATAAGTTGAGGATAATAATATTCATTATATTACATAAGAGTTGGATCATAGTATTTCATTAATGGATGCATAATCATAAACAATCTACGAAAGTGAGGAGATTATTTCAACAACCTCTTAAGACTTCACAACATTGAACCATACTACACATGTAACAAAATAATATTAAATCAATCATAATATATCAAAAAAATTATTAGATTAATTATATTAAATTTTCATGGACGTATATACCCCTCATAGAAATATACAGGTTTATAACATGGAATGTGTCTCAAAGAAGGAAAATGGAGACAAAATTAATTTACCAATTTGGTACATTTCGAAACATAAACACCCAGAACAGATTTCATAAAATGGATATGTAAATACCCATAAATTTAACTAAAATAATAATAGAATAAATATTTTTTCAGTATATACACCATACGAACAGAATGGGTGGTGAATAAAACAGATTTCTCAAATATGTAAAACGTGAGATGAAATTCTATTTCCTTATGTCCTGAATCTCATCTTACTCGTTCAAAACACCATTATAATAATTTTAAATTTATTTAAAATATATAAAATAACCTAATTATTACATATAATACCATGTATGGTATGATTAGGGATTTATATTACTCACTTTTTAACAATTCAATGTTATGGTTTCATTTCTGCTAATATCCACACTTTTTTCATGTGTCTTAATTAGTTATATATTTAGTCATTATATTTATATCATTACTTATATACTATATAAAATTATTTAATATAAATTATATTCAATATATAGTTATTATAATAATACATATAATATAATAATATCAACAAAATAGTCTGTTCATGGAGACGATAATCCATACGTACACATGAATATTATTTTTGTTTAATCGTCATCATAAAATAAAGGATCTAACAGACATATATGAATATATATAATTATTAAATTATATTTATTATATAATATATATTAACTAAACCAATCCATAAATCATTCCATTTTTTGTGTGAACGAATCATATTACTTTAGTGGGCGGTAGTCCATACTTCCCTAAGAGACATAATCGTATTAGATGAACATTGAATGTTACAAGATATATGTTGTAAAATAATTATAGTAGATTAAATACATAATAAATATAATATTAAAACTTATTAAATATAATTTCAATAATAATTTACCCCATAATATATGTTAATATAAAAAAAATCATTTTTTAGTGAGGAAGTGGTTAGCCGTTCACATAAACACTATGTTTGTTACCAATTAGATAGAAGTGTGTGTATGTGTTGGTAGAACCCATAGCATATAAAAATAATTGTATGTTGAAGATGATAATTATATTATACAAGAATGGATGATTAATCTTTTATTTACTGGATGAATAAAATAAATGAAATGATTTTGAGGGAGGGTGTTACCCCATAATCGGGTAACTCCTTTTGGTTTGCACCAAACAGATTCTTTGGAATGATTTATTCCTATGCGACGATTCATTGATGAATTGAGGTATGTTTGAGACATGTTATGGAATAGTTTTTTCAATAATATTTATCATGAGAAGTTTGATTATATGGGTGTAAATGATGTCTTTTATAATGGAGGAGGAGTGACACACTTGTAATATATTGAAAAAGGGAAGCACACCAATGTTTTTTATTTCATGTGTATACAATAATGATAAAAAGTAGATAAAAGGTATGATTGGAACTATATATGTTAATAAAATAGATTTAGTACTAGTTTATATATTTTTTTGTCTTGGTGGTTATGTTTTTGTCATTTATTAGGTTTAACATAACCTTAACCATTGTAATTACTTTTATTTACTTTCACGAATAATTTGGTTAAAAAAGGTACCTTATAAAAAATATAAATTATTCTAATTATAAATATTGATTTTTTATCCAAATTCAAAAAACATAAGTGGTATATATTAGTATATTTATCACCCCATATATGGGATGACAATACATGTTTTTAAAGTAAAAACGTTCAATATTTACATTGTTTTTATTGTCAAATTTATTATGAAATTTATTCAAATAACCTAAATTGTATTTATTGATAAAAATTACACATTAATAATATTTTAATCCAATTTAAAATATAATCTATCATTATAAATAAATTTGATTAAAAAATTGTTTTATGTAAAAGTTTAGTATTTTACACTATTCATTGTAAAAAAACGTCAGAGAGAAATTCAAAAATTGACCCTAAAATATTTTTATGTTCATATTTATAAAAATAAGTCTAATTTGACATATTAAATTATTAATAGTGAAAAAACTATATTTTAAGAAGGATATCAATCAAAATATTGTAAATGTGACTTAATAAAAATAGAGGTTTTATGTATAAACTAGTATTATTTTCTTAGCTTATGCGGATCAAATATATTGTATAAATATTAAAAATATTTTATATAATGTATTATATATATTAAATTAATATCAATAAACAATTGTAATCAATTTAATTTATTAGGATAAAACAACATTGTGATCATAAAAACAAATTCTATAAAAATATTCCTTTTATGTTCAGTTGGTTATTATATACACAGTAACGAATAAGATTTTTTTATTTTTTCTATAAACAGTTGTTTCATAATTTTTTTAATATTATTACTAACTACTAACTTAATGACCACAATATGTTTCAAAAAATAATATTCTAATGGTTTATTTTTGTTTGGTAAAACTCAGTCTTGTATGTTACATAAGCCATCAGGGAGATTCATTCTTGAGTATAACGTAAGCTAACCACAACGTTCTATGTATAGAATTGAAAACATTAAATTTTATTAAGATCATGATTAACTTGTCTTTGTTTATAATTTAGTCCAATCATGTTGCTTTAATATAAAATTAAATACTTTCATTATTGCGTGAAATGATAAATATCAAAAATATTAAATAATTTTGATAAAAAATATTACAAAAAATATTGGCATGTTACATTATACACACCATTAAATTAATATTAACCTTGAAATTATTTAAAGTTTTCATGGTTTTAATAATTGAATGTTTCTTTCATTGAAACTGACATAAAAAAAACATAATGAAACTTTCTTAAAAATATAGTTTAAAACATAATGATTACCCAAAGTAAAACATAACTAGGATTCCGTATATATGAACATATTTCGGAAGTGAAAATATACACATAGAAGATAAATATTACCATCATATTATGATGGTGAGTGATATAAAATAAGGCCAAGAGAAATTTAACACTCATAAATCCATAAAACACTGATTAATTAGGGGACATTTTAATATATTAGAAATGGAAGTACATCCACAACATTTTGGTTTTCAATATCCATTTTAATATAGTTAATGAATTTTCATGAAAATATATATATTCATGTTTTCAGGAAAACCTCACCCTTTATTGTTCCTTGATCCACTTCACCTCTTTCTCCAAAAATGAAGGTGAATTTTTCATTCTTGAAGCACTAACATATCATGAGATCCATGTTATTTCATCCCAGATGTCATTCGTTATCACCAACACAATGATTTTATAATAGGTTTTCCAATATGAAAAAAATCCTCATGTGGTGAGATAATACATTATTCTCAAAACCATATCCCAATGTTTGACATAACCATTCCATAAATGGACAACCCTTATAAAATATTAAAATAATTAACATTGTAAACAAGGTCACAAAGTAACATAATATTGACCCCCCATATATCAAAAACAAACTATTGGTTGTCACATTTCAATCATGTGAATACCTTCATCATAAATTATCTTTAAACATGGTAACAACCTGAATTTCCATGAATCTATATTATAAAAAAGCATGTCTCATTATTTCAAATAATACGGGTTATATTAATTAAATAAAAAGAATCTAAACATCATACTATATAAAACTTTTTATCAGGTCCTTAATTTTTACATGGTAATTAGTAGAGTCAAATTTACTTATTCATATCCAAAATGACATTATCAAAATACATTATCTTTACATAAAGAACATATTATGGGTTATCTTTGATTAATCAAAATATCACCTTATATTTAAATAACTTATCCATTCCATTAGAATCATTCGTGACACTCTGGGTAAAGATTAGCGAAAAACATAAAATGAACAATTCATGAATATTTCACCATTCAGACTAAAATATTCTTGAGTCTAATTACATAAAAACATTGATTATTCCACATCATCCATATGTTATAATAAGTCTATATAATCCTATTACTTACTACATATTTACTTCCACATTTCCTCTATATTCACATCATAATTAGTCATATATACATTACTCATACCACCTTGATGATTCCCTTTAGAAGTGTTCAACATAGGTCATATATTTTCATAATGAAAATTCATTCCAAACTTAAATCAATTTACATTCTATGATGTATTAGAGTGACCAATATTCGAATACATTTACTGAGTTGAAACCTTCATTTTTTACTTTGTAGTTACGTATTTTTTTCCCTATTTTCCATCTAAAAAACTCTTTATTCCACTAAGTCATTCACATATGTGATTCCTTCATTATTAATAAAAAACGCAATACGAATCTTCTTTTATCTATTGTCTCCATTTCCTAAACTCTCATCAGTCTTCTTCCTTCTCTTCTTTGGCGAGTC
This sequence comes from Viscum album, assembly GCA_963277665.1. Taxonomy (NCBI): domain Eukaryota; kingdom Viridiplantae; phylum Streptophyta; class Magnoliopsida; order Santalales; family Viscaceae; genus Viscum; species Viscum album. The sequence continues at coordinate 604,701,386 of OY728123.1, forward strand.
CAAGAGTGGGTTATAGAACACATTATTGGTCATGATCCTTGAAGACTGACTAGACATGATCATAACATCATTTACTCCAGTGTTAATCACATTTGACTTCTTATCAGCATATTTTCCATCAAATTAAATGTTATTACCATTCCTACAAATTCACACTATTGTAAAAAATGAAAATGAACTGAATAATTAAGGATATTCATAGTGAGAAACCACATAATCATTAAAATTTATTTAAAAAATATATAATTTATGAAATTATACTTAATCAATGAGAAATTAGGTATATCCTAGGTTATTCATATCACTCTTACATTTAAATCCTTTCTAATTGTTTGTTATTTGTTTGTCAATTCAAAAACCATATCCCCCGAGATGTCTACTGCAAGCCCCGTTGTTATGTACCAGATTACTACGAGATAGGATGGAACATCATATCTGAGATGTTACACCTATATATATCTATTCTAGAGGAACATAGACTTGTTGTATCAAGACTAGGATATATTTCTAGTTAACAACACACCCAATCTTTTTCCAAAATTCCCTGACATTTTCCTATAAATTTCCTTATCCATAAACATATACTTACTATTTAGATATATCACTATAATTTTCACATCCTCGTTTTCAAAGGTAAAACAAAACATCTCTCTTATTCGAACTATAATGAATATCACTTTTCATACATTAACATTAAAATATTTTTTAGGAATACATAAAACCTAATAAAATTTTATGCCCAAAGACCATATTAGTTTAGTGCCTTTGGAAACAAGGAATCATAAACACTAGCACAAAAGTGATATATATTACATCACACTATTTTTTAAATTAGTAGAATCCATTTTAGAGAGTTATTAATAATAAAAATCTAGAAAACCTAGGAAAGGAAACATAAAATGTAGTGTTATCAAATTCTCAGTAAGTGTTAAAAAGGGAGACATGTAAGAACAAATATCAGCGTGACGGTATGATAATGTGATCACTATATTAGATGATCAAACCCTACATATTATAATATTATAAATATGAATTATTGAATATATCTTGAAAGTTTATAAGACATGAATCATAATAAAATAAAGTATATAACTAATAAAAGCATAACATAGGGATAAAACAATGAATTGTTGCAGACTCAAAACGTATATAATAATTTTTATAGTATTCAAGGAATTACTTCCAATGCCATATTCGTGGAAAAAGTAATCTACTGAACCATGTTCACACCCCATTCAATCCATATCTTACTAAACCGATATAACTTCCCAATCTAACCATGTAATCGTAAATTGAGTTCATTTATCATTCAAGTCTTGCTTATCTTAGGAAATATAATTCTTAACCAAATGATTTTTAGGGAGATATATAACCAAAATAAAAATGAAATTATTCAAAAATGTTACATAATATCATAAACAATCATTCCACAACCAGTGAAATTAAATGGTTATCAAAAAATTGTAATTATATCATATCCTATCAAAATGAGCGAGGTTTCATAATCATTTCATCAAAGAATAAATTATAAAAATAAAAATGATTCAAAATAATATAACCCATGAAAAGGGAAATGGGTTTCATAAACCATTAAAATAAATAATTAGGTTGAACCATAAATCATATCACAAAATAGACCTGAGTAACTCCAATAGATTTCATAGTTCATGGAAAATAATTTTGAAAAATCATTAAAAAACACTTCATGAAGAAATTATATTATCTAATTTGAAAATTTATTCCTAAAACATAAATCCTCTTTAAACCATTTTCATTAAAATAATCTTGAGAAATTAAAAATTATGAATTAAAAAGATTTAGAAATTTTATTCATTGAAAACATGAAGTGGAGCTTGAGAACCTTCTGAAACCCATTTTCCTTAAAAAATTATACAATAATATTGGAATGAATTGAAAACCATTTATTTCTAAATCACAATTATTTTTTTTAAAAATGATATCCCCTTTTAAAATGTAATTCAATCTTCAATGAAACGATTTTGGGTTAATCCACACAACATGAATATTCCTTTTTCACATTAAACTGTTTAGAAAAGTGCCTCGATTGGAAAAAGATAAAATGTTTAATTTTTTAAAACTATTTTTATTTAAAATGAAAAAATTGTAAAAATATAATTTAAAAATAAGAGTATAATTGTTTAATATTAATTAATCCAATTTATAAAACATGTTTTTTAAGGATCACATATTTACAACCGAAGAGAGTGGTAAATTTAGGCATTATTAAAAAATCTTTCGTAACCATATTGTATACGAAAGAGTGATAAAATGGTACATATAAATGGATATATCCTGAATAACTAGAATATTACAAAATTCATGAGAGTTATTATGATATCGATAATAATATTTCATCAATGGAATCATAATCATAAATAATATTAGACTATGATGAGATTGTTTCAACAAACACTTACAACATTGAAAATTTAAACCATACTCCCCATATAAGAAAATGAAATTACATGAAGCTTAAAATATCAGAAAAAGAATAATATTCATGATATAACATTTCAAAATTAGTATATACACATCATGGAAAAATAAAGGTACAGAACAATACATGTTCCTCAAAGATGGAAAATTGAGAAAAAAATTACATTACAGATTTGGTATATTTTGATACATTAAACCCATGAAAAAAATATCTCAAAATGGATATTTGAATGCTAATAAATTTAATTATAATATGTAGATAATACATACATGGTAAATACACAAATGAAACAAAAATATTCTGTGGGGTATAAAGCATATATATTCTGAAAATAAAACATGTGAGAAAATCCCCATACCATATGTCTGGAATCACATCGAACTTGTTCAAACCTCATATATAATAATTATAAATTTATTAAATATCTAAAATAACCTTGTTATTAAATTTAATAACACATATTTTTTGACTATGGATTTATACTACCAGTTTTCTAACAATTCTATGTTAAGGTTTATGTAACTCCTCATGATTTTATAGTACGTTATCTTATTAAAAGAATTCAATTGCATGCGCTCCATGTAACATCGAGTTCAAGTGCATAACGACCAATGAAACTAGCAGTTTAATAAGAGGATATTAATATTATTAAATAAAATTTTTATTTTATATATATCCTATATAATTTTATAAATAATAATTTTTTTTGACATAATATAGGGAAAAATTAAAATTTTCAGATAAAAGAGGTATTTTTAAATTATTGCAGTTTTTCCTCCTTTTAATAGAGAAAAATTTTTAAATTTAATATTTGAAACTATTAAATATTCATGTTATTGAAATTAAAATTTTATTTATAATTGGGACATAAAAATTTATGTTTGATAAATTTTTGATACTTTTCTGATAACAATCATATTTTGATGAATTGTGAAAAATATTAATTTTTAATTAAAAACAACTTTATTAATCAATATAATTTATAGTGTCAGAATATAAATTTTAGTAGTTATAAATTATCATTAGATTATATTTTAATCTTTTAAAATAATTTATGTAATTGGATGTAATTTGAAATTTAAATTATACACTAACACATGTCAATCTTTTTTCAGTTTTTAATTTTTAAAAACTCACTTTCAGGTTTTGACAATGGGAATTAATTATAACTTATGGAATAGAAATTGTATGTTTTAAATATGGTAAAATATACATCATTTTTTAATTTTTAATATCAAAATTACCTTAGGGTGAATTTTTGGTATTTTTTTTGAAAACATTCAATTTTTGATGAATAGAGAAAAATAATTCGTTATTATTTAAAACGTACACTTTATATAAATAAATAATTTTTTCATTTAAAATTATTTTAAATTATAAATAGATACATAATACATATATTAGTCCAATTTAATTAATTGGAGTCATTTTATAACAATATTAGATTTGAAAAATTTTATTTAACTATTTAATGTCTTTTACCCACTATCTATGCACAATTACAAATTATCATAAAACATAATTTTACCGCTTATGTATATTGAATATCCAAAATCCGAGGAACTCTTTTGACATCAGTATGAAAAAGGATGTTTAATTGGATGAAAATATTTTTTAGTGAATGATGAATTGAATTTTATTTACCACAGTTTAAAGTAAATAAGGTAATTAAAGGTGAAAATGATATTATAAACATCCAAACACGTGTCTTAATTCTATTAGATAAGTTTTTAAGACAAAAAATATACCACCCCAATCTTCCACAGTATGCTTCTCTTTGAATAATACAATAGCATGTGTTGTACGCAACATCGAGTTCTAACACAGTAGAACCAATCAAACTAGCTGTTATGAATAGTAATACCCTCGTTTTGAAATTTTATAAATTTTATCATTCAAAATGGACATTATTTTTGGATTTGGAATATCAAAATTATCTTAGGACAAAAGTTTTGTATTTTTCGGGAAACTTTCATATTTTAATGAATAGTGAAAAACACTGAGTTATAATTTAAAACCAAAATTTTAATTAAATAATTTTTTAAATTTATTTTTTTGTCAAAATAGATACATAATACCTATATATTTTACTGTAATTCATTAGAGTCAGTTTATAATAATTTTGATATATAAAAATTTTATTGAACTTTTTACCATCTTTTACCCAACTCCTAGGAGAATTTTCAAATTTACATAAAACATAATTTTACCGCTTCTTTGAGTTGAGTTTTGAAAAAAACGAGAGACACAGTTGATATCAGTATGTAAAATGTGGATCAATGAGATGAAAATAATTTTTGATGAATAATAAATTTTGACTTTTATTTACCACGTTTAAAAGTAAATAGGGTAATCTATGGTAAAAATGATATTATAGTTACCCTAACACATGTCCTAATTATTTTTAGTAAGTGTTATTCTACCAAAAACATACTTAGGAATAAAATATGATTCTTTAGGTCCACATGTATTAGATAATGACATTTATTATTACTTAATTCATAGAAGAGTTAAAATTGATAAAATCAATGTTTAATAACTAAACCATTTTTAATAGCGGGTTATTAATAAGATAAATTCGACTAGAAATGTTAATTTTAATGGTAAAATTATTTCTCAAATAATGGAATTTTATTTATAATTTTTAGACTTTAAATAATTTAATTTTTTATGACACAATGATGATGCAATAATTACCTTATTAATGAAATATTAAAATAATTTATATTAGAAATACACAAATAAATGAAAATTTCAACTTTTTATGAATTCAACTAATTTCCTAGGTTAATATGACATGTTAGGGTTGATTAAATGAATTTTATTTGAATTAAAAATGCAGTTATTAATTTAGCAAAAACAAAATACCAAATAGTGTCAAACATGACATAAAAGAGTATTTAAAACAAATATTATATTATTAATTCGTATTTAATTACATAAAATATAAGGTTTAGACAAAGGGATTAAATAATATTTTATATGTCATTAATGAACCACTTGGGGTTGTCGTGGATTTTTATAGGAAGATTACTAACCATATAATATAAAAATAAAAAGAGACATGGTAAATGTAAAACTATGTAAATAAGAGTTAAATCTAAAAGATAAGGTTAATATAGTGTCCAATACCTATCTAAAACCCTTTGGTTGAGTGGTTTTCAACCCAGCCCCAACATATCCTCTAAATAAATCATTTTGGAGCCATTATGAACCGAACATGATTTTTTAAAATATAATATTTTAATTTTTTTCCTAAGGTGCCCATCACCCCTCCAATAAAAGGGAAATTACCCTTCTCTCAAATCCACACCATAAAAGTCGTTGATCTCAGTGAAACCATTCCCAAAGATCCTCCCAACAATCCTACCTTCATCATAGAGGCCTTATTTTGACCATAAATCCATCCTAATGAGCCCTTTTGGACACATCAAAAAGAATAACCCCAAGAAGAGGTAAATATCTCACCACCTCTTACAAGTTATTTTATTCTTCCACTTTCTCTTTCTTTGTTGTCTCCATTATAAAATAAAAAATACAATATATACTATATACCATGATGTTATTATAAAAATTCTACAACCGTATTAAATATGTTATACATCCTATGGATAACTTGTCACCATACTTGCGTACGTACGGCTTACAGTCTCCACGTCATGGTATAGTTGTTATTCAATAAAGTATTATTTTTATGGGTATAATAATGATGTATAATTGATGAAATTAATAGATATAAAATGTTAATGATTATATATATATGATATAACTTCCATTTAATTATGATTTTAATTACAAAAGAATGATATTGTCGCTCGTGCGTACGTACGTATTACCGTCTCCTCGAATGTGATGAGATTCAATACCCATCGTAATAATTCAAGAATAATTTTCATGTGATGATTAAAATTAATATTTAATGAACATAATATAATTATGTATATAAATAAAATACACTCTATCCATAAAAATCATGGCTTACGTAACTATGCGTATAAAGGAAAACAAATCTGTTAACAACTAAAATGATGATACTACTAAAATATCATTAACAAATCAATATTGGAAGATCATATATACGGTTCTTGTATAATTTAATAAAAATTATTTCATCATTATACAAGGGTTTAATCTACCTTCTACCAAGGAAAATTACAAGGTACGGGTTAATTTCACAATCTATTTATTATCCGAGGTTTTTTTTACATATGTATCGACTCAGACCTCTTTATCATCCACATCCATGTTTTCCAAAAAAATTATTCCAAATCATTTTTACTACTTACTAGACTATGATTTAACATCATTTATACACATATTTTTCCTTATACATTTTGAAAACAATCTTTCCGTTGTTTTCCAAACAAGTTACATTATGACCTTTTTCGACAAACTTTTGGAAAGATTTTTTTTTAACTTATATGGAAGGTGAGGCTATATTCTGTCGTTATAACATCATTTAATATTCCCTTAAAATATTATAATAATATTTTCAATATATATGTTTTTTTATAATTATTTAACTTCAAATGATTTAAAAAAACAATGAGATATTTCTCTCAAAATATTTTGATTTCATCTATGTCAACATCCATTAATGGATTTTAATCTTGTTTGAAGTTGATTTATAATGATACAAATATTCCATTTTGTATTGAAGGTTTTGTGATATGTTTTACTATTTATGTGTTATTTTTCTACCATTTATGGTCTGTAGACAATGTATTGTCATTTCATATGCTAGTTTTAATATGAATGTTTATGTAATGATTAAAACTTTTATTATAAGGAATGTATTGGACTTAGTAAGTGATGGGTGGAGCCTGCTATAGCTTCTCGAGGCATTAGTAGGTACCATGAGACAAAATAGTGTCTTGGTAGAAGTCCTTGACTAAATCTTATTTATAGTATTGGAACAAGGCCTTGACTATGTGGTTATGAAGTCTGGCATTATGCATTCCATAATTATTATGGTGGCTATTGATATTGAATGTGATTATTCGACTAGAAGACTATCAATGTGAATATGTAAATGACAATATTTTGATTTATATTTTTGATATTATGATGAAGTTTATGTTGAAATGTATTTTGTTTTAGTTTTATACGTTTCCTTAAATGTTTATGATTATTTATGAAAGTTTCCACTATATTGTTATACTTATTGAGCATCTGACCTCACCCCATTCTATGTTTTACATTTCCAAGGATATGAATAAGTATATTATGAATGACCTATTGGGATAGTCTATGGTATCTTAGGGTTGTCTATGGAAATAATGTTGTTTTAGTAATTCATTTTATTATGTAATGTAAACCTTATGAATGTATCTAGTACTTCCAAGTCTACTAAACTAATCATTCTTTTGATACTTGATCTTCTGTGATCATTCCAATGATATGTAATAATGAACCGACTCTAGGATTTAGGTGTCGGGAATTATAGTTGGTATCCGAGGATATTTAGTACAAACCATGGATGGTAGATTTAGAAAAACTCTAATTAGAGAACATTATCATATGATGTACATTGAGGATTTGTATAGAATAACTTTCTTGAAATTTGGTACTGTGGAGATTTTGTGAGTTTCCCAAGAAATACACCCCTGTCTGGAAATGACTAGGTAGAGGTGGATCTGGCACAAATGTACCTAGTGTTAAAACATGAAAACATCACTTTGAGCTATACTCGAAGGGTAATAGGTGCACTACAACAGGCCTTACTGCACTCTTGGTTACGACACTCCCGCTGGATATGCGTAGGATAATCTGCATTTTCTTTAAAAACCATTATGAATGATTTATGACTATATACCTCCTCAAATAAAACAATTTTTTTATTATATGGATTATATCCATTAAATGATCAATTTATGTTACGTATGTTATAAGTTTGGAATTATGTAATGTGATTGATAAACTAATATAGTGTATGCCATTGTTTAGAAATGATGCCTAGTGGAAGGAATGAAATCTGTATCAGTGAACGCACTATATATAGGGATTTCCCTCTTTCTCAAGATAATTATAGTGGGGGTGGTGATACAACTCGTGTAGATCATCTTATCACTATAATGGGACAAATCACTCAGGTTATGAATAATAACATTACCCATATAGAGCACCCTGATCCACATCATGGAGGATCAATGATAGATTGCTTCATGAGGAAACAACCATGATCATTCAGTGGGGTTAAAAATCCATTAGTAGCTGAGCAGTGGATAAATTCCTTATAAAATATATTCCAAGCCTTGGAGAGTAGCGAATGGGAAAAAGTTGTCAGGTTAGTTTTCCACCTCACTATATAGTCCGACCAACGGTCTTCATTGATTCAAAACAAAAATAAATCTGATGAAGTATAAAATATTAAATTAAGGGAGCTTAATGAAATTTTATTAGAAAAATACTTTTCTCATGACCATCGAGCATATATGTAAATGAAATTTTTGAGTTTGATGAAAAAGAAGGATGAGAATGTCGCAATGTATGAAGCTAAATTTACATGGTTAGAGAGGCCTGATACAAATTATATACATAATCCAAGAAGTAATATTGATCATTTAGTTGATGGGGTAAAACCATTTCTCTGTCGAGCATTGCACTCAATATCCTTCTCTTCGTACGAAGATATTGTCTCAAGTGATATCTAGACAGAAAAATAATTCTATAAGTCAAACATATTTAATGAAAATCAAGAGAATATGTGATCTACTAAACACTCAGGAAATGGAAATAAGGGGAAGAAGGGAAAAGTTGAATATGCACCCTGCAGTAAATTTGAGAAGAAACCCCATGTTACTTGTCTGAAGGGAATGGGACTCTCTTACAAGTGTGGTGAAAAAGGCCACCAAAATCATGATTTCAAAGGAAAGAAAGAGGTTGTTAATGTTTAATGCTATTACTATAGAGAAAGGGGGAATTATTCAAATGATTGTATGAAGTGTTAGGGGAACTTACCTTAGAAAAGGAAAAGGGATCTAGGAAAATCTTATGATATCACTAATTTTGAGGTTGAAGCTTTGAAAGACGTAGTGGCATGTAATTTAATGGTTTTGTTATATTTAGCCAATGATTTTTTGATTCCGGATCGTCATGCTGTTTCAAATCATCCCAGTTTTCTAAGAAAATTAGATATTTACAATTTGATTAAACAATTGATTTGCCTGTATGAACACTTAAGGAAAGTATCACTGCAATAATGTATAGTTAATTAGTCCCCATTAGGGAATATAAATATTCTTTATCTACCGATCTCATCGTCATAACCCTATTTAAATTTGATATAATCCTTGGAATGGATTGGCTTTCGGGCCATGATGCGAAAATTTATTGTAATAAAAAGGAGGTTACAAATCCCGATGATGATAAAGAGTTCCTTTTCTTTAGAGAAAAAAGTCACCACAAAATTCTTATCTAGATCCACCCCTAGTAGCTCAACTAAATTCAATTATTAGGGAGGAAAAGAATGAAATAAATTTGGGCGAGGAAAATAATGTTCAAATAGAGGATGTAGCTATTGTGCTAGAATATGTTGATGTGTTTCTAGAAAATTAACCTGGACATAATCCAGAATGAGAAACTGAGTTTTCCATTAATTAATGTATGGTTCAAGGCCCATAACGGGGACCCCTTATAGAATGGCCACTGTAGAATTAGGTGAACTAAATAGTCAACTAGAGAAATTGAGTAATAAGGTATTTATTATCCATAGTGTTTCTCCATGGGGGGCCCCTGTTCTTTTTGTTAAGAGTTAATATGGATCTATGATGTTGTGCATTGACTATATGGAGATCAATGCTATAACAATAAAGAAAAAGTATCCCCTACCTCACATTGATGATTTTTTCGACCAACGTCATAGAGAACAATACTTTTCAATGATTGAACTTCGATCTGGATATCATCAGTTCTGTGTGAAGAAGGACGCCATTTTGAAAAAAGCATTTCGAACCTGGTACTCGCATTACGAGTTTACAGTAATACCTTTGGGATTGTCTAACACACCGTCTGTCTTCATGGATATAGTGAATATATTTTTAAATGAATATCATAATGACTTTAAAGTGGTATTTATAGATTATATTTTGTCATACTCCAATATATATGAAGATCATGAATATCACTTAGGCATTATTCAAAAGACTCTTAAAAGACATGAATTATATGGGATGTTTAGAAAGTGTGAATTCTAGCATCAAGAGATTTATTTTCTTGGCCATATTTTCTCTAATAATGGAATCTTTTTTATCCTTCTAAGACCATGGAAATCCATGAAAGTCCATCACCAACGAGTATAACCAAGGTACGTGGTTTAAATGGTTTATCAAGTAATTATTGGTGTTTTTCCCAAATCATTCCTAATTGGCTAACCCATTAACGAAGCACTAATATAACGAGGTTATTTTTTTTGGATAAATGTGTGTGAAGAATGTTTGAATAATTGATGTGAAGATTATTCAATGCACCTATCTTTACTCTACAATAGGGGAGTGATGGGATTATTATTTATAGTGACGCATCAAATAAATGACTTGTTTGTGTCCTTCGACTGCATGATAGGGTTATTTACTATTCATCATGACAGCTAAAAATTCATGGGAAAAAAACTTCTCATGAAATTGAGTTAGAAGTCGTAATCATGGCTTTGAATACATGGAGACATTATCTCTATGGTGAAAAATGTGAGATATATACCAATCAAAAGTGTTTGAAGTATATTTTCACACAGAAATAACTCAACACGATCTAAAGGAGATGGATTGAACTACTCGAGGATTATCACTGCACAATACACTACCACCTAGGGAAGGAAAATAATGTGGCAGATTCTTTGAGCAGAAAGGATCATGGAGTTCGGAACAAGATTAGAGTTGAAAATGATCCTATATAAAAGGATCGAATAAAGTTGTACATGGGGATAACCATGGAAGTTGAAACCTCAAAACATTTTCAAATGGTTTCCAAACCATATTTACTAGAAAGGATAAATAGTTCTCATATCGATGACAAAGAGCTTTCAAATGAATATTAAATTTGCTGATGCTGGGAGATTGAGTGACTTTGTGTATCAAGATGGAATTTTGAATTTTGGGAAGAGACATTGTGTTCCCGATATACCTTATCTAAAAAAGGAATATTCTGATGATTCTCATAGTTCAAATTTATTTATACACCCTAATATCACCAAGATGTTCATAGATTTAAAAGGAATATTTATGGTGGGACACCCTGAAGAGGGAGATTGCTGATTTTCTGTAAAGATGTATGGTTTGTCCACAAGTGAAAGATGGAAGGAAACTTCCTGGAGGAGTCATGAAACCTATTACCATACCTGAGTGGAAATGAGATAATATTACGATGGACTTTGTCATGGGACTACCAAAGAATCATAGAAGGAATGTTGCAATATGGGTCATTTTTTATCATCTTACCAATTCAGCACATTTTCAAGATTTTAGAGAATATTTACCACTTGAATGACTATCAATACTATATAATAATGAAATTGTGAGACTTAATGGAGTACCCCTATCGATTGATTCTGATCGTGATCCAATTTTTAAATCAGGATTTTGGAAAAGTCTTCAGAAAGCCCTGGATACTAAACTTTGGTTAAGCACTGCCTACCACCCTCAAAGTGATGGAAAATCAGAATGGATTATTCAAAACATAAAAGACATGTTGAGATCTTGCTCACTTGACTTTCAATGTATGTGGGATAAATATTTACCCTTATATGAATTTTCATATAAAAACAGCTTCCATTATTGTATTCAGAAGGAACCATATGAAGCGTTATACTAAAAGAGATTTCACACCCCAACCTGTTGGGATGATTTTAGTGAAAGAAAACTCATAGGACCAAAACATTTGGAGGGAAAAATAGAAAAGGTGAAGGTAATTCAAACCCACGTCAAAGTATCTCAAAGTATGCAGAAGAGATATAATGATAACCGAAGGAAGGACTTGGAATTTAAGGTTGGAGATCATGTTTTTATTAAGGTATTTCCATGGAAGGGTGTTATACCTTTCAGTAAGAAAGAAAATCATATTCCAGGTACATCAGACATTTTGAAATTCAAGAATGAATTGTGGTTGTAACTTATAATTTGGAAATGCTGCCAAGTCTCTCCAAAGATCATGATGTGTTCAACATATCACTATTGAGAAAATAAATACCAAACCCAAAGCATGTACTCTCCTATAAAGAGATAGAACTGGAAACCGATTTGTCTTATTATGAAGAGCCTTTCAAGGTTCTTGATATAATAGAACAAGTTATGAGAAAACTGAGGACACGTCCTGTAAAAGTTGTATGGACAAACCAAAAGATGGAAGAGGAAATGTGGGAACCCAAGGAACATATGACGAAGAACCTCCCTAGTCTTTTATGCAGTAATATTATAGAAATTTTGAGGAATGAATTATTTGAAGGAGGGGAGAATGTAAAACCCCATGTTTCCATGGTACACTTTTCTTTGAATAATACTATAGCATGTGTTGTACGTAACATTGAGTTCTAACATACCACAACCAATAAAACTAGTCGTTATGAATATTAATAACAACTTTTTGAAATTTTATAAATTTTATCTTTCAAAATGGATTTCATTTTTTGGATTCTGAATATCGAAATTATCCTAGGTTGATTTTTTCTTATTTTATTGAAAACCTTTAATTATTGATGAATAGTTAAAAACACAGAGTTATTGTTTAAAACTGAACTTTTATTTAAATAAATATTTAAATTTATTTTAGGTCAAAATTGATACATAATAAATATATAAGTCCAATGTAATTCATTGGAGTTAGTTTATAATAAATTTAGATATATAAAAATTTTATTCAACTTTTTTACCGCCTTTTCCCCACCTCCTATGAGCATTTGAAAATTTACATAAAACATAATTTTACCGTTTTTTGAGTTGAATTTCCAGAATCCGAGAGACATCATTGATATCAGTAGGTGAAATGTGGTTCAATGAGATGAAAGTAATATTTGGTGAATTGTAACTTTTGAAATTTATTTAAAGTGGTTAAAAGTAAATAGGGTAATCCAGGGTAAAAATGATATTATAATTACACTAACACATGTCCTAATTATATTGGATAAGTTTTATTCTACCAAAAAAATCGTAGGAATAAAATATAATCCTATAGTTTCACTTTTATTAGATTAGGACATTTATTATTAGTTAATTCAAGGAAGAGTTAAAAGAGTTAAAATAAATGTATAATAACTAAAGAATTTTTAATATAGGGTTATATATAAGATAAACTAGAATATAAATATTCATTATAAATCAGAAAATATTTCCTACATAATGGAATTTTATTTATAATTTTTAGACATTAAATAATGTAATTAATTTACGACACAATGATGAAGCAATAATTACCTAATTAATGAAATATTAAAATAATTGATATTATAAATACCCAATTAAAAGTAATGTGAGACTTTATATGAATTAAACTAATTTTGTAGGATAATATGACATATTAGGGTTAATTAAATGAATTTTTTTCAACGAAAAATATTCTGTTATGAATTTAAAAATAACCAAATACCAAAGAGTGTCAAAATTTACATAAAAGAGTTTTTAAAACAAATATTATTTAATTAATTGTTATTTTATTCTTAAAAACATATGGTTCTGCGAATGGTATTACATACTATTATATATTTCATTAATGAACCACTTGGGATTCACTTGGTTGTTTATAGTATGTTTATTAACCATATAATATAAAAATTGAAAGAGACATGGTATATGTCAAACTATTTAACTATGAGTTAAATTTAAAATATAAGGTTAATATAGTGACCCCCACCTGTCTAAAACCTATTGGTAGAGTGGTTTTCAATGCTTCCCCACCATATCCATTAAATAATTCCTTTTTTAGACATTATAAACCGAACATGATTTTATTATAAAATAATATTTCAATCTTTTCCTTTTGTGCCCCTCACCCATCTTATAAAAGGGAACTTCCCCTTATCTCAAATTCACACCTTCAAAGAAATTTTACATGATAAAACCCTTCCAAAATATCATCCCAACTATCCTAAAATCGCCATAGATGCCTTAGTTTTATCAGAAATAAAACTTATATATCCTTTTTTATCAAATCAAAAGGAAGAACCCGAAGAAGAGGAAAATATCTTACCACTGCTTTCAAGTTATTTTCTTCTTCCACTTCCACTATCATTGTTGTTTCCATTATAAAATAATAACATGATTATTTATATATATTGTGATGTTATTATAAAAACTTTTACAACCATATCCATTATGTTATCCATCCTATGAATAACATGTCACCATACGTGCCTACGTATGTCTTACTGTCTCCACATCATGGTGTAGTTTTTCTTCAGTACATTATTATTTGTATGGGTATAATAATGATGTATAATTTATTTAAATAATATATATAACATGTTAATGATTCTGTATATATGATATACCATCCATTTACATATGATTTTAATTAAAAAATATTGTTATTGTCGCTCGTGTGTACGTACGGATTACCTTCTCTACGAATGTGTTTAGATTCATTCCCTATCGCAATCATTCAAGAATAATTTTCATGTGATGATTAAAAATAATATTTAAAGAACATAATATCATTAAGGATAGAAATCAAATACAATCTATCCATAATAATCATGGCTTATGTAACTACGCATATAAATGAAAATGAATCGGTTAACAACAGAAATGATAATACTACTAAAATATCATTAACAAATCAATATTGGAAAATCATATATATTTTTCATGTATAATTTAACAACAATTATTTCACAATTATATAGGAGTTTAACCTACCCTCGACCAATTTAAAGTACAAGGTAAGGGTTAATTTCCCAATCTCTTTATTATCTGAGGTTGTTTTTACTTATGTATCTACTGGGACCTCTTTATCACCCACATCAGTGTTTCCCTAAAAATGGATTCCAAACCATTTTTACTACTTACTAGACTATGGGTTAATATCATTTAAACCATTATTTATCCTTATACATTTTGAAACGAATATTTATATCTTTTTCCAATGAAGTTACTTTATGACCTTTTATACAAAGTTAAGATAAGAATTATTTTTAACTTATACGACAGGTGCACCTATATTCCGCAGTAAAAACTTCATCGAATATTCATTTACATTATTATAAGAATATTTTCAGTTTTTTTCTTTTATAATTATGTAACGTTAAATAATTTCAAAAAAATAATGAGACTTTTCTCTCAAATAGTTTTGATTTCATCTATGTCAATTTCATTTTATATATTTTAATCTTGTTGGATGTTGATATATAATGATTCAAATGATCCATTTTTTATTTAAGGTTTTGTGATATGTTTGACTATGAATGAGTTATTTTTCTACAATTCATGGTTTATGGATAACGTATTGAAATTTCTTATTCTAGTTTAAATACGAATTTTTATGTTATGTTTAAAAAATTTCATATGAGGAATGAATTAGACTTAGTAAGTGACGGGTGGAGCTCTCTATAGATCCTTGATTAATCAATAAGTCTAATTAGAGAAACTATTGTCATTCCACAATGCCTTGATGAAATATTATTTGTAGTCATGTCACAAGTCCTTGAATATGTGGTTATGAAGTCTGGCATTATGCATTCCGTCATTATAAATGATGCTATTGATATTTCTTGTGATTATTCGACCAGTAGAATATCCATTGAGTAATTAAATTTAATTATTTTGATTTATATTTTCTGTATTATAATGAATGTTATGTTGAAAAAGATTTTTTTTTAGTTTTATACATTGCCTTAAATGTTTATTCTTGTTTATGAAGGTTTTCTCTATATTTTTATCCCTACTGAGCATCTGGGATCACCCCTTTCTTTGAATTACTTTTTGCAGTATGTGAAGAAGTATATTATGACTGACCTGCAGGGATAGTTTATGGGATTTAATTGTTATCTATGGAAAGAGTGTTGTTGTCGTTTTCTATTTTATGAGGTAATGTAATCCTTATGAATGTATCTAATACTTCCAAGGCTACTGAACTAATAGGTCTTTTGAGACTTGACCTTTTGCGATCATGCCAATGATACATAATAATACACCAACTGTAATATTTTGGGGTTGGGGTGTTATAATAACAATCCTTAGAAATATAATAGGACCCTCTTTGATACACCAAAGTTAGATTATGATATTTATTATTATATTATTTAAAAAAGTGTTAAAAGTGTTAAATTCAAATTTTCATAATAATAACATTTTGAATATAGTTTTATAGAAAAGATAAATTCGACTATAAATATTCACTAGAAATATTAATATATTTCATACATAATGGTATTTTATTTAAAATTTGTAGACATTATATAGTTAAATTTATTTATGACTCAATGATGATGTAGTAATAACCTTATTAATGAACGATTAAAATAATTGATATTATAAATATACAAATAAATATCAATCTAGTCTTGTGATGCATTCCATTAATATTATTGGTTAATATGACATGTTAGTATTTCTTTAATTTGTTTTTTTCTATGAAATAATGTTTTTTTGACTTTCACAAAATTCAAGTACTAAATTGTGTCAAAATAGACATGAATTTGTTTTTAAAAACAATACTAAATTATTAATTTATATAATATTCATAAAAATCAATGGTTCTATCAAAAAACATAGATGAGGCTAGATATGTCATTAATGAACCACTTGGGGTTCTATTGTTTATTTATAGTATGTTTTTTTAAAATTTATTATAATAATAAAGGAGTACATGGTAAAAGTTAAACTATTTAACTAAGAATTAAATCTAAAAGATATGGTTAATATGATGACATAAACTTATCTAAAATCTATTAGTTGAGAATTTTTTGACCCAGCCCACCTTAGTCTACAAATAAATCTATTTGGAGCCATTATTAACCAAATATTATTGGATAATAAATTAATATTTCACGCTTTTCATAAAGTGACCCTCAACTCTCTTATAAAAGGGTACTTCCCCTCCTCTCTAAATCACACCACCAAATCCCTTTGGCTAGGCCAACCCCAGCTCCAATATCTTTCTAACTATTATCTTGTCAACCTAGAGGACTTACATTGTTCAGAAATCCATCCTATGGAGCACTTTTGAATAAATAAAAAGGAATAACCTGAAGAAGAGGTAATAAGTTCATCACCTCTTTCAAAGTTCTTTTCTTCTTACACATCCTATTTCTCTGCTCTTTCTATAACAATAATTAACTCCAATTCATACTAAATACTATGACCTTTTTATAAATATTGTACCAACAAATTCATTATTTTATCCATCCTATGAATGAAAAAGTTACCAAATTTATGTACGTATGGCTTGTCGTCTCTACGTCGTGGGGTGATTTGTTAATCAACAATTCATTAATTGTATGGGTATAATAATGAGTATAATTGATGTAAATAAAAAATATAACTTGTTAATGATTCAAATTATTTAACATACCATCCAATTACATATTATTTCACCATAAATAAAATGATACCATCGCTCATGCGTACGTATGACATACAATCTCCACGACACGATGAGATTCATTTCAACATTCAGCATTCAATGATGATTATATATATATATATTATTAATTATTTAATATATGAAATAATAATGATACTAGAAATATATATATATATATATTTGTGTGTGTGTGTGTGAGTGTGTCTATATGTGTAGGTGTTAATGTACTTAGGTTTATCTTATTCATTTACTTCTGTTTAAAACGAAATGAAAACGAAAACATAATTTATGCATATGTATGACCTACCATCACCATAAACAGTGTTTTCCATTTCATATATATATATATATATATTATACATATATATATTCTTAATATATATTATATATAAATTTTTTTTATATTCTATAATCAATTAAATCATGATATATGTTATACGATCAAGACTAACAAGTTAAAACACATATGATAAAAAAAGAGATTATTACACAAAATGCTATTTTAGATTATAAATTAAAATTAAATTGGTAGTATAAATCCATAAATGAATCTATTATGATATAATAAATATGAATATGGTACTGTTATAATTTAATAACATACTATGATAATTATGCATGTGGTTAAACCTACACTTGACAAAATGAATGTACAAGGTTAGGGTCAATGAATCAATCTCATTATTATTCTAGATTGTTTATTCACGGAGAAATGTTTATCTTATATGTCCAAGATTCATGAAAATGTTTTGAAAAGTAATATTTTATGGTTTTTGTAAGGGACTCTTTATCAAGATAATCATTTTACATGTTTTAATTTATTTTTCTACATCTTTTTAATTAATTTCCATTTTTTAAAAATGATTTTAAGGATTTATTAATATACATCAGATTGTTTTAAAAATTAAAATCATTTGAAAAATATCCAAGTTGTATGGGTCACTTTAATTAAAAAAATATCTTTTTAATTACATACATTACTAACGCATTACTTTTAAATGATTTCACAAAAGTGACCTTTCTCTCAAAGAGTTTTAATGATCATTTTCAACTATGTTAACGTCCTTTACTGAATAATATTTCTGATTGAGGTTGATTTATTATGATAAAATCTTTAAAGTTGTATTGAATGAGTTCTCAAATTTTTTCCTAGGGATGTGATATTTTTATACTATTATGGTTTGTGGTTAGAGTATTGAAATTTATTATGATATTTTTAGTACGAATATTTATGTTATGTTTCATCATTTTCATATGAGGAATGCATTGGACATAGTAAGTGATAGGTGGATACCACTATATCTCTTCGATGAATTGATAGGTATCATGAGATAAACTAGTGTCTTGGAAGATGGCCTTGTCAAAATCTTATTTTTAGTCTTGGTGTGTGGCCTTGACAATGTGGTTATGATGTCTAACATTATGAATTACAATATTATGAAATTAGATATTGATATTACATGTTAATATTAGACTAGTAGAATATCCATGGGAATAAGTAAATGGAAATATTTGATTTATCATTTCCATATTCTGTTGTAGTTTATGTTTAAAGGGATTTTGTTTTAATTTTAAACCTTTCTATAAATTTTTATATTTATTTATGATAACATCTGTTATGTTCTTTATCCTTACTGAGTATCTGAGATCACCTATTAATTATGTTTTATTTTATATGGATGAGAAGATTTATATTAGGATTTATGTACATGATTAAGATAAGAGAATAATGGCGTCCTCATATAAATATTTATGTTCTGATTTAGGTTAGAAATTATAATGTAATGTTTATGTATATAATCTATTTTCTAAAACTGCATAACTTATCGGTCCATCGGGAATTCATTCTTTATAATCATGAAAATTTATTAATGTAATTCACCAACTCTAGGTAACTGGGTTTCGGGCATTACAGTTGGTATCAGAGGAATTTTAGTACTAACCATGGAAAATAGATTGAGAAAACCTCTGATTAGAAAAACTTAAACTAATATATACATTGAGGATTTGAATAGAATTAATTCCTATAATTTTGGTTATATATGGATTTTGTGAATAATCCAAGCAATATATCCCTGTCTGGATACAAGTAACTAGTGGCGGCTTTGGAAAAACTATTCCATTGAGTGAAAACTACTACAATGAGTTTTGGGCTAGACCCGAGGTATCTTGGTACATGAAAACGGGCCTTGCTACAATATTGTTTACGTCACTCCCAAGGGATATGAATAGGATAATTTATGTTTTTTACAACCTATTATGAGGTATTTATGAGTAAATATGTCTGAAAAGAAACCCTTTTGATGATTATGAGACTAGATGTGTGAAAATTTTCAATTAATGTTGACATATTTACTAGTTTTTTTATTATAAATAATGATATGATATAACCAACTGTATGTCGCCATTTATAAATGGATCTCAGTTGAAGGACTATGAAGTCTAGCAATAAGCATGACACAATAAGCTAGAATGGTTATATTTTTCATGGTATTAAGCCACCATTTAAAGGGAAATAGTCTCCCACGTATTCTAATCATATGAATAAATAATATTATGTGTTAATAAGAAATGTAAAAAATTCTATGAGTCAAATGGATTTGAAGGGGATCCAGATAAGAAAACGTTAGAAGAGAAAATATAGATTAAGGGAAGAAGGGAAAGATGTATTTTCCCATATGTGATAACTGAGAAATGAATATCCTTTGGAAATTCCTGAGAGCAATGGGAGTTTCTTATAAGTGTGGAGAAAAAGGACATCAATTTCATGATTTCATGGGTAAGAAAAAGGTTTCAAATGTACAACGCTTCATCTGCAATGAGTTAGGAAACTACGAGAATCAATGTCATACTCATCAGAGTATCACCCAAATGATGCTATTGGATAATAATTAAGTTATGATACTACCTTAGATAAAGAGTAATGATTAGTGTTCTTATGTTTTTATAAAATAATTGTGTCATTTGAGTACATGTTATAAGAATTATATTGTATATAAAGATTGTACTATAGTATTTTTTCATTACGAATTTGAGATTTTATGGTACCGGTTAAACTGACACAGTTTCAAGTTAAACATTTTGGAAAATATATGGTTGGGGTATATATAACCATTAATATGTTTCTAAAACAATTATAATTATTTATGAATAAGATACTATTGAGTTGGATAATTTATATTGGATATTATTTAATAACGTTGAACTAATTAAATGTTTGTTTATTCCATAATTGTTGGAGTTTTGTGGAATTTTTTGATTAAAGGATTTTATTCATTATTATATAAAGAATACAGGAGCCTGAACATATAAAATATGGGTTTATGGTAATTCAGGGTATTTTTGTGTTTTATGATAATACATGATGAAAGTATTCACATCATATTACATTTAAAAAGAGATCCTCATTATGTTTATCCTTATAATTAATTTTGGACTATGAGTTTGGAAAAAGGTATTTTGGATAAGTCTAAAGGTTAGAATGAATTATTTTGAACATTGGATACTATTGTTTAAGGCTAAAAATTTTGTTAATATTATTTTTCAATAGTTATAAAAAGGACAACCCAGAGGTCCGACAACAACACGTTGCGTTAGGCAGTGTCACATGACTTGAACCCACATCCAAAGGGTGACAAGGGTGCATCACTTACAACTAGACTATGTGATGTCCTGGTTTGTATAATGTAGTTTTTATAAATTATCTAACAGATTAATTATAAATTTATTATTTTTAGAACCCTATACAATTTGGATAAATATAATATTTTTGAATTTTGATATCTTTTGGAGTGAAAGATGAGATTTTGGTTGAAGTTAGTTGAAGGATAGAACTCTACATTCAGGTATTTTTATTCTATGAAGAAATAAATTCTTAATCTATAGATAAGGTATATTAAATTAAAAAATGTGTTTTCCTGATACCTTATGTTTTTTTGAACAGATGATATTTAAATCACCATAGATTTATGGATTTGAGGCCCACAATATTCCATTTATGGTTCACTTGTTTGTGATTGATGACCTCAATAACTACATATAAATATTTACTTTTTCGAATATTTATGTGTCAATAATATCCACCAATGTTCTCTTATTCGAAATTATAATTTGGTGGTGACTTTTTCATTTCCCTTTCCCTCTTATTAATTCTAAATATTAGTAACCTCATTTCTAATGTGGGGTTTCCACAAAGGTATTTTATATTTTCATCCTTTTATTTTTGAAGAACAATTTTAAAATGAGAGGATTTAGTTTATTGATGTAAGGGAGAATGTAACACCCCAAGATTTCATATTACATTATCCCTTTAAAGTCTTTTAATAACATACACTACACGAAACACTGAGTTCAAGCGCATCAAGACCTATCAAACATAACGTTTAAAAAAGAGATTATGAATAGTATTAGCTACATTTTTAATTTTATATTTATTCTATATATTATTATCATTAATATTTTCTGTATTATTGACATAATATAAGAAAAAATTCAATTTTTCAGATAAATGAATTAATTTAAAAAAATACAGTTTTTTCGCAATTTAATGGAGTACCATTTTTAAATCCAATATTTGTCACTTTTCTATATTTTAATTAATGAAATTAAATTTTATTTTGTTACAAGACATAAAAATTTACTTTGGTTAAATTTTGTGTATTCTCTGATAACATTCATATTTTTATGAATAGTGGAAAATACTAAATTTTAATAAAAAACATTATAATCCAAATAATCTATAATGTTTAATTAAAAATTAGACTGCTTATAACATATAATTAGATTATATTTCTATCATTTATTATAATTTAGGTCATTGTATGTAATTTCACATTTAATGTTTACATAAACACATGCCTATCTTCGGATAGTTTTTAATTCTTAATAACATACTTTATGCTTTTGACAATAGAAATTAATTTTAATTTAATTAGTTCAAAATATATGTTATAAATTTGGTAAAATATATAAAAAAATTTAATTAGGAATATAAAAATTATCTAAGGTTATATTTTTGGTATTTTTCTGAAAACATTATATTTTTTGTGATTAGTGAAACACACTGAGTTATTGTTTTAAACCAACATTTTATTTAAATAAATAATATTTTTATTTAAATTTTTTTACACAAAAAATATATATATAATACCTATATTATTCCAATGTAAATAATTGGAAAATATTTCTAATAAGATTATATATGAAAAATTATATTGGACTATTTATCATTTTTACCCACTTTCTAGGCACATTTACAAATATTCATAAAACTAAATTTTACTGTTTCTGTGAATTGAATATGAAAAATCAAAGAGACAAAGATTACACCAGTATGTTAAATATGGTTCCAGAGGGTAAAAATAATTTTTGGTTAATAGTAACTTTTTAATTTTATTTATCATATTTAAAAGTAAATAGGGTAATTAATGTTAAAATGATATTATAATTACTGAAACACATGTCCTAATTCTATTGGATAAGATATTTTAGACCTAAAAAACCTTTTGAATAAAATATGATCCTCTTTGATCATCCTAGATTATATTAGGTCATTTATTATTAGTTTATTTAAAGAAAAATTTAAAGTGTTCAATTCAAATTTTCATAACTAATACATATTTAATACAGTGTTAATCAAAAGATATATTCCACTATAAATATTAAAAAGAAATTTAACAATATTTCATACATAATGGTATTTTGTTTATTATTTTTAGAGATTATATAATTAAATTTATTAACGACATAATGATGCTGTAGTAATTTCATTATTAATGAATGATTAAATAAATTATATTATAAATATCCAAATATATGTAAATTGAGACCTTTGATGTATTATAATAATTTTATATGATAATATTACATTTAAGGAATAATTAAATTTATTTTTTTCTAAGTGATGAGGTTTTTCGTGGCTTTCACAAATTCCAAATACTAAATCATCTAAAAATTGACATAAAAATGTTTTTAAAACAAATACTATATTATTAATTAATATAAAATTCCAAAAATTATACGGTTCATCCCAAGGACATAGATAAAGATAGATATGTCAATAATGAACCACATGGGGTTCTATTTTATTTTTAGAGTATTATTATTAACAATTTATTATAATAATAATAATACATGGTAAAAGTAAAACTATTTAACTAAGAGTTAAATCTGAAATATAAGGTTAATATGGTGACATAAACCTATCTAAAACATATTTTCATGAGAGGTTTTCAACATATCCCAACTTATTTCTAGAAATAAATTATTTTGGAAGAATTATAAATCTAATAGGATTGTATAATAAATTTATATATCAAACATTTCATAACGTGGCCCTCCCCTCTATTATAAAATGGTACTTCCCCTTCTCTCAAGATAACAACTCCAAATCCACTTGGCTTGGCTAAAACCTTCTCAAATATCTTCCCACTTACCCGAACATAATCATAGAGGCCTTAATTTGATCAGAAATCAAACCTATGGAGCCCTTTTGATCAAATAAAAACGAAGCACCTGTAAAAGATATAATAATTTCACTAACTCTTTCAAAGTTCTTTTTTATTCCACTTCCTATTTCATTGTTGTTTCCATGAAAAATTGGTAAATCTAGTATATTTTACATACTATGATGTTATTATAAATATTTTACAACCATATTCATTATTTTATCCATCCTATTAATGAAAAGTTATAATATGTGAGAACATTTGGCTTACCGTCTCCAAATCGTTGTGTGATTTCTTATTCAACCCTTCATTATTTGGATTGATATAATAATGAGTTTAATTCATATAAATAATAATTATAAATTTTTAATGAATCTATATATATTATATACCAACCAATTACATTATATTTCACCTTCAATGGAATGATATCATCAATAATGTGTTTGTACGACTTATCGTCTCCACAACACGATGAGATTCATATCCACATTCACCATTCTTCGAGGATTATAAATATCTAGATATATTATTATTAATTATGAATTATATGACATAATAATTCTAATGGATATATATATATGTCTGTATTTACAGATCTCTCATTCACTTACTTCTGTTGAATACGATATGAAAATGGATACGACGTTTATGCATATGTACGGACTACCATCTCCCTAAACTGTGTTTTCCATTTCATATATCTATCTTTTATACATAATTATAATCTTAATATATATGATACATAAATAATGTTTTATATTCTATAATCAATTAAATCTTGATATAAGTTATGTGATCATGAAAGACAAGTTAAAACATGTATAATAATGAAAGTGATTGTTACCCAAAAAGCTATTTTAATATAGAAATTAATATTAAATGGGTAGTATAATTCCAAAAAATATTCATGTATGAAAAAATATATATGACTATGGTTATGATATAATTTAATAACATACCATTGTCAATATAGAAGATGTTAAATGTACCCTCAACCAATGGAATGTACAGGTAAGGGTTAATTACTCAATCTCATTATTATCTGAGATTTTTTATGTGTATGTATTTATAGAGAAATTTTTATCATCCATGTACATGACTCATGGAAATATTTAAAAATTAATATTTTAAGGTGTTATTTAAGGGAATCTTTATCAATATCATCATTTTAAAAGTTATAATTTATTTTTATAAAACTTGTTAAATAATATCCATGTTTTAAAAAAATATTTTAAGGATTTGTTTATATCGTCAAGAATGTTTTAAAATGTTAATTCAATTAAATAGTATCAATGTTTTATAGGTCACGTTTATTCAAAAATCTCTTTTAAATGACTTCCTTTATATATGCGTCACTTTTAAATAATTTCACAAAAGAATTACATTTCTCTCAAAGTGTTTAACTCTTCATTTTCAACTATGTCATCATCCTTTACATGATATTATTATTGATTGAGGATGATTTAATATTTTAAAATCTTCTATATAGTATTGAATGAGTTTAGAAATGTTTAAATGTGGTTGTGCTATTTTTATACCATTCATTGTTGATGGTTAAATTATTGACATTTTGTATGCATGTTTTAATATGAAGGTTTATGTTATGTTTCAATTTGTTTATATGAGGAATGATTGGACCTAGTAAGTGATAGGTGTATCCCACTATATCTTCTCGATTAATCGGTAGGTCAAATGAGAGAAACTTTTGTCTTAGCACAATGCCTTGAAAAAATATTATTTGTAGTCTGGGTAAGAGGTCGTGTCTATATGGTTATGATGCCCGAAATTATTCATTCCATCATTATGAATTTAATTTTTGATATTAAATGAGATTATTAGACAAGTATAATATATATGTGAATATGTAAATGGAGATATTTGATTTATCTTTTCCATATTATTTTGAAGTTTACGTATAAAGGGCTTTTGTTTCAATTTTATACCTAGCCATAAAAGATCATGATTATTTATTATTGATTTTTTATAATGTTTATCCTTACTGAGCATTTAAGCTTACACCATTATTATGTTTTATTTTACAAGGATGAAAAGAAGTATATTAGGATTTATATTCTTTATTAGGATAATGGAATAATGGCATTCTCAAAGGAAAATTTATTCGGTGTTTTTTTAGAAATTGGACTGTACAGTTCATATATGTAATCTATTTTAAAAGACTGCTAAACTAATTTTCCAGTCATGACATGATTACTTGTATCAATTAAACTGTATTAATATAAATCTCTGACTCTAGGTAATTCGGCTGGGGGCATTACAGTTTCATTTGGGTAATATCCGATTTGTTTTTTCCATGTGTCTTAATTTGTTATATATATGGGAATTATATTTATATCCGGACTTACATAATGTAAAAAAAAGATTGAAATTTAATTTAATTTATTTATACATGTATTATAATAATCCATATAATATTGATTTATGAAACTAAATACACCATTAATATAGACAGAAATCCATACATATGGATAAACAATATTTGTTATTAATTTTCGTGTTGAATGAAATAATGTAAAAGAGATATATACGTATATATGTATATATATATAATTATTATATTAACTTTATTATATCATATATAACATATATATTCCCAAAAACTATCCTTAATTCATTCCAAGTAGTCTATTAATGAATCACATTACTATTAGAGGATGGTAGTCCACACTTCCTCAAAATAAATTATCATATTAACACAAAATAGAAAGTATAACGATATGAGTTGTTAAATAATTAAAAAATATTAAATACCAAATATATATAAGATAAAAAATATATTAATAGAATGTCCATCTTTATTTCCACCTTCATATGTTGTAAAATAACAATGAATATTCATTGTTTTGTGAGTTTGTAGTATGTCTTACACATAAACACTGTGTTTCTTACCCATTAGATGGATGTGTTCCGAAGTGGTGGTAAAAACCACAACATAAAAAAATATTTTTATACTGATAAAACTGGTGTGTTTATAGAATAATGCTATGAAAATATTTTAAGGAGGGTAGAAACTAAAAAAAGGGTTTGAAGGAGGGTGTAACCACTTAATCGGGTAACTCCTTTTGGTTTTCACCAAAAGGATACCTTAGAAGGATTGTATCCCAAATGAGGCTTCAAGGAGGAATTGATATATTATTGGGAGGTATAATGGATGTGGTTGGATGAGAGAATGTGTATTTATATGTGTGAGGACGTGGAAGGAGTGGATTCCTTTTATAATGGAGGTGGAGGAATACTCTTGTAATATATTGGAAATGGGATACTCCACCCACAATGTTTAATGAAAGTTGATCCAGTAATGATAAAATGATGATAAAGGTGAGGATATGGTCAAAATATGGCTGTCTAATGTCATTTGGACAAGGTTATAGTCTGTTTTTTCTTTAGTATTATTGTTTAATCCCTTATTAAACTTAATATAACCATAATAATGTTAATTATTTTTATTTACATTTGTTAATAATTATTGACAAAAACAAATTTGAAATTATTTGAATTTATAAGTTATGCTTATTAAAAATATTTATACATTTTTTCAAATTCCAAACATATAATTGGTTGATAATAATTTAATTATAATCCCATAGATGGTACGAAAATGCAGGTTTTTAAATTACAAACAATCATACGGTTATTATGTTTTTGTATTCAATTTCAAAATGAAATTGATTAAAATCACCGAAATTTGATTTTTTTTATAAAAAATAAATAAAATTAAACATTAAAATAATTTTTAAATATAAATTATCTCTATAAATTAATTATATGATGATTGATTTTTGAGATAAATGTTTGTAATTTTTAATTTTCATTAAAAAAAGAAACCTCACTAAAAAATATGAAAAAATCACCAGAATCTGATTTTTATGTTTATATTTCAAAAAAAGAATATAATTTTGACATTTATTTTTTTTAATGTTCCAAAATTTGTATTAGAAGTATGTTTTTCATCAAAAGGTGATAAAAATCATAATTCAAATATTTATTCTTATCTTATACCAATAGAATATATTGGATGATTATAAAAAATATTTGATATAATATAAAAATATATATATATGTATATATTATATTAATATCTCAAAATAATTATAAATAATTAAATTTATTAAGATAAAACAACTTTTTGAGTACAAATGTAGTTTTCTATATAAATATTCTCTTTAGTTTCAATTGATTTTTATATTCATTATAAATAATGAAAAAAATTTATTTATGTGTATAACATTATTTTTCGTAATTTTGTAATTTCTATTCATAACCTCTAACTTAAGGTCCATGTAATGTCAAAAATATTAACATTTTAAAATTATATTTTTGTTTGGTAAAACTCAGTCAAGCGTGTTATGCAATACAATAGGGTGTGCGAGTATTGTATGTAACGTAATATAACCTCGGTGATTCATGTAAGGAATTATAAACTATATGATTAATGTAATGTACAATTAACATAGAATTTTTTATAAACATATCTATAAAAATCTTCTTTAATATAATATAAAATAATTTATTTATTGCGTGTAATAAAAAATACCAAAAATATTAAATTAACTCAAAAATAAAATTTCATAAAATTAAGGGGTGTTACAAATACCATCACATTCTATATCGATAAATGACATTTGGAAAAATTAACATATGTATTACTATTTCTTAAAAATCCCTAAATAACCTCTAGATGATCTAAATTATCCACCACATATTATAATTCACCTAAATAGAACAAAACAACATTACAAAAAAGGAGTGTATGAAGTAGTGAAAGATATAGTTAATTAAATAATAAAGACCAAAGAAGAATTACTAATTCCAAAAAGCTTAAAAAATAATTTTAATTTATATAAGGAATAAAAATAGAGTTATTTGGAACATCCTCTTCATAGAACATCAGTTGGTGGTATCCAAATCTAATGTCGATATTGAAAAACCCACAAAATCTTCTAAGCTAAACGAAGGGATAATCAAATACCAGAAATGAATATTTATTATTTATAGTTACTTGATTAATCTTATGATTGTCTTTGAAAATTTTTCGTCTTCCATATTCATACTTCACAAATTTCACTAGAAAATACCACAGTAACACACAATCATAGATAAATACCTTTCGCTTAAGATCCTCTGGCTGACAATTCATCTCTTTCAACTTCACCAAAGTTATTTAGTAACACAGTAAGGAGATATGTCTTATCCCATGTAGTATATCTATATAATAGATGATGTATTACTAGGTTTTAAAACCTAAAAAATATTCCAAAAATTATTTCATGGCACCTATCCAAGACCACAAATATTAAAAAAACTAAAATCTACTCTAATGCATCAAAAAACAGAATGGACAATTGACATGATATTAGACAAAAATTGAAAAAGCATGTTCTTTCCCTACCTAATCTATGATCCCACTCACCCTAAAAGTTGTTAATCCTTTCATAAATATTATCTATGTTGAATTTATTGTGATTGAAATGAATTTTATCTTGATTATGATCAACCAATCCATTATGTCTATAAGGTTGAAAATTTCAATGTCCAAAATGAGTAAATCCAAAACTACCACCACATCAACATCCAAAACAATAAATTTTGGGTCGTTGAAACCATTATCCTTATATATGATAAATTATATAAAAAAAATCCAAAAATAATGGAATAACATCCACCTTAATATCCAAAGAATCTATAAATTTCAGAATAATAAATTTTTGGGATTCTTATGGAAGAAAGAAGAATTCCTTGAAAGATTCATAAAAAACATACCTCTCACGATGACCGTCCTAAAATAAGAGTCCCTAGTTTGGAACTATTCCATTTAAAGATGTTAAATTTCCAACATATCCTAATCCTTATTCACTTAGTGTTAATCCCCATTTCACCAAGAGAAATACCCTTCACCATTTTTAACATCATATTACACTTGGGAAACCTTCGAGAATGTGATGAATAAACCACTAAACAATAAGAACATATGATTGAAGTGAAAAAGATAGCCTAAATGTCCTAATTTGTGGTATAAACATAGATACCTCATGGTATGTAGGCCTGGTGTGACCACCCCTCTTATACTAGTAGCATAAAATATACATACACCACAATGAATCTAGTAGTGTTAAACCCAACGGCTGAAAACACTCATTCCACTACCTTTGCGAGGCTCTTCCCACATTTTCTTATGACACAAAAAGGAATTATGTCAACCAAGAATATAATGAATCTCATTTAAACCTATCTTCCCAATCAGATCATACTCTATTATAACCACTATATGAACCAAATATGTGTAAGTCCAAAAAATTGAAGAATACCAAAGGACATGAACTCCGCTTTAAGACCATCTCAAAATGTCATGACTTGAGGTAGTTATTTTCGAAGTGTTCTAGAGAAACATGAAACAAGTTGTTAAACCAATATGCATACTCCATAACAAAATGTTATCATTGTTATAACATTAATAACTCCTGTATCTTCACTACTCTCACGGTCTCTAGGTTGTATTTTCGATAATTGAATGCTATAATGTTTTCCCACATGAGATCATCACGCTGTCTAGATAACACCAATAATTAGCACCATTAAATACCTTGTACATCCAACAAATAAGTGGAGAATCATACAATATATGAATATAGGGTAGTTAGAAACTAAAATATCCTCTCGATAGGATACATCAACTCTTCGGTCTCATTAGGTCCTTGGTCAACATAGGAGACATGTGTATTCTTCTTAGGGAAATATCAGGCATGGTAATATATTAATATTTTCTCCCAAAAACCCACATTAACCAGGGATTCAATACTCAACTTCTCTATATACTTATCAATATACATGTTTTAGTGTATAGTATTCTCAATATATCCCTCTCTAAGCTTGGATTGGGTTATTTGGGAGGCATTGTCTATGAGACAGAAATATAAGACCCACTTAATAAAAAAATAAATATAAAACAACATTATGAAAACAATTAAACCCTAAAAATAAGTATCATTAAGATGAATAAACATAAAAATAATATATAAATTATAAAATAGAAAAAACATAATATATGATGGTTATTCATCCAAATTTTTTTAGGATAGATACATTATTAGGAAAAACATGTTCCAACCGTGTGGGTTTTGTCATAGCTAGAATACATGGCCATAGAGGATATGCATAATTAATACTATGTGTGTTACCAAACTTTGAAAATACCATATAATCCCCCATTATATTCCATAAATTTAATAAATCCCCCTATAATCACCTCAGTACTCAACACTAACCTGGAAAAACCTAAAATTATAACCCAAACCCATTATTAGCCTCATGAAAAAACCAATCCAATAACACACATGGATACCCATGTTTTTTCATTTAGTTGAGTTAGAGTGGTAATTTTGCACTCCTACCTCTAGTCCCAATGGTCTGAACTCTAGTATATCAGTGACATGAAAAAGAAAATCATTACATGATATAATATTAGAATGAACTAACCCAGGTCATCCTGACTCTTCACATGAACTAGTATACATCAAGGATTTAAACACATTCCTAATCACTACCGGATGTTGACAATCACTAGGAATATCAAATATCCACATGGTAACAGTTTCACCAATTGTTAATATGCCTGAAAAATCCATTAAATGGGGAGAAAAACCAATATCATTAGACAAAATAGATTAATATATTACTATCTAGATAAACACATTATATATTTTATAGTTTACATATGAAATAATATATATAATATAAACAAAATTAGATAATAGAAGATATACATTGTTACACATGTCAAAAGGTAACAAATCCAAAAACAGATGTAAAAAATATGTCATAAACATGAATCCAATATGATTAATTCCCATACAGCTCTATATAATCCATCCCAAAGAGACCACTACTCATTCATCAATATAATATCAGTTGGTAATCATGATGAGATGAAAATTTACGTTGTTCTCATGAATTTACCTTTGTTCTAAAAAACAAAATCTTGATGAAGACAATGAAATATATAGGGGAGTCACAAATACCTATAGGATACCTTCATTAATCCATATAAGGCTTTTAGATCCCTAAAACCCATAAAATATTTTAAAAATTCACTTTTAAAAATAAATATATTTTAAATCATTTCACTTTTAAAACCCCATTTGAAATAAATTTGGTTTTCTTCTAAGAAAAACAAATTTAAAAAAAACATTAAGAAAATAGATCAAAAAATTAAACAGGGACATAAAATAGAACATTATCATCACACCCAAAAATATTTATCATGTGTAGGAATAAACACCATCATCTTATATGAATATAGAAGGAAATAGGAATACCACACAATATCATTTCAAAAAAGGAAATTATATAATTCATTAAATCATAAATTTCAACCCGAAATGTATAAAGTGCTCTGAGGGTTCTACCCAAAAGGAAATAATGTGACTGAGATAATACAAGGATTTCTAGTTTGATAAACAAATTTTAAGATCTCACAATCCTCCCTAATACTAACTCTAAGAGCTCTAACAGTTTCATGGAGAAAAATAATTGGACTCTCTCATGATCTACCAACATATCTCATAGTCCTTTAGAAAACAAAATAATTATCAGTCATTTTTCTTATCAATTTATCTCACAACCTCTTGGAAAATCCATTATCAAAACCAAGGTATTTTCTAGGGATACTCAATAACCATAAAAATTAAATCATAATTTCTACACATCAAAATATATTTCAGGATGAAATTTTGTAAAATAACATAACCATTTCAAGATCCTCCATCCATAAAGGTAAAAAAAATTCAAATATCGTTAAAATTAATTTACTATTATATAATCCATATAAGGAATTTTTTTCAAAACAATCGGCGTTCACTCAATCCACCACCATTTGAAAAAAAAAAATTTAAACCCAAATATCAAAATCAAAACATTGAACACATCAAAAATGGTATACTCCTCAATGATAAATCATTTAATTAGAAATTAAAAAAAACATAAAAAATGTACGTTATTATTTAATGGTGACATATGGATGAACACCTAAAATAAAGACACCTTCCTCAAAAATTATCCAAGATTCGTCATCTATTCTAATAAGCTCTTATAATATGAAGGAGAATAACCCCAAAAATATAATTAATAAGGGAATATAAAAAATTCCACATTAAAACCCCCATATTTGTCCAATATAGGGTTACACACATATACATATATGAAAAATAAAGGTAAGGAAGGGAGACTGGCGAAGAAAACTGAAAAGCGATCTCACATCAAGATAATACAATTTTAATCTGTGTATAGATTACTATGTGTATAGGGTAGAATCTTACATGGTATGTAGGAGAGGGTTTACACTAATGTGTCAAAAGATGAAGGCCAAATGGGTTAAAATATGAAAAGTTAATTTGGCGAAAAGACCATTTTTTCTAGAATAAACACGTGGTTTTGGGGTAAGTTAGATTTGCATGTTCCAACCAAAAAGGATCTACTGACACCCAAAAATCAGATCACATAGTTTATTATATTATTTTCATGAATTGAAAAATCATACCAAATATATGAAAAAGTTTATTATCAAGAACACCAGTACGCTCACAATGTTAGGAAAATATGTGAAAAAAATGAAATTTTGGTCTATTCCCCCAATGAAAACTCCATTTTTGACCGCCAAACACATAAAATCAAAAAATAATCGGATTATAAGTGAAATATAATACAACATATGTTATAATGATAAAGAGTTTGTCATATAAGATCCAGTGAATATACCCTTCTACAAAAATCCCCGGATACACTCAAATGTTTTCTAAATTGATTCATTGAGAAAACTAATAAACACAATAACCAATAAAAAACAAAAAAATTCAAATGTAATTTATTTGACATTGATCACAAAAATGATTAATTGGTTAAACAATATCCCCATTTATTATCATAATAAAAACACATTTATGATAGAAATAAAGGAATTAATGTTAATATAGAGGTGGATAAAAAGTAGGAGGTTAAAATATTTATAAATAATTCATCTGTGAATTTGTATGTATCCCCCATAAAATTAGAACTCTTTCATTGATATCTTCATTAGTTTTTACTTTTCTCACTATTAACATTAAGCCTTTCTCCCCCCAAACAACAAGCATTTCTCCCCTAAAAATCTCAATATTTTAACTCACTTTTTGATTACAAATAATACTTAGAGTAAATGTGTTAGATAGATTTCAAATATAAGATTATATAATCTAGTATTATCGATATTGTTTCAGCCATATAATTTGAGTGTAAAAACTCATTATAACTATAGACTACAGAATATTTATATAAAGGTAATCAAATTTTTATTTTTTAATAAATAATAAGATTAATAAATCTCCAAAAATGTGATAATTACAAATTTAACATTTCCTATATAGATGAAATATTCAAAAAAGATCATTTAAAAACTATGAATGATTAAAATAGGTTCCACAAGGAAAAAATATACATTGGATTTTCGAATTATTTTTTCAAATGGATTTCATGATATTTTAAATTTGATTTATTGGGATTTGATTGAATTTGGAAACAATGACAAAAAATTAACATAACATTCAGATGGGTTGTATAATGAAAAATAAGACTCCCAAAATAATATTAATAGTTGTTTTTTTCGACTAGTTAATTAGATTCATTCCACATTAGGTAATAAGAAAAACAGTAATGTGTAATAATTTTCTTTTCTTGATCTATACCGACACATTTTAAAAATCATTAATTTATTTTTTTATCTAAAAAGTTCCATCATTATTTCAATTGATTTAAATACCATGAATTTTTAACTGAACCATATAAATCCTTTAAAATTATTTTCACAAGTTATTTAAAAATTCATTGTTAATAGATCCATTTTCCATAAATTATATCAACGACATATATTTGAATTGTTAAAGATTATTTTAATCATTTTTTATAGACAATCACGAATTCTATATTCTCTTTTAAATATCATTTGATAAAATAAAAATGTTTCATCATTTGTAAAAATCCCAATTGGATTTTTTTAAAACTTCTATTTATTTGGTTATTATAAAAAAAATATTTCGAAATTTAGGATTTTCTAAAAAATGTGGTTGTTCAAAAGAAATTATAAATTAAATTTTTTTAAAAATATATCTATTACATCGAATTTTAATAGTATAAAATTATAATGGGTATTGAATCCCAATAAGAATCTTATTGATTCTAGGTGAGAAATAAGGGATAATATTTCACTATAATCAAGGTATTCATATTGATTATTTACTTTGTAAATGAGTCTATATTTGAAAATTGTGATGCTACCATGATCATCTAACTCATATCTAAAAACAATTTTGGACTTATAATAGAATGATCATTGTGTATTTTCAAAAGACTCCAAATATAAATAATTTAGAATTATTTTATCATTTCATACATAACAAATACCCAATTTTCATCAAAAAAAGTTACATAATGGTGGTTAAGTTCTATAAAATAGTAGAATTATTAACATCATTTCATGTTGAACTTGTAGTATGTGTTAGAATATAAAAATCACAAATAATATTTCCCATGTGATTTTATTTTAATATTTTGAGGTATTCTGGTATATGACATTAGGTAAATTCAGTGATATGATATTTAGGACAATGTGGATTATTCAATGTCATTGTTTTATGCTTATCCACACCATTTAATTGAAATAATATTTTCAAAATAATTTAATTGAATTTCATATGAATGGATTATTAATTCTTTTTCATTATTTTATATAATTCATACGCTAGATTACATTATTTCAAAAATCTAATAAATATTTATTCATAAAATTTAGGATCAAATTTCTACAGGGTTTATTTAGTGGTAGGAATATAACATTTACGTACAAACACATTGAAAAAGAAAACATATGGAATTTTATTTTTTCAAACATTATAATGGGGTTTTTATTATAGGTCTTCAGGGAACATGATTTATTATATTTAAGTTTTATTTATGAAATCAAACAAAAATTAATATGGGATTTTAAAAGAAATAAACAAGGATATTGAGAATACACGAAGAGTTAGATTCAATATTTTGACTCCCCAATTTATTTGAGGTATTCTAGGATTGGATGATAATGATTATAAAATGGTGAAACACAATGTTCATCGAACCATTTTTTATCGATATCTCCCAATAATAAATTTTTATTTAAAATATATTTTTATCTTTTTCATTTTCAACCTTATTAGAAAATATTTTAAGTCCTTACAACAATGATTATTTTACGCTAAGAAAAAGACACAAGTGAATAATATATAATCATAAAAAATCACAGTGTATTTTGATTTCACTCTAATAATTTATACATGAGTTGGTCTAAGTGTTTTTGCATGAACAAGTTAAAAAATATAGTTCAATATTTATTGTATAGTTTTGAACTATGTTTTTTATTAATTTCCATTATAAAAAGGTTCACAATAATCGTTATTTTTGTAATTCAATTATTGTATATACCATACTAGATTATGTTTTCTGATGTAAACTAGTGTGTGTGATAGTGAGATAAAATTACTAATATGTACATTAAAAATTTATGAATAATGATCTTGAATTATCAAACATTTAACATTTTTAGAAGAAATAATTTTTCTTTCTATAATATAAAAAATTTGAAACTAAAATGTATCAAATAAAAGATTTATATTGAGATTAATGTCATTTGAAAATAAAAATCAATAATGATTTAAAAACCATTTTCACACAAATGTATAATTATTACCAAATTATGTTGTATAACTTCCCAAAATAAATCATATTTTATATCTATTTAAGAAAGAAGACCAATTGTAGCTACAATAATGATTTTAATTCTTAAATACTCACCATATGTAATAGATACTCCAATGAGGAATTCATGTTTACTAAATTTGGAAAGATCACCATTCATTTTTGAAGAGAATATACTAACCACATACCATATTAGATTTTCAGATTTACTTTGTAGAATATTTTATAACAAAAAATTTATAAATTATATTGTTGGTACCGAATGTTTTGTTCCATATATGTTAGATAATATAAATTTAGGGACATATTTTTTTATTTTTGAGATGAGTTATAAGAGGAGATATATATATGGTTTTTTCTACCATATAATTTTTTTTCAATTACATTAATAAAATATATTAGTGTCCAAAAAATAATAAATACAATACATTATTTCTCATAAATTCATTCTTCAAAATACATATTTTTGGAAGAACTAGGATTATTTAAAAAGATTAAACCATAAAAACTTATTATTTTTAATAGAGAACAGAAGATTTTATTTATATTTCATTGACCTTTGATGAATTTTTTTATTTTCATTATATCAACTACAATGGATTTTAAATCATTCACATTGAATTGATCATTTAATATTGATGATAATTCATATTTTCTGATATCATGTTGATAATTATTTTATTTTGTGATAATATTTGTTTTTAGTCACTTGGTAAATTAAATTTAGTTTTAAAAAACCATTTTATGGTCGATCACGAGAATGATTTATAAGTTGTAGGTTATGGTATTGGATATAATATAATATAAATAAGAAAAATGGGGCGGGGGGGAATAAGATTTTGAATTTACTTCATTACTATCCTATACATGATCCACAAAAATCATTTAATTTTAATTTATTGAATCACATGAGGAGAAAGATTCATCCCTAGCACACTATGATAGAACAAAAATGTATTTATTATTTTCAATAATATTTATTTATAGTTATTTTCATCGAGGGTAAATATATCTTTATTTTCCCCTTATTTTTTTATTTTTACAAGTCCACTTATTGGACACATCAATTTTACTCATTTTCTTCTTGTAGATAGGACTTCATTATTTTGAATATTATGTTCTAAATTTGGGATAAATGATCCACCTAATCAACAATGTTTGAGCAGTTATTAGTTTCATTGAATATAATTTTTCTTCTTAATAACTAATTTTTATTACATGTAAATTATTTCTTCATTTTGATCGCATAGGTTGTGAGAGATATGATTATATATTCAATGTTCAGGTTCTATATGACTTTTTTTTCTTGGATTTTGATCACATTAGGTTCCCAATATCAAGGTAAAAACAAAAAGGGTTTTATTTTAAAATGTTTCTTTACTAAGAGTATCACTAATATACATTATACAATTAAATATGTTATTAAACCACGTAATCATCTCAATAATTTCTTCATTTGGGTGTATACTAAAACATTCATAATCATTATTATACGTACCCTTTCTAGTGTCTTTCATTTTATTTATTCTTTCATGAGTATCTTAATGTAGTTTACATATTTCATGATCCATCTTGTAAGTATATATATTATTATTATCGTTTTCAAATAAACCATATTGTGAGAAATTCATTTATTTTCCATCTAATTAAAAATTATCCACTTTATTAGGATTCCACTTATCATCTTATTCAATAGTAGGATTATGATCATGCATAAAAATTTTACATACATGATATCCAATATATTTATTAAAGATAAAAATATCAATCTTTCAATAATTATAACTAAACAATAAATATATGTTTCACTACAAATAGGTTTCTAATAAATATAAAAATGGGTGTTTTTAAAATGTTTCCATTTTTGAAAATATTGATCATTGATATCAGTTGTGATATTGATAACAAAAAATTAATTTCTTAACATGTGGATACCTTATGAAGAAAAATATACCATTTGATACAAAATTTGGGTTGGTGATAAAATTTCAAGAGGTGGAGGGGGTTAATTTCCCTTAAAAACAATATTAAAATGATTCTATAAAATTTAAGAGATTAGTAAGAAAAAAATGATTTTTGAATAAAAAAAGTCAATGTAATAGAGAGGATGTGATGAATAAATATTTATGTAGATATGAAAATACAATTTAGACACTAAAATTGGATATATAGATAAATGAGTTTGGAAATATCTTAACAATGATCCTCTACATCTTAGCACATGATAAAGGATTTAGAGGGTTATACTTCTACCTTAGTTTTAATGATAAACTAAGAACCAAAGACGAAGAAGTGAAATTTCTTACTAAAAGAAGATGCATGGTGTAACACCCTAGGATTCCACGGTAAATTTCCCATTGAGTAATACAATATGATCCTTTAGGTCTACATGGATTATATTAGGACATTTATTATTATTTTATTTAATGAATTGTTAGAAGATTTAAAATCAATGTTTAATAAAAACCATTTTTAATATATGGTTATAAATAAAATAAATTCGAATACAAATATTCATTAGATTTGTTACAAAATATACTAAATAATATTATTTTATTTATAATTTTTACACAATATATATTAAAATTTATTTTGGATGCAATGATGATGTAGTAATTACCTTATTAAGGAATGATTAAAATAAATGATATTATAAATAACCAAATAAATTTAATTTTAGACTTTTAATGAATTAATCTAGTTTTATAGGGTAATATGACAGTTTAGGGTTGATTAAATGAATTTTTTTCAAAGTAATAATGCTGTTATAAATTAAAAAAACAAAATACCAAATATTTTTAAATATGACATAAAAATTTTTTAAATAAAATTTTATATTATTAATTGATATTATATTCCTAAAAATATATTGTTAGGACAAAGGGATTGATTAATATTATATATTTAATTAATGAACCTTTTTTGGTTTACTTGGAAGTTTATATTATGTTTGTTAAACATATAATAAAAAATACAAAGAGACATGACAAATGTCAAATTATTTACCTAATAGTTAAATCTAAAAGATAAGGTTAATATAGTGACCCAAACCTGTTAAAACCTATTTGTTTAGTCATTCTCGGCCCATCCCCACCTAATCCTTGAAATAAATAATTTTTTATCCATTAGAAACCGAAAATGTTTTTATTATAAAAAAATATTTCAATATTTTCTTATGGTGCCCCTCACCCCTCTTATAAAATAGAACTTCCCATTCCCTAAATTAGCACCATCAAAGCCATTGTCTCGGTCGAACCCTACACAAATATTCTCTCAATTTACCCACCTTCATCC
Source organism: Viscum album (assembly GCA_963277665.1). NCBI lineage: Eukaryota > Viridiplantae > Streptophyta > Magnoliopsida > Santalales > Viscaceae > Viscum > Viscum album. The sequence goes on from OY728123.1 coordinate 604,741,868, forward strand.
TTGAGGCCTGTCTTTTGTTATAAGGCCAACCTAAATAGTCCTTTTGATCAAATCAAAGGAAAGAACCAGAAGAAGAGGTAAATATTTCATCAACACTTTCATGTTCATTTCTACATCGACTGCCTCTATCTTTATTGTTTCTCTTATAATATAATAACTCTTGTATCATCTATATATGGTGATGTTATTATAAAAATGTTACAACCATATTAATTATTATATCCATCCTATAAATGACAAAGTCACCATATGTGCATAAGTTTGGATTACCGTCTGCTCGTCGTGGCGTAGTTTGTTATTCAAACACTTCATCATTTGGATGGGTATAATAATGAGTATAAATGATGTAAATAACAAATATAATATGGTAATTATTATTTATATATGATATAACATACAATTATATATTATTATAATATCATAAGAATGATATTATCGTTAATGCATACGTACGGATTATTGTCCCCATGAACGTGATGATATTCATTCACCCACATATCGATTCGAGACTAATCTTCATTTGATGATTATAAATAATGTTTAAAGACTTAATATAATTCTGAATATGAATAAGTTACATCCTATCCATAACAAACATTACTTATGTAACAAATCATATAATAAAAAAGGAATCAGTTAACACCCTAAACATTGATACTACAGAAATATCATTAATAATGAAATACTAAAAGATTATATATGATATAATATTTATTTATATAGTTCTTGTATATGTTAATAACAATAATTCATTTATTATATAGGATATTAACATACCCTCGACCAAGGAAAAGTACAATGTAAGTGTTAATTTCAAAATCTCTTTATTATCTGTGATTGTCTTTAAGTAAGTATCTACTGGGACCTCTTTTTCATCCAAATCCATGTTTCTTGAAAATTTATTCCAAATTTTTTTTACTATTTAGTAGACTATGGGTTAATTTCATTTATACACATGTCTTACTTTTTATAAACTGGATTGAAAGGAATATTTTCGTCTTTTTCCAAATAATATACCTTATGAACTTTTTGACAAAATTTTGGTAAGAATGTTTTTTAACTTATACGACATGTGCAGCTATTTTCTACAGTTGTAACATCTTCAAATCATCCCATAAAAGATTATAATAATAATTTCAAAAAAAAATTTCTTTTATAATTATATGAATTATAAATTTTTTTCAAAATAAAAAGAGTTATTTCTCTAAAAAAGTTTTGATTTCATCTTTGTCAACATCCTTTGATGTATTTTAAGATTATTTGTATTTGATTAATTATGATACAAAAAATACATATTTTATTGAAGTTTTTTTAATATTTTTGACTCTGGATGTGTTATTTTCACACCATTCATGGTTTATGGATAAATTATTTACATTTTTTGTGCTAGTTTGAATATTAATGTTTGTGTTATGTTTTATCCTTTTCTCATGAGGAATATGTTGGAGTATGTATGTTATGGGTGGAGCCCGCTATAGCTCCAAGATGCATCAGTATGTCTACGGTGACAATCTAGTGTCTTTGCATAAGGCCTGGACAAAATCTTATTTGTAGTCTTGGAACAAGGCCTTGACTATGTGGTTATGAAGTCTGCCATTATGGATTCCATCATTATGAAAGTGGATAATGATATTGCATGTGATTATTCAACTAGCAGAATTTCCATGTGAATAAGTAAATGGAATTATTTTATTTTATATTTTCCATATTATGATAAATTTCATGTTTAAAATTCTTTTGTTTTAGTCTTATACATTGCCTTATATGTTTATGTTTATTTATGAATGTTTCTGCTATATTTTTATCTTACTGAGCATCTGAGCTCACCCCTTTCTATGTTTATTATTCCTAGGATATGAAAATAATATTATGAAAGACTTATAGGGATAGTCTAAGAGATATTAGTGTGACCTATGAGGACTATGTTGTTGTAGTTTTTTAAATTATAATATAATGTAAAACATATGAATCTGTCTAGTATTTCCAAGGTTAATAAACTAATATGTCCTTCATGACATGATCATGTGTGATTATTCCAATTTTATGAAATAATGAACTAACTCTAGGTAACTATGGTGGGGATTTACACATGGTTTTAATGAAAACTACAAACCTATATGAAGTATTTTAAGTTTGATGAGAACTTATGGAATAAGATAAATAATATGAAGGTTTTTCTACAAATCCATTATATTGAACTCATTACTCACTATAATAATTATACAATGTAAAGGACTTTTATAGATTGATAATAAGAGGTAGAATTAGCAGATACGTTAATATATTACAATAAGGGTGAATTGGCTAAAAAATAAAGTGGAAATGAAAAAATTGGATATAATTTATTGAAGCCTAGTTTTTATTTATTGATTTTGTATAGTCATGTAGAACCCATTAAAAAATAAATTATACAATGATCCAAGATTTTTGAGGTTGGAAAGAGTAATTGTCCATGTTTGAGGATGGATTGGAAGTTTTATTTTGTCTCAATTTATAGCTTTCATTGTTGATGAGTATGCATTGGGTCATGACAAAGATTTAATAATATGAGAAAACATCCTTATGTTAGTTCCACTTGAATAAGGTAATTATTAACTTCTATATATAATGACTAAATCATTTATGTAACATGAAATATAGAATGGTGATAATATACTCCATGTTTTGACCATTAAATGTGAGAACCATGACCATAGTCATCTATTTCTGTAGTAATTTTATCTCAAGAATGATTTGGATACACCAAATCTAGTGACATGCCTTTAGAGGTTTTCCCCATTTGAAATTGGTGACTTCCCAGATAAAAATGATATTATAGAGGGATTAGTCACTATATCTATCCATTCATCAACATTGATTTTATGAGTTCAATATGGTGTGGAGTATGAAATAGTGATGATTTGATTAATCAAAAATCATAGCATATGGACATTTCTTAGTAAGATTATTTCATTATGATAAATTCTACACACTATAACAATGAAACAATAATAAATATTATAGAAAATCCAAATGATTGTTACCATAAAACCCGTTATATGTTTCCCAAGGTGTTTTTAAAATAATTGGTAAACTGAATCTATTTTAACCTTTTATATCCATATATATAGATACTCCACACAAGAACATTGATAAGTTATATCTTTTAAATTTATGTAATGATTCATCACATGATTAATCATTCTTCTTCCCACTTCAAAAACCTCTGTGAAGTTTTAGTGATATAATTAAATTTAACAAAAATGGTAACACAAATCACACATACCATAATGAAACAATAGCTAACATAATATTATATTGTAGAAAACATCCATTGGAAATGAATTATAATCACTGCAATACTTCATTTCAATATCATAAACACATTATCACCCCCACCCATATCACCAATCCACACACCTTTCACCATAACATCTTCTTATTAGCTTTCATTCCATACAACGATCCACATTTATATTATATCTTAATATCAATATAATATTATCAAAATCAAAAACAATATCACAATAATAAATTCCATATATAATTACCAAATAAAAATCATTAAATTACTAGGTTATCCAATAATTTTTTTATATAAAACATATTACAGTTACATGATTAATCAAGTCATTGATTATCAATTAAAATATAACATTCAACAATATTCACTAGAATCATTTCATGGGGAAAACATTTAATAAAAATTTAATTTTTTTTCTAACCATAAAATAATTACAATTCTAATGTCATACTAATTTTTTTAACAACATCATAACATTTTTCTTAAAAATAAAATTGATTTTAACACACTTTTATGTCATGACTAAGACTTTAAAAAATCATGGAATACTTATCAAATTACATAATCACATCCGAATAAGAACTTGAGAACAACATACATAAACTTATCAAAATAAGAATCAACCTTTCATCTTTCATTGAATTCATGTATAACTTCATGATAAAATATACACCTTGTTCTTAATTATCCATTTATATATTCAACATTACTTATTTTCTATCTTATATTATTTGACCAAGAATTATTAAATCAATCGAAGTAAAATTTTAAGAAAATATTAAAACTCTTAAAAAATATATCATAATTTATGTAAAAAGGAATCAATATTATATAATTCAGTTAAATCAAATAAAATATCAATTAATTAATTATTTTTGTAAAAAAATATATAAATTATATATTCAGTCCAACATGTGTTATGTTATTTTATTTTGAGAAACTATAATATTAAAAACAGGATTACAAGATACTATAAATATTCAATCAACTGAGGAATGGTAAATTTATAAGGATTCTATAAAATGTTATTGTTTTATATAAAAATAATGACCTCCTAGACATGTGTTACTATCAACACAATATTATGGGAGCATAATAAATTAAATTTTCAACAACTAATATACACATTAAACCTTTTTATTTATCAATTATCCTGTATTATTGTGAATATAACATAATAAAGAATAAAATTTTATAAAATATAGGTAAACTAACAATATTACACATCATTGTAAATAATAAACATAATATAGCTCTAATATAATTATAAATTAAATGTATCATTTTATGATGATTCATACACCCTTACAATATTCTACCCTACAATCATAACTTATCCGCCTAAAAATTCATAGTGGATAGAAAGGGTCTTTATGTTGGATCATAAGGGTCCTTAAATGCCTATTTCCGAGATAATTCCATATCCTATTTTACATTATTGATTTAATTGATATTATTACCCTATAAGACTCAGGAATTCGTCCCTTTTGCTTAACAGAATTCATTATCATATCTCACAATTAAGAGGTCAAATATCATTCTATCATGACATGTCGACATTGGACCCCCACCTAAGTGGGTAATGAATATACGTGAAACCAATAAATCATAACTCTTTTAGGATATAGTTTTCTAATTATAATTACAGACATATGTCACATGTATTTGAGGTATTTCATTCAAAATTACTAAGAAAATAACGAAAAACCACTAATCATATCCATATATATCTATATTAAAAAAATAATTCCCATATCCAAACAATCTCTACATGACAACATAGAAATTGTAATTATAGAAAACCTAAGCTGTTTTTATTATAACTTCTCTCTAATTATAAATAAAATAATCCCCAATAACACTCAATAAATATTAATATAATACTCATGAAATGTGTGTAGGGGTGAGCATTTGGGATTACATAATAAGGACATACTTCAAAAAAGTTCAATATCCATTTTAAATAAGAGTTTCAAGATACATATTTTTATAATAAACAAAAAACATACATTATTCTGTTAACAATAGGATTTAGAAAAACAGTCATAGTCAATGGAAAATTATAATATCATTGAATATTACAGTTTTTTTCATTAATTGAATTTTATATAACCATCACCATATTTCAAAAAATAAATGTAATTAGTTAATAATATATATATAAATTTAAAATAATAAAGTATATAGTCTAGAAAATATGCCACATATCTTACCTGTTAGTGTAAAGCTCATTCCAACTCAAACTAGAAGTGAGCTATGAATATATCCAATCAAAAACTAATTTGGATACCAAGATTAAAATGAATATCACATCGAAACAACTACCCCCATAAATTTTCAACCATCATATAATTATTACCAAATCACATTGTTTTTTCCATAATAATATCACCATATACTCATATTATATTTACTAATGAAACACTTCACGAGCTATTATTTCTCACTTGTATAAATGTCACAACAATCTAGATTTCATGTTCCATTTTTACATTAAATCAAGACCAATGATCGATACGAGTCATATAATTTATCACCTCCAAAAAAAGATACAATTAATATAATCAGAGATAAAAAATATTTTTCAGTTAAACTACATCGAGGTTAAAAAATTATAAAAAAATTTCACAATATCACAGAATATATTAAAAACAATTCAATGATCATTAACACCTTGAAAATCATCTCCATACAAAAAAAAGTATATTTCATCCAATTTATATTTAATTTATCTACTAAGAGTATATTAAAATTTTATATAAGTAATATATAAACCCTTCATTCAATTACGTTATCATTTATTGCATTTATAAATTAACCCATGATTGGACAACAATTTCATTTATTGAAGTCATCATATCACTATATTAAACAATGGATTTTCTTATTTCATACATAATAACCGTAAAAATATTTCAATCAACATTTGAATAACCACCTAATTTATTTGTGAAATTATAACATGTTTTTGATTTCTGAATTAACTTAAATAAAACATTTACATTGGTATTTACAATTTTTTATGTTAAACTACATCCTTAGATAACTAAATCATACAGATCATAACATATTATTCGAAAAAATAAAATGATAACTAGAACATAAATTTCATAACCCTACACGTCCAACTACACTATTCTATACCTATAATATACCACACTAAATCCATACATATAAAACCTTACAGTGGAAGAACCTAAACATTTCGAACTCTCCTTAAAAAATTTCCAGACTTGTTCTTTCTATTATATCTCAGAATAACAATATATTATACAAAACCTATATCACAACCCCTGGATGAAAAAATAGACATCATATTATATTGGAAAAGTAAATTATCTCTATGCAAATAAAATCATAAAATATTTGAATGAATAACCAAACAAACACAAAAGTTACTAAATAAGAAGAGGCATACAAAAAAACTACCAATCCAACTGAAGGACCATAACCAACCTTGTTTAACTTCCGAAAACAAAAAATTAGGGGTCTATAAATATAATAGTATATTATCCACAACTCTCCTTTAAGAAAAAAAAATAATTGAATGATAAGAACCTGGTCAATTTTACTAACCCCTAGCTCCAAAAGCACTGAAATTACAGAATATGAAAAAATATTCATATTGTTCTACACTAAATTTAGATTACCTTCCTATTATTATTTACATTATTAATTTACCATATTACATATAAATTTCATATCTTATTTTACATGTTCAAACTAACTTACATGTTCTATACATATTCCTAAAAATATATTAATATGGATGTGGTGGCACACATATATATATATATATATACATTTCTAAAATTAACACTTCAACATGGAACATGGAGGGATATATACATTACGAACAAATTTCACTTTTCGTTCATAGTCATGTACATGTATTCATTAAAATATATTTAATAAAAGAATATGTCATAATAACACTATATCACATGAATTAATAATTAAAAATAGAATTAATGGAAAAAAGGCCATAAAAATTATAATACACTATAGAAATAAGTATTAAACGATATCACATGCACTATACCAATAACCACATCTCCAAGACCAAGAGGTGGGTTCATTGATTGAAAATAATGAATATAATAATCAACATACCATATAATAAAAAACAATTATATTTCCTAAGGGAAGAGTATAATAATAAAATACATAAATTAATTTGTAAACCCTTCTAATAGAAAAAATATCTCTATTGAGCATAATGGTTGATTATAAACATCCCATGTTGTAATACACATATGAGGGTTCTAAATGGTATGGTTATAAATAGGAGTACTGGATAAAAACGTGTCAAAACATTTAGATAACAATTACTGGGTTTCAAATAGTGGTTAATGGGGAAAGTTTTAAGGGGGATAAAATAGGGTTTCAATCATTAGATTTCAAGGGGTTAATGATAGAATGTATTAGGGATAAAAATCGTAACTTTTAAGAGATCAAAACATGACAAGAAAAAAATTATTTAAAAATAAATAAGATTATAATATAAAACTAATACCTCTAAATAACTATGAAATTCAAAGATTGAGGAATGGAGAAATGCACTAAAAAATCCATGATATGCTTCCATCGACCATTGACATCACATTAATATTCATAAAACAAATTATAATTACTTAATCCAAGAAATTTAATTTATAACACCATTTATAGATGAAATAAAATAAAAAAACGAAAAATAAAGTTAAATATTGATGATAGTTGCGACCCTCTTATGATAAAACATTATATACTATGTCAAAACACCACACCCAAATAGTTCAAAATAAATACTTCGTGTAACATTAGAAGCTCTTCAAACACTGATTGGATTCACTCAATGATCTCTACTTGACCCTCTTGTACATGGACCCATTTACCTTGGACCACCTGTGTTTTGAAATAATGTAGTATTTTTCCCATGTATCATATTAATATACAACTATGATTTAAACCATTTAAATAAATGTTCCATGTCGTTTAGAAATAGAATTATAAAATTTTCATATAGAAATTGAAATATGAAATATATTTATATTTTCAAATATCACATATAATGAAACTATCATATGTAATTCCGAATAAATATATTTATCATCTACAGATATAAATAAACACTATAATTCATTCATATTACATGGTACAAACCACAAAAGTAATATATTGAGACCATAGAACCGATTACGATGAGTACTCCAACAATACCTCCTTCAAATTCTAAAAACATGACATAGTTCACCAGTATGAAACTATACATATTCCTTGTATATAGAATTTGACAAAATATAATTTAATAATAATAATTTAAATTCATCTACCAAAATCTCCAATATTCAATCTTAATTTCAATCATTCATGTTGCATATACCTATCCCAGGAATATACCATTAGAATAGAATTATATTGATTTAGTGTTATGTGAGATTTAATTCCTTTTATTAGATCACATGGCGTATAATATCATATTTCCAATATTGTCTCCATTTCTCTATCACAAACATAGTTTGACTAACAAAATTTCCCATCTAGTCAAAATACATAATTCCATATAAGGTTCATTCAGAAATCCAAATGGTGATAGGAGTGGCCCATCCAAGATTATATTTTACACACGTTTCCTTATGGAAATAAGGTTGGGTTTTATTTTTAAATCAAATAATCATCAATTAAACATAGAAACTAAAAATTTTATCCTCCCCTTCAATGATTATACTCATATTTTAAACAACATTCCTGATTATTTCATTCACTTCATTTGGTCACACCACAATACCACTACAATAAAGAAGATATTAGATGCAAGGAACCATAATGGATATATGTTCTATAATATAGACACTATAATAATTTTCAAAATATGTTTTGTATTCCCATAAAAATGATTGGTTACACTATAAATGTTATCCTATATCTGAAGATAATTTTCCTCCAGCACAAACCTTATTATACCAACACAGATTCTCTTTTGGGGATACATATTAAAATAATTTTACCATATGTCAGATCCCATTTCATAAGAAATTATTAGTAATGCCAAGAGGAAATGTATTCATGGGTTAACAGTTCCAAAAACAAGACTATCCTAGTGGGAATGTGGATCTTGGGATCACACAACTAGACTGCCCTTATCGGAACACTGAGAGTACCTTCATACTAGAATCATTAAAAACATTGGAAATAAAATACCCCTTACAAAGAGAAGAAATTATTCCCATAGATCTTTCTATAGTCTATAATATTCCATCTGCTACTGTAATCGACCTAAATTATAGAAGGAATCCATTATACAAACTATAAGGATAAATATCATATTAAAACATAAAAAAACCACTAAATGTGCTACCATTTCCCACTAGTGTCTGAGATAAATAAGGAATATCAAACCCATGTTTTGGGGGAACCCTAAATGTATAACTATATATGGAAAATGCAATATTATTCTCTAAAACAAAATTCATCATATAACAAAATCAATAAATATAATATCACAAAACAATATCCATATTCATATCCACTATTCCCCATTATCAGTAACTACATTTTTGATAAGATTAAAGAGGATAAATATGATCCATGGGTATTCTAATGAAAAATATTATTTGAAATTATTTTTATGGATTGTGATATTTGGATTCATACTACATAACTTCAGTTTGTGTTTTGAATTATTGTGAGAGTGTTGTGGTAACTGGGATTAATATTAGGTAACATTATTACTGTATGATATAGAATTATGAATCCCTTTGTTCATTATCGGACTCTTACATACCGGTATTTTAATTTATTAAACAATGGATAGTGTGTAATTTATCATATTATTATTGTAACTTATCCCTTATGTAATGTGTAGTGAACTCCTGTAACCATTATGTTTTTGTTACTCTAAAACATAAGTAATACACTAAGATATATATGTATTCTTAAGGGTCACTATTTTATGTACATCAAGGTTAATATAGAATACATATTTTAATATATAATAGTTATTTTATATTATATAATGTTAGTTAAGGGATACTATAGATTATATAGTGATATGTAAGGTTAAATCAAGATATTTCAAAAAATTAATGGCCCCGAAAACATGACGTATACCTATAGAGACTCAGATATGTGAGTGTATCTCAAATACATAATGTTTAATTAATATGTATGGGTAAATCAATGAAACTCTATATAGGTCAAAAAATTAAATCTAGAACCACCCTCTCATCCTACAATAACATCATGATGTAATACCTCTCACACCAAAATGATTTAATGTATGGTCCAAGAATGCTTGGGTCCTTACATTGTGGTTATGATATTTTTACTTTTAATAGAAAAAATCTAATTGGATAAATGTAATCTAGTTCATTTAATTTAGTAGTAATTTGAAAGACCCATAATTTTTATGTGTTTCTCTCCACTCACTTTTTTAGATTTTAGAGTGTACATTTGGTTGTATATAATTTATGAAACAAAATAAAATTATTTTTTACAATTCATTGTATGTTTGATATCATTTAATTTAATCATAATTTTTTATTTCCAAATTTAAATGGTCATCATTTCAAATACTATGTGTATTTTCTTTCAAAAAAAATCTTTTATTTTTCGTCTTTTATAATCTCTTCTATATCATATACATTGAATTATGTAGGACTAATCCATGTTGTGGAAAAAATATTTAACATCCCATTTTGTAATATTTTCCCTATATCATTAATATTATGATCATATTTCACATTTACTCCTATGTAATTTTTATCTTAGATTTAATGTTCATAGATCAATTTCCATATATTATTTCATTAAAACCACCTAAATAATATTATTTTTTATTTTTATATATATTTTGATACCAAGTATTATGAGATTAGAAATTATATGTAACTGTTGCACACTAAATGTTGCAATGGTTTTAATTTTATGTTATATTAATAGGATGAGGATAGTTTTAAATTTTAACATTCTATCAACCTTGAACATGCATTTTTTTAGGTTTTTTATATGCATGGTCAAGGTTTACTGTTTGATAGAAATTCATGTGGACAACAAGCAAATAGGTAATTTTTAACCTTCTTGGTTGGGGTTGCATAGGTTTCAATGGTTCAACTGAAAATAAGATAGCCCTTAAGTTAAATGTGTGGGTTCTTAGTGTGTTTGGGAGAATGCACACTACATGATCAAGAATAGATAAACCATGTAAAAATCATGATGAACAAACTTTTTTCATAGTAGTTCTAATTGGAATGGTAAAATTATGGTTTTGGAAACCGTTCATTTTCCATAAGAATCCATGTATATAGTTTTAGGTCATGATGTGGATATCACGTGTTTGGTTTAGGGTTTGAAAAACATTGTGGCTTAACCATGTGGTTTACCCATATTTGTTTTAAAATTTTGATTTTATTTTTTTAATTAATTTACCTAAATCCCTTACAAACTCCCCCTCACCATGTTTCTCCTCAACACATCAAGTAAAACAACTTGTATTTCTTACTCCATGCACACCAAAACCTTATCCATTTATCCTCTGCACCTCTATTTATCGGTGGTTAATGCTAGTGATTTCCAGAGGATTTCCTTCTTTCCCACCTATCCTATCTTCATCCTACACCTCTCACCACATTTTCACCCCCTATAATCATTGATCACTATTGTAGAATGAGTTTGGTTTAGTGGGGGTTATAGAAATCTGTTTTAGTGTTATGTGTTTGTATGGGTTTTACGGTGACATTTTTTGTCTCACCACAACTTTCATCCGAATAGATTACCTTTATTCTATGGTAGTTTTTTCTTTGTCATCAATTTCTTTTACATGACATAAAATGATAATTTCCATGAATGTTTTTCAACATTTAATTATTCCTTTATATATGATCCATGAGGTTCAATATTGATATGAAATATATTTTAAATTCTTTAATGGGATGCAATTATCTAGGTTAAATATTTTTGAGAATATTGCAATGGATTTTAAAGAATGATTTTGTTTTTGATTTAGTGGTGAAAACAAGCCTAATGTTTTTAAATCTTATCATTGTGTAAACTAGTTTTCGAACGATGTGTTTTTTTGTGTATAAAATGTTTAACATGGGTGGTACTAATTTAATGGAACATCTTATTCCATACAAGTGGTATTTTAAAACCTTTTCATTAGTATAAATAATATTATACAATTTGAAAATATGTTTGTATTTAAAAATAGTTTTGTAAAAAAATTAAAAAGTGTATAATGATAAAGAATTGGTAAAATATTAAATTTGTCAGAATTTTTGTGGGGTTTGTAAGAGATGTCATATTTAGAAGTTTATAAAATGAGTTTTTAAAAAATGTGTAAGACTATATTGATTTTCTTGTAATACATATTTTTACATTTTTTTTTGATATCATAATGCGATTTTTATTTAGAAACTTTGTATATGTTGATTATGGTTGTTGTGTTTTGGAATATTTTATTGTAATGTCATGCAAGGATAGGCATGAATTATATTTATAGCATTATATGTAAATAGTTTGGTTGATTGATTGTTCTCAACCAATTTTTGACTTGTAATTAGAGTCGTAGTTAGATCATATGAGACCTGTGTGAGGGATAACCCTAATTTGATAGTGGGTTGCATTTGGAAGTCCAACATTTCCATAATTCAAATGTTATTTTGGAAGTAGTGGTAGGCCCCAATGTTTGAGAATTATTTTTTTATTTTTTCATTATAAAGGTGACCCAAGTACACCATATTATTAGAAACATATGTTTGCATATGTAATAAATAATTACATTCTTGTTCCCATTGTAGAATTTTTTTCCATGAAAATTAGCATGAGTAATTCTGTGAAACTCTCGATGATTTTAAAAGGTTCAGTAAAGTTAGTTCTGGTTATTTTTTTAGTTTAGGTCATTTATCAATAGATGATAAGGACAATTATCCAAACATTAGGATCCTTTTATTTTATTTTACCATATTTCTATTCATTATTTGATTGTAGCCTCTATCTTCTACATTATTTTTTGGCACATGTGTACATGTCATTTTTCATCTTTATTGTATTACCCAATATTGTGGTGACATCTTTTGGGCTTTCATGCGTAGATTAATTATCCATTTTTTAAACTAGATGGTAAAAAATTTAATTTAGGTAAAAGTTAAATTAATTTTTTTTTGTTTTTTCAAACTCTTTATAATAATGGGTTTTAAAAAAACTATTTTTGGCCATTATGAAATGTTTTATAATTGGTTCGGCGTGAAAAATGTTTTGAAAATCTATGGGATAAATTGAAAAATATTTTTTAAAATGAATATTTCTAATATATATATTTTTTAACGTGTTTTTATACTGGAACATTAAAATAATTTTCCACATTTTTTCGGTTCGAATTAAGATTTTCTCTAAGTGACTATTTCCATATAAGAAAAATATTAGAAATAAAAAATATCACATTTCTAATTTATTCGTACTTATTTAATAAAACAACATATAACGTTTTTTAGTTTTTATATTTAATAATATTTTAGATATCTGTTGAATGTGACTACTTATTTCTGGAAGGATGGGGTGGCCTACTGAGTTCTTATGTGACAAAAATTATATTATTACTTAAGTTGAAGGTTCTTGAGTCTTCATCAAACTAATTTTTTATAGTTTATTGATATGATTTTAGAATTTATTTTATTTAATTTGGATAATTTTAACTACAATCTAATTGGAGTAGTTATTTACTTTATCAAACATGAATTAAATGAATGTTTCCACTAAAAAATGTTTCTTTTTCTAATTAGTTTTTTATTACGTAATACTATTGTAGGTGTAGAGATGTTGTTGTGACCAAGTATTGGAATATTGTGGGAATAATCTCCTCACAAGATAGAATATTGGGGTGTTGAGGGAGGTTATGGAACTCATTATTTTTAATAATTTCCTTATTATATGTTTTGTATATATCTTTCTTTTTTTATTTTGTGTGGATGTCTGATATTTATATCAGTGATTACATATGTAATTATATTAATTCTATCAAATTCACTATTATTATGTGTTAAAAACATTCCCATGTGTGTTAATTTTATTTCCACACTGTATTATGAATCCTGAAAGAATAAATAATTCCATTTTGGCAAGTGGAGGGACAATTTTGGTATTTGTTAGATGGATGAACCATGACATTTTTTTACAGTAATAACCTGTAATTTTTTAATACGAATTTTTCTTTCTCAATTTATATTTCTTTTATGTTGTAAATATGTCATAGTTTCCTACTAAGCTAATTGATCATTTTTAGTACCATAACATAGAAAATTAAATATGAAGTATAAATAATCTCATAAAAATTGAATACATATAATTAGAAAATACCTACAGGTAAATGATATATATAGTATTTCAATTTCTGGTGTGTCATGGTCTCTATGAATTATGACACCAATGAAAAAACATTTTTGAAATAAACATAAAACTCATAATATAATAATAAATTTGAAAATTAAGAATATAGAATAATGAGAAAACTATTGAAGATTAATGAATCGAGGGAATGAGTTATTTATAGTATTTTTAATCCATATAGAAATATATTCTTAGTGACGAATTGGGGGAATTTATATTTTACCATTTTGAATAGTAACTCATCATTAGAAATTGTAACGTGGTCATTAGATTATTTAAAAAATATTTATATATTTTATTTAATTAAAAAGTAATAAATTGGTATGCAGAAAATATTAAATAAAACAAATAAAATATAGTAATTTATACGATTCATAAAAATAGACCTTTTTGGAACAATATATATTTTATTTTCATAAAAACATATTACTATGAAAAGAAAAGAAAATATAAATTTATAATAATAAAAGAGTTAAATAACTAATTATATATATATATATATATTATATATTTAATAAATTATAATTATTGTTTCTAAGAGTCTTAAAATCGATAGTGTTATATAAATATGTTTTTCCTAATAAATATGAATGTTACTCTGAAATTATGTTTATAATATAGAGTAATTTAATTTTATAAAATTTTAATTATTTTTATAATAATAATGTAATAACATGAAAAGGGTGATGTTTTTTTCATTTTTCATGAATAATAAAAAATAGGCGAATGGTGAAGGGGTCATCAATTAAGGGATTGTTTGTCACCAGTCCTAGAATCATTAAAAATTGTGATTATTTATTTTCATCCATACATTTATATATTTAATATAAGTAATGTTCAATCATTAAATTAAGGATATAATGTTATGGAATACATATAGTAAAATTCTATAATTCAGAAAATATATTTTATTGTAGATTATAACATTTGTTTCACCCTAACACATTTTAAATGCATAAATTGATGATCTTATATATTATCTAATACCCCTTATTTTATAAAAAAATATATTTTTTCTAACTCTTAGTATTACATAACAATCTATAATTACCCTAATTATTCCCTAACATGATTTTATTTCTCATTTTTTCCTTTTAGTGATCTGTGAAATTAATTTTATAGAGGAATAGAAAAATAATGTTATTATAGATAAAATTAATGAGATGAAAATAAATATGATATAGTTTATTTTTAATAAGATGTATTGTGTATCAAATCCTAGGAAGGAACTATACATATATATTTACCTGTTTTTCTATGGATAATTATGCTATGATTAATGTAATATTTTTTCTATGAGACATTGAAAATTATAGCTGGTATTATAGAAATTTTTAATAATTTTTGGAGAATTTGTTAGAGAATCTAAGAAAAACTACTCCATAAATAACATTTATTTGAATATATATTGTCATACAAAATGAATTAAAATCCATTAATGAGTTTCAATTTCCATGTTCATAGTTTAAATTTTATATCATTAATAATTTGAATATTCACATCGCTAACAAACTTTTTCTTTTGTAAATGTTTCTAAATTTGAGTAATCATGCTTATAACCATCAAACCCACTTGGTGAGGTGTTTAATTTTTTTAAATAGAACTGAATTCAATGTATATGATGTAATTTTTTTTAGAAGACAATATTGTGATAATTGTTTCAAAATAAAATGATATAATAGTGTTTTTAGAGGGACATAGTTCCCTCAAAATGTGTGAATATTTTTTGAAAATTATAAAATTTATAGATACATTGGAACAAGTGGTTTTAGGATTCCTTCAATTTAATTCAAGATAATGAATATTTTCAACAATTAGGATGAAGAAATTAAGGTAATACCATTGGATATTGAATGGGGGATCCATTATTATATAAAAAGGTATTGATTTGTTAAAAAAAACTTTTAGATATTTTATATATTGTTAATTATGGAAAAGATAATTGTATCATGATGATTTAAAATGATGGTTCAAGTATATATTCTTCTTAATTGGATTTATTGTATGGGAGGAATAAGGGTTCTATAGAGCATGATAAATTTCGGATTTTATATCTCCATGATGAATTTGAAAAGGATAGATATAAATTTTCATACTAATTATATTGTTATTGTGAATACTGATGTTAAGTGAAGAAGATACATGTATAAACATTAAATAATTGTTAATTATGGTTAAGGCAATGAATATCCACTGAAATAATTTATGGAGTATTTACATAGTGCATAAAATTTGGAATTATTCATATATTGATTAATGTGTTTATGAAGTAATTCCATTATAATTTGATGTTATTAGAGTGGTTTAGAGAAGGGTTGTAAAATTTTAGGTTGTAGATCTTTTTTAAAAAAAAAACAAGACAATATATAATAGTTTCCTAAAGAATAAATAATGGTTAGAAAATAAAAAGTAATAGTCATTCAGCCATAAAAAGTGGTTGATCTATTTCATCAGGGGGATATATAAGGGCCCATGGAGAAAAAATTAGGAAACTCTGAAGGTAGAGTAAAAATATAAAATGTATATAATCTATAATGAATATTTATGTTTACCTAGAATTTACATAATGTTAATAAACACTATACTCAAGGGAATCCCAATATAATAGTCAATAAATATGGGAATATCTATAGAAAAAACTATATATTTGGGATTTATAGCCCAAAATTAGTCGAAATTTAGAAATTTATTGATGTTTATTGTGATACATAAGTAATAATTACATATTAAAAATATAAATAATGGAATATAAGAGATTCAACAATACATGTAATGGTTTTTCAATTTTGAAAAATGACAGTTTTTAGTTTTTAATATTCAAGGAACTGAAAATCATGATTACTTTAATAATCAAGATTCAAACCATTCATTGGTTAATTTAATTGAAGAATAATAATTCAGTATCATGAGAACATCCTTCACATTATAATTTTGTTTTTAAATGTCTTATTTAATAAGTTGAAATAATAATTTTATTTCTCTAAATATATAATGTTGTGATAATTTATTCATATTGTATAGAGATTTAAAACTAAGCTATATAGATATATTAAAAGTGATTGTATTAGATAAGTGTTGATGATTGAGAGCATTGGTTAATTAATGATCCATGATTGGTGGGTTCTTATATTAAATTTATAAAAAAATATAGGAGAAATTAGGATACTATAAAAACTATAATATAGAGAGAAGATGAGGGGATGAGGGGGAAACAATATAACTTCAAATAAATGTATTCTATGAGTTGTAAAAAAATGTTTGATCAAAAGATTTTGTGAGAGTTAGTCATTACGAATTGAATGATAATTATGGAGAAAAGGATATATTTACATAAATGCAATGTAATAAATATCCAACATACTAAAAAAGGGAGAAGACAAGACTATAATTCCTAATATCCAATGGTATGAAGAAAAATTGAGCCAACCCTCATCTGATTGTAGTGTTAGAATAATCTTTTTGAAATCACTATATATCTATAGAAGGATATCAAAATCTTTTTTGAATGAAAATCTTATAGTAGTTTTTTTATAACACATCAAGAGGATCCAAAAAATTCTAGATAAAAAATAAAAGGACTTATTTTCTATCAGAGATTGAAATGTTGCACATTTATGTTTTCATGTACCACGATATGTGAGAGGACAATAAATTCAATGATATACACATTCAAAATCATTATCTTGACAAAATATGGGAATATTTGTGTGTTGGATAACATCAAAAATACAGAAATGATTTATTCATCCTCATTGGTGGTGAACCCCATTATCATGAAATTTTTTGTTACTCATTATTTGGTTTCTAATTTCTTATTACATGCATGAAAATTGACTGACTGAAAAGGTGAGTGACTTCCATTAGCTGAATATTTTGATATGTAAAATATATAGGATTTTAATGGGTTAAAATTATACCACATTTATTGAACCATGCCACGTGTAAAGACCCGATAAATCGTTATTTTTTTATTTATATGGGATTATTACTAGACTATGAAAATTGACAACATGTGATTCTGATGTGCGAAGAGGGAAGAATTGAATTTTATCCTTTTTTATGGTATGTTCAGTAAATGTGCAATCCTGGATTTAAATCATATGAACCGGTGCTCAGATAAAAAATCTAAGGGAATATTGAATTCACAGAACCGATATTCTATTAGGTGATGCATAACATCGACCGGAAGCGGTCAGTCAAAAAAGATAATTTTTGGACATTCAGAAACAAAAATAATTATAAAATAACTTTAAGATAGTTTATTCTTTCTACAACCATTGAGTAGAGGATGGCTGGAATGAATTGTATCAAATTATATTAAATAAGAGACATTTAATGACATGCCCCTTTGGGGTGTAACTCCAACATTCATGGATTAAAGGTTCATTAATTGGGGTTCAGTAATAAACCATATTAATGAATTCAACGTGGTGTCATTTATTTTATTTAATCAAGCCATTGGCCTGTTAATTGAGAACCTATGAGAGGAACCTCTAATTAAATGTTGACTACTATCCCCTCCAAAGAATAATGGAGTACAATCAATGACTATTCGGGGAATCGATCTGGGGATCGACGAACAGTGAAGAACGAATTCGAACACATATTTCTTCCAATGTCTGCAACAGATTCCATAGAATCCAAGCAGGTGGTTTACATTTTTTATGTTTCCTATCATTCCATTCCAGGAAAATACATTGAACATGAACAATTGAATAATCGATTGATCTGCCTCTTGTTTGTTATTGCAGGTGGTTCTTGCATGGTTATAATTTGTGGAATTGTTCTTTATTATTGATGATTTTAATCACCCCATTTTAGAACAATAACGCGGAGGGTGAGGGATAATCCGAACAAAGATCAAACCCCCTCCATTTGTGGTTTAGAAGTGTTCTTTATGTGTGACTAGGTAATGATGCAGCAAGAATAATTTAAGAGCCTCGTAGTGAAGTTGGTAAACCGTGAAGCATGTGGGCATAGACAGGAAATAAAACGTACCATCACAGCATCTCTCGGGGCCCGTCGACTAATCTTCCGTCGCAACAGCCAGCCAACTAGACTTCATGAAAGAGAATTTACCACAAGAGATGTGGTGGGTGGAGGGGTGCGATGTCATCGCACTGCATAGGATGACGTTCGGCCTGCGCAGTCGACTCCACTAGACCAACGGTCGGCTCCAGCTGGCCATTTCGGAAATTGTGTGTGGGGGGGGGGTGATGACACTGCCACCTAGCCAAACCGAACACACTGTGTCTAGTAGGTGTATCTATAAACAAGCCCACATCTACATGGGATGGGTTTTCTAGGTGGGGAAAACCCACAGGCCCATGGGGTCATCCTGGTCGGACCCCTACCGAACCCGGCCTCGACCGGTCCCTTTTCGCTAAATTGGGATTATCTCACAAAGTGGGCATCTGATTGATATACAGTCAGCGGAAATAGGACACTTGAAATAAGGAGGTTGTTTTGAGATACTCAACTTATGTTTTGGATGATGATAGATTATGGCCGGGTTGGATCATATTCAAATCCAACAGAGCCTTATTTTCTTTCTTGCATATATATTACAAACCACACATCCGATTGACGAACTTTTTGTCACGTTGGTTCGTTTATGACAAGGAGGTACTTCGGGTTACTTTTTCATGAGACTTCTTGGAGGTTTAAATACAACTAGTTGCTTGATGAGTGGTTTCTCAGAAAATCATGCGCATTAAGTGCAGGAATCCTATGGCAGCTATCTAGTGATGAGCTACCCTTGGTGGATCGGTATGTGAGTAACCCTTCATGTATCGCTAGTTGAGAGACCTTGTGTGGATCGATAGTTGTGTGACCTATGTTAATCGATAGTAGTGAAACCATATTGGGTCTCCTGTAGAGAGACCCTATATGGATGGATTGTAGTGGGAACTGTGTGGATGGAAAATAGAGTAACTCTATGGGGATCAACAATAGAGCGACCTAGGGTGGATCGATTGTAGAGGGACCCTGTGTGGATTAGCAGTTCAGGGAACCTACATAGATCAACAACAGAACATATGAATAGAATAAAATGATGTAGCTAATTATTTTCGGGACCCACCTTCACCGAATTGAGGGAAGGGACAACAGATTGCCAATCCCTTACTTTTTTAAGTTGAAGGATAGATAATGACCCCCGAGTCCTGCCTCCAGTAGGACCTGGAGTTTCAACAAGCACCAAGGGTATAAAATTTTCACAATATAGGAGGCATTACCCTTACTTTTGTTAACAAATAATGGGAGAAAGAATGAGTCAACACCAAACACCACCAAGTATAGAAAACTCATGGTAAAAACCAAACTACAAGCATGTTTTAATAATAAAACTGAACAATGTACAAGGAAACCAAACTACAGTACCCAACATGAAAGGAAAAAGGCCAAAGAATCCAATAATGACCAACATCAACTCCAATGTTCAGACTAGTACGGTCCTGCACAGCCTTTGAAGCCCTCCTGGAATTCGGAATGTAAATTTAGGGTGAGCATACAATGTATACTCAGTCGGAAAACATAATGATCCCATTAATAAGGGGGAGACATCCTAATGCCCTGTTAGAAGCAGAAGAAACATCATCTATCAAGGAATCTATCCACCCCACCTCACCGGCCATTCTCACCAAATAACACAAGAAGTAAGATAGTAGTAATGAAAAAAGAATTTGGGTACCCAACACTACCACTTCCCCCACTAGATAGCTTCCCATTCCTAACAGAAAAGGTCCTGATGCTACCACTCTCTTCCTACCCACACACACCTAGGCCTCACAACCATCCACATCCCTTCCCACACACACCTAGGCCTCACAACCATCCATATCTGCCCGCACATACTTGGGCCTCATCCCGAAAAACCTGGGAAAACAAAACTCCTCAAAGAGTCCTGGGATAACAACACACCAATAGAAACCAACCCGAAGAATCTTGGGTGTAAGGTCACCTCAATCCATCATAGCCGAGGGAAGAGGGATCATGAAGGATAGTAAATAGGGGGAAACACCCTTCCCCATGAAATGGGGTGTGCGACAATATGTTCCCAATGCGGGTGGGGTGTGACTAAATAGAAAACATATAGTTACAAATATATATATATAACAACACACAACCTATCCCCTAACTCCTCAAACAGATACATGGAGGTGCGCAAGCACTGCTGCCTCAGAAAGCAGGAACACAAAAAAGAGTTCCCAGTTTCCCTATTCATGTTATCATTTCATAACAGTTCAGTATGAGTTAATATCTTCACTAATGGGAAACTAACAGGCACATTCACAGATGAAAGAACAATATGGTAGAAAGGAAATCCATCTGGTAATTTAAGCACTCACACTAAGTTCTCTTGTAAAGTCACAACAACTAGGGATCAGGTGTGATCCTTCGAAGTACTGGAAACAAAACAAACCCCGAGACACCGCCCCATGTCCCCCAAAACCAGGAGCCAACGGTTTCTCAACAATAGTGGATCCCACCCGAATTCGTGTCACAGTAGAGCAACCACACATCCTAAGATTCAAAACCAGTGAATGTGTAACAATAAGGGATCCCATCCCAACCCATATCACCCCATCTGTCTAAGCCCCCATCCATGAAAACCATAATGTCTCCTGCAATCGTCCTGTGAATGAAAACAACCAAACCACTACCACAAACACAAGGTAGGTCCTTGCAGGTATTATCAGATTTAAAATATTTAACACACTCCATGGTTCCAATTCCAATGAGCATTAACTAGAGTTATCACAGAAAATGGTTGATCCTGGTGCTTTTAATTTATTTAACAAAGTATACGTAATTAACCAATTCCATGTTACGTTTATTTAAACATTCAAGAGAACAGAGGTATATTAGTGCACATAGAAAGACCACCAACAGTCATGATTTTTAGAGAGCATAGGCCCGTATAACTCACAACACATATCAACATATAAGAGTACAATAGAACATCGATCACACCCCCCTTTCCTTATTTAGAGGTCCTTTCATTATCTTCATTAAGTTTGGATTCATCAATTTCCACAGAGACAAAAGCATACCCACCCCTCATGGTGCATAGAATGGAGAGGCAAAGGAGAAAATCCTTACCTGATTGATCAAGGATCGATGTTATATCCTCGCGTGGAAACCGGAAATCTGGAGTAGTAGGAACTCCACAGAATGCGATCATGAAAATCATGGCAACAGGGGTATGACTTGTCGGGAGGAAGGGTACTCCGAGTGCGGGGTGACAGAAAAAAAAGAAACTCATCGAGAATATAAGAATTTAGGTTATAAATTCTTAGATACAGCATCCTCAGGATAGTTGCGATATGGAGAAAAACTCGAAACAATGGAATAAGCTGTATCATGGGTTGACCACACGGATGGGCCGCCCCACACGTCCAAATTAAAAGGTCCCCACCATTCGGGCAGTTAAAATTGACACACACCTCCTTAACCAAAGAAGGAATCCACACAGGATGTGGTAGAGGAGTTTCTGAAAATGAAACACATTGTTTTTTATTTAAGGAGGGTACCTCACCAATTATTTAATTAAACACCATTAATGGGATTTAAAACAGGCTTAAAGGGGTCAAAACATGGTTTCAAAACAAATTCGTGAGGCACAACTAGAAAATCGTGGAAACGACACCGGTAGGAGAGGACTACCGGTAGACGAGGCTAATGGTAGGAAACGTCAACTGGTAGATGAGGCTACCTATAGGATGGGGCTACCGGTAGGCCGAGGCGAGCGGTAGGGTGCGGCCACCGGCAGGTCGAGGCCACCGGCAGGTCGAGGCCACCAGCAGGTCGAGGCCACCAGGAGGACGAAGCCACCGGTAGGACGTGGCCACCCGGTAGGCTGAGGCCACCGGTAGGACGAGGAACTGGTAGGTCGAGCTACCGGTAACCGGTTGGCCGAGGCCACCAGTAGGTCGAGCTACTGGTAACTGGTAGGCCGAGTCCACTGGTCGTTCGAGCGACTGGTAGGCCGAGCTACTGGTAGGTCGAGCTACGTGTAGGTTGAGGCCACTGGTAGGCTGAGGCTACCTATAGGCCAAGGCCACCGGTAGTTCAGGCTACCGTTAGGAGTCTTAAGCTTCACCGAGAAGCTGGGATGGCCTTCCTGACCACCCAGAACACCTCAAACATCAAATTTTCACCAAGTAATGGACCACAAAAACCCGGGCCATTACATCAAATACTTCTCAAACTATTCACATCCCCAAGATTATAATAACAAAGTAGAAAGGAGAAAATATGGGTTCAAACAATGACCCTCTAAAGATACTTCTCAGGGGAAAACCCTTGAGTTGTTCAAAAGCTAGAACCGAACCCCCCCTACATCCAAGAATACTCCCTAATGAGTTGTCAACCACAAACATCCACAAAAAGAACATGGATCGCACTGTCAATACCTAAGTTAGGGAGTCCCTTCTTACATGTCAGGATATTATCCTCTTTGGGCGACAATGACTCGCTCGCACCGGTTTAATCGCATCCAAATTAATACCCCTTGATTTGTAGTCAGTTTTTTCCATCATGACACATTCGGACACACACCGAGAATAGGGAATAGATCATCTAATAGTTAGGAAAAACAAGAATATTATATATTAAAGAACAAGGTAAAATATCTCAATAAAACTCATAACAAAACATCAAAGAAGTCAAAATAGCTCTGGGTACTGAATGTGTATCTGGGCCTCCCGCTCCCAAGTGTTCTCCTTGAGGCCACCATGCCTCCATAAAACACTAACAAAGGGGATGGTTCATCCACAATTCACTTTCTCTTTATGATCGTCGATTTGGATCAGTCGTTCTCTGAAGGTCGCATCTTTTTCGACATCTAACTCTCCCCAATCAATGATGTGGGAGTCTTCGTGTTGATATCGACGAAGATGGGAGACATGAAAGACGTTGTGAACTATCTCCAACTGAGGTTGGAACACTAGCTGATACAACACCTCACCAACTCGTCCCAACACCTCGAATGGTCCGATGAACCTATGGGAAAGCTTACTCCCCTACCCAAACCATCGATGTCCATGTCGAAGGGAAACTTTCAAGAACACAAGATTTCCAACCTCGAACTACAAGGGCCTCCTATTATGATCGTCATAAGTCTTCTGCTGGTCCTGGTATGCCTTCATCCTCTCAAGCATGAGCCGAACCATCTCAGTGGTTCCCTATACCCCTTCTGGCCCAAGAACAGCTACATTCCCAATTTCTGTACAGAAAACGGGTGAACAACACGGCCTTCTATACAAGGCCTCAAATGGTGTCATTCAAATAGTTGAGTAGAAGCTGTGGTTATAAGAAAACTCCACCGGAGGAAAGTGTCGTGCCCATGATCCCCCAAAATCCAGAACACATGCCTCTATCATGTCTTCCAACGTATGGATTGTTCGTTCTGTTTGTCCATATGTCTGAGGGTGGAAAGCAGTGCTAAGGCGTAGCTGGGTGCCAAAGGCATGCTGTAATCCCCTCCATACTCATGAGGTAAACTGTGTGTCTCTTTATGAGATAATAGATCTCGGAATCCCATGCAACTGCACTACCTCATCGACGTACCTCTGGGCTAAGGTGCTCATCGGGCTCGACTCCTTAATCTCTAAGACGTTAGCTGATTTATTTCAACTGATCCACCACTACCCAGATGGCATCATAGCCTCCCCCAAGCCCTGGGTAGCCCTATGACGAAGTCCATCAAGATGACATCCCACTTCCACTCGGGAACATCTAAAGGTTGTAACAACCTTCCAGGAAAACGGTGTTCAGCCTTCACTTGCTGACATACTAGGCACTTAGCCACAAACTCTACCACAGTCCACATTACCCAAGGCTACCAAAACGGTCCCCTCAGTCCTTGGTAAACTTTGAGACCCCAGGATATATCGCTAATGCCGATCCATGGAACTCATGGAGAAAAACATTACGCATCATCTCCGGAATAAAAATCCTTTCACGGAAAATCATCTCATGCTGACAATCCTCTGACCATCCCCTAGGAGCATTTCCCTGATAGAAACGATCTCACATCACTTCCACCTCCGAGTCCCCCCACTGTGACTCTTCGACCTGCACCACTAAAGAGGAAACTATAGTCATCTGAAACAGGAAACCTCTTCCACCATCCACCCTTCAATCCAAATACATGGTCTCTAACTCTTCCATCGCTCTCCAAGCATCTAAAGATTACCGAACTACTTATTTCTAAGATTTCATTCTCATGGCATCAGCCACAACATTACCCTTTCCCTCAGTATAAGAGATCTCAAAGTCATAGACTTGGAGGAACTCAACCCATCTTCGCTTCAGCAAGTTCAAATCCCATTGGGAAAAGACATAACGAAATATCTTGTGATTTGAGAAGACCACAATGTGCTCTCCGATGAGATAATACCACCACAACTTCAATGAGAACACCACAACCACATGCTCCAGATCGTGGGTGGCATAGTTACGTTCATGAGGACATAACTTCTTAGACCCATAAGAGATCAATCCTCACTGGTGCATCAGAACAAATCCAAACCCAAGGCCAAAAGAATCATAGAACAGTTAAAAAACACCCCTTCCTCTGGTAATCTGAGTACTAGAGCACGATCCAGCTTCTTCTTTAGGTAGCCACAAGCTGTCTAGCACTGGTTTCTCCACACGAAGGCCTGGTCCTTCCTAGTCAAGGCTATCAACGGAGCTATAACTCGTGAAAAGTCGCACACAAACCTCCAGTAATAGCCTGCCAAACCCAACAAACTACGAACATCCGCCACATTCTTGGGTTCTTCCCATGAAACGACTACCTTGAAATTCAACGAGTCTACTTCTATTCCCTTCTGAGACACTACGTGTCCAAGGAAATGTACATCTCATGTTAAGAACTTGCACTTAGATAGTTTCCCATAATGATGGTGGTGTCTAAGGACTCCCAAAACATCCCTAAGATGCTCAACATGATCTTCCTCTGATATTGAGTAGATAAGGTTGTAATCGACGAACACTACAACAAACTGGTCCAGAAAATCACAGAAGATAGAGTTCATGAGGTTCATGAACATAGCTGGTGCGTTCGTAACGCCAAACAGAATGACCACAAACTCAAAGTGTCCATATCTCCACCTAAAATCTGTCTTCGATATATCACCTTCCTTCACTCTCAACTAGTGGTATCCAGAGCGCAGATCGATCTTAGAGAACCAACCTACTCCCCTAAGCTGGTCGAAAAGATCACATATCCATGGGAGGGGGTAATGATTCTTGATCGTCACCTGATTCAACCTCAGGTAGTCTATGAATAGTCGTAGATTACCATTTTCCTGCTTTACGAACCAAACTGGAGCACCCCACGACGACACTCTGCGTCGAACAAATCCCTTCTCCATCAGATCTTCAATCTGAATTTGAAACTCCCACGACTCAGTAGGTTCCATACGATAAAGAGACAACGAGATCGGGTGGGCACCAGGTTGTAAGTCTATCCCAAACTCAACGTCATGTTGAGGGGGTAGAGTCATAACATCGTTGGGAAAGACATCAGGGAATTATCTTACGACCTATAGGAAATACATCATTTCTGTGTCCACCGACTCCACTGACACCCCGTACAGCATAGAAAGGAGTGGCTCCGCATGTCCACCCCCCACCTGATAACTCCGCTCCCCAAAAAATCGACACATCATCCATCCTTGTTGGAGAATTCAATCCTTCTCCGATAGCAGTCGATGATGTCATGCATAGAGAATAACCAGTCGATGCCTAGAATTACATCGTATTGCTGCATATGCAATGAAATAAAGACTCCACTGGACTGATGCGGTCCCAACATTAGTCTACATCCCCAGAAAAAGTAAGATCCACTGTTCGGACCCCCAACTGGTGTTCTAAACACAAGGGAAAAAAGTATCTCGACATCCATACCGCGATCATGGGTTAATTCGGTTGTAAAAAAGGAGTGTGAAGCTCCTGAATCTAACAAGGAAGAAACAAGAGTGCTGAATAAATCGATCGTACCTCAAAAAACCTCTGATCCCGCTGGAGCTACTAACTCTGTGGCGTGAAACTTTCCACGACCAGATCCTCAGCCTCGCTACTGTTGACCACCTCTATGACCATTCCCTACTCGAGGTTCCTGGGGAGTACCCTAGTGTCAGTCCCCTCCCACAAGGTCATCCCTCAGAGGGACAGGGGCCTGCTGCTGCTGCTGGAAAGGCCTCACCAGCAACGGATGTTGTTGAGGTGGCTGCTGATACTGCCCACCTCCACCATGTGGAGCTCGAGTCGGACACCTACTCTGGACGTGCCCGAAAACTTCAAAAGAGAAACACTTCTGTCATGGCCTTGTGGAAAACGAGCGAGGTCCAGAACCTCAGAACTGGACCTGATGAGGCATAATCCCTACATGTTGAAACCTAGAAGGCCCTGTCCCTGGAGACCTGCTACTGACTGCATTCCCCCTTGATGAAATCAGTTGGTTCCCTTCTCATGGTGTGCCTCCCTTCGAGTGCATCCTCTCTACTATCTCGACCTTCTTATGTTCTTCTAGGTACATCGGAATATTGATTGGAGTGACATCGTACTGAAGAGATGGATGGAGTTCCTCCTCTAACCATCTTTCCCGAGACTCTTTATCCGGAAAGAGATTCGGGGCAAAGCACAAGAGATCTTTGAACTTGATCCCCACCTCCCTCACTAACATGCTTCCCTGCTGAACGGAGATCAACTCCTGTCTCTTATCATCCTTCACCATAGAGGAGAGGAACTCCTCACGAAATTCCTTCTCGAAATTTTCCCATGAAACCTCTGCCTCGGTCTTCTCTCCCAGGAAAATCATCCACCATTGACGAAATACTCCTCTCAGCTGACTAACATCCAACGGAACCCGATACTCTCTCAAAGAACTGGTCAAAGAGAAGGTTATGGCTAGAACATCGATCCATCCCTCTATTATTGAGTCAGAAATGCTGCCCTCATACTTCTCGAGGGTTTGTCGCTGGAAGGAGTGTAAAGTCCTCTAGCACAAGTCATCCTCCTCATCTTGGTCAACCCTCTACTAGTCAACTGCCTCAATCCACTAGGCCTCAACCACCCGAGTCACTCATGGAAAACGTACGAGTGCCATAGCTGAAGATAATGGAGGAATTCCTAAGACCGAGTAGCAATTGAATTATTATTATTATTAAAATATTCTCCCCAAATAGCCTCAAATCAATTAAAAACATAGTTAGTATGATGCATGTAACTTCCCTAGGGTCTCTACCCTGCAATAAATATAGTCTAACTTGGTCATTTGATAGGCTTAGAGTCCTTTCATCGGATCATGGGTGGCCCTAAAATCCCGTGACCTAGACTGTCCTCCCTGGTCTATTTCACGAACAAATATCACCTAACATTGTTTCCCTACCATCCCATGCAATCCTAACTATTCCTAACTCCATAGTCAACCTATCATTCAACCTCACCTCTGATACCATTCTTTCATGACCCGCCTTCACCGAAAGGAGGGAAGGGATAACAGATTGCAAATCCCTCCCCTATTTAAGTTGAAGGAGAGATAATGACCCCTGAGTCCCACCTCTAATAGTCCTCGAAGTGGCGACTAGAACCAAGGGTGTAACATTTTCACAATATGGGAGGCATTACCCTTTTTTTGTTAACCAATATTGGGAGAAAGAATTATTTAACACCAAACATCATAATGTAAAGAAATCTCAAGGAAAAAAACAAACTACATGCATGTTTTAATAATAAAATTGAACAAATTACAAGTACTAAAAAATACAATAACCCACAGGAAAGGATAAAGTCTAAGAAGAATCCAACAGCGACCAACGGGAACTCTGATGTCCAGACTACTAAGTTACCGAACGACCACCGAAGCCCTCCTAGAATCCGGAAATTAAACATAGGGTGAGCATACAAAGTATACTCAGTAGTAAAACCTAAGGCTCTGATGCACAAGGGGGGAGACGTCATAATGCCCTGTGAGAAGCTGAAGAAACATCATCTATCAAGGAATCTATCCATTCCACCTCACCGGCCACGCTCACCAAATAACTCAAGAAGTAAGATAATAGTTAATAACAAAGAATTTGGGTACCCCACACCACCACTTCCCCCAATAGCTAGCTGCTCATCCCTAATGACAAACGTCCTGACGCTACAACGCTCTCCCTTCTCGCACACACCTGGGCCTCACAACCACCCACATCCCTTCCTGCACACATCTAGGCCTCACAACCATCCATCCATGCCCTCACACACATGGGCCTCATCCCCAAGACACCTGTGAAAAAAAACCTTCCCAAAGAGTCCTGGGATAATAACACAACAATCGAAACCTACTCGAATAATCTTGGGTGTAAGGTCCCCTCTAGCCATCACATCCGAGAGAAGATGGAGCAGGAAGAAGATTAAATAGGGGGAAACATCCTTCCCCATGAAATGGGGTGTCTGACACTAAGTGCCCAATATGTGTGGGGTGAAACTTAACAAAAAACATACAGTTACACACAAATATATATACCAACAGACATCCCAACATATGGCTCCTCAAACAGATACATGCTGGTTCCCAAGCACTTCTGCCTCAGAAAGTAAGCACACAACAAACGGTTCCACGTTTCCCTATTCATGTTATCATTTCATAATAGTTCAGCATGTGTTAATCCCTTTACTACTGGGGAATTAACAGGCACATTGACAGATAAAACAACAATAAGGCCGAAAATAAAACCATTGGGTAATTTAAACATTCACACATAGTTCTCCTGTAATGTCACAACAACTAGGGATCATGTGAGATCCCTCGAAGTACTGGAAACAAAAAAACCCCGAGACATAGTGCCATTTCCCCAAAAACAAGGAGCCAATGGTTTCTCACCAATAGGGGATCCCACCCGAATTCGTGTCATAGCAGAGCAACCACACAGCCTCAGATTCATAACCAGCGAAAGTATAACAACAGGGGATCCCATCCCTACCCATATCACCCCAGTAGTCTAAGCCCCCATCTAGGAAATCCATAAAGTCACCTGCAATTGGCCCATGAAGGAGAACAACCAATCCACTACCACCAACACAGGGCAGGTCCTTGCATGTATTTTCAAATTTAAATGATTTAACACACTCCATGGCTCCAATTCCACTGGGCATTAACTGGAGTTATTAGAGAAAAGGGTTGAACTGGTGCTTTCAATTTATTTAACCGAGTATGCGCAATTATCCAAGTCCATGTTACGTTTATTTAAACATTCAAGCGCACCAGGGTTCATTAGTGCACAAGGAAAGACCACCAATGACCATGATTTTCAGTGAGCATAGGCCCGTATAATTCACATCAAAAATCAACATAAAAGAGTACAACAGAACATCAATCCCACCCCCTTTCCTTCTTAGATGTCTATTAATTATCTTCATTATATTTGGTTTCACCAATTTCCACAGAGACAAAAGCATACCCACACCGCATGATGCAGAGAATAGAGAGATGAAGGAGAAAATCCCTACCTGATTGATCAAGGATCGATGTTAAGTCCTCGCATGGTAAAAAAATCAGGAGTAGCAGGAACTCCACGGAACGTGATCATGGAAAACATGGCAACAGGTGAACGTCTTTTCAGGTGGAAGGGTACTCCGAGTACAGGGTGATAGAAAAAATGAAACTCAGGGGGAATAGAAGCCTCTAGGTTATAAATACTGAGATACAACATCCTCAAGACTGTTACGATATGGAGAAAAATTGAAACCATGGAAGAGGCGGTATCATGGGTTGACCACGTGGCTAAGCCACCCCACATGTCCAACTTAAAAGGTCCCCACCCTTCAGGGTGGTTAAAACTGACGCTCACCACCATAACCAAGGAAGGACTCATCAATGGATGCATTAGAGGAGTTTCTGAAAATGAAACGCATGGTTTTTCATTTAAGGAGGGTACCTCACCAATTATTTAATTAAACGCCATTAATGGGCTTTAAAACTTGATTAAAGGGGTCAAAAATGGTTTAAAAACCAATTCGCGAGGCACCACTAGAAAACCGTGGAGAGTTCACCGGTAGGCTAGGGCTACCGGTAGATGAGGCTACCTGTAGGCTAGGTCTACCGGTAGATAACGCTACTGATAGGTGAGGGCTACCGGTAGAAGGGGATACCAGTAGTCCCGGGCTACCGGTAGGCCGAGGCCACCAGGAGGCCAGGGAAACCGGTAGGCTGAGGCTACAGGTAGGCCGAGGCCACCAGCAGGCTGAGGCCGGGGCCACCGATAATCGAGGCCACCGGTTGGCCGAGGTGACCAGTAGGCCGAGGATACCGGTATGCCGACGCTACCGGTAGGCCGAGCCAACCGATAGGCCGAGGTACAGGTACCTGGTAAGACAAGGCCACCAATAAGCCGAGTGATCGGTAGGCCGAGCCACTAGTACCCGGTAGGCTGAGGCCACTAGTAAGCCGAGCGACCAGTGGGCCGAGCTACCGGTAGGGTGAGGCCACTGGTATGTCAAGGCCACCGGTAGGCCGAGGCCACCGGTAGGCCAAGGCTACCGTTATGAGTCTTAATCTTCACCAAGAAGTTGGGATAGCCTTCCATCCCACCCAGAACACCTCAAACATCATATTTTCACCAAGTAACAAACCCCAAAACCCTATTCAATTACATGACTAGTCATCTTTATTCATTTTATCTAAGTTGTATACTTGGTGTGAGTTGTCTTTTACTTAGTGCATTGGGATTGATATCATGATTTGGGGTTTTTCCTTTATGGAATTCTAGGAAACCTTTGGGGCTCTCAGGGTCCCTAGTGAGTATTTTTATACACACCCCTACATGGGATTCACCCGATTATTGTTGTATCTTGTTCAGTTGATAGAAATCTTGAATAAGACTAAGGGATCCAGGGATAGATGGTTCTCGGTGGATTCTGACAGACATGGTGAGCAGAGTGATAGTAGATGATGAGATTTACATACCCTTCAGGTAATATCCTTGGTGGATGTCCCCTGGAACATGATTATTTCCTTTTTTATGTACATTAACTCTAGATGGAATTTCATACCAGTCTCATTACATTCAGTACATTCTTTTACTCCCAATGGTGGTTTTTAGTAGTGTTTATACTTTCCATTTTTCCCGTTCTATTTTACTAATATGTAATGTGTACCTAGTCTATGTGTTTACAGGATTAAATTCAATTCCATCCCTTTTTGGGTTACACCATTCAGGTGCAAAACGCCAACCCCTGGACTCTTAATGGTGGGCTTGGGGATGTCACGGTACAAGCCCTGGCTAACAGGTCATGAAAATTTTGTATAACATGGAGGTCAATTCTACTAGAAGATCAAAGAGTCTATGTTTTTCAATGGAGCAATTGTATTAATTTTCTTTAGTTAGGATTATAGTTCGGGGAGACCAGTGTTGGTGAGGTGGCTAGAGTCTCTCTACACCAGGACCCTGATCATTTCTAAGTTGATCAATGCCTTATACTCTCAATATAGAGATGAACCCATGAGTCCATTATAAAATCCACACATGGGTCATATAATTAAATGTCCATTTTTTCCTAGTAAATCTACTATGTAAACCTTTCAACTAATCCCCAAGTAAAAGTTACCTTATCTCCTATAATGCATTATCGGGATACCATCTAATCATTCTATCTCTATAGTCTCCTAAAATATCTGAATGAGTTATAAATGATCGAGTTCTCCTCTTAAATCATGTATTTATATGTTAATGGTGTAAAGAATCACATAAAAAACATTTTTAGGTTTTCTCCATGTATTATCTAACATTAATTGTTTTTAACAATATTGAAATCTCTTTATAATGAGTGTCACATTATTAATAAACCAGTAGAACCCCTCTAATAAGTGTATTTAATGGATGAATTTATAGTGTTAAATGTATTGATTTGGGTATTAAAATAAATATTCATTCAAAATTTAAAAAAATTGGATATATTTATGTTTTATTGATGGAAAAAAATAATCATTGAAAAAGGAAAAAAATGTTGAAAATTTATTGGCTGAAATACACATTTTATCATGAGGGAAGAAAAGCGGCGTGACACCAAAATTATGACAAAGTATAGAGCTGGAAATACTGGAGAAGATCACATTACTCATCATGTATTTTGATTACATGGAAAGGAATTTTATGTAACATTTATTTTGGAAGGGATACTCTAAAATTATTTGTGCCTAAAATATCAAGGATTACACATCCTTCAACAACATTACATGTCCTTTAATTTTTTAGTATATAATTTAAAAGACCAGATTTAGAAAATAATCTATATTTCACACAATCTATGACATAAGACCCATCCAAAAACTATTTTTGACCATTAGAGAATGATTTTATAAACAATATGAGCCATAATAAGCCTATAAAATGTGGACCAGCCTACTGTTATTAGGTGTTGAATTTAGATCTGGAGACCGAAGTTTGGATTGAGGAGTTACATTCCCATTCTGAGGGTTTTCGTCCTTTTATTTACGCTTTAATTTTATTTTATCCTTCCCTATTATTCAATCATCACTAGGATATGTGGGTAAACCCATCATATTCTAGTTTAATATAATTAAATGGGGAAATGTGTCTTTGAATTTTTTTATTTTATTCATGTGTTTTGTTTTTCGTAATTTATTATTCATCTTAAAATGCATTTCTTTTATTTTACCATGAATAATGATAATTGATTTAAAGAATAACTTTAAAATTATTCAACTGGAAACCCAAAGGGACATATTACAATTTTCAACTTTAGAGGAAATCGTGTTTATACATGGTATCGAGTGAAACTCGACTTAGTGAAACCATTAATTATCGGTCTAAGGGAAATATGATATTTCTATATTGATGTGGAGATGTCATGACCATTGGATTTTACTCATATTAACTGTGAGACCAATCATTGATTTGTAAAACAATCTAATAAATCCATTTACAGTTGAACCCTAAATTATAACACTGTGGAACACTTTCAAAATATATTTTTGAACCAAACCAATCTGTTGTGAATTATTTTCTTCATTATCATCATCAAAATCTTACAAAATAAATCACATGAAAAATTAATATAATGAATTTTAAAGTCAATACAGATCAATTTTGACCTACTCTAAATTAAAAAAATTTAATTAATAATGTATCATAGTTTAGTTTTTATAAATTTAATTCTTTCACAGAACTGTAGGGAATTAACGATATTCTTTGGGCCTTTCACCCTCCCAACTCAAGATGCTAATCCTAGGTTCCACAAACCGATCTAGATATATTTCAATGATACCATCAATTTCCATATTTCTTATCAATTATCTATTAATATATTCATGACTTTGATTCAGTATAAGTAACAAAAAGTCATTATTTTTTTATGTCACTCATGTTTCCCATCTTCCATCCTTGCCTAGATTCTAATAAATGAGAGGTAGAAATTCATACTAGTTGTATACCTAGACCATGTAATCATTGATGATCTTATCATGGGACCCCATTAATGATACATAAGAACCATATAAATCAAAATTTGGGTAAACCCCTAATCTACCTTCATTACAATTATATTCTATGTTAAATAATAAATGGTTAATGTTTAAAAAATCCCATAAAAAAATTTATATTTTTCTTTCACATAATAGACCTAACAACATAAATATAAAATATAACAAAATATTGTCCATTATTTATTCTGTTAAACTACTATGAACAAATCCTAATCAAAAGAAATTCAATAATAATGCATTGTTGTCTTCATTTCAAGACCATAAAATGGGAATTATTTTTCATGGATAAACGAACAGAAAAGGAACCATAATAAACCAGGTCAGACAATCTTAAATGGTTATATTTTAACCTTTTAGTGTTACTAAACTCTATGGGTTCTTAATTTCTATATAGATATATTCATTAATCCCTTGTTAGGGGCCTTATTCCATCTGCACAAAACCTACTGCCCATTTAGATGGAAATAAATTCCATGTCACAAAACATTGTTAATTTTTATCATATAATAATAAAATAATAAAGGGAAATATTAGAGAACACTAATACATACATATGTTCACATTGAGGAATTCAAATGGATTATCATTGTCATTAACCAAGAAGCCAATATTGTTATTGGGATGGATATAAAAATATGTATTATATACCACCCTAGGACCTTTAAATACCTTATAATTAGAAAAAATTTAATTTGTTTATATATTTCCTGGAAAACACCACCATGTTAAGAATACTCTACAATCATTATTGAGTAAGTCCTTGTTACAATTAAGATCATGTTATACACCCTTTTAATGGAGTACTTAATTTTAATCTAATTTTTGACACTTTTAAATTTTTTATTTTCAAAATAAATTTAATTTTTCTAATGAAGATTTCAAAAACCAACACAGGGTAAATTTTTTGTATTTTTCTGAGAAGAATCATTTTGTCTATGAATAGTGTAAAATAATATATTTTAGTGGAATACTGAATTTTTTTAAACAATTAATAATAATAATTTATATAATAAAGTGCTTTGAAAGTCAAATTAGATAAATTAAAATCTATTAATCCAATATAGATCATTGGAATCATTTTTATATAGAATTTGGAGACAAATGAATAATTAAATTGTGAACATCATCACATTAATGAATCGTTTGGTCTCCATGTCCGCAAGATTGACTTTAAATTTAATTATTCCACTATTGTGAGTTCAATATGGAAAAATGGATATAATCATATTTATTAATTATAATATTTACAGCTAATAATATATAAATTTTTTAGAAAAAATATTTGGGAAAGAAGTTAAAATTAATTACAGTGATTAAGGAAAAAAAGAGTTTACTTAATGATTAAACATAATATATAGGGAGTATAAATGACCCAAATTTTTTCCAAAACACTTTTTATAGACATATATCATCATTTACGACATTAGGTTAGAAATTATATATATATTTAGACAAATGTTATTGAATAGGGAAAATATGTTAAGGGAAGAAAAAAAAAGAAAATGAACCTTTCTCAACTTTAACATTTATAAAGCCTTAAGTTACCGAAAAAATATCTTTAGTTATACACATACATCTAATATATAAATAAGTTGTATTCATCATAATTATTTATCATTTATTTTATGAATTAGTTATTAAAATACTTAAGAAATGAAAATATGATCATTTTTTTAATAATAAAATAAACATAATTTATAATAAAAATATTAAAAGATAAAAAATTGAATTAATTATTGAGTTACCATATTATAATGATTGAATATTTTTCGTTAAATATATGTGAAAATAATATATTTTAATTCCATCATTTTACAAATATATTTAAATTTAAAATAGTTGAATAATGTAAAAAATGCAATTATGATTATTTTACAATAAATGATATTTTGTTTAACATTTTAAAATTTACTGAAAATTCTATCTTATAAAAAATTATATTTAATTGGTAATAAATTAAAAATATGGTCTATACATGGACCAATTTATCTTTTATAATTAAATTATTAACCCCTATTTAGTAAAAATAATGTTATCATGGTTTGGGTTAAAGTAGTGTTTCTGCGCTTTACATGCACTCATATTAAAATTAATATCAAGCTCACATGAGATTTCTATTTTATAAATTAGATATAATATTTATAATTAATTGGATCTAAATTTTCTAATATTTGTCAATTTTCTTTATTCTATATTAATGAATTACCTTGGTTAAAAAATTAGTTATCTAAATGAAAAACCAAAATGAAAAATATAAGGAATCTTTAAGACTAAGGTACTAAATTAAAAAAATTAACATCTTTTTTAAGTGGATATTTCTCTCAACAAAATGTTCAATTTTCCCCATTAAATATATATTCATTAATAACATGATTAATGTGGGACCTCCGAATAGTACTTTTTCAAATTATAATAATTTCACTACTTATCTTCTATAAAAATTCATTCTCTCTTCCACATCCATACACCTCTCAAGACAATTTGGATCATCAAAAATATTCCCCAATAATCCCCCGAAAACACTACCCACAAACTAGAATTCTCTCTTTTTGTATAAATAAATCAAAGAATGAAATTTATTGAAAACAAAAAGGATTTACCCGAAAAATAGGTAACATTATTCAACTATCACTTTCATTTTATTTTCATATCATACAATTAAATTATTCTTATACTATTATTATATAATAAAATTGGTATACCAAATATTCTATGAGATTTTCATTATAATGATTATAAATAAACCTATACAGACCTCCATCAAATGGGTAATGAGTTTACCATTTCTAATATCCCCATCATAGAGGATAGTAAACATGTGCCCCGACCTGAGACACCACCAGACCTCATGCAAAACAATACATACACCAATGGATGGGAAAAAATAGTGAGGATCTAAAGGATCATGTGGTGAGACTATAACCTCTTTACTATAAAAATAGACAACAGATATGAATTGAAGTCAATGAAATATTGATAATTACCAGAATCATGCATTGTTAACCTATTACCAAACATGGCATAATCAAAAAGGTAAACAATAGATATTTTTGTCATAATTATAGTGAAAAATGGGGACGATAATCCAAAACATAAAAAAAGTTAAAATCGAAAAATAGGTCCTAAATCCTTGTCTGGATCCTCAT
This sequence comes from Viscum album, assembly GCA_963277665.1. Classification (NCBI taxonomy): domain Eukaryota; kingdom Viridiplantae; phylum Streptophyta; class Magnoliopsida; order Santalales; family Viscaceae; genus Viscum; species Viscum album. Next base: position 604,780,161 of record OY728123.1, read on the forward strand.
CCATGCACACCCCAAACCCAACTCAACATCCCATCAGAAGGCCTTTTACCATATCTAGAACTGCAATAATAATATATTCTTTAGTACCCAATGGTTCCCCACGCAAGGCTTGGGTACTAATTAGTATAACATTAACAATGGTATCTATAAGACATCTTGTCCCTAAAAATAGTGCATGTAGGTACTAAATAAATAATCAAGTGAACAAAAGAAAATGTAGGTTCCATAAGCTAATAATATTAACATTAACTATTCTAATTATTAATTCCATTTTAATATCGTATTCTTTCTTCATTACAAAATTGATTTTAATCCCATGTTCCAATGGTTAAGAATTCAAACAATTTATATAATGGGATTTGTAGGTAAATTATTATGCATTAGTGAGTAAGTCATGTTCCCTATCTCTCTAAGGATAAACAATTCATAAATAATACAGAACACTTACCTTGGAGGATAATTCTAAGAGGTTCTATAATATTCGAATATTAGAGGTATTGATCCCTAGTCCCCTTCCCTAACCCATGCATTATAGGGGTGGTTTTTAGTGCCCTATACTAACCTGGCCCATTGGTGTAGAACCTCAAATCCAATACCCCAGAATAGTAATCCATAACGACATTTTTATTTATCTTCATAGAAAATATAACCAATTACCAAGCATTCATAATCAATAAACATAATATTCACATCTCAAAATTAGTCAAAATGTGAATTTACCATCAATCCCATAACTGATTGAAAGAATAATAAATTATGATATATATCCCATTTAACCCATTTCAATTTCACAATTTTTAACCCATTAGTTATTTTAAAACAAATCCTATACATTAACACATTTCACATAACCATCGATCGATTTATTTTAACACATTTTACACATTCATAAAATTGTATTTCATTACAAATTTCCTCATTTCATTAAAAATTTATAAGCCATTTAACATATTCAATTTCTTCAATTAAACTAATTATCACATTATATCAATCACTCCATTATCAACTACCAGGTACTAGACATAACCATTATTATTGAATGATTATAATTTAATTTACCATGTTATAGTATTTTTAATGCGATCTATTTCAATACAATTCATCTCTATGTTCAACATTTTAATTTATCACGTATAAGAATATTTCCACACAACATGGGTAGCCTGAAATGGTCTATTTAACCTCATCACATCCCATGTGGATTTTTAGGGTTTGAAAACTCTATTGGGGAAACCATATGACCAAATGTTAACAAATAAATCAATTATAAAAATATTGAATAAAAAACACAACCATGCAAACAAAAAAATAAACATAAATTCTATTGTATAAAACATATAGAACAACTACATCGAATACGAATTTTAATGCACCCTTGCCCTTATACTTATATATGGATTCAAGTACCCATTGAATCCCCAACCAATGATCCACTGGGAAAAAGTGTTTCAAGGATTACAAATAAAATGTAAAATTCTATAAGACCTATATTGAATTAAAGGAGAAAGAGGCGTTTTATATTTTCCAAAATAATCAATTATCAACCAATGATTATACAAAAAACATACAACCAATGAAGATACACCCATGGGAAGATTGGGTATAATAGGATTTTCACAAGGGTATGAGGAGGAAGAGATGGGGATAAAATTGGGGGATGATCTTAATATTCAAAGGGGAAGTTTGGAAAATTCTCACATTTTAATGTGGCACAAGGATTGGCTACCTGGTTTTCCAATCCGTGAAAAAATAGTGTGCATGTCATTATCCAAGAGCGGTTGAGGTCACACGGTTAACTTGGGTGATCCACATAGTTTTAAAAACAATGATCCTACTATGTGGAATGTAACCATTCAAGCCAGCATGATTTTGATCCCCCTTGCAATGTTCACCTAACTGTGTACCTCTCCTCCTCGCTAGCACTGTTTGGGCACACTATCCCTAATAATAATGTGCCAACAATTGAACATACATCGAATGTCTAGATTTCACTTCCTTCCATGTCATGAACCCATAGAACACCCATGGGTATCCTCATAAATCCCATAAAAAATTAATTAGAAAATTTTTATTGGTTCTAAAAACAATTAATCCAAAAATTACCCCCATAATGTCCAGGATCATAGAAAATCTCCACCTAATAATGTATCATAATTGAGAAACACTCCAAAGAATTATTGAGATTCAATGAAATAAAATTGTTCCACTAGAATATCACATTTTATTCTCTCTCCCATGTTTCTTACTGAACGTTACCAAGCTTCCACAACACTAGAACCATGTTCCAATTATTCCCCCATTAGAATTTCACACTGTGATGAACAATATGAACAGGATGCTCCTGAAATTATATAACAGCCTCAATATAAAAATCCTCAACATCGATAAAGTGATAGGGGTCACGGTGACACTGAAAATGCCAAGAAACATGAAATAAATCATTCATAACACTATAACACTAAAGAAGGCCCAATTTATACGCCCCCAGTTTGATCCTCTTTACAAGAAAAAACTACCCCATGTACATGGGTACCAACTTACCCTACTTATGAATATGAAAGTTGGAAAACCTAGGAGTCACTAGAAGAAACAAATGATCACCACATAAACTCAATAGGTCGATGACAACGATACTTTTAATACTATTACCTCTTTTGAGTTGTTTCCATACATTTCAGAATCATTTGAACGTATTCTAATGACTCATGCATGTGGATCGGTACTAAAAACATTGATTCTCTAACCACAAACCAACACAAAAGAGATCTAGATAGACTACTATAGAGGACCTCAAATGCTGTCTTCTAAATCATAGCCTAGTAATTATATTTATAGTAAAACACAACAAACACACGGTAATTTCCCCCATACCCACCAAAATCTATGACACAGTCTCTCAAAAAGTAATGTAGTACTTTAATAGTATGATTCAATTTCACATCCATCTACAAGTGGGATGTTGTACAAGAAAACACATGGGTCTCAAGTAATTTTTTTAATTCCTTATAAAAGAGTTATGTGAAATTAGGATCATGGTTTGAAAATTAAGATATAAATACTCCATGAAACCACACTATCTCTTGGACATACATCTCACACAACAGATCCTTGATGAATGTCTCTAGAATTAGAATGGGATGTTCCTCCATAGTATATGGATCCAAAACCACCATGATTGCATCATTTTTCTTCAGCATCCTCAGAAGTCCTAACAAAAATATCCATTACCAATTCATCCATTTTTAATTATGTAATGGTAAATTACTACAACAAAGCATCTGAATACTAATGCTAAACCATCACCTGCTAGCATGTAAGACATAGTGATACAAAACCTAAAACTTCTTTATTTATCCTTGTCCACCAATACTGCCTATAATGATCCTTATACATTTTGGTCAAACAAGGATGCACTTATTACATTGATGCATGAAACACATTCATGAAATCTTCTTGTATACACGTTGGAACTATAATACGACCACCAATATAAATGATCTATCATCTCTAATTGTTATAATATAAGGTGAATCTCCTCATAAGATAAATTCCATCAAAGACATGGAATCAAGAACATCACAATTATTCTACTTGATCTAGATTATAAGTGTGTAATAAACTACCAAGGATAAATGGGTTATCATCCCTTGGACATCCTACACATCCAGACAGATTTCTGAAAAAAAAATCTATCATCCTTTACTTAGAACTATACTCCTCAACCACCTGATATGTAACAATCCAAGATTTTATGAGAATTGTTCTTTTTAATATCATTGATGTTTTGTGTTGTACGTGACACCAAAATTATCTTGTACTATATGCAACACCATATTAGCTTGCAGTATACGCAACACTATTCATGGCTTGTGTTACACACAATTTCCATTTCGTTTTTTGGAAATTATTTTTCACAACATTATGTATAGATATTGTTTAATGTATAAATGAAATAATTTTTCATTATGTTATACACAACACAAAATGGAGATTTTACTACACGCATCCCTGAATTGGCTTGCATTACACGCAATCAATACCTTCTTCGATAACTTGTGTAGTACGCAATACAATGTTTCACTAAACAAGATATTATTAAAATATTATATAAACTAGCCATTATGAATAGTAATACCCAATTTTTAAAATTTTATTATTTAAAATGGAATTCATTTTTGGATTCAGAATATTGAAATTAGCCTATGGTGAACTTTTGGTATTTTTCTGAAAACATTCAATTTTTGATGAATAGTGAAAACACTAGGTTACTATTTAAAAACCGACTTTTTATTTAAATAAATAATTATTTTATTTAAATTTATTTTAGGTCAACATTGATACATAATACCTATATAAGTTCAATGTAATTCATTTGAGACATTTTATAATAATTTTAGATATATAAAAATTTTATAGAACATTTCACCATCTTTTACCCACCTCCTAGGAGAATTTGAAAATTTACATAAAACATAATTTCACCGCTTCTATGAGTTGAAATTCTAAAATTCGGGAGACATGGTTAATATCACGTAGTAAAATGTGGTTCAATAAGATAAAAATAATTTTTGGTGAATAGTAACATTTTTCTTTTATTTACCACCGTTAAAAGTAAATAGGGTAATTAAGGGTGAAAATGATATTATTATTACCCGAAAACATGTCCTAATTATATTGGATAAGTGTAATTAGACCAAAATAGACTATAGGAATAAAATATTACCCTTTAAGTAGACTTGGATTAGATTAAGACAATTTTTTTATTTTATTTAAACAAGAGTTAAAATAGTTATAATCACAGTTTTATAACGAATACATTTTTAATATATTGTTATACATGAGATAAATTTGTCTAAAAATATTCATTAGAAATCTAAGATGATTTTATACATAATAGTATTTTATTTATAATTTTTTAAAGTTAAATAATTTAATTTACTTATTACACAATGATAATGAAGTAATTACCTTATTAATGAAATATTAACATAATAGATTTTATAAATACCCAAATAAATGTTATTTGAGAATTTTTATGAATTACACTAATTTTATAGGTTAATATGACATGTTAGTATTGATTAAATTGATTTTTTTATAACTAATCATGTTGTTATTATTTTCATAAAAATAAATTACCAAATATTTTCAAAATTGACATAAAATAGTTTTTAAAACAAATATTATATTATTAATTGTTATTATATTCCTAAAAATATATGGTTCGGCCAAAAGACTTAGATAAGGTTACATATATTAATAATTAACCACTTTGGGTTCGTTTGTCTTATTATTGTATATTTATTAACCATATTCTGTATGAAAACAAGAAGACACAATAAAAGTGAAATTATTTAACTTAGAGTTAATTCTAAAAGATAAGGTTAAAATAGTAACCTAAACTTGTCTAAAACCTATTTGTATAGATTATTTCGACACATACCCACATTTCCTTCGAAATAAATCAATTTGGAGCTATTATAAACCAAATATGACTTTATTATAAAATAATATTTTAAGTTTTTTCAAAGGTGCTCCTCTCTACCCTTATAAAAAGGGCACCGCTTCCCTCTTCAATTCACACAAATTTTGAGCCTTTAAGCTCCACCAAACCCTGACCATTTCCCTTATTATCATCCCTAGAAACATTATAGATGTCCTGGTCTCCTCAAAAGACAAACTCTAGTGCCTTAAAAGGAGGATAAGAAGAGGTGAGTCAAAGAAGAGGTAATATCCTTTACCGATTATTTCCAATTTATTTATTCTTATACTTATTATTCTCTATTTGTTTCATCATAAATTAATAACAGAAGTATCACACATATAATTATATGTTAGTATAAATATGAAACAACTAAATTTCATCTTCTATCCATCCTACTAAAAACGAAATCACCACGCGTGCGTATGTACGGAATACTGTCTCCACACCGTGGTGTAATATGTTTTCCACCACAACCTTACTAGGATGGTTATAATGGTGTAAATAAATCACTATATATTATTATTGTAAAGTGATATTGATTATGAAATATTATACATACACTTTAATAAAATTCCACGTTCATGGGAATATATCATCGCTCGTGCGTACGTACGGACTACTGTCTCCACGAACGCGATGAGATTCATTTTCCATGATTAAAAATTCATGTATGATTATAAAGTATATATAATATATAATCATGAAATATATTACATAATAATGATACTGTATTTATGTACATATATGTTTCATTTACTTAATTCCATTTAATTCAGTAAGGAAATGAAAACAATGTTTATGCGTACGCACAGCATACCGTCTCCATGAACGGTGTATTTCATTCCATATATTTATATAATGAATATATATTATATATAAATCATGTTTTAAATTCTGGAATAAAGTATATGAGGAAATAAGTAATAATATCAAGAACAACAAGTTGAAACACGTATGATAAATGAAAGGATTTTACCCAAAACGCTGCTCTAACATGGAATTTACAAAAGAACGGGTAATATAATGTTATAAGTGACCCATATATGATATCATAAAAATAAATATTATTCTATAATTAGTCAATTACATTACATAAATCATTATACATGAGGTTCAGATAAGTACGAAGCATATCAAACCTAAGGTAAGGGATAACTATTCCAATCTCGTTCTTACCCGAGATTGTTATTCGTATGTATTTACTAAGGTTATTATCATCATCCATGCCCATGTTTTCTATAAAAGTTTTCATGTATTTTTAAAGTCCTTTTTACCCATTTTTGAAAATTATCACATGTTATGAAAGGAATCTTACTTTTTTTACCACATGGGGAACTTTTTGACATTTTCGAAAAAAGTATGAGAAGAATGTTATTTTTATCTTATACGGCATGAACTTATTTTTACGGTTTCATAACTCCTCATTTTCATGAAGCTTACTCTACAAGATTTAATAACTATTTTAAAAAATATAATTTTCTTTTATAATTTCATGGAATTTTTTAAAAAGAAAATTATTTTGAAGAGGAAATGATATTTTCATCAAGAATTCATTTCAAGTGTTTTATCAAAACCATTTTCCATCTAAGATGACATTATTTCATATTTGTATGTTTCATGTATAATGTATCTATGATTTAAATGGTTTCAATTTTCTTATGATGAAATATCCATTTGTTTTATATGGATTATGTGATGATGGTATGGTGTTTATGAAAACCATTTTATTCTTTGGGTTATGAAGAATATTTTATGTTTATTTGCTGGAACAATTAAGAATGATTTCATTAAGAGATGGGTGGGACCTATATCTCCCTCCAATTCATTGGATAAATATTTATATCTCATGAGATAGACATGGATGAAATGGTAAGTTAATCTAGTTTAGTGATACGGGACTGGAACGAGGAGTGAACCCGATTCATAGAGGTTCTTTGTCCACTAAGATGGTCTTGGAAGCAATACCATGGCTACTATGGATATCATATCATGTGCTTAATGGTTTTCCACAATTGCATGTTTTATTCCCATGATATTTTATCATCATTAATGTTTAATTATGATCTATTCCTTACATACTGCCATGCTTTATGTCATTGCTCACGATTTTGATGTTTAACCCTTATATTCTTTTTTTAGTTCAATGGTATATGATTTGTTTTATTTTAACAATGCCTACCCTTACTGTGCATTTGAGCTCACCCTTTATATGTTTTCTTTTCCCCAAGATTTACGGAAAGGTTTTCGGTTTGAAAACAAAAGGGGATGATCTTTATGGGAGATGTTGAAGATCTTTCACCACGATTAGAAGATTATATTCTGAGTTTCAAAAAACACTAAACTATGAGAGTCCTTGTGTGTCTGTTTTTGTTATGTATTAAGTATTCCACAAAAGTAATGTGATGTACATGTATGTAAGGTTTGGGTCTCTAAAGTTGGTATCAGATGGAAGTTTAGTTGACCTTTGGAAAATAGGATGTGAAAACATTAGTGAAATCCCTAGAGTTATTTCTAAGGTATATCTAGGGATGTCCCCACGGTTAAGTATACATATAGTTTAGAGTCCTAGAATTATGTTGACGATCATGAATAACCAAGGGTGAACCTAAGGTGTCATGGATTAATGAATTTTTGATAATTTAGACACCCAATAAGTGACATTTATGATTATTTGGTTCCTCGTTATTTTAACTATTTCTTACACTATTGTTTCTTGTCTTAGTCAATGGAGGGAATGAGAAGGTATTCCGTTAACATTGATTCCAATGGAAAAATTGGTGACTATGATCAAAAAAAATTTGTAATGCATGGAGATAATGATAATGTTATTATTCTGAATCAGTCATCTCAGTATATGATTAATAAGGTGAACTTTATTTGTATTCATAATTCATCAAATAAGAGGAATATGGGATTTTATGCATGTTCACATGGTGAGGAGCATAAAGAAAGTAAGATTGATATTTCTAAAAAATGGAAGAATAACCTTGAGGAATACCTCAAATTAAGGGGAAGATGTTATCTAGGTGGAGAAAAGGGTCATAGAGTGACAGACTGTTATGGAGTCCAACGTCTTATCTACGGAGAACAAGGGAATTACCCAACTCAATGCCCTAACCTAAGAAGTTACTTCTAAATCATGGAAGGACCTATTCCCGGCTAATCATTGAATAAGATGGATTTAAGGGCTTATGTATTGTAATTCAATAATAATTTTGTTGAGGTACTCTTATAGTATATTGAAATATCCGTGTATTGGTCCATTGTGGTTTTCTATAAGAATATGGTACCGGTAACCATGAAAAGTGATTCAAATATTTTGGAAAGAAGATGATTTGTGCATAATGAAGGGATAAAGAGAAAATAAATTGTTTGATAGTATTCATGAGATCATGATTGATATAAGGAATAGGTGATATCATGGTTTGAGTATATATATTTTTTGGGATTTTTGGTATGTGGAAAGAGTTAGCTTTTAACAGCACTCATGTTTTCACTAAGGTTCTATGGTAATTCATGTTTCAAAAGAATACATGATTAAGGTATTCACATGTTTGGAATGTGACCAACAAGATATATATTATGATATATGAGGGATAAATGATGGTATTAATGTGCTTGTTATGTGGCCATTCAAGAAACCATTTTCCTTATATAATGTGATTGGACAGATGTATTTTGGATAAGCCTAAAGATTACAGTGGATTATGTTGGACATAAGATAGTATTATTTAAGGATAGAACATGTTTTTTTTGATATTATTTATGGAATGTTATAATAGTATAGTTTTAGAAAAATGACTACCCATAGGATGGGTGACAACCTGTCGCGTCAGAGAAGGTTGTGGGAATAGAACCCACAACCGAAGTGCGGCATGCCTTTATCGCCAACCACTAGCCTACAGAAAGTCCATGGTTAGTAGAAACTAGTTTTATTATATTAAGCCGTATAATATATGATGTATATATCCATTTTAGGAACCATATATGATTAATCACATTATAGATGGACTTATGTATTTTTGATAACTTTTTCTAACATTTTGTTTGAGGTAGATGGAATGACCCATCATTATATCACATGATCTGCAAACACTTCATGAATGATAAATTCTAGTTCATTTATTTAATAGATGAAGTGAAAATTGTACAAGTAAAGACCAATGGTGAGATTGTTCCAAAATCAAGAAATTATTTCTTATTATTCCAATTTCTTCAACTTTAGGGAAATTAGCTTGAAAACTAACAATGTTTTCCTAGTGCCCTTATATCTTATGAATTATATGGTTTCTTAGATCATCGCAAATTTATGGATTTGTGATTGTTGATGGTTATATTTCTCTTCCATATCGATATTTTCACCTATGTTGTCCTATGTGGATACCCAATGCTGAGTTACATTGGGTGACTATTATGATTCTAACATCCCTTTTTTAAATGAAGTTTTAGTATTCCTTTTTATGATGTGGGTTTCTATGAAAGAAAATTTCAGGTAGTAAACCATTTATAACCCCAATGAATTTCAATGGAAAAATTCATTTTAAGGGGGGTAGAATGTAACAACCCAAAATTTTATGAGAATTATTCTTTTTAATTTCATTGATGTCTTGTGTTTTACATGACACCAAAATAAGGTTGTACTATACGCAACACCGTATTAGCTTGCAGTATACGCAACACTATTCTTGGATTATGTTACACACAATTTCAAGTTCGATTTGTGGAAATTATTTTCCGCAACATTAAAGATAGATTTTGTTTAATGTATAAATGAAATAAATTTTGATTATGTTATACGCAACACCAAAGGGAGCATTCACCGCACACATCCCTGGCCTGGCTTGCATTACATGCAATAAAAACCATCTTTAATAGCGTGTGTAGTACGCAATACCATGTTTCACTAAATATGATATTATAAAAATATTATATAAACTAGCCATTATGAATTGTAATACCCACTTTTTGAAATTTTATTTTTCAATATGGACTTCATTTTTGGATTCAAAATATATAAATTAGCCTGGTGTGAATTTTTTGAATTTTTCTGAAAACATTCAATTTTTGATGAATAGTGAAAACACTAGGTTACTAATTAAAAACCAACTTTTTATTTAAATACTTATTTATTTAATTTAAATTTATTTTAGGTCAAAATTGATACATAATACCTATATAAGTTCAATTTAATTCATTCGAGTCATTTTATAATAATTTTATGTATATAAAAATTTTATAGAACATTTCACCATCTTTTACCCACATCCTAGGATAATTTCAAAATTTACATAAAACATAATTTTACAACTTCTGTGAGTGGAAATTTGAACATCCGAGAGACACGATTAATATCATGTAATAAAATGTTGTTCAATAAGATATAAATAATTTTTGGTGAATAGTAACATTTTACTTTTATTTACCACGGTTAAAAGTAAATAGGGTAATTAAGGGTAAACATGATATTATTATTACCCTAACACATGTCCTAATTCTACTGGATAAGCTTAATTCGACCAAAAAAACCTTATGAATAAAATATTCCCATTTAGGTCCACTTGTATTAGATTAGGACACTTATTATTATTTTATTTAAAGAAGATTTAAAATAGTTAAAATCACAGTTTTATAACGAAATTTTTTTTAATATAGGGTTATACAGAAGATAAATTCGACTATAAATATTCATTTGAAAGATAAAAAGATTTCTTACATAATGGTATTTTATATATAATTTTTAGACATTAAATATTTTAATGTACTTATGAAACAATGATGATGTAGTAATTCCCTTATTAATGAAATATTGACATAATAGATTTTATAAATACACAAATAAATGTAATTTGAGACTTTTTATGAATTCCACTAAGTTTATAGGTTAATATGACCTGTTATTATTTATTCAATTAACTGTTTTAGAACTAATAATGTTGTTATTATTTTCCCAAAAATAAATTACCAAATAGTGTCAAAATTGACATAAAATAGTTTTTAAAACAAATATTATATTATTAATTTTTATTTTATTTCTAAAAATATAAGGTTCAATAAAATGACTTATATAAGGTTATATTTATTAATAATTAACCACTTGGGGTTCTTTTGGCCTGTTATAGTAAGTTTATTAACCATATTGTGTAAGAAAACAAGAAGGCATGGTAAAAGTAAAATTATTTATCTTAGAGTTAAATCTAAATGATAAGGTTAAAATAGTGACCTAAACATTTCTAAAACCTTTTGGTTGAGATTATTTCGACCCATCCCAACTATACCTTCAAAATAAATTAATATGGAGCTATTATATACTGAATATGACTTTAGTATAAAATAATATTTTATGTCTTCCGAAAGGTGCCCCTCTCCTCCTTTATAAAAAGGGAACACCTTCCTTCTTCTCTTCACACCATTTTGAGCCGTTAATCTCAACCAATACCTAACCATTTCCCTTATAATATTCCATAGAAACATTATAGAGGTTATGGTCTTCCCAAAAGACCAACCCTAGTGCCTTAAGAGGAGGTTAAGAAGAGGCACGTCAAAGAAGTGTTAAAATCCTTTACTGATTCTTTCCAATTTATTTCTTCTTCTACATCTTATTCTCTATTTGTTTCATCATAAATTAATAACACCCACATCACTAATATACTTATATGTTATTATAAATATGAAACAACCCAATTTCATCTTCTATCTATCCTATGGAAAACGAAATCACTGCACGTGCATACGTACGTAATACCGTCTCCACGTCATGGTGTAATCTGTTTTCCACCACCACATTACATGGATGGGTTTAATGGTGTAAATAAATAACTATATATGATTATTGTAAAGTGATATTGATTATTAATTATTATACATACACTAAATACAATTCCTAGATCATGGGAATGATATCCTCACTCGTGCGTACGTACGAACTACTATCTCCACGAACGCGATGATATTCATTTTCCATGATTAACCATTCAAGTATTAATATAAAGTATATATAATAAATAATCATGAAGGATATTACATAATAATGATACAGGATTTATGTACATATATCTTTCATTTAAATAATTCCATTTAACTCAATAAGGAAAATAAAATAGCGTCCATGCGTATGCACGGCCTACCGTCTCCAGGAATGGTGCATTTCATTCCATATATTTATATACTGAATATATATTATATATAAATCATGTTTTAAATTCTGTAATAAAGTAAATCAGGATATAATTAATAATGTCATGAACAACATGTCGAACCACGCATGATAAATGAAATGATTTTACCCAAAACGCTTCTTTAACATGGAATTTACAAAAGAACGGGTAATATAAAGTCATAAGTGAACCATATATGATATCACAACAATGAATATGATTCTTTAATAAGTCAATGAAATTATTTAAATCATTATACAGGAGGTCCGGATACATACGAAGCATATCGTACCTAAGGTAAGGGATAACTATTCCTATCTTGTTCTTATCCGAGATTGTTATTCGTATGTATTTACTGGGGTTATTGTTATCAACCATGCCCATGTTTTATACGGAGTGAAAGTATTTTTATAGTATCATAACCCATCAATTTCATGAAGCATACTCTACAAGATTTTATGACTATTTTCAACAAAATAATTTTCTTTTAAAATTTCATGGAATTTTTTGAACAGAAAATGATTTTGAAGAAGAAAGGATATTATCCTCAAGAATTCATTCCAAGTGTTTTATCAAAATCATTTTCCATCTAAGATGACATTATTTCATATGTGTATGTTTCAAGTATAATTTATCTATTATTTACATGTTTTCACTTTTATTATGATGAAATATCCATTTGTTTTATATGGATTATGTGATGATGTGATGATGTTTATGAAACCCATTTTATTATTTGGGTTATGTTGAATGTTTTAAGTTTATTTTGTGGCACAAGTTGGAATTATTTCATTATGAGATGGTTGGGACCTATATATCCCTCAAATTAATTGGGTAGATATTTATATCTCATGAGACAGACATGGATGAAATGGTATGTTAATCTGCTTCAATGATACATGACTGGAAGGAGGAGTGAACTCAATTCAGAAAGGTAATTTGTCCACTAAGATGGTCTTTGCAGTAATGCCATGGCTATTATGGAAATAATATCATGTGCATATTGGTTTTCCAAAATGACATGTTTTATTCCCATTCTATTTTATCATGATTAATGTTTCATTATGATACATGCCTTATGTACTGCCATGTTTTTGGTCATTGCTCACTATTTTGAGGTTTAAACATTATGTTCATTTTTTTAGTTTAAATATATATGATTTGTTTTATTTTCTCCATGCATACCCTTACTGAGAATTTGATCTCACCCATTATATGTTTTCGTTTCCCCAGGATTTAATGAAAGGTTGTAGTTAAGAAAACAAAAGGGGATGATCTTTATGGAAGATGTTGAGGATATTTCACCATGATTAGAAGATTATATTCCGAGTTTCCAAAGACACTAAACTATTATGGTCCTTGTGTGTTAGTTTTTGTTATGTATTATGTATTCTACAAAAGTATTTTAATGTCCATGAACGTCAGGTTTGGGACTCTACATGTTATTGAGTCTTTCGACTCAATGTTTCTATAACATTACAACCATTTCTCAGTATAAAAACCAACTGAAAGAAAAAATATTGCATGTACTCAACCCATAATAACTACTGATGATTATGATCATGATTAGAGAATATATGATTATGAAATTTATAATTGTTATACACCATGAACAGTTCTACCAATAAGTAGTCTTGCCAGCACATTAGGGAAGAATCCACCACAGTCAACTCAATATTATGACTATGATAATTTCATTCATGGGGATTAACTATTGTGACTAGTAAGAGACAACCTTCTCCGCCTTCATTAACACTACACCAAGCACAAAAAATGAAACATAAAAAAACAAGGTGTACTCTTTACCTAGATTGGGTAGAATCAGAACTAATGTGGTAGTCAACCTCATCATTAACTCTGGGAAAACAATTCCCACAAGGGTCAGCTGAATCAAACATAATTTCCTTATTATTAAATCCAAAAATTGGTTCTTCCAAAAAAGAAAAGTCTTTAACAAAAATTCACTAGTAGAAATACAAACGTAGAAAACTCTAAACATTAGTTAGATTTGTGGGATTCTCTAAAGATACAAATAACTATAATTTATCTGGTTCCATGAACATTCCCTCCTCACAGACTATATGACCCAATAAATGTACCCTCTTGATCCATAAATTAAATTTGGATATATTATCATATATCACTTGTGTTCATAGTATTTTCTGGATCTTTTCAAGATGTTTGGCATGATCTTTATGATTCTTATAGTACCCAATGATTTCATAATAAAATACATATACAAATTGATCCATATAAGGGTGAATGATTAAATTCAACAAGACCATATAAACTAATGGTGAATCAGTTTACAAGAACGACATAATGATGTAAAAATATAACACATACCTACACATAATGGTTGTCCACAGTATATCATAAGGTTTCATCCTTACCTGATGAAACCCAATCATTAATAATTGTTGGTGAAAAAAATGTAAACCATAGATAAAAGAAAATATTATATATTTTGGGAAGAGGTTATATATTCTTATCTGTCATCTGGTTTAGCTTCCTAGAGTGGAACCAAAACCACAAAGATCCATCAGATTTCATGGGAAAAAATACCGGAGGTCCCTAAGGTGATTTACTATGTTGAATAAAGAATTTTTTTATCAAATTATTCTTGATGAGTCTTATGTTCCAATATTTAACAAAGTTCCATTCAATATGGATGAATGGAAACTGGTTCTTCTCCCAACAACAACTCTATCATCAAATGAAAATCTCATTCAAGTGGAAACCTCGATATATCATTGGGAAACACATCCAGAAACTGATCCACCAATAGAATAAGAAAAAAACTTCTCTACTTCCCCATAATCAACTATAAAACAGTCAAATTTTTATATGACTTCACCAAATACTATTAAACATTCCTTGCATGTCCTTCTAAACACCCCAATTTCCATTAAAACATACATGTATCCCTCTAGATACATAAATTCCACCCAATAGAGGTAACACTCAATATGATCTCACTCTAGAACTAGCCATACTGGACCCAAAATCATATCAAAAACTAGAATATAAAGAATAAAAACTCCCATAGGAAACTGAACCCACCAAAATCAAGTGAAAACCCCATGAATTGTTAAATATTGTTTATGAATACCACCAATGAAGTATCAATAGAATATTCCCAAACAATGTTCCACTATTATACCCAACGCAACCTAAATCAAAGTATAAATAATTTACTTTGAAGAATATGTATCAAATAAATCACTAAATATAGTAAAAGTGTGAAGGATGGTACGTCACATTGTCAATGTTCTATCCTCGTCCCCTCCAGGTGTAGAAAAAATATCATGGAGCTGACATGACCAACTACAATGGGATAAAGAATGAATCAATAGTGTTTCACTATCCTACAGATATTAATACCATCATCTCAGAGTCCCTCATCTAGAATCTCTATCTATATGAGAAGTCAAACCCCAAATTATTTCATGATAAGGGATAACTGACCCCCATATTGCACTCTCCATGACCCAAAATAAACTATCTATGCATATATATTGTATGATACAACATTCAAATTTCAAAAACAAAATTCATAAATTCTGCCAAAATCAACATCAAACCACCAGCAACCCACCTTGATCCACACCACGGGGAGACCTCTAACCTGACCACACCACAATCATCATATCGCTGGCCTGACATCGAATCACAATCAATGCCATCACACATTCACATCAACAAAGTCTTTGTCCTCATATTCATATCATTTTCGACCGCATCTCCGGCATCCACTTCCAAAATGTAAAAAATAATCATAGTGACATTGTAGCATCTTCTAAAACATAACCACAACCATCATCTTTGCTGAACCCAAACCCAACCGCACTATCGACAATAAAATTTTCATCACCTTTAACCTCCTTAATCCATCCGCGCAGACACACATCCCATAGACCATGAATACCTCCACAAAGATCAACCTTGTAGAGAACTGAGGACTCCTAAATCCAGATAAAAGAAAAATCATGTATTTTTTGGATGAAAGAGTGACAAGAACCTCTGTGAATCGTCGACGTCAAAGAAATCCACCATAGGCGTAGTTGTCACAAACATCCTCGATGCATCCAAACATCCAGAAGCCAATAACAATAGAAAAAACCAATCCCAAAACATTTCCCCAAAATTATGGAATACCTATTAGAGGTAGAAAACATATATGTAATCAATATGAGGGAATAAACCATAAAGAAAATGGGAACCATAATTAAACAGGTAATCAAAAAAGAAAGGGATAGGAAAAGGGGTGGTCGAAACCCAAAAGAAGAATAAAGAGACTCTAGTAGATATCAAGTTGGTAAACTGTAAATCCCCAAAATCCCTTGAATATGATGCTCCCAATCCATCCTAGAATGGACTGGATGATCGCATGTTCAGAGCGCAAAAGAAGCAACCACAAAGGAACCATCACGCCATCACCGAAGCTGAAAGGGAGGACCGGACCCGAGAGTAAACCAGAGCGGACCAACCATGAGAGAGAATCAGGGTCTAAAACCCAAGAAGTGACATGTTGAACAATGGAATGAAGGAGGGGGAAAAACTGAGCAAGGAGAAAGAAACCTACCGTAGAGAGGAAGTAGAAGAGAGTTGAGAGTCGGGGGATTCCAGATCCATATTCCTAGCTATTGAGTGTTACAATAGAACCTCTAAATAATCCCCATTAATATTCATTCACTTCACTCAATTGGTGGTAAAGGTAACTTACCATGAATGTTCCTAGACCAAATAAATGAATAGAATAACACATGGTTACCACTCTGAGAGATCAGTCCTCCTTTTATACTGCTTTATGAACTTGCACACTAGTAGAGATTTCAAAAAGGATATTTTCTTCCAATTGATGTGGCACCACTAATTTGTTCAACTAGAACTAAAATAGGGTATAATCCACAAAAACATATGTGTGGAAGGTCATTCTAATAGTTCCAAACATGAATGAAAACAAAATCAAATTGAAAAATAGTGAAATCCTCAAAATATTTCATGACACTATGTCTATATCCTCATCAATGCACATCCCAAGCCATACTCAACACCCTATAATATTGTATTTTCCCTATTCCAGCCCTACATCCATGAAATATGCTCCATTACCCAATGTCCAACCAATTAGAGTGTGAGGACAACTCTGTAGGAAAACACCATCTATGTCATCAAAATATCCAGTCTAAACAAATATAGAATGAAGGTTATAAATATGTAAAGAAGTAAACAGAGGAGAAATTGGATTTTATTAGATAACAATATTGAAATTAACCATTCCTATCATTACTTCCATTTACATCACATATGAGACCATCAATACTAAATTAATTTTCTACACATGTTCTGTTTATTTGGCATTCACACCATTTATACAATGGTCTATGTCATTAAACTATCATGAATAAGGGAGTAAGTAAATTTACCATTCTCTCTAGGGAAAACCATTTTATAAAAAACACATCACAATTACCCTAGAGCATCAGTCTAGGCAGTGTAGTCAAATTAAACTGATAGAGGTATAAATCCTCAGTTTACATCCCTAACCCATCCATTATTGATGTGTGGTTTAGAGCCTTAGTCTACCAGGACATGTGGGCGTCCCACACCCATCCTAGAATTCCATTAGAATATACTTAATTCTCTATTTAACACATATACTATTTAATAAACAATAAAATATCATTAATAATAACTTTCAAATCTCACAATTAATTGACATGTGAATTTAAGATCAACCCTTAACCCATTAACACATTTACCAATTATATTACATATCTCATTTATCATATTTACCTTTATAATTCTATAACACAATAGGTATAGTATACAATTCCCATACATTAACCAATTAAATATATCTATAAATTCCATTATGTTAACCCATTTGATGCATTTATCACTTTATATGATGTAATTAATTAATGCATTCTTTTACAGTTTCATAAACCATTTTAGAGATTCACATTAAACAAATTAACTCTTATTCACACTAGGAAAAACACTCCCATATTCCATTATCAAAGACGAGATACAACCAACATTAGTTACTCTTTATAATTCAATCTTGAATGTAATCATATTTTTTTGGTTCTATTTTAATAAAAGTCATATAAATATGTAACATTATGATTTACCATGTTCGAGAATATCATCACACCCGACGGGTTACCCAAAACTGCTCTAGTCTTCCTCAACACAGACCATGTTGATCATGAGGGGATAAAATATATATTTAGGAATCTATTCTACTATATATTTCTAAATACATAAAACACACTACAAGAGGTAATGAAACACAAAACCATGAAGGAAAAAATAAACATAGAGACAATGATATATAACTTGTATACTACCTACATTGAATTTGAATATGTACATACCCTTACCTTAGCCATAGATTTGTATTGAAGCCACCATTGAAGCCCAAACCTAAGATCCATCAGAAAAAGGTTTTAGGGATTTAGATATTGAATAATGAATATACAAGCCCTAATCTAGAAAATATAATTCTAAAGAACGTTATATTTACTCGAAGCTTCGTTCTACACCCAAAAACAATCCAAATAGCCTATAATCGAAGAAGGTACACCCATATGAACCTTGGGTTGAGTTGTTTCATCACTAAGATTTGTGGAGGATTAAATGGGGAGGAAATTGGATGAGGATATTAATATACAAAAGGGAATGTTTGTAAAATTCTTAATTATTTAATGCGGAACAGGTTTCAGCCACCTAGTTTTCCAAACCATCAAAAAACTATGAGCCTAATATTGTCCGAGCAGGGTTGAGTCACATGGTTTCCTGGGGAGCTCTAAATGGTTTACGAAACATGAACTAAATATGTTTAATTACAAAATCATTGATTATAAGAATTTTCCTCCCCCCTTGCATGGTTCACCTAACTGTGCACCTCTCTTCATGGGTAGCACAATTTGGGTGCATGGTCAACACTAACCATGTACACACAGAGAAACATTCACAGAATTGAATTATTTCACTTTCTAATATGTCTCAAACCCTTAGAACACCATGGGATTCCATATACACCGGGTAAAATTTTAATTATCCATTTTTATTGGATTTAAACCAAAAAAAATAAAAATAATATTACTTAATGAAGTCTAAGATCTTACACCATTCGTGTGTGTGTCAGACAACCACAACAAAAAACGATGTCGTTCATTTTTTTCTTCACCACCGCTCACGGTTAAGTATCGTGATGGACACACTATTTTTCTATGATTTTTTTAATATTTATTTCATCTTAATAATTTTATAATATTTATATAAAACTTACCATTATTCTTTCCATTTTTTCAATAATATTATAAAATCATTTTTTATGTGTGGACTACCGACACCTCAAAGCAATGTGATTCATTCACTCTTTACATGTAATGAATTAACATAGGTTTCTTTAAATATATATGGAATACGTGACATAAATATGATACCAGAATTAAAATATATATATATATATATCACTTAATTTTCATTCTTTTAACCTTGAAAATTAAATGGAAGTACCATTCATGCATACGTATGGCCTTCCATCTCCATGTATGTTGCATTTCTTTTATTTTGATCTAATATTTTGGATTATTATAAATACTAAGATAATGGATATATATTATATTAAAATATGAATTTTAAATCTAAAGACTACAATATCATGATATAATTAATAATAATAAGAAATAAAAATTCAAAACATACTCGAAAAACAATGCAATTAACACAAGAAATAGTGACAATAATGAAATATTGTTAACAAACAGGTAATATGATAATATAAAGAAGTAAATATATGATATAATATATGTTTTTATGGTTCTAGTATATGTTTATAATATTTTTAAAATTAATATATTAGGATAATGGATGTTTTCCAAAAAGGAAATGATAGGTAATGGATTACATCTCAACAAATAATATATTTAAATTATTTTGTTGTTATGAACCAATTTACCTTAATGTGTTGTATATACATCCATTTTATTATAATTTCATTATTCATTCATAATTAATGGTATTTTATGATTCACATTTAACTATCTCATCCAAGGGGTTTGTCTTGAAAATAACCTATTGGTAAATGTTATCTTTGCAATCTCACATTTTTTCTAACATTATCTTGAATTGATCACATTATTATAATTTCTTTTTCATTGAATATACCATTAAATATCCACAATATTTTTTTATGGATATTATTATTTCCTAAAATATACATCATTTCAACATATGGTGTTTACATTGATGGAAATTTAATTTTAGTGGGAAATATTGATAAATCTGTATTATTTATTCAATATTTATATTTTAGTGGGCATAATTTTTATTTATTAAATAGACTAATAAATATGATGAATTATTTGGACATGAATTGATGGATGTGGCATGATAATTATATATCCCTTTGATGTATTAATATGTTCTCATGAGATAAACCAGTTAGCAAAATTAAATAGTGTTCTACCTATAATATTAAACAATATTATGAATGGGATTAACGATATTAGTATTCATGATTTTCAAACTTGATTTATGATTGTTAAACTTTTCCATCAATGATAATTTAATTATTATTACTATTATCTAGGATAATTTCATGTGATATGATTTATGGATGAATTTAATTTTTAGTTTATTTAATAAATTGAATGTTGGTAGGTTACAAACCTTCCATATTGATTGTGATTTATCATTCTCTTTAATTGGAATTTGTGTTCAGTTATTTAACTTTTAATATATTGTATTGTCACATATTAATAATTACGTATAATATACTATTACCCTATGGGATCATTCTATCTCACCATTATTTAATTCCTTTCCCTAGGATATAAAAATGAATTATAAGAATGAGTTTTAATGAAAAATAATATTAAGCTTTTCAATGTATTATGTTTTACATTATATTTGTACATTTAATATGGATATCTTGAATGTAATAGGGTTTTAATGAACATATAAATTGATTGGTCCATTTGGATTTGATTCATTGTATACAATCTAATGTAATAAATTAATTCACTGGATTCATGCTTATGTGGATGGGGAATTACATATTTAATTTACAAGAGGGAACAATAATTGGAATTTATAATAGTTATGTGATGATACTATAGTCATAATATTTGACAATATGTTTTTTAAAGTTTAGATGGATTTTTTATGTGATTGAATGTGCTTAGAAACCATTCTAAAAGATAAAAAACATTGGGCATAGAATATGTGAGCAAATAAAAATGATGAACCGAACATAAAATCCTTTTCCCATGAACTACACTTAGTGACCAAAACTTTTCATGTGATGATTCAATGATCAGACTTTTTTTAAGAATTTTACATAAGATGACTTATAATATCAAAATGGAATGACATAGTGCACTAGCACAAGTCATAGTTAAATGAAATGATTCTTGTAAGTGATATACCCTTTAGGCTCATATAGACCACATGTTGATGCACTATACATACACATTGACTTACATTAGGGTCATGGCCCCATACACAATATGTATTTTTTCACCAAACTAGACCCTATATATCTATTTGGCTAATTCCTTAATGTGGTAGTATCAATTCAATTGATACATACCAAATCTAGTGGAAGCTACTAATATCCTAGAGGATAAAAATACCCACATATAATATTACTAAATAGAGGTTATAGGGATGTAGGTGAAACATATTATCACATATTGCATATTTATGAGACTTTCCCTAAAGCACAATATTTTTTTTCTCTTTAACATTAGAGAGTTATAAGATGATATCAAATATGTCTCCACTAATGAATTGAAGATTCATATGTGGGATTATTCTATTAAATACCATAAATGTTGTACCATATCACAATGTCCTCAACAATATGATGAAGTGATGGCCTTAGTGATCGTACCCTTTATTTTCTAATCCATGACAAATAAAAAGATGTGAAATTAGGTTAAAATCGTTTCAGAAGAACAAGATCTTGTTCATAGACCTAGTATTTCTCTTTCCCATTAGGCAAGTTGCCATTTTTGAATAATAACCAAGTATCCACCTTGGAGGTATCCTACACATAAAGATATTTTCCCATAATATGTTACCATATTTATGATTTAGATACCCACCTTAGTTTCCCATCTATGAACATTTAGATTTAGGGATTACCATGAAATATATAAAATCCTATAGTAGTTCTATGATAAAGTGGATATTAATATACATGAGACTCGACAACATACTTCAATAAGATAGTAACTATGAATCATGCATGAACATTTTATTATTTAGGGTTGTTATGTAAAAATATTGTATCGATTCTGTTTTCACATTTTATTGCCATAGTGTTTGTCCATGTGAAAATGGGAACTTCTTAAATAAGGAGAAAGTTCCAGGACCAATAAATTTCATAGAATAAACTCCACTAACATATTTTCTATTAAATTCATATGTTCCCTTTACCAACTATTTAATTTGGATTTATTATTCCTGGAATATTTTATATTGATGTGATTTCCAACATATTATGCTTCTTTCTCACTCACTCATAATTTCTCAATGTCATAGAAAATATATCCATATAGTTAAATCATGTACTACCTTTTTATACAACATTGATATTTATATACGAATAATATTAAAAATTCGAAACTCACTTACACATTAGAACTTATGATTAAATTTAATTTATGACTATTCATGCATCGTTATCAATAACATGTTTTTGGAACATATAAGAGATAATTTAATATTTTTTTCATCTGTTTTTTTTCAATTTTATGCTTAGTCTCCTCATGTTTTGATTATAGGAAAAATTATTCTCGTACAAGTACCCATCATAGGGAAATGGAATGGAATATATGGATTGTGACCCCATGATAGAAAGGATTTTTATAGGAATAATAAGGATGATATGGTTATTGTATAGATAGATCAAGAATGAGCCCAATGTATTCAATTATAAGAACTTAGGTAACAACCCATAATGGAGTATTGTTGACTATTTTTTAATATGGTCTAGAAATGAATCCTTGCTCTATAAGAATTGAGGGACTATTTCATTATCATTATGGAAAAAATAAAAATGATCTACAACTTGAAATAATTCATTATACTACCACGTGAAGATATGAACACTCAACTCATGAGTCATATTGAGTCGTGAAATCCATTTCAAATATTGAATGTTTCCAATGACATTGTAAATTTTTTGATTATATAAATTTTCTATAAAATATAAAGAAAGATAATGAATTCAATGTATAGTGATGAATATTATAAACACAAGTGTTGGGTTTTCCAAGAAGTTCCTAAAATGAATATTTCCTTCTATTAAATCCTTTAATATTCATTTTAATAATCCCAGTTTCGATCAATTTGGTGATGAATCATTCTAAATTACATGGGGGTTATTTATGTATCTATTATTGAACATTATTCATCTTGTAATTGAAATGTGATTTATAATACAAACATTTTCTAATGTAATTTCCAAGGGTAACCAAACTATTGTGGATTTCTTGCATGAGGATCACTAATGGAAAAGCTAATGAATGAAATATTTGAATTTTCGGATAAATTACAAGAAATGGTTTACAATTAAAATACAAAAAATTACAAATAGTAATGAGTCTACAAGGTGAAAAAAATAAATAGATTGATAATAAAATGGAGGCATTTAAAATTTAAATATTAAAAAATCATGGTTGATCACTAACACAATATATATTGTAAAAAATTTATATATTTATGAATATATATGTCTGAATAGTTTTCATGGGTGAAATCCAAAACAATATATTTTAGGGTACCAAATAACTGCATCGATGTTATATCCACAATATAGACCCTCTCATAAATATTATATATATATGTTTAAGTTATCATTTTCAACAATCATGAAAAACACTGGGGTTTCAGTCAAAAATATTAGATCATACATAAAAGATAAAAAAGGATGCATAATTAATTTTTTAATATAGCCTACCCAAATTTTTAAAATAATCAACAATAGTCTGAGAGGAAATATATAATTTTACCAGGAGGTCCACCCACATGGGAAATTTATTTTATTCATCTTTAGAAGTTCAAAATAATGATTAATGGTTCTGAAGTTAGTGGAAAATAACAAGATAAACAATTAGAAATATATAATGAAATGTATGAGAAACAAAATGAAAAAATGCATCTAATAATGATAGTGAAGATGAGGAACTTCAAATATACCTTCTACCATTACCAATCGCAGAGTGTTTAAATGAAGGAAGGCATAATGAAAAAAAATGCAATATTTATGAAAAAATTAACAAACAACATATTGACATCATTTTTCCCAAAAAAATTAAATAAAATTATAATATATTCATTTTTAATTAAAGATTTTTTTAAAAAAAACATGAATAGTAGGTAACTACACCCGTCATTGGAGAATGTATGGCTATACTCTTATGTAATGTACTATAGATACAACAAAATTGACGTATCTTTTCAATTCTAGTTAATATTACATCTAAGGAGTGTTGATGATATTTGTGTTATATAAGAGAACGTTTGAACATCACATCATAGTCAACATTTAATTTCATGGGTTTCAATGGATGAAGGCAATAATTGCCTTTATTTACATTCTAGATACTCTCAAGAGATATTAATAAGGGTAAATTAATGACATCTTAGTTAATGATGATATATTTTATTATCTAGTATTCTTTTTAGTTCATGATGTGGATGAACAAAAGACACCCCTTATATCTCTAGACAGACTAAGATATATAGGATTGGTCGCATTGTAATGGATAATTTAAATCCCATAATGAAAATATATTAATATTTTTTAAGAGGATGAATGACCACCTATGTGGTAGAGGCAGATATATGAACATCCATTGATTTTTAATAGGTATGTTATTTCAAAACATTTATCACATAAGAATATTAGATATTTCATATAAATAATAACATTAAGAAAGAATTTATTTAGGGAAACATAAGTGTTTTTATGCTTTCATGTGAATATATTTAGAAATAATTTTATAAATTTAGTATGTAGTGTCTAATTCTCTTATCTTAAAGAGATTATGGAGAAATAAACATGAAATTTTCCTTTTTTTAGTCATATTGGTACACGATTCGTAAAGGCATAATAATATAATTAAATGTGGGAGATAAAAAGGAATGGGGTGTATTGTTTTTATTTTTTATTATTTACAACCCTATATTAGTTTTCATTTTTATTCTTTGTGCTATTAAAGTAGAATTTTATTCCACATATATAATAATATTTTATTTTTTATCTCGAAAATATCATCACATAGTAATCTATTAAAGTGAATTTTCAATAAGATAATATGTGTGAAATGGGGGATACATGAGTAAAATGTGATATTAATTAGTAAATGTAAGAATGTTATTATTTAATTATCGACAATAGATTTTGGGTATGTGTTTTTTTATATAGATGCAATTACACTAAAATGTTTGAAGATTTGACATCGGGATGTTTTTATTCATGAGTTTCTTTTTATTATTCATGCCAATGATTTATTTTTCCTACCAATATGTTTCCCATTTATGAGTGGTATATATGAAAATATTACATATTCATTCTTATACACATTTCATGAGATATACAAGGAGAATGAAAACAAACTAATACTTTTTTTGAAATCTAGTTAACGAAATTAATGAAAAATGTCACATGAATATGATTGTGGAATTTTTTTAATTTTATATCCTTTAAGAACTAAAATTACATTAAATAGTTTTACTACTATTGATTTATTGAATGATTTTAATAGGAATACCACATTACAATATGGTATTATCTATCTGTGTTCATGATTAGAACCTGTCGGTTGGGGGATGGGGGTGAGGGTGATTCAATCTATCATTTTTTTTGCATGCATTATACTTCTATATAATTATCCTCTCTTATTCATAAACTTATATACAGATTGAGAAATAAATATCTAAAGAACCAAACAGAATCCTTTAGTATGAAATTCAAAATGAACACATACAATAGAACATAAGGGTTTTTATAGGGTTTGACTCTAATGAGGTAACTTTTTCCTTATCACGTTGGAATCTCCTCAATACATGGATGTTAACTAATTTATTTCCTTCAGTAAAAGGGAAAAATATTGTGACATATATGGGATGGTGTGAAATACTACACATCTATAGGGAAATCAATATCCACTTCCTGAAACTATCTTTTATTTTGTTCTTAATATTTCATTCCAATGTCTTTATATCAGACTTCTTAATGATGTTGTGTATATTAGTACAACCATTTCATCCAAGGTGTTCTGTTGATCCAAAAAATGGGTTTCTTATTAACAATATATGATAATAAATTATATGTGAATGTTGTCTTTATTCTATAACAATTCTTCAAAATTATTAGGCATAAGTATCTCTGAATATATCATGTATTATTCTTCAAATTTGAGTCTCATCAAAGAAAATATTGATAATAGGAGTATTGTCAATCAATTTTTTGTCTCATTATATGATATTATTAAATCACATGGCACTCCTCCTCCTCCTTATTTATTTATACCATTAGGTATTGCATTCAATATTTAGTATCAAGATCTCTATTCAATTAACCAACATATTAATTCCTTATAGATCGTTAAAGTATAAGGATGTCTATATTTTTTATATTTTTTATTCATAATTTCCTAATTATTTTATATTCACAAAATAATGTAATGGGTATAGTTTTCAAATTTTATTTACATATATGAAAGGGAAATTATATTAAATTTTAGGAGTATTTCAACATCATTAAACTGAATTAATATCATTCAAATTGATTCAAAATTTCCTTTTTAAGACTTTTTTAGGCCAATATGTTCCTTTTCATTTGAAATTATTATCACGTAATATTATTCTCTATGGAAAGAAAACATAAATTAATTTTAAATAATTCCCCCAATGAATGGATCTATAAAATGTGATGTAGAAAATCACTTTATGACATGATTACCTCAACTTAATCTAAGTACCCCACCACCTTAATTTCAATTATAAATTCTCAACCTAAACCATAATTATTCAAAATCACATTTTAATATATAATTCATTCAATAAAATTATATATATAATAATAATAACATTTTCATATTTTTATAATTTAATAATATCAAAATTCACTTTTTAATTGTGTTAATTGTAGTTTTCTAAACATTCATGGATCTATAGTCATATTATAAGAGTTAGTTAAGAAAAGAAAAATGACTATTATAATGTTAGGTATTTTTTATTTTGGAAATACCCAGTTACTTTTTCTGAAGCCCCAAATTTCTTTTATAAATTCTATGAAATTTACCATTTTTATGTCCAATGAAAACTCACTCTTATGATCTTCAGTAGTAATATTATTATGTGAACAAACAACTCTTCTGAAGTCATAATTTACCATAGTAATATTGGGAATGAATCTTTTAAACTCTTAAAAAATTTCGTTTTACCCTTTTAAATTTGTTTATTAATCTTTCAAAGTCATCTTTTTAATCTCTTAAGGTATGATAATCCGAAATTTTACATCAGCTCCAAATTCCAACCATCACTTAGATATTTTGCGAATAATATCAACATAACATTTTTAATTCTCAACAACTAAAAAATGAATTATAATATTCTCATGTTGTTCTCAAATTCATTAAAATACATTCCAAATTAGTTCCCTCAATATATTGATCACCTTACATTCATGCCCACTCATATTAAAAATTGTTCTTCGATGTCTCCAATTTTTCTAGATTTGTTTAACTACATTATCAACAGTTATGGAAAGTGTTTCTTTATAAAAAAATGTATGTTCATTTAATATCAACACACCAACAAATATTTTATCACTCCAATATTTTATGTTAATTTTTCAAATAAAAATAATTTCATGGATAGCTTAGGTCACCTTCATCACAATGCTTAAACTAACCATTATATAAAATAATTTAATATCACTAAAAAAATTATATTGGGTCATATGAATAAGACTAATTAATTATTTTTAATAATTATGTATACTTATGTATATAATTAATTCATTGTTTATAAATTTATTATAAATTAAAATAGATATCATTTAAAAGAACATATAACGGGTTTTCAGAATGAATATAATTATGCACACAATGTATTTAATTCTAGATGAAATAAATGGTTGTATATATATATGATGATATGAAATTTATAAATTATATATTAAATCATCCTTTTTAATATTCATATAATATTTTTTAGCATGGAAGAAGAATTAACAATGTTTTATGCACAAAATTGTTTTATTCTAAAAGGAGGTTTTTATCGAGTGTTTCATTCTTATTTTAATAATTAATTATTCCACATATAAAATTTTAATTTGATAATATTGATACCATATTTTTAATTATGAGGTAATATTTTGGTAAATAAGCATTTTTATTTTTTTTCAATACAAATAGTAACTGTGGTAAAATGTTTCACCATTTTAATAATATATCGAGTTATTCTAGGAATAAAATAAGTGATAATTACATAATATTTATATCCTAATTATTATTAGATAATTTAAATTTTTAATTCATCACCTTAGGATGTTAATTAATTTATTTAATAGAATATTTTCAATCAAATTGAAATATATATTATTTAAATTAAATAATGTTCACACACACCCCTTCTTTAGTTTTAAATAACTATTACTTGTCCACATAGTAAAAACATATTTTATCAATGAAACAAAATTCATATTTTGATAATAATAAAATAGTTTTTATTGGAATATTTTTTTATAATTTTTAGTTAGTATATATTTACCTTATATTCTAATAAAATGCCGAAACAATTTTTATTCATAAAATGAAAAAATGAAATAAATAATATTATACATATTAAAAGTAATAAAATTTGACTTCTTTAATGTGTGTATTGAATTTAATATATGAATATAACAAATTGATATTTTTTAATGATTATATTCTAATTAAATTTTTTTATTTCTTTTAAATCAAATTAAACAAATAATCTCAAAATGAAAATTTATAATATTATATACAAACAATATATCTATAAACAATTCAAATTACAAAAAACCTTGAATCGGTAAAATAAGGATAACATATGATATAAAACTTCATCTCTTATTCATTTATGATACATTATTAATCTTATTTGAAAAAATATAATACACTAATGGATACAATATTCATACCATGATTAAGGTTTAAAGTGGTTAAACTTGTGGTCAATTACAATGATATTGTCTAAAATGATACAAAAACCTATAAAAGATTTATTGAAATATATATTTAAAATACTATAGTATCTTATATTATAATACCTTTCCTTTTAGAAGAGTTTTTTCTAAATAACGACTTATTTTAATTTAATATTTTATGAAATTATAAAAGTTCCCCTCATATACATTATAAAATGGAACCTCCTACCTCACTTATTTACTCTAATTTGAGGATTATATATATATAATAAAATAAAAATATGATATAAAATTAATTAAAGACAATATAGAGGTTATATCGTTCCCAAAATACCAAACCAAGTATCATTAATAGGATATCATTTATAGTTCATTCAAAGAGAAAATTTCCTTAATTGATCACTCTCTTGTTTACTTCATATTTACCTCCTATAAATAAAATTTATGTACCATAAACTAATTTTTTTATTCTATGTATACTGAAATTTTATAATTATTATTAATTCACTATTAACCACAGAATTTCCCAACAAATTTTGTTGTTAATGAATCGCCCTTGCATATGTATAACCTTCCATATCCCTACAGGTATAGTAATCATTTCTCACCGCCATATTTTATTGATGGGTATTATGATGGAATTAATAATAAAATTTAAAAATTATTACATTATTATAGTCCTTTAATGATAATATCATTTCTTACTTCTTACATTTCAAATAGTTGGAAAACAATAATACCGATCTTGCATAAAAGTTTACTATCTCATCCACAAAGAGATGAAATTAGTTTTCTATTATAGATTTATTTTATGGTAATAATTATGTATTTAATGAATTTATATTATATAAATGATACAATTATTATCCTTTAGTGGCGAAATATTATTTATTTATCTTTCATTCAATCAGTTTAATATTTTAATTAGTATTCATGCCTGCGTATGACCTACTGTCTCCATGAATAGTGTAATTCAAGTTTCTATCTCTAATTTTTATGAATTATTATAAATATGTATATAATTAATATATTTTTTGGTTATATATTTATGAAAAATAGAGAAATAATGGAACCCTGACCAACTTCTATAGTCTAGGACTTCTGAATTGAAACATGTTTTGAAAATGAAATAGTTATCACCAAGAACTATGATTACATTTACTATTTGTTAATAAACGGTTGATAATATATCATAAATGAATATTATATTATATGATATATATTAATATGGTTTATTTATAATTTTATAATAAATAAATATTAATTTTACATGATGTTGAAATACAATTTATTAAATATATGACTCTATGTATGAGATTTTCATCTCAGTTTTATTTCTATGAGACACATGCCATATTCATCAATTGTTTATTTTATATTCTGTATATTATACCATTGAATTTATATTTTTCTAACTATTAATAATTTTATGTGAGTTTACTAATAAATAAATTCTTCTTTTGTTCATGGGACTTATATTCAAATGTTAGCAAAGCGGTATGGGATTTTTGTTTCGATCGGATTTCAATCTGGAGTTTTTATACTTGAATTTTTGTTAAAGAAATTATATGATGATTATTTGATGAATAAATGATATTTTTCAACCATGTTTATTTCTTGATAATATATTTTTTTCATTAATTTTTAAAAATTAATTATTTTGGATATCAAATTAGTGTTTTTATGGAAAAGAAAATTTATTTTTCTCTCTCTTTAATTTAGAATCCTTTCTTCACATATCTATATTTTCTAATAATATTTTCATTAATGAGATTATAGTTGTCCGTTAATTTTTATATAAATTTTTACCCTTGGGATTATTTTAATAATAATAATTT
Organism: Viscum album; assembly: GCA_963277665.1. Taxonomy (NCBI): domain Eukaryota; kingdom Viridiplantae; phylum Streptophyta; class Magnoliopsida; order Santalales; family Viscaceae; genus Viscum; species Viscum album. Next base: position 604,811,847 of record OY728123.1, read on the forward strand.
TCAAGAAATAATCATCCTATTTTCTAAATGAGGTGCTTTTTTATAATAATATTTTAGGAATGTTTTTTTTAAATTAATAAGGAAATAATGGAATTTCCAACAATCATGACCACTAAATAATTTATATATTCCTTTAAAGGTTCCCATGAAAATTTTTAGTGATATTTTTTTCATAATATTTTTAAATTTTTATGTTTTTGAGATGATGTTATCAAAAATAAAGCATTTATTCTTCAAAAATATTTTTATGATCCATTAATTATATTTCTTTTCATCAAAGGCCAAATTTATTAGTAATGTTGGTATTTTACAAAGTTTCTGGCCTAATGAAATATTAAATTCTATTTATTTTTATGGTTTATTTTTATCATGATGATGTGTATATGGAATTATTTTCATGGGTTATGTTTTGATTTGATGAAATACAAAACCTATTTTGGTTGAATGTTCTATAATATGACGATATGTGAATGTTTTCTGCTATTCGGATTAAATTATCTGTAGTTTTAAATTTTTTTTGTTGGGGATAAATATATCTACCACCAATGAATTTGGTAAGGAATTATATCGGTTCAGATATTAATGGAAAAAAATTCTATGATCTCGACCCATTATGGGAAACATGTCGAAGTGCTTGATCTATTATGGGAAACATGTCAATGTTCTGATTAACTATAGGATATAGGTGTTGGTGAATGCTATTATGGTTTTCGTAGTAAACCTTGAAATACGAAATAATTTCTATAATAATATTAGTTACACATATTTTTGACATGATATTATAATTAATGATTGAAATATATTTACTTCTCATTTTTATGATTCGGGTATTTTGAAATGCTAAATTTTTATTCCATAACTCATGTTTATGATATTATACAGATATATTAAAAACATTTTATGTTATTTTCCTGATCTAATAATCATATCATTATATTATTATTTTATATGACTATAAATATATATCAACCGTTATTAACCTTTCTGGGCATATGAGATCAACCTTTTTTATATTACCATTCTCTAGGATGTGATGAATGTTTTATGCACAATGTGGGAATATAATAATGGGAAATATTGATAATATTTGATGAATTAAAAAGACCATATACATAGTTTCCAATGACTCTTAACCTCTATCTGTGTTTCAAGGATAGAAATTTTATGATTTTAATATTAATTGTATATCTGAAATATTTATTAATGAAAACTATTTGTCACTATAGTCGTTGTCAGAGCAGGTTTTAGACAATCATTGGATATTAGGGTTAGAAATCATTTATGAAACCCAAGGAGATATTTATATGTAATGGAAAAAACCTAATGTATTGTTAATGACAATTAATGACCTCTTTTAAACTCTCTCTAAGAAGATGATATTGGGTTTTAGACATTATATATATGTTTTTTATTAAATATACATTTTTCCAACATTTGTATTATTTCTCACTCTATGATTTTTTGGATTTATTCAGTGGATGGAACCTGAATAAATTGGTGTAATGTTGAATATAGTGGTCAATGGAATGATTGTGATCCTGATAAACCATGTAAAATGATAGATGGAATCCAAAAAATTAGTATTAATCTAAATAATCTATGTCAATATATGATTAACAATATAATATTTCGAGAGTTTACTATCACATCCAATAATATAAATATGGTGTTTCGTAATGTCCATGGATGAATTAATGTTCTACTTCAAAAATGCCTATAATGTGGGAAGAATCACTCAAGTAAATGTCCCTAAATAACAGAAATATGTTTCATGTGTGGGAAATAAAGAGAGAAGAAATTATTATTTGTGAGGAAAGACGATTTTTTTGGTTGATGAAATGTATGATAATAATGGTCTCAATGAGATTTCATTATGGATGAATTTCATAAAATTGGAAGGTATGTGGATTTTAAAAATTGATATCCATGGATGAATTCTTATGAATAGAATCAACAAGTTTGTATGAGTAATTATATTACCAATGGTTATAAGAATACTACGAATGATGTATGAAATAAATGGTATATTTTAACAGAATTATATATTTTATAAGTAATAATAATGATTTAATTGAGGTTTATGGGTATTATTTCATGAACTATATTTCATATATCATTAAATATGTTTTGAGGAATAATATAAAGAAGAATAGTTAATTTTTTAATAATGTTTTTTGATGATGGTAGTTTTTATGTATTTTGATTCAAGAATTATTTTCTATTTGTGTTATACTATTTATAATGTGGTTATAAAAATAAATCATCATCTATAGATTATCCCCCAATAGTTTTTCTTTATTATATTTAAAATATATTTTTAATCGTAATAATAAACATTAACATGGATTTAGTTATAAGGTGATATTTTTGGTGTACAAATAGTTAAGGGAAAATAAAAACCTAATATGAGTATGATTTTTGGTTAATAAATTTGGGTTTATATAAAGTGTTTATTTAAATTGATATTATTAGTAAACTAGAAATTGGTTTGTGATTTGATAAAAAATTATTTAGATCATCTTTGATGAATGCTTCTGAATTTTTGGGATTATTTACCTTTTTCACTAAGGATTTTAATAATTATATAATGGTATATGTTATTATGTGAGTTCAAAAAAATGTTATAAATAAAATAATGGGTTTATAATTTTATGGTTGATCCTTTGTTATACGGAATAAACACCAATTTTAATTTTTATTGCCAGGGAATATTGATACACTATTTTGGGTGTGAAGACCATTTTGAGTTGATATAAGATATAATGATAAGATAATTATCGATCAGTTTATAGTGGTATATAGATAATCCTAATGATTAAAAGGTGATTCAATAAAAATGTGGTATTTATAGAGATATTTTTATGTCTGGTTGTGGATAACCATTTAGGTTAATTTCTAACTTATATTCCTTATATTTTGGTGATTCTCAATAAAAATAATAATGTTATAGTTATCTATCATGGTATTTAACAATATTTTGGAGATGTTTATACCATTTAAGGATAAAATAACCCTTATGTTAATCATGTGATTTAAGATAGATGAATATTTTTGAAGAATGAAATAAATTTTTATAAATATATTAACTGGTGTTACCTTTATTGTAAAAACATTCTTTAATGTTGAGGTTGTTGATGTAATTAATGTATTTCTGATAAATATTGTATAGATTCATATGATGGTATATAATATTATGCTATTTTTTATTTGGGTTAATTAAAAAATATTGGTGGAATTTCTTTATATACATTTCAATTTTATAGATGTTTATATTTGTGCATTAGGAGTGAATAGTTTTTCAAGAATACACATAATTGGTACAAAAACATAAGATTGTGGTAAAAATTGATTAAAGTATGGAATTATACTTTTCAACTAAGTAAGTTTCCTTATGATTTTATTATATATATAAATTTAATTCCTAAACACTAGGAAAATGTTTTCAATAGAAAAATTTCTCTATAACATTCAATTAGAAAGAATTGATGTTCTTTTTACACATAATTGATTTATGATTTTGTGTTCATAAATATTCTCTTGTCTAGGTTACTTATCACATTATATCTTTCATATATAGTTATTTTCTTCTCTCTTGTACATGTTTTAACTTCTAACTAATTATTCCCATATATTTGAACCTGATTTTATAATAATTTAGGTAAAATTAATGTTATCTAATTTCCTTTTTTGAGGGATTTTTTTACTATTCCACTGTAAAATGTGGGGATTGAGAAAATTATTTCAAAATAATTAAATATTTATGACCATAATAAATAGGTATGGTGTAATGTACATAAAGGTGGGGGGTGTTGTGACACACCAAGATTTAATGATTTATTTGTTTTCAAATAAATTTAATTTCTTTGATACCTTTTATCACACAAAAAATAGAGTTTAAGGGAACCAAAATAAATTGTTATTTAATATATACTATATTTTTTATTTGTATATATGAATATGAATAACTAATATATGAATCATTTATGGTTTTATATGTAAAAATTAAATCCTTGGTTATCAATTTATTTTTAATAAAAATGAAAATAATTTTAAAGAAGAGAAATATATTTTTTTGAAAACCCCTATTTATCTATAGAAGGAATAATTATCATAAAAAGTTAAATTTAGTAATATTTTTTGAATATTATTAAATAAATTTTATCATTATATAACAAATAAAATTTAATCAATTAATATATTTCAACACGCGACATGAGTGAAAAATATGTTATGATTATAATTATTTTTTTCTAAAAAAATATTTTCATTACGTGCTGCACAATTATTTTAAAATTACTATATTCCTATTTTAGGAATTTATTTCCATAAAATGGAATATAAATTTTGAATCGTGAAGAAAATATTTTGTAAATAGGGCCCTTTTATGTATTTTCTATGTGAATATTGACAATGGTAAAATTTATGAACTCTATAAAGTGTAAATCATGTTAATCTATGTTAAAACTACATAAAAGGCCATAATTGTTCATAATAATTCTTAATGGAGTAATGAATATATGACCTTATAACCTCAGCCTAGAATTTAAATTTTTTAATGGACACATGCATTTGAAAATGACCAATATTTTATTAAAATCAATAAAATATTCAAAATTATTCTCTCTCTATTTTAAATATATATTATGTGTCCACATAAAGAAAAAAACTAAGTTATAAATGAATAAAAATATATATTCACATGGTAATAAAATTATATTCTATATATACATTTAATAAAAAGATTAGGTCATTAAATAAAAACTATAAATTTTTATATATATCCAAAATTAATTTTTTTAGATATTTGAAAAATAAAATAAAAGATATTAAAATTAATAAAAATCGATATAATTTGGTTTAGTTATTATGATCCGATAAATTTAAATAATAATAGGATATTTTTTTTGATGTTTTATATAAGAATTCAAACATTTTATCTATGCCTTTTAATTCAAATTTAATTATTAGTGTTGAGATGAACATTAATAATATTTTATCAAAATTATATTTTATTGAAATATTCCAAAATAATGAAAATATATAAATACTAAAATGGGGAAAAAATACAAAAAAAAACGTCATTCCTTTTCATTTTATGATCCAATTTCACCCTATATATAAAATTATTACACTTTAGGTTTTAAAAATTAGTTGTTGTGATTGAGGTTAAAATTTGTTATCCTAGAAGTCAGTATAAAAGGCAAGGTTTTAAATGACACCAAAATCTATGAAAAATTTATTTTATGATGGTATTACAACCCTATAGTGTATTATAATAAAATAACTGGATTTTGGTTGTTATTTTGGCTAAAAATTACTTTATTTTGATTTAATCTTTAGGAATTTTTTAAAGTGCCCCTAACATTATTTATTATAGAAAATCTCATACCTCACTTATTTACACTACAATGAGACCTATAAATCAACTATTGACTATATGAAATACCATATAATATTAATTATCTATAATATAAATGTTTTGGACTTCCCAAAATACCAACCCTAAGATCATTAAGATGATATGTAAAGATGTTTTTTCAAATTAGGGATAATTTCCTTAACCAGTCACTTTCTTTTTAATTCTTCATTAACTCCTATAAATCCATGGTACTTAACATAAAATAATATACTATGTATCACAAATACACATTAATGTTATTATTTTTATTAATTCATCTTTATCCACCCTCTTTCCCATCATAGAGGAAGTGAAATTATTGTTCTTGCATACATACATCATACCCTCCCCACATACTTTTACAATTACTTTTTCATCACCATTTTTTATGGATGGATATTAAGATGAGTTGAATTTTAATATATGATAAATATGAAATAATTATAAATATTTAATTATATATTCATATATAAATTCTTACTATCCAAACCATTGGAAAACGATATCATCGATCACCAGTACATGTGAACTACCCCCTCCATGAAGTGATGTGATTTGTTATTAATTTGTGATTTAATTAGATTGTAATAAAGAACAATTTAATGGGTTTTTAAGATATATATTATAATATATTTTTCCTAGAACGGTTTATTACTGCATTGCTTTATTTCATTCCATCTGTCAAAAAATTAAAACATCGTTCATGCTTATGTAGGGCCTACTATCTCTATGTATGATGTAAATCATTTTTTATTATCTAATTGTTATGAATTATTTATGATATTTATATAGTGAATATTTTTAATATTTAAACTATTATTAACATTCTAAAATTTTTGGAACCCTGATGAATTTATAAGTATCATGTCTGGTGAACCGAAAAATTCTTGGAAAACGAGTCAGTTATAATATTGAATAGTTATATTAATATCAAATTATTAACAAACGGGTGATAAGATGTCTACATAATTCAGAAATAGTATTATGGATATGAATGTCGTTCTGTAATACATGTATAATAAAACAAAATTTTTTACAAAATAAATTTTAATGATAATGAGAAATATCAGGACTTAAGGAAAGAGGTCTTGATATAACATTTAATTCTATGAAACACATTCCTTATTATATAATTATATCTATTTCATATTTTTTATTATGACCATTAATTAATTGTATGATTATTATTATGAATGTTATGGGAATTTATACATAAATAAAAGACTAATTATTTTATGGGGTATACAATCGATTATTAGTAATGTGAAAATTGATTTATGTTTCAATCCAATTTGAATACAAATTGTTTATTTTTTAATTTACATTGAGTAGATTACATGATCCTTATATAATTAATCACTATAATTTTATTATCCACTATTTATTTCTTATAAAAATATATTTTACTTTCATTGTTCTATCATAAATTATTTATGAGATCAAATGATTTTTATGGAAAATCGACTATTTGTTTCTCTATTCGGTCTAAAATTCCTTTTATTACATAACTATATTTTATGAAAATTCTTTGAAAAGTAATTTCTGATTATCCAATGTTTTTTAAGAAAAATTAACACACAGTTTACCTATTTAAAATGAATTTTTTTTCAAGTGTGGTTCTTTTTTTAAAAAAAGAATGGAATGTTACTTTTAACTTATACAGTATGAATGAAGCATCTTGTCATCCAGACCACTCAATATATTGAATATTAATTTAATATTTTAAAATTATATTTTAAAATAATGTTTTTCTCATAATATTTTATATAATATTAGTTTTTAAAATTTTATTTTCAAATGAAAATTTCATTTTCTTTAGATTTTTTATTAAGGACCTTTCAATAATATTTTTATTCATCAATGTCAACATACATTGGTGTTTCTTATGTTTAACTATGGATGTGATCAAATGAAACAATCACAACCATTCCACTTGAAATTTTATGTTTATTGTAATTATATGACTATGAAACTAACTTTCATTGGTTATTCTATGATATGATGAAATATGGATCCCATTTTCATTACATGGGTTGAGATATGATAATATGATGATTGTTTTATGATATAATGGAACACAAATGTTTATTTTTTTATTATACGATGTTAGAAAACTATATCTCCCTAAAATTAATTTTCTATAATATTATATTTTATTAGATAATTATGTGGATCTATTTTAATTGATTGATCCATTGTGGGAAGCAAGTTTAAGTACTTGATATGTTAATAGATACAAGTTGATGTGATGGATCCATTTTATGAATCAAGTTTTATTATAGATATGATGTTTTTTGTAGTCAATAATGATATATGAAATGGTTTATATACATACATTGGTGCCACACATTTATGATATAAAATAAAAGTTGCTAATTTAGATATGATTATTTATTAAAATTATGATTTATGTTTTTGAAATGATAATGTTTCATTTAAAAACTTATGTTTTTTATTTTTGTAAATTTATTATGAAATTTTTATTCTATTCTCATGATCTTATACAGTTTTAATTATGTTAATTCATTCATATGATCATCGATTAAAATCTCATATTATTACCATTACAATGAATCTGAGCTCACCCTTTCTTATGTTTCCACTCCATGGGTTATGATGAATATATTACACATTGTATGCCTATAAAGATTAATAAGTGAGGAGATAACTATAATATTTTTAAAATATATATCATGAAATAAGATGATTATATATATAGTACCTAAAGCTTCTAAACAAGTGTAGTTCTCTTGTCGATCTAAATTCTATAATTTGAATATTCATCTAAAATTATTTAATATTTATGATTAAATAGAATTGGTCGCTATAATTATCAAACATAGGGTTCCCACACAAGTATATTTATAGATTATATATTCACAATAATGAAAAAATATCTCTGTCCAATTTCACCAAATACAAAGAAAGGAACACCATAAAGTATGCATTATATTCATTACATATTGTACTTCTAGAAGCTACACTTATTAATTATAAATTCAATATTATAAATGTAAACCCTTATCTATTCCTCTCGAAATATTTTAAATACTATAAAATTCCAAAAATATATCAAAATGTGTATTAAGATATTCATTCTATCTCCCCCTTATTGATAATAATTTAAAATGACATATATGGGACAAATTTCACTATACTTCAACCAGTTCCCACCTCATAATTATTTTGATTCAAAATCAACTAATAATATTTTTAGAATGATGGTACAATAGGTTTTATGAATAATGACCTAATAGCTAGTCAAAACTATGGAAATAAAGGGAAGTCTAATATCGAAAATAAGAGTAAATAACCAATGTGATTAAAGAAATCCATAATAAAAAATTCAAGTGATACATTTTTAATTTATCCTTTAAAAGGATGTTTAATTTATTTTTTTGGAGTTATATATACTGTAATAAGCTCCATAATTTTTCTATAAAAATCTATGTGAATGATGGATAAAACTCCCCCTTTCTCTACAATTTCCCATCAACCAGTACTCCCTCATTATAATCATGTTTCATATAATCAAAGAAGGACATTAACTGTGATTGGAATACCTCCATTCCAAAATTTAGAACATATCCATAAACTCCAAATTTTAATATTTAACACATATCATTGAAAAATATTATTCCAAAGTGATTCCACCTTAAGAGTTTCACTCCATACATTTTAATACTTTAACTAATAATATTCCAAGACCATCATCTCCCTTTCTCAGTTTTTAGTATTTAGAAAAACTCATCCTACATTTCCATTATTTTTTCTCATCAACTCCTAATATGTTTGTACGCATTTTAGATAAATGGAAATAAGAATTATTTTTCCTTTCACATAAATGACAGAAGAATAGTTGAGTATTATCCCTTAATTTATATTTTATATGTATTTGTGATTTTTTGTTGGGAGAAGTACTCAAGATATGTTCTTATATGAATTTTTTGTTCTATTATTATTTGGAAGATATGAGTTTCTATTTTTATTATTCTTATATCATATTTTGAATAAGAGTATTCCTCATTTATAATAATGATATTTTATCTAATGGGGTTTTTTTTATTCAATATTTAAATAATACCTTCTTGGTCTGGACTTATAACCATACAATTTCATTAATTATTCCTATATTAATTTTATATTAAAAAACAGTCAAGAGTCAATTGATTATAATTAAAATATAACCTCTCAATAAATTATATTTATCCTTTATGTTATGTAACCTATATGATTTCATCTCTAACTTGTTCCCTATCTATTTTTATCCATTCTCTATTAGTAGGACCAAATAATTAGGAAATCCTTCAAGTCATATTTATATTATATGGATCATACACATGGACTCATATAATTATAATGTTACCCTTTCATGGAAACGTCTTTATCTATTCATATGGGATTCATTAACCAATCTAATCTTCTAATTTCCCTTATGCTTTAATTAAATTTTTATATTCATCATGTTTATTTAATTTTTATCTCTATAGAATATTTATATTGATTTGTGATGTAGAAACTTTTTATATAGTATAATCACCTCCATACGGTATTTATAATGTTTTTAACCCTTCTCTAAACTTTTTGAGAATCCTTACATACCCTTTTTCATAAAATTATTCTCTTAATTTTATTCTAAGGAAGATAATTATTTCTTTATACCCTTATTCTGTCTTTATTATGGATATCACATTCAATTATTATATAATTTTCACTTCATTAGTAAATACCAATACGAATCATTACTCGGGAGACACATGTTTCATTAATAATGGAATTCATTAAGGATTTGAAATATGTTTTTATTGAATAGAAATTTCTTTATCATTGAAGATAAATACCTTTCATTATGTTTTTTACTTGCTTTAGGATTGATCCCACATTCCCTTAACCTTTTATATTCCCTAGATAGTGAAAATTTATTAAAAAATTCAATTTACTTATTCCCAAACATTTTTCAGTAGTAGAAATAGCCAGTGTACCTACTTCTATTATATATTAAGTAAATATATCAATATTTAATGAATATATATTTTTGTTTATATTTCATACATTCATGATCTACTCTTGTGTGGTGGAGGGAAGAGTCTTCTCCAGGATATATTAGCATCCAATGATTGTTTTTTGGGTTTACTAGTTGGTATTTTTTCCACCCTTTTCATTTTAGAAGATACACATTTGAAAGTTAAAATTCTAGTTAAAATAATATTACATTGATAATGGGATTCCTTTTTCAATGATTGTATTGATTTTTTGTAAAGAGTTTATTTCAAGATCAAAATTCCATTAATTTTAGTCACCCTTGAGACTAGATGTTTATATGAATATTTATTGGATACTTATTTATTTCAAACTATTTGGGAAGTTAGAAAAAAGTTACATTCTATATTTTTTAGTTTTACATAAAGATCAAAATGATTCTTCTTCAGGGAGTTATTCTTATACATAATAGATCGCAGTCCCTCTTATGGGTGATTCATCAACATTTTTATATGATGTTAAATATTTTTTCTCGATTCATGTAATATTTTTACAATATCTTTTATTTATTTTTTATTTAATCTCAAATTGAGAATCATTAACAGTTTTGGTGGTTTTATAATGTTTCATAAATACAATAATCAATTTCAGGCAATAATTTAGGTTGAAATTTTCTCACAAATGATATTTTTCTTCTAATATTTATTTAAGGAAATTGTTTCATTGCATTGTAATAGTGGTAAATAATTTACATAAAAAAGGACTATGAGAGAATTCCACATTCCAAATTTCCTTCATTGTTCATCTAACATTTCAATGTTTTATTTTTCTGTAAATGATTTATACTCTAGAATTATCTTAATAAAAAAATGTATATATGGGATTGCTTTAATAAAAACATTATTTACATATATTTCAATTTGAGAGTATAATTATTCAATAGTTATGAATGAATCATCCTATTTATAGTCTCTATAGCATGAGATGGTTTCTTCAAAAGGAAAATTTTCAACAAATTTTATAGATGAACTGTAACAACCTGTTTTTTTACTCAATAATATATCGTTTTAAATTTGGTATATATATATATATATATATATATATTGAATATAATAGAGATCAAAATCCGTTCCTGGGTGTTTGAGGTATTTTTTTAGCCTTTCTGAAGCTGGGAGGAAAATATTTTGCGAGAAAATGTCTCATCACATGGACAGTAGAAATTGTGTAGGGCTTGTCACATTGTTATCCCTAACCAAAGAGGATGGATAATAGTGACATACAAGCTGCACTGTTAGAAGTACAATGTGATTTTGGGTACACAACCATTCAAAAAAATATACATGTTACATAGTTGTTCATCAGGGTTGGAACATGATTTCCAAACAATGATTCCTAACCATGAAAAATTATTATTCCTACAATTGATGTTGCATGGTTGGAACACAGTTTGTCCAACTGTGTGGCCAAACCATAAGATTCCTATTATTTGGTGGTTTTTCCAAAATAAAATTATATTTTATGTTTTTACACACTCTACTTATTATTTATTCTCTAGATGACAACCACCCAATCATTCTTTCATTTTTTATTCCAAACCCACCTTCAGTTGTATTTGATCCCAATCATATATGAAAAGATTGATTAAATAACTATATGTCTCATTATATCAGTACATGTACGATCATGATTTCTTTTAGTAATTAATTTTTATAATTAAAGAGATGATCCCCGTTAGTTTTAAGACCATATTATTTATTTTTAGTTCATTGATATATTATTGAGATATCTTCAAATATAAAAAATAGAGGTTGATACTAGGTGAAGAAAGTCACATGAGTATAGGCTTGGTGGGCTATAAATCATCTATCTATATTTTTTTCTTTATATATTTTCTTTTCTATGGGCTGATAACATCAGACATTCCTGTTTAATTTATATTCCTTTCTAATATTCAGTATAACCATGTTCAAAGACCCCTGTTAAATATTTGATCCATCATTTGTGGTTACATCCATAACACCGACAACCACATGGAGGGTGATTCAATATTGGGATTTTAGTGCATTGACATGTTATTATGCTCCACTTTTTAGGTGTGTGGATTAAACTTGATTTTGATAGTCTCCATTAATTATATGAATTTTAAATTTATTAATGGATATTACCAATATTTCTTCCCAACTGATCCACCTATGTCAAGCGCTTCAATTTGATAAATCAATATTAAATTATATTTAAAATTGTACTAAGTACACTACTTATCCTAATGGATTGTAATTTAATGTATTGGATTCACATCCACCTCATCCCTTTCAATGTCAAATGTATTGTATAAAAGTAACATAATAAAAGGAATATTAATTATTTGAAATAAATGGAATGTATGGATGTCGTTTATCATTTTCGTTAATGAAAGGTGATGGCTTCAACCTAACAGAATATTATATGGGATGTCTATGACATGGAATAATTGAAAAAATAAATATTTCATAAGGTTCTTTTATATATAACATGAAATTATTATAGGATTATTCAGACTTAAGATTGGTTTGGATTCCTAAAGAAAATCCTTGAAAACCCATGGGTGCTATTATGATTGAAGGATGTAGGATGAAAAGGATAATACCCACCTTGGAACCCAATACTCAACAATATGTGGATTCCCGATCTGAAACTTTTGGATCCTTCAATTACTATTAATGATTTAATTACATACACTCATTGGATCCTACATGAATTCTTTGAAAATGAGTCACTAGGGATACACCCTTGGGCTTAGTCACTACTTATCATAGTTTAGCTGGATGTTTTCCTTGGACTTATTAAGAATTACACTATTGTTTAATTACATGGAATATGCTCCTTGTATTTCATTAGTATCACTATATCCAAGTTAAAATAATTAATTATGATAGGTCGACCATTGATGTCATGGTTTCCTTGGTTATTTTGATGGAACATCCTTAATATTATCATCCTCACAGGATGCCTTTATTTGTATTGGATTCCTTCACTATCAGTAATGTGTACTGATGCATGTAAGGGATTTAAATCACCTGAATTATATATATTTATAATGTAATATATTTAATTAATGAACATGGTACATGATTCTATTCATATCGAGGGATAATGAATATATATGGGTATTTAAATTATTGTACAACTTTAATTTTATATATTTATTCTTTCACAATGGTGGGATTTTGTTAAATATATTTGATGTTATGTAATCTTTTGGTGGTGGCCAAATGATATTTATCTCAAACCATATATAGGACTTCATTGGAACCCGATCAGATTACATGTATATAAAAATTGATAAAGGGAACAATACCACTTCAGGCACATCATTTCTTGTTTTTTTGTGATGGATCCGATAGAAGGTGACTGATATAGAGAGTAATATGATATGGATAGACTTTTTATTACATTATATACTTTTATAAAAAATGAATTATTGAATACATTGTATCCATGATTTCCTTCTGTATAGATATAAAAAATATATCATCACTATCTTTTTTATGTAATAAATAGTTTTTCTATTTTTCATTTCTTTCGACTTCTACTGTGTAATATGTTTTCATATATTTGTTCTTCTCTTTACATGACATATTATTAATCTAAAGTGAAAAAATATTTAAATAATGGGATATTATTCCAATGGAAAAACACAAATCCCTTACTACTAGTTAGAAGCATCTGGCATTTAGGGACATGTGCTTGAGTCCATGTGGTAAATAAGGATCAAGTAACCTATGAGCGTCATAAGGTTACAAGATTTCAAAATGTTGTATTCAAGATTATTTTCATTCTATAACATTTTATTAATATATATATATGAGATTATTAATTCTGGTAACATGGTTATAATCCATTATTCGGTGTAGTTAACACATTTTTAGTGTAAATGTATACTTCCTTGAATTAAAATTATACTTATTCTTCTTCCTATTATATTTGATATCATTTCACCTTTGGGATATGAGTATGATATCTTGTGGTTATTATTATATTTCTAATTAAGGATTTCATTTCATCATTAGACTGATAACATGCGGGAAAGGGGAATTGTTACATTAATCATCGAATGAACCTAGAATTCACATTCCATACATATTTACATTGCACCAAGGTTCATTTTACTACACTAAATTTTTTATATTCATGTGACTGGTGAATGATCCTTGTTTTGATATTTGGGATTATAATGTTCTTAATTATTGAGTGATTTCTTGTTTCAATTCATACGTTGAATAGGAAATCATTGGTTGGAATGCTTAATTTACAATTGGTATCCATTAGAAATAAATTTAATGGGTGTTGATATCAGTGATAAGGTGTATGGGAGCATATTCACTAGGAATTATTATCCAATTTGAAATGGACTTCAGTACATGAATATAAGAAAATGAAAACTGTAAAAGTGAATCTTGATTTGTAATTTGAAATTGTTTCCATTAAATGATGAGGCAAGTTGCAATTGACCCTTCATCTTCTAGATCCTCTTTAATTTCTACCTGATAACAAACCAATAAGTGGATTATATGTATGTATTTGTGGTAGCTTACCAATTAATTTGAGCCTTTTCTTAATATTCAACTTCTACTATTGTTTCTATCTATATTTTTATTGCTTGTTATGAGGTGTGTGAATAGAATTTTTTGTCCACTGTTTTGATAATGTCATTGTTTTGTGAGGTCAGAGGGTGGAAATTTCCATAGTATAGACATGTTGGTTTCTAATCCTTGAATCGTACAAACTTGACTTCCACTCGAGGAACTGACATTTATATCTAATCTATGCACTTATTATTATATATGTGATATTTTCTTATTCCAACTGTAGTCCAAGAAATGTGCTCCATGACCTGCACATACAGTGGCTGATAGGGCCTGTGAGTTCTAACATCAACATCCTCCTACCTTCTCAGGGGATCTAAATCCATAAGCTTCTGAGTCTTGGTTGGATCCCCACTTTCTATCTTTAATCGTGTAGTTATTCAACCAATGTGGAGGGTGATTCATCCTATGTACATGGTTCATGATTAATCGAAGCTGTTGGGGGATGTTACTAGTTAGGCCGGTCGCCATCATGTCATGTTATGTTCTAATTTCCAGACTACTTTTTATGAATACATAATTCCCAAAAATCCTAGATGTGACCAATCTATAGATTTCATGCATCTTGAGAAGTTTTCTATTTTAGTTATGTAGTATTATGAACATTTTCCATATTTTCATCGCTTTGCACCACTTCGAGCCAGTGATCAGATTTCGTGTGCATGATTATTTGAGGATGGGCCTTAGTATGCCATCCATAATTAGGTTAATGTCATTCACCTACATACATTTTCATAAATAGTTAATGAGGATATTTTCATCCATTGAAACTAGAGGGATGGTGATAGTACCATGTATATATGATCAGTGTTGAGGTAGTCAAGTAGTTCTTCTAGTTGTAAGAACTGTTCCTATGAGGTTTCTTATCAATGACGTGGTATCCGGAGTACACTTAAAATTTTCTTTATGGTTTACCATCTTTGTGGATGATAGGGTAACCTAAATCCATAGTGTTATTAAGATCCTCTATAGTGTCGGTCATATAGAAAAATTGGGAATTTTTAGTTATTCTAAAATGTTGTTCCATCAGCTTCTAGTGGAAGAGGTACTACACCAAACTCCAACATCATAGGTAGGTTATTTTACGCCACAAGAGGTTGGTAGTTGGAGTAGAATACTTAAAAATGGAAGAAGATGAGTTTATAGACACACTAACTTGAATTAATGCTGCTAACAGCACCAACAGAGAAATCACGATCATGTTAGTCTAGTTGTTTCATAGGAATGTGGACCAGGTTAGTTGAAAGAATTGAAACAGTTACCAATGTTTTATGTTGTATGACCCTCAGCAGTTTGAGATACTACTCTCATATCCACCACTGTAGAAGTTACTTTATTTGATACATGGTTCTTCAACCTATTTCATCTTTTTATCTATCATGGAAATTCTCTAACTATTAAAATAGTATTAAAATGGTGTAGTGACCTTGGATAAACCATTGAGAGGAAATTAAGAGGGAATATTCCAATGTTGGTGATTTCCCCTTGAGGTAAGAAGTTACCAATTATTCTCATATGTCTTTTTCTTCAAGATGACAGGAATTATGTCATTCTCATGATGTAATTATTGGTTATGTATCACACTTTTGTAGAGTAATATTGTCGTATGGTATCATTTACCATAAAATAGGGTAGAAAATAACTAAACAAGGGTGTGTGGAATATGTATGATGGTAGATATGGACTAGAGAATCATGGGATATGTGAGGATACCTACCATATTTCTAATCTAGTCCTAGAGGATCGGGGTTTACATTAGTCTATGTTCCAAACAGTAATATATTGTTTCCGGGAAATTTTACTGAATTATTTTTATGTCTTACCTTTAGAGAGAGAGGTAGAGTTTAGGATTGATCTACTTCGAGGTGAATATACAGTTTCCATTATGTTATAAATTATGGAACCTACTAAGCTATAGGAGGTCATGTAACATTTCATGGACATAGAGTCTAAATGATTTATATGGCCCAAAACATCATCTTTATGTACTCCCATGATTTTCCCCAAGCATGTGAATGTGACCCTTCATCCATGTGAGGATTAAATATGGATAATCAAGATTACTGTTAGGTTTCAATATCATATAACATTGATAGATTGTATCATTGACTAGCTCCATAGAGCATGGTTTTAATCTAAAATCGTCCTGAGATTGACCTATCAGTACGTGTGAGCTAGGTTATCAAATGTAACTTATTAAACATTCGTAGTAAGTATGGTTTGTATGAGTATCTATTTATGTAATTTATTCTAATGAATGTGCCAACTATTTTCATGTATTTTATGAATTGAGTGTTCTAACACTTCATAGATTCTTTTGTCCTGTTCTTTTTAGAGAAAATCTTAGTGTACTCTCACTCATTTAGCGACAAATCTATGAAGTTTGATATGTTTTTGAGTACACTGGGAGAGCATCAGTTTATGCCAAGATTTCTATGTATTTCTTTTGGACTAGAAAATTTTAGCTTTTGGGACATATTATCTTGGAACACAGAGTATCAATTATCCTAAAGGCTATGTGTATTATGGTTTCCTAGGTGAATCCCAAGAATGTGTTTGATATACGTAGTTATATAGGGATGGATGGATATAAAAATGGTTTTATCGTAAACATATCATGTCATCATTCACCCCGTTATAATATCATAATGTAGCATGTTTTGTTCATGTGGTAAGAAGAGTGTGATAATTCATTGTATGTGTTTATAGTTATGCATCTCTCGACCCCTATTCTGATTCTCGAAGAGCATGGTAGATGTTATATAGTGTTTTCTGATCCATTAGGAACCAACCATGGAGCAGTGATGATGCAGGAGGATAGAGTCATTTTGTATGAATCTAGGTAGTTGAGGCCACATGATAGATATGAAATAACACAAGAACTGAACATACAAGCAGTTATCTAGGCATTACTTTACTAGAGGAATTATCTTAATGGTGAGAACTCTATAGTTATTACGGACCAAAACCACCTCAGATATATATATGTACACAATGTGAAGTGAATCTCAGAATGCGAAGATGGGTCAAATATCTTTTTTTATTTAGTTTTGAGATTTCCAATATTCCTAATTATGGAAATTTAGTGGATGTTGTGCAAAGATAGAAAAATCAAGAACATGTCCTACAAGAATCTAATGAAGAATAGAAATTCATGGCCCACTTTTTTGACTTCAGTCTATAGTTTCATGATAGTAATGAGTATTATTAAATTTTAGAATTTACAGTTACCTATTCCTTCCTTGTGAAGGTGAAGATCATTATTTTTTTTAGATCGGAAAGGCTTTGTTACATCTGAATGTATTTCTTGATATGACCAGACTCTAGATTGTTTTGTGGATTGAGATGATGTCCTGTGTATATATGGATATGTCAATATTCCTACAGATATGAGTGAGGAATTGATGTGGGCGACTGAAGCTTCATAGTGGGTATTTTATCTAGGAATTTTCATGATTTATTGAGATATCTAATGCCAGTATTGGTGAATTATGATGGGATGTTAGATACAAGGATTTTTCGTTTATTGTTGTTGTTTTCAATAGGTGATGGAAGAGAATTGGTGTCCTGTATGATTTTTAATACTACTTCTAGTACCAAAATTGAAATTGGAATATGTTTTAATGGATTTTTTAATGATCAAAATGAGGTTGTTGAGAGGAAGTGACATTATATATGAAACATTTACTGAATAATGAAATTACCCCACTTCATTTCTATTTGGGAGACATTATCAGTTAATGGGACGGAAAAATTTAATGTCTATGATATCATCTGAAAACATTGGGTAAATCGTACTATCATTTAATATAGTGATTCTCATTTCATATAATGGTTTTGGTTGGGGTTATATAATATTATGGGTACACAATATCTTTATAGCACAACCTTTCATGTTTAAACAGATGGTCATTAGAAATAGACAATACCAGTTATTTACGACATGCTCTAAGTATGCTTCCTTGATTGTGATGGTTCGTGGAAGTATCATATCCCCTACGATTTTTCATATTATAATATATTTCATGTTGTGATTCAGATAGCTCCTATTGAGTCATTTTTTGGAAGGTTGTTCCATTTACCCTTCTCGTGGTTAGAGGAATGAGAGGTCACACTAATATTTCCAAATATCGTACAAGAGACTTTGGAAAAAGTTATGATGATTAGGAATCGTGTGTTTATAGCACAGTCTAGACAAAAATATTTGGTCAATAAACATAGATGTCCTCTATAGTTCTAAGTCAAGGATCATGTATTCAATTTAATATCCCACAAGATATGGAATAGATGGATATAGTGTAAAGGGAATATGTCACCTCATTTTGGACGTATATTTGAGAATCTCGGGAGAGAGTTGGGTCAGTATACTATTAGATTCTGTTACCTTAGAGGTTCCATTCTGTTCTTGATGTGTTCAAAATTTTATAACTTCACCGGTATGTAAACCTATCTCATATGTTTTGATATAGAGGACAATGATATGGATGTTGATGATTCATTTCATGAATATACTGTAAAAATAGTTTACATGGGAAAAAAGGTTGTTTTGAGGCTATTCTTCCACACACGTACAGTATCAATGGAATCACAACAATTTGCAAGAAAACAAATTGCTGCATGAGGCTGACATACATGCCATTTTGCTAGAGTTGATCTTAGAGTGTGTTTTACTGCATTTGAAAGGTGAACATAGGGATGAGTTTTATCAAGGGGGAAGATTGTAAGAACTCATTTTTAACTGGGATATGAATCTTTTTGAATTTGGACTTATTATTTATTTTGTACATAATATGGATGCCGAATGATTTCACAGTTGTCTGGGAGGAGTGTGGTCTGATTTTAGAGGACACAGAACATAATTTTTGGTGAAAAATTATTGTCTCACATTTAGTAGAAGACATATGGGATTGGAAACATGGTTAGTTATAACCATATGATCTTGTAAAATAGATTCTTAATGGAATTTTTTTTATAAAAACCAACTTAATTGGATGACGAGAACCTGAAAAAAAACAATAGACATGTTACATAGGTGTTCTACATAGTTAGTTCATGGTTTCCCAAAATGTGTGACCTAACCATGTCAAATGAAATGTCAAATAGTAGATGGTGCACAGTTGGGACACTAATGGGCCAACCATGTAACCATAAACTGTGATTCCTTTTTTTGGTTGTTTACCCAAATTTTACTAAAATTTAATATTTTAATAGACCCTTCTTTTATATTTATTATCTTATATGAAATAAGTCCCCCCATTATAAAAATTTTTTCATCCAAATCCCTCTTCGATTTTATTTATTCTCAATCATCCATCTTGTGTTTCATTGAAGAAGCCTTCATCTCATCAGATCAGTATTACTAAGATATTGATTCTTTTTTAGCTAATAATCATTATTCTTTCTATCAATGACACTATTTTGATGTTGGATCATATGGCCAATTTTTAGATCATTGACCCATTCCCCATATATCTTCAAATACTGAAAAAAAACTATTGTTTGAGACTATTTGTGGATTTTCATATAAGTACATGGTAGGTGGTTCATAAATTATCCCTCTTGATTCATAATTTTATAAATTCTCATGCTTAAACTGATATTTTAATGGTAATGAACTATTTAATTGATATTCATTTATTATAATATTTTAAACAATGTTCTAATACCCTTGTTAAATATGGTATCCATCGTTAGTGGTTACACCTACAATGATGACCACCCCATTCGGGGTTTTTTCGATATTAATATTTTTATTTCATTAACGTGTTCATATTCTCCACCATTCTATTGTGTGGATTGAAAATTCTATTGGTAAGCCCCTTTTATAATATGAAATGTGAATTTATTAATTTCTAGTACCATGTTTACATCCCACATGACACATCTAGGGTCAGTTATTCAATTTAATGTATGAGTCTTAGAAGGAATTGGCAATTATATGATGTATATGTAAAGACCCAGAAATCCATTGGATTTGTTTTTAAATAAATGGGAATTTTATGAGTCTGCGGTTTCTGACAGTGCCTGATTTTGAGGCTTGCTGTGCTCGGAATCAATTTCTGATGTTTTTTCGGGTATGTTTAGCAAACGTACGTGATGGATTTTATATCTTTTGAAGCAGTGCTCGGAATTGAAATCAGAGTCCACCGTTGAACTCGCAGCGCCTGTATTCTCTTAAGGAGACCTTTACCGTAGTTTCTTTTTATCACGATTGGGAGTTAATTTCTTGGGGTTTCAAATTGAAATTAAATAAAAATGGGTGTAATGCATTTTTATTTGAATGGGAGTTAAAACATCTGAAGGGAGGTTGGTGGTGGGGGGCCACCCGCACATAACCTCTCTTTGGAGGATGCTATAAGGTCGTGCCCACATGAACATCAAACCCTTCAACTTCCCTTGAACACCCCTTTGACACTTGAACTCCCAATTAATGGATGATCCTTTCCACCTTCCCTCATAATGGTTCCAACATAAGGATTATTTAATGATTTAATTAATTTGTAGTTTTATGAGTTCTTTTAAATTCATTTGAAATGCATGGAAACATTAAAATAATAGGGAGGCTATTATTTTATTTTGGCTTGGAGATTAATATTTGGAGCTTGTGAGAGATCTTGGAAGAATGACCTATTCCAATGATGAACACTCCTCATCTCCGAAGATCGTGAAGCTTCATCTTCTACCTTCTTCAACCAGAGCATGGAAGGGAATCACCGCCTCCCACGATGTACACTGAGGGTGTCGTCTCGACTTGTCTTCACCGAGAACTACTTCCTCTGACGTTGATGGAATGACATCAGACTTCCACAACATCCATCTTCCACGACTCATCAACGTACAATGAAAAATACGAGGTAGGGGAAATTGGATTATTTTTACGTATGAATTAGTCCCACGTACTTAGACATTTATTTTAGGATTGACGGTGGCTAAATTTTAATCACCTAACGTAGATGGTGCGGGAAGAAAAAACATGGGCCAACGTCCATCCGTTGAATCTTGTTTGGTTGACGTCGGAGGCGGAGCCTAAAGGGCGCGGTGCCGTCGCACTGTGCTGATGACTAACCGCGGCGGACGACAGAGGAACTGCGGCTGGGAGGGCCGCAGCGGATGATGAAGTGCAGTGTCGTCGCGACACGTCATTTAGTCGAAGGCAATAGCCAGGTCGGGCCACGGTTGTGGTGGCACGTCGCTATTGTGTCTCGTGGAGGGTAGCATGACCATGACACCATAGCACCGCGGTGGTGGGGTGGAGGTGACCGGTCCGCTGGAGAACCTTGGCGCCCGCAGGTGCTGCATGAGGAGAACCGCGTCCCGCAGCGCGGGCCGTGAGCGCTAGGCTGAAGCGGCAGGGTACGGCCAGCCTAGCAGAGGACAAGGTGGAACCTCATGGCACCGCCGGGCGAACCAGACTAGCCCGAAGTGCAAGCCCGGTCTGTAGGTGTGTCGCGCCGCACTAGGCTGGGGCGACCCACCAGCCCACTCGGCTTGACGGGTCGGGGCCGTCTTCGCTTAAATGCGAATAACTCTCAGACCACACGTTTGATCAATGATCATTCTGTTGAACTAGGACCCTCACAATGAGGCGGTCCTTTTGGAATACACTAAGTGAGTTTTGGAAAATTTTGGAAAACGGTCGGGTTGGATTGAGCGTGAATCCAACCAGGCCCCTGGAACGTAAATGTCAATAACTCTCAGACCGTGCATCTAATTGACGCGCCATATGTCGTGTTGGGTTCCTTATGATGATACGGAACTACGAGATACATCAAATTAGGACTTTTTCATAGTTTATGTATTGAAACATGGCTCGAGGAGTGTACCATCCTAGAATCGAGCGTGTTGCGTGAGGGAACCCTAGGGCTCACTACGACTAGTACTGAACCAGAATCCTTTGTTGGTTCGACTGCGATGACTACTGAACCAGAATCCACCATGGTTTCGACAGTGATAACTATTTTCCCGGGATCCTCCGTGGGTCTGACAATTCTGATGTAATGCCCGGACCCTAGTTACATAGAGTTGGTGCATTATTTTAATACATTGGCATGATAACAAATAATCATGTCCTGAAGGACTGATCAGTTTAGCAGTCTTGGAAAATAGATTAAATAAATGAAAGATACATTACACATTAGAAAATAAAACACAACATAAATGATCCATTGAATATTCCATTAATCCCCAAGAATAACCCAGGTTATCAATCATAATACACTTCTTGTAATCCTAGGAAAATAAAACATAAGAAAGGGGTGAGGTCAGATGCTCAGTATAGGTAAATAATTTAGCGGAGGATAAAAACTTTTAAGGCAAGATTTTTAATAAAAACAACATCCATTTTAAACATAAACAGAAACAAAATATGGAAAAAATAAATCAACCCATACCATATAAACATTCACATGTATATTCTACTAGTCGAATAATCACATTTAATAACTAATTTCATAATGAGGGAATGCCTAACGCCGGACATCATTACCACATATTCAAGGCCTCGTGCCAAGACTACAAATAAATTTTTTGTCAAGGCCTTGTGCCAAGATATTGGTTTCCCTCATGAGACCAACTGATTCATCGAGGAGCTATAGAGGGATCCACCGGTCAGTTACTATGTCCACAACACTCCTCATCTGAAAAAGTGGAAACATAACATAAACATTCGTATTAAAACTAGCATATGAAATGTCAATACATTAAGCATAAAACATGAATGGTATAAAAATAGAACATCCAGAGTCAATAATATCATAACTCATTCAATAAAAAATGGATGATTGTATTATAATAAATCAAACTCAATAAAAAAAATATTTAGTAAAGGATGCTGACATAGTTGAGAATGATGAGTAAAACGTTTTGAGAGAAATATCCTTATTTTAAAATCATTTAAAATTACAAAATTTATAAAGGAAGTAATTTAAAAGGTATTTTTCAATAAAAGTGTCCCATACCACTTTGAAACATTTGAAAAGAATAATCATTTCAAAACATTCATTTCCATATAACTAAATCCTTAAAATCATTTTGAAAACATGGACAATAATTAAAAAGTTTTAGAAAGGTAAATATTTAAAACATTTAAAATTATGATCTTGATAATGAGTAATTTTCAAAAATAGTCAAAATATTCATTTTTAAATCATTTCTATGAAAATGGAAATGGTTGATAAAAATTTCCCACTAAATACTTACACATAAACAATCTCAGATATTAATGAGATTGAGGAATTAACCCGTACCTTGAACATTCCTTTAGTCGAGTGTGAATTTAACCTCTTGTATGAAGAACATAGTATGTTATTAAATTATACCAGAACCATATTAATATTTATGATATCATATATGATTCTTTTATGAATTTATACTAACCATTTAATAATAATTTCCATGTTAAATTAACATTTCAGGTAATAATAGATTTCTTTATCGTACGTGTTTTAACTTGTTACTCTTAATTTTATCACTTAGATCATGATTTAAATACTTACATGATATAAAACATGATTTATATATAATATATATTTATAATATAAATATGTATAACAGACATATATATGAAATTAAAAACACCATTTATGGAGACGGTAGTCTGTACATACGCATAAACACTGTTTCTGTTTTCATATAGTATTGAACGAAAGTAAGTGAATAAGATATATGTACATATATATATATATATATATCATGTATAATTACTATGTCATATATTACATAGTTATTAATAATATATATTTTTAGGTGAATGTGGAAATGAATCTCATCACGTCGTGGAGACGGTAATCCGTACGTACGCACTAGTGAAAATATCATTTCATTAAAGGTGTGGAATTGGATGGTATATTAATTTTACATAGACATTAGCATGTTATTTTCATTATTTATATACAAATTACTCATCATTATATCCATCCAAATAACATATTGTTGAATAACTAATTACATCATGGCATGGAGACGGTATGTCGTACCCACGCACACATGGTGACATTAGCATTCATAAGATGTATAGAATAATAAATATAGTTGTCCCATAATTATAATAAAATCACAATATATATTATATACTAGAGTTATTATTTTATAATGTAAAAAACAAAGAAAGATTAAGTGGAAGAATAAGAGAACTTGAAAGCGGGTGGTGAAATCATTACCTCTTCTTCGGGTTGTTCCTTCGGAATTGATCAAAAGGGCTCCTTAGGTAGGATTTATTATCAAAGGAATGCCACTAGGATGAATTTAGGAAATTTTGGAAGATATTTTGGCAGAGTTTGGCCGAGGAAAATAGATTTGGTGGTGTGAATTTGAGAGAAGGGGAAGTTCCCTTTTATAAGAGGGGTTAGGGGAACCTTTTGAAAAACATAAAATATTATTTTATAATAAATTAATATTCAGGTAATAATGGCTCCAAAGTGACTTATTTAGAGGATAGGGTGGGGGTGGGTCGAAATCCTCTCAACAAATATATTTGAGACAAGTTTAGGTTACCATTTTAACCTTATCATTTAGATTTAACTCTAAGTTAAATAATTTAACGTTTACCGTGTCTTCCTATATTCTTACACTATATAGTTAACGAACATATTATATACTACCAATAGAACCCAAATTGGTTAATTAATGTCATATATATTATTATATAATTCTGTTTGATGAACCATAGATTTTTTGGACCATTATATCAATTAATTATATAATATTTTTTAAAAAACTATTTAAGTCAATTTTGACACTATTTGGTATTTGTTTTTTGTTAAAATAATAACAGCATGATAACTTAAAAAAAACATTTAATCAATACTAACATGTAATATTCACCTAGAAAATTCGTTTATTTCCTATGAACCTTGAAATTATATTTATTTTTATATTAATAATACAATTTATTTGATTCTTTCATTAATAAGGTAATTACTGCATCATCATTGTGTCATTAATAAATTTTATTATATAATCACCAAAATTTATAAATAAAATACCATTATGTATTAAATATTTTTATCTTTCTAATGAATATTTGTAGTCAGATTTATTTTTTCTATAACCCTATATTAAAAATGATTTAATTATTAAACATTGATTTTAACTCTTTTAACTCTTCTTTAAATAAAATAATAATAAATGTCTTAATCAAATCCAAGGGGGCCTAAAGGGTAATATTTTATTCCAAAAGTTGTTTTTGGTCTAATTATACTTAACCAATAGAACTAGGACATGTGTTAGGGTACGTATAAAATCATTTTTACCCTTAATTGCCCTATTTTCTTTTAACCGTGGTAAATAAAAGTAAAAAGTTACTATTCAACAGAAATTATTTTTATCTTATTGAAACACATTTTACATAATGATATCAACCATGTATCTTTGATTTATGAAACTACACTCATAGAAGTGGTAAAATTATGTTTTATGTGAATTCGCAAATTCTCCTAGGAGGTGGGTAAAAGACAGTGAAAAGTTCTATATAAATTTTTATATATTTTAAATTATTATAAATTTACTCAAATGAATTACATTGAACATATATAGGTTTTATTTATCTACTTTGACCTAAAATAAATTTAAATAAATTAAATTATTATTTAAATAAGAATTCGGTTTTAAACAATAACTTAATGTTTTTTCACTATTCATCAAAAATTGAACATTTTCAGAAAAATACCAAAAAATATACCTAGGATAATTTCAATATTCCAAATTCAAAAATGAATACTTTTTTACCAAATTAAAAACATAGAGGTTTCATTCATTAATTTAAAATTAATTCTCATTGTCAAAACAAATAGCATGTTTTTAAGAAACAATAACTATCAAAAGATTGACAGTTGTTTATGTATAATTTAAATGTGAAATTAATTCCAATGACCAAAATTGTATTAAAGGGTAAAAATATAATATAATTATACTTCCAAAACATTAAAATTTATAATTCATCATTATAAATTATTTTTATTAAAAAAGTTGTTTTTAGTTAAAATATAGTATTTTTTACTATTCACCCAAATATGAAAGTTATCACAAAAACACCAAATTTTTATTAAAACTAAATTATTATGTCCTGATACTAATGAAGAAGTTAATTTTTTAAAATTGAATATATAAAAGTTTCAAATATTGGATTTAAAAATACATCATCATTAAAAGGCGGTAAAATTTCATTTTTTGTAAAATAATTTTTTTATCTGAAAAAAATGAATTTGTTCTTATATTATGTATAAGAAACTCATAATATAGATTCTAAAATTATAAGGATTATATAATGATAAAAATTCAATTATTACTATTCATAACCACTTTTGAATGGCTAGTTTGGTAAGTCGTGATGCGCTTGAACTCAATGTTGTGTGTGGTGCACATTATTGCATTAATTTGAAGAAGTAATGTACTATGAAATATGGGGGTGTTACATTCTTCCCTCCTTCAATAAATTTCTTCCTCTAAATTTTAAATTGTTCATCGAAAATTAAAGGTAGAAAATAGAAAATACCTTTATGGGAAAACCCACATCAGAAATTGGGTTAATAAAATTTATTCTTAATAAGAGGAAATGGGGAATGAAAAAATCATTAAAAAATTATGATCTTGATTAGGAGAAAATTGGTGGAAATTAGTGACACATAATTTGAGGCAAATTTAAAATATTTATTGGTAGTGATTTGAGGTCATCAATCACAAACAACTATAGAATTTTGGGCTTCAAAGAAACCAATTTATGATGTTTTAAATACTATTAGTTCAACAAAAAGTAAGGTATTAGGATAAAAGATTTTTGGTTTTAAGATCCTTTCCCTAACGTTTAATAATTAATTTATCCATAAAATAAGTAGGAATATATATATATATATAGAGTATCATCTTTTAACTAATTCCTACCACAAAATCATCTTTCACTCTAAAAGATTTCAGAATAATATATATATTCTATTTATCATAATCGTATCGGGTTCCAAAAATAATGACTTTATAAATCACACATCAAACCCTTTAGAAAAAAATATATTATTCAATCCAGGACATCATGTGTTTCAGTGATAGGTGATACCCCATTGTCTCCCTTCGGTTGCGGGTTCACGTCCTGCGGCCTTGCCGGACGTAACGGGTTGCCGCCCGACCTTCGGGTTGTCCTTTTGATGGCAATCCAAAAATAACCTTAACAATAGTATCCAATTTCAAACACAATCCATTCCAACCATTATAATTATCCAAAATATTTATATCCAAACTCTCAATTCAAAGTTTATAAGGATGTTAAACATAATGAGGATCCCTTTTTCTAGGTAATAACATGTGAACGCCTTTATCGTGTATTCTTTTAAAACACCACAACATCCTGAATTACCAAAAAAACCATATCTTATTCCAAAATCACTACCTCATTATCAGGACCATATTAATAATTACCATTCCTTCAACCATTTATTTTCCAAATATTGTAGCTTACTATTAATTCACTTTTCTTATGACCATATAATCTCAAATCCGCAATAACATAATACTACAATATAATAATTATTTATCTCTATAATTCATGTAACTAGTATACTGTTTATACAACACTAAAACGAAATAATTCTATAATAACAACATAAGAACACTAGTCATTCTTCTTCATCTGAGGTAGTATCACAACATTATTATTATCTAATAACATCATTTGCAGTATACTCTTATTAATGGGACACTGATTCACATAGTGTCTCAACACCTTGTAGATGAAGCAATTTATATTTGAAAACTTTTTCTTACCCTTGAAATCACGTACATGGTGTCCTTTTTCTCAAAACATATAACAAACTCCCATTCCCCTTAATCATTTACCAAGGTGATTCATTCCACATTTATCACATATTGGAAAATCAGTATTTCCCTTATTCCGTTTATCCATCATTCTTTCTACCATCCTTTTCTTCTATGGATTCCCTTCAAAGCCATAGGATTTAGATAATTTTTTATTGATCGTATTAACACCTGATACTATTTATTCATATGGTGATAATACGCGGGAGACTATTTCCTTTCTAAATGTTGGATTAATATCTTGAATGATATGACCATTCGTACTCTATGGATCATACGTATTTCTAGAGTTCACATTCCTTCTACTGGGTTCCATTTCTAATCAATGGCATACACTAGATCAGTTTGTGAATAGCAATTCATAATTTCAACCATTTAAAATACCTAACTTAAATTGAACAGTTCATAAATATAATCCATAATCACAAAAATGTATTCTTTGAGGAGGTATATACTCATAAACCCTTCAAAGTGTTTTGTAATGAAAATGAAAATTATCCTAAGAATATTCCCCGAGAGTGTTGTAACCAAGAGTGAAGAAAGGCCCGTTTTCACGCACCAATTCCTGTTCAAGTATAGCTCAAAGCATTGTTTTTGAGTTTTACCCCTAGGTACATTTGTGGTAGAGCTGCCTCTACCAGCTCATATCCAAATAGGTATTTATTTGTTTGGAATAATCACTAAATCTCTACATTACAAAAATTATAGGCTGCCCTTCTAAACTAATCCCCAAAGTCTATCTCAGGTTTATGTTCTCTAATAATATTTTATCTAAATCTAGCTTCCAAGGTTATTGCTAAACTTCCTCTAATACCAACTGTAACACCCCGACCCTAGGTACCCAGATTCAGTGCCTTATTTTAATACATTGTCATGATTACATGGAATCAAGTCCCCAAGGACATATCAGTTTAAGAGTCTTGGAAAATTTATTACATAAATGAAAGTTAAATTACACAATATGAAATAAAACACAACATAAATGATCCTTTGAGAATTCCATTAATCCCCAAGAATAACCATGCTTATCAATTATAATAAACTTCTTTAAATCCTTGGAATTTAAAACATAGGAAAGGGGTGATCTCAGATGCTCAGTAAGGGTAAATAATTGAGTGGAAGCTATAAACTTTTAAGGAATGATTTTTGATAAAACAAATATCCATTTTAAACATAAACATGAACATAATATGGAAAAAATAAATCAAACAATACCATAGAGACATTCACATGGATATTCTACTAGTCGAATAATCACTTGTATTAACAATTTCCTAATGAGGTAATTCCTAACACCATACATCATTACCACATAGTCAAGGCCTCGTGCCAAGACTAAAAATAAAATTTTTGTCAAGGCCTTGTTCTCAGACACTAGATTGTCTCATGAGACCTACCGATGCCTCGAGGAGCTATAGTGGGCTCCACCCGTCACTTACTAAGTCCACTACATTCCTCATATGAAAAAGTTGAAACATTACATAAACATTTATATTAAAACTTACATACGAAATGTCAATACATTAACCATAATCCATGAATGGTATAAAAATAGAAAATCCAAAGTCAAACATATCATAACTCATTCAATAAAACATAGAATATTGTATTATATTAATTCAACTTCAATCAAAAATAATATCTAGTAATGTAGGCTGATATAGTTGAAAATGATGGGTAAAACTTTTTGAGAGAAATATAATTTTTGTATAATAATTTAAAAGTAACATATTTATAAAGGAAGTAATTTATAAGATATTTTTCCATAAAAGTGTCCCATTAAAATTTTATTCTATTGAAAATAATTATCATTTCAAAACCTTCATGTCTATATAAATAAATCCTTAAAATCATTTTTAAATCATTGACATTAATGAAAAAGGATTAGAAAGGTAAATCATTAAAACATTTAAAATTCTGATCTTGATAAAGAATAATTTACACAAATCCTTAAAATATTAATTTTGAAATCATTTTTATGAAAATGGACATGGATGATAAAATTGTCTCAGTAAATACTTACACACAAACAATCTCGGATAATAATGAGAATGAGCAATTAACCCTTAACATGAACATTCCTTTAGTAGACGGAATGTTTAAACTCTTGTATGAAGATATTATTATGTTATTAAATTATAACAGAACCATATTAATATTTTTTATATCATACATGATTCATTTATGACTTTATACTACCCATTTAATAATAATTTCCATGGAAAATTAACATTTCGGGTAATAATTGATTTCTCTATCTTATGTGGTTTAACTTGTTACCGTTAATTTTATAACATAGATCAAGATTTAAATACATCCAGAATATAAAAAATTATGTATAAATAATATATATTTATAATATAAATATGTATAATAGACATGTATAAGAAATGAAACACACCATTCATGGAGACGGTAGTCCGTACGTATGCATTAACACTGTCTCTGTTTTCATATTGTATTGAATGAAACTATGTGAATAAGATATATGTAAGTACATATATATATATAAATAGTATCATTATTATGTCATATATTACATACTTATTATTAATATATTTTTTAATAATCGACGAATGGTGAATGTGGAAAGGAATCTCATCGTGTCGTGGAGATAGTAATCCGTACATAAACACGAGCGACAACATCATTTACTTAAAGGTGTGGAACTGGATGGTATATTAATTTATCAGAGACATTATCATGTTATTTTAATTATATATATACATATTACTCATCATTATTTCCATCCAGATAACAATGTGTTGAATAATAAATTTCACCACGGCATGGAGACGGTAAGCCCTACGCATGCACGCATGGTGACATTATCATTCATAAGATGGATAGAATAATAAATATAGTTCTTCCATATTTAGAATAAAATCAAAAAATATATAACATATTGGAGTTAATATTTAAAATGGAAACAACAAAGAAAGAGTATGTGGAAGAATAAGAGAACTTGATAGATGGTGGTGAAATCATTACCTCTTCTTCGGGTTCATCCTTTTGATTTGATCAAAAGGGATCCATAGGTTGGATTTATGATCAAATTAAGGCCTCTATGATGAATTTAGGATATTTTTGAGGATATTTGGGTAGTGTATGGCTGAGCCAAATTGCATGGGAGGTGTGAATTTGAGAGAAGGGGAAGTGCCCTCTTATAAGAGGGGTGAGGGGAACCTTTGGAAAGACTTAAAATATTATATTATAATAAATTAATATTCAGTTTATAATGTCTCCAAAGTGACATAATTCAAGGATATGGAGCGGATGGGTCTCAATCCTTTCAACCAATAGGTTTTAGACATGTTTAGGTTACCATTTTAACCTTATCATTTAGATTTAACTCTAAGTTAAATAATTTAACTTTTACCGTGTCTTCTTGTATTCTTACAATATATGGTTAATGAACATACTATATACTGCCAATAGAACCCCAATTGGTTAATTAATTCCATATATATTATTATATATGTATTTTGGACAAGCCTTGTATTTTTAGGACCATTATATCAATTAATAATATAATATTTTTTTTAAAAACTATTTATGTCAATTTTGACACTATTTTTTATTTGTTTTTTCTTAAATAAATAACAACATGATTATTTGAAAAAAATTATATTTAATAAATAATAACATGTAAAATTCACCTATAAATTTCGTGGATGTCAGAGAAAACTTTGAAATTATATGTATTTTAATATTTATAATACCATTTATTTGATTGTTTCATTAATAAGGTAATTACTGCATCATCATTATGTCATTAATAAATTATATTATTTATATATAAAATTATATAAGTAAAATACCATTATGTAGGAAATAATTTTATCTTTCTAATTAATATTTATAGTCGGATTTATCTTATGTATAACTGTATATTAAAAATGGTTTAGTTATTAAACATTGATTTTAACTATTTTAACTCTTCTTTAAAAAAAATAACAAAAAATGTCTTAATCAAATCCAAGGTTACCTAAAGGGTCATATTTTTTTCCTAAGGTTTTTTGGTCGAATATACTTATAAAATAGAATTAGGACATGTGTTAGGGTAATAATAATATCATTTTTACCCTTAATTTCCCTATTTGCTTTTAACCGTATTAAATAAAAGTAAAAAAGTTACTATTCACCAGAAATTATTTTTATCTTATTGAACAATATTTTACTGAATGATATAAACCATGTCATTCATATTTTTTAAATTCCACTCACAGAAGTGGTAAAATTACGTTTTTTATGAATTCACAAATTCTCCTATGAGGTGGGTAAAAGATGGTGAAAAGTTCTTTAAATTTTTTTATATATCTACAATTATTATAAATTGACTCCAATGAATTACACTAAAATTATATAGATATTATATATCTATTTTTATCTAAAATAAATTTAAATAAATTAAATAATAATTTAAATAAAAATTCGGTTTTAAACGATTACTTAGTGTTTTTTCACTAATCATAAAAATTTGAACATTTTCAGAAAAATACCAAAAATTTACCCTATGCTAATTTTGATATTATGAATCCAAAAATGAATTATATTTTTTAAAATTCAAAACCTAATATTTTCATTCATTAATTTAAAATTAATTCTCTTTGTCAAAACAAATAGCATGTTTTTAAGATAATTAATAACTATCAAAATATTGACACTTATTTATGTATAATTTCTATGTGAAAATAGATCTAATGAACAACATTGGATTAAAGGGTTATAATATAATCAAATTATACTTCCATAACATTAAAATATATAATTCAACATTGTAAATTATTTTTATTGAAAAACTTTTTTTAGTTAAAATATAGTATTTTTCACTATTCACCGAAATATGAATGTTATTAGAAAACACCAAAAATTTATTGAAACTAAATTCTTATGTCCTGATTTTAAAGAAGGATTTTATTTTGTCTTATTGAATATATAATGAAAATATTGGATTTAAAAAGGGTTCATCATTAAAAGGCTTTAAAATTGCATTTTTTGAAAAATAATTTCTATATCTGCAAAAATTGAATTTGTTCTTACATTATGTCTAAGAAAATCATAATATGGATTCTAAAATTATAAGGATTGTATAATGATAAAAATTCAGTTAATACTATTCATAATTTCTCTTGAACGGCTTGTTTGGTATGACGGGATGCGCTTGAACTTAGTGTTGCGTGCAGTGAAAGTTATTGCATTACATTGACGAAATAATGTACTATGAAATCTTGGGGTGTTACATCTGACTTTTGTTCCTGTATCCAGTGTGGGTTCGACCACTTAGATGAATCAGTCACTACATCTGATCATCTCTCTCACTCTACAAAATATGTATACCTGTGTGGGACGAGTTTTGACATTCAATTATTTATCTTCGAGGTAATTTAAATTAATTCTTGTGTATACTGGGTTGTCCTTAGGCTCGAGAGTTGGAGTCGGACTGTGACCGGTAACTTCGGTATATTTATGGGCATATACCTAAGTAGGTTTGGTTGACATTTCGTGATTGAATCTTACTTATTTGGTTAATCCTTTGTGGATTTTGGGAGACCTTCGGGGGTCTTGGGGTCCCCTACTAAGTATTATTATAACCACCCCTGCATGAGCTTCACTTGCACCTTGTTGTGTTCTGTGCAGATGAAATACAGCATTGATCGAGGCTGAGGGTGACGGACGAGAGGCTTCTTGGACCTGGATTAGACGGGACATACTGTAGGGAGGAGTTGTTTGAGTTCTGAACCTACCCTTCATGTAGGATTACACTGTGGACAATACAGGTGTCGTTTTCCCTTTTTACATGTACTTGTTGTTCAGTTGGTAAGTATACTTGCCCACATACTTTTAGCACACTTTTCTTTTCTATTTTAGTACATGTTGATTCTACAGATTGTGTTCAGTCAATGAGTGATACAGGTTTAAAGGCAATTGCTTCCCTTTTTTGTGATTACGCCTTTGGTGCTAGTCGTCATCCCCTAGACTATGGAAGGCGGGTTTGGGGTAGTCACGACATGGGCCCCGAGGACAGGTCATGAGAATTAGGTTTCAGATGAGTTGGTTCTACTGCAGAACCTGGACTCTGATTCATTTAATGGAAATAGTGTTATGTTTTTTGGGTGTGGTTATCAGTTTAGGGAAACCAGTGTTGGTGTGGCGGAAGACAAATCCATACACAGGGACTCTGACATATTATCTATTACTCAGTTCCCAAAAACACTGATTTCATGTGTGTTTACATTGAAAAAGTTATCTTCATGATTAATTTGGGTCAGCTCACCAGGTATATTGTTTTTACCATGGAGCACCTGTTTCTTTTCAGGATCGCCCCACGAATGTAGCCAGCTATGGTTCCAAGTTTCATACGAGATTGTAGCCCACCGAGCAATGAGACCTTGATGTAAGGCCCCATCACAGCGGAGGTATAAGTGGTACCAGTACCTGCTGGTACACCGATACCACCAGCTCCAGCAGTAGAGAGTGCACGCTATCTGAGTGGGTTGCACAAGTTACAGTACCGGAGGCCACCCAGGTTCTGAGGAGAGATGGACCCACAGGCAGCTGAGGATTGGCTGGAGGCTGTTGTGAGAGTTTTCAGATTGGTAGGTACATCAGCCGAACTCATCATGATCCTTGATGTGAGTCTTTTGCATGTGGCAGCAAGAATATGGTGGAGCCTGATGCACCAAGTTCATGATGAGGCATCATTACTTTGCAAAGACATCGAGAGTCTCTTTCGCAGAGATTTTGTTCCATCCAGCCTTCGTGTACTGCGGATTCAGGAGTTACTTCATCTGCAGTAGGGCAGCATGACAGTAGCTCAGTACTCAACATGGTTCACCATCCTCTCACGCTACTCCATGGATATGGTACGAGACCTGTTCTTCAGGGCTCGAACCTTCAAGAAGGGACTCTGGATTGCGATCAGGGATTCGATGACCCCCCTCAGCATCCTGACGCAAGCGGGGGTGCTAGAGAGGTCCCTTCTACTGGGGATTTTTCTCACTGAGAAGTCACCAGAAGCGAGACCCACCATACGGAGACACATTGAGGAGTATTCTGCAGCCGAACGTAGACATATTTTGTAGAGGTCCAGGAAGACTAGGACATTAGGTGGGAATCCTCTGGATATAGGTTTGGTTTTGTGGGGCACACGAGATAGAGCCAGCTATATGAGGAGCAGGCAGTGCTATGCGAGCTGTGGGCAGGGCCACATGGCTCATGACTACCCGAACCGCCATGAAGTTGAGCATCAGATAGTGGAGGGACCTCCCAGAAAGAGGTAGAGGTTCGACCGTGGTGGTCCGCTGGGAGAAGGAGTACATGGAAGAGGAGATGGCCGAGTAGCAGGTGGTGGACGAAGTTTTGAGACTATACCACCACCACCACCACCAGGAGGTCCACCCCGACAACAGGGAGCTGGCGGAAAAAGGTAGGTTCAGCTCCAGGCAGTCGAGGCCTACGACCATGGTGCACTTGAGATGATTCGAGGTACTATCTGTGTCTACTCAACCCTTGTTGCAGTACTTACAAACATAGCTTCGAGTCATTATTTTATTTCCACTACCCTCGTTCAGAACTCAGAGATTCCAACCGAGTCGTTGGCTCGATCCTTACGGCTAGAGACCCCTATGGGAGTAGACTCGATGATTACGCACTGCTTCCGGTAGTGTGGGCTTACTCTAGGAGGTAATATTTTCGACTGGAATCTTCTGGTAGCGGCGTCGAGGACATACGACATCATCTTAGGTATGGACTGGTTATCCACAGTTCATGCCCAGATAGACTTTATTAGGATTAAAGTGTGGTGTGTTTTCACGGATGGAACGAGGTTCACTTTCACCGGCGAGAACAGAGCCTTTGTAGTGCAAGATGGACTTACACAGATGAGGGGGCATCCTATCACACATCAGTTGGATAGTCTCAACCTCGGAGTGGTTGATGTGCGGTGTCCGAGTTATCATGTTGTGGTGGATCAGTACGCGGATTTTTTTCCTGACGACTGTCCAGGACTACCTCCTTACTATGAGGTAGACTCCTACATTGACATATACCTCGGTATAGCACCGATATCTACTCCAGCATATCGGACGACTCCCACCGAGCATCGTGACCGGAGGTTACAGCTGGAGGACTTGTAGGGGAAAGTATTTATTCGACCTAGTGTTTCACCAGGGGCATCCCAAATTTTTTTTCCAAGAAGGAAGATGGGATTTTGCGACTATGTGTTGACTATCGTCGCTTGAATTAGGTGACTCTAGAGAAAAAGTACCCACTCCTAAGGATTCCCGACCTCTTTGATCTTCACAAGGGAGAACGACGGTTCTCGAAGATAGGCCTTTGGTCAGGCTATGACCAGCTCAGTGTTCGAGACAAGGATATGCAGAAGATGACCTTCAGGTGTCGGTATGGCCACTAGGAGTTCTTGGTTATGCCCTTCGGTGGGACCAATGCTCCAGCAGTGTTCATGAGTCTCATGAACAACATATTCTAGCCTTAACTTGATCGCTTTATCCTAGTCTTCATAGAAGACATAATAATCTACTCGACTACTGAGGAGGAGCATTCCAACAATATGCGTGTAGTACTGGACACACTCTGAGAGAACCAGCTTTATGGTAAGATCTCGAAGTGCCATTTCTAGATTCGAGAGGTTCACATTATGGGACACGTCATCTCAGAGGCTGGAGTTGCAATGGATCCAACGAAGATTGATGCATTACTTTCTTGGGAGCCACCCAAGAATGTGACGGAGGTGCGAAGTTTCATTGGAATGGCTGGGTACTATCGGAGATTTGTGTTAGACTTATCTAGATTTGCAGCACCACATTCAGCATTGATGATGAAGGGGAAACACTTCGTGTGGTCATAGAGATGCTAGTAGAGATTTCAGGAGGTGAGGTAGTGCAATACTAGTGTTCCCATCTTGAGGCTATCGAAGGAGGGCGTTGGGTATGTAGTCTACTACGACGCATCAGGAACTATTCTCCGGTGTGTCCTAATGTAGGAGCGAGTAGTGATCATGTATGGTTCTCGGCTGTTGAGATAGAACGAGTAGAACTATGCTACCCATGACCATGAGTTAGCAGCAGTGGTCCTCGCCATGAATATGTGTCGACATTATCTTTTGGGTAAACTTTTTAAAGTCTACATTGACCACCAGATTCACATTTACATCTTCTTGTAGAAGGACCTAAAACTGAGACATCGACGATGGCTTGAGTTCCTCTAGATCTATGACTTTGAGATAGTCTATTCTCCTTGGAAGGGGAACATTGTAGCAGATTCTCTCTACAGGAGATCGGGCATTCAACTACTAGGATAGGTGACGTAGGAGCTGGCTGCATTGCAAATATCCTTTGTGGATAGAGATAGAGAAGCCTTTCTGTAGTCTCTCATATTCACTTCTCCACTTCATCAGCGAGTCAGGGAGGCACAACGTGAGGACATTGACTGTGAGACACGACGTGCTCAGATATCTTCAGGGCAGGCACCTGATTGCTTTTTTGAAGGTGGGGGCATGTCATTCTCTTCAAAGTATAGATCATGGTACCTGTTTCCCTTTAGGAAGAAGTATTGAGGGAGTTCCACACTTCCCCTCTAGTGGTACATCCAGGAGTGGCAAAGATGTATCAAGACCTCCGACGACAGCACTAGTGGCCAGGTATGAAGAAGCCTGTAGCAGAGTTTGTCTCACGATGCCTCACTTGATAGAAAGTGATGGTGAAGAACTAGGTTCCTACAGGCTTGGTTCAGCCCTTAGTGGTCCCATAGTGGAAGTGGGATGGGATATCCATGGATTTCGTGATGGGACTTCCACGTACAATCTGAGGACATGACTCTATCTGGGTGATCGTAGACCGACTCACCAAGTTGGCCCACTTCTTATCGATCAGAGAGCAAGGATCAGTAGAGAGCCTGGAACGCCTCTATGTATAAGAGATCATGCAGCTTCCTGGTGTACCATCGACGATCATCTCTGATTGAGATGCCCATTTCACTTCCCAGCTATGGACGGGGTTGTAGGAGGATTTCGGGACGTAGCTTCACTTGAGCACTGCCTTTCAACCACAGATGGATGGCCCGACTAAGAGGACCATTCCGAATCACTAAGATATTCTCCATGCATGCATCCTCAACATTTTACGCAGATGGGAGGATCACTTAGTCTTGGTAAAGTTTGCGTATAACTACATCTACCACTCCACCATCAGGATGGAACCTTACGAGGCATTGTATGGTCGACCTTGTAGATCGCCTCTGTGCTGGACTGACCAAGGGGTGTCAGCACTTTTTGGACCAAATTCGGTGCAGGATACGACGGAGAAGCTGCACATCATCCAGTAGTGGATGAAGACTTCACAGAGCATATAGAAGTCCTATGCTGATTGGAGATGGAGACCACTGGAGTTCGAGGATGGCATCCACATCTTCCTACATGTCTCACCTTAACGGGGATTGCAGAGATTTGGACGAGGCAGAAAGTTGTCTCCGAGATTAATTGGACTATTCTAGGTCCTCAGCAGAGTAGGTGAGATGGCTTACTGCCTTTCCCTTCCACCTCAGTTGCACTGGATACACGATGTCTTCCACGTATCTCATCTAATGAGATACATGCATGACCCGTTCCACATCATCGACCATAGGGAGCTGAAAATCAATGATAGGGTGACATTCAAGGAGGTTCCAATGGATATTTAGTATCGACATAAGCGGTTCCTGCGTGGACAGTCGATTCCACTCGTGCGCATTCGCTGGCAGCACAGGAACCTCCAGGAGAGCACATGGCAGCGGGAGGCTCAAATGCATGTTTAGTACCCCCATTTGTTTCCCTAGTGTGTGTAGTAGCTTATAGGGATGTAAATCCATGAGGTGGGTATAATTTGAAGACCTATAAATACTGTGGAATTTTTCTAAATACATGGGAATTTTACAAGTCTGCAGTTTTGGACGGTTCCTGATTCTGGGTCCCAGTGTGCCTAGAATTAGTTTCTGAAGTTTTGTTCGGGTACATTTAGTGAATGTACATGAGGGATTTTATATCTTTTGAAGCGGTGCTCGGAATTGAATCCTGAGGGAACCATTGGACTCGCAGCACCTGTATTCTCTTAAAGAGACCTTTATCGCAGTTTCATTTTATTGTGATAGAGAGTTAATTTCTTGGGGTTTGTAATTTAAATTAAATAATAATGGGTGTAACACATTTTTATTTGAATGGAAGTTAAAACCTCCATCGGGAGGTTGGTGGTGGGGCCACCCGCACATAACCTCACATGGAAGGAAGTTATAAGTTACGACCCACACGAACATCATACCCTTCAACTTCCATTGGACCCCCCTTTAACTCTTGAACTCTTAATTAATGGTGAAGCCTTTACACCCTCCCACTTATGGGTGCCAACACAGGGATTAATTAATGCCTTAATTAATTTGTAGTGTTATGATTTATTTTGAATTATTTTGAAATTCATGGACACATTAAAATAATATGGAGGATATTATTTTATTTTTTCTTTGTTATTAATCATTGGATCTTGGGAGGACTCTTGGAAGAAAAACTTATTACAACGATGAATTCTCCCCGTCTCCAATGATCGTGAATTTTCATCTTCTACCTTATCCAACTGTAGCAAGGAAGGGAAGTCCCGCCTCCGACGAAGTACAACGAGGGCGCCATCTCAACTCATCTTCACCATGATCTACTTAATCTAACATTGATGGACCAACATTCGACTTATGCGACCCGACAACATACAAGGACAAATACGAGGTAGGGAAAATTGGATTATTTTTACGTATGAATTATACCCACGCACTTCGATGTTTATTTTTGGATTGACGGTGGCCAAATTTTTATCACCTAATGTGAAGGGAGCGGTCCGAACAAACACAGTCCGAAGTCCCTCTATTTAATATTGTTTGGTAGATGTCAGAAGAAGAGCCGAAAGGGCATGGTGCCATCACACTGTGCTGGAGAAGAACCTCGGTGGACGAAAGAGGAACTGCAGCTGGGAGGGCCGCGACGGATGAAGAAGCGCGGCGCCGTCTCGCCACGTGGTGGAGATGAAGGCCCCGACCAGGTCGGGCCATGGTGGTGGTGCAGGGCACCGGTGTGAGATGCAGAGGGCAGTAGGACCGCGGCGCTGTCGCCCTACGGTGGAGGTGCAGAGGCGGCCGACCGAGCTGGCCGCCGTGGAGCTGGATCATGGGATGACTGGCCGGCCGGCTGACCGGCCTGCTAGGTAACCGCGAAAACCACATGAAACAAGTGGAAGAGGATGCAGCCCACATCCGTGGGCTGCTCAGCTGGGTGATCTGGCCCGTTGTGTGCCAGCCGGGCTTGAGAACCGCGGTGCCCGCTGGCAACATGTGAGGAGAATCGCGGCCCGCAGGGCCGACAGCGTTCGCCGGGCCGGGTAGAGGAGAAAGCGGCATCGCCGAGTGAACATGACCAGAATTAATCATGAGTTGGGACCATAGGTGGGCCGCGCCACACCGGTTCGGGCCAACCCCCAGCCAGGTCGGACCATCCGAGTTGGGTCGGGCTGACCCGCCAGCCCACTGGGCTTGACGGGTCGGGCCAATCTTTGCTTAAATCCAAATAACTGTCAGAACGCATGCCCGATCGACGCGCCGTCTATGGTACTAGGAACCTCGCAATGAGGTGGTAATTTTGTGATACTCAATTTGAGTTTTGGAAAAATTTGGAAAATGGTTGGGTTTGGATCGAGCGTGAATCCAACCGGGCCCCTGGAACGGAAATGTCATTAACTCTCAGACTGTGTGTCTGATTGACGCGTCGTCTGTTGCGTTGGGTAGCTTATGATTAGACGGAACATCAAGATACATCAACTAAGGAATTTTTGATAGTTGACATATCAAAACTTGGCTCGAGGAGAAGACCCTCCAGGAATCGAGCCTGCTGTGTTCGGGAACCCTAGTGCTGACTACAACCTCTACTGTTCCAGAATCCTTCGTGGGTTCGACTACGACAACTACTATACCTGATTCCTTCATGGGTTAAACTGTGATGACTAATGTACTAGAATCCTTTGTGGGTTTGACTATGAAAACTACAGTACTTGAATCCTCCGTGGGTTCAACATCGATGTCTACTATACCAGGATCCTCTGTCGGTCCGACAGTTCTGACTTCTGTTCCTGTATCCTGTGTGGGTTTGACCGAATAGCTAGTCATGTATCCTGTGTGGGTCTGACAGCTTAGCTAGTACTGTATCATGTGTCAGTCCAACAGCTTAGATGAATCAGGGACTAAATCAGATCATCTCTATCACTCAACAAAATATGTATACCTATGTGATCTGAGTCTTGACATTCAATTATTTATCTTTGCAGTGATTGAATTTACTACCTGTGTGGACTGGGTTGTGCTTGGGCTCGAGAGTTGGATCCAGAATGTGACTGGTAACTTAGGTATACGTATGGGAATATACCTATTTAGGGTTGGTAGACAC
The DNA here is from genome assembly GCA_963277665.1 of Viscum album. Classification (NCBI taxonomy): domain Eukaryota; kingdom Viridiplantae; phylum Streptophyta; class Magnoliopsida; order Santalales; family Viscaceae; genus Viscum; species Viscum album. The sequence goes on from OY728123.1 coordinate 604,854,121, forward strand.
TTCGTGATTGAATCTTACTTCTTTGGTTTGTCCTTTGTGGATTATTGGATACCTTAGGGGGTCTTGGGGTCCCCTACTGAGTATTGTTATACTCACCCCTGCACGATCTTCGCCCGTACCATGTTGTGTGATGTAAAAATGATGGAAAGAAGTGATCGAGGCTGAGGGTGGCTGACGGAAGGTTTCTTGGAGCTGTACTAGATGGGACGTACTGCAGGGATAGGTTGTTCTAGTTTTGTACCTACACTTCAGGAAGGATTTCCCGGTGGATTATCCTGGAGCTGTTTTCCTTTTTTACTTGTACTTGTTGTTCAGTTGGGTTTGTATACTTTCCCACTTACTTTCTGCACGCTTTTATTTTCTATTTCTATACTTTTTTCTTCTAAAGCATCTGTTCAGTCAGAGTGTGTTATAGGTTTAAAAGAAATACCTTCCATTTTTTTCAGGATTACACCATTGGTGATAGTCACTAGTCCCTAGCCTATAAAAGGCGGGCTTGGGGTAGTCACGACATGGGCCCTGAGGACGGGTCGTGATAGTATATTACCTCATAAAATAAAATGTATTTTTATTGGTTGGTTGCACATACCTAGCACCCCATTACATGTATAATAAAAGGTAGTAGAGTGAATATAATAAAATCAATACTAATAATATGAAATGAATCTAATTGTTGCCAAAGCATTATAATTTTCCCACAAATTAATGGCGTTGGATTAAAACTAATGTATTATTATATGGAATGACTAAAACCTGGAGTAATTAATTAATTTAATAAAATATATGGTTCCCTATATATAGAATATGAAATTATTATAGGATTGGTCTGAATCAAGATAACCTTTTATTCTCAAGAGCATTCCTTGAACACATGTGGACTTCATATCATGTCATGGTTTCTAGTTTTCCATATATGATATCCACCTTGGAACCTGATCTTTTTTGTCAATGGATTACCAATGTGTAATAATTTGGTATAAAACTATTAATATATGATGAATTTGATACAATCCCTTGATATAGCACGACTACTGTTGACATGAGGAACCTTTTGTACACCCAAGGGTCCAGTCACTCTTTATCCCATTTTATATATGACGATTTCATTGGACTTCGTTGTAATAAAACCATTGTAGGATTATTTGGAACACAATCCATGGATTAAAATATAACCCTTAAAACTAGGATACAGTTGTTACCTATTTTAGCTTGACCCTTGAGGTCAATGTTTCCTTATTTATTAACGTGGAACCTCTTCAATATTATTATCATTACTAAATGTTTTTCTATGTGTTGGATCCATGAACTATCAGTAACATGTTGATATGTTAGTGCTGAATTTGTCACATGTGACTTAAATATATAATACAAAACTTAATTAAATAATGAAAAGATTATGTGTCAAGAATCCAACCACGAGATGAAGAATGTACATGGGTATTTATGTTACCATAAATATTTACTTTTATATATTTGTTATTTCACATTTCTCAATTTATATTACACGAACAATACGTTATAGACTCTATTGGTGGTGTCTTATTTAGATTTATCTCACACCATATATATGACACCAGTATCACATAGTCAGATTACATGTGTGTAGGCATCGATAAAGGGAAGATTTTTTATTCTGAATGTAGATAGCTTACTTGTTATGGATGGAGATAGTATCTGATGATCAGGATGAAGATCTGGATAATGGGGGTAGTTTTAAGACTCATTTTTAACTTTTTAATAGAATGTATTATCTATTTCTTTTTATCCAACTTTTATAGCAATATAGATAAATGTCTTCTAACATAATTAGAATTTTTATGTTATATACATTGATTATGCTATTAATTCCTATCTACTTTTTCATCTACTTCTTTTCATAATTACTTTATATATTATTTATTCCTTGCAATACACCATGTTAATGAAGGAATAGCCTTCCCAATGAAAAACTATTTTCTATTTCTTATATTAGGAAGCCTTTAGTGTTTGGGGAGATTCTATTGAGGTTATGTGGTCAATCGGGATTAAGGAACCTCTAAGTGGCATCTAGGTCTGGGACCTCACCAAAACCCTTACCATAATCACCAGAATTTTGTAATGGATAATCCTTATTTTTTTTTGAATCCTTTATTTTCTTATTTACATATTTTTTATTTTTTAAACTTAATATATTTTAAAATAATTTTATATTATTAAAAAATAAAAAAATCATTTTTCTCTATCGATGGTATCAAAAAAACATCATGACATTAAAACATAATGAAACCATCCAATAGAACATTATAAATAAAATTTAACCAATCATAGGTCCACATGGTAAGCTCTAAAACCAATTTCAATGTCCAATAGTTGTTTAGAGGTAATGAAAGTGTGGAGGGTGAATCCATAAAAATAAATAAATATAAATTGGTGGTTTTTTGGAAAGTGATTTAATTTTTATCAATATAATTGTTATAAAGGATTCTTAAAACATGTGAGAATGAGTTATTGGAAATGATAGCTTGGAAAAGTGAATAAAGATTACATGAAAATGTTAATAAGCCTTTATTATGTCCAATAATAATAATACAATAGACATGTTCCTAGAATCATGATGTTTTTCAAATCGATGATGAATTTTTCACCTTCATACATGGGGTTTATGTAAAAAATGTTATTATACATTTTTACTAGATGCATGTTTACCAAGAATACTGGGATAAAGTCATTGATAGATGAAAATATAGATCACAATGATCTAAGTTGGATTAGGTATGTTGTTAATGGTTTGATTTTTTTATGATTTCCTCTGTGATAAGGTTATAAAATGTGTAATAAGTATAACCATATAGTAGTAAAAATCGAGGTGATTTATGTATGAGTGGTAGTACAAATTAAATTTTATAATTCACATTAATATTTTAATGGGAAATATGTAGAATGTATTTCATGACATAAATACTTAAGTGTTTTAACAATTTTATCATCATTCAAAATATCCAGTGTAACAAAAAGGCGAAGAGAATAAAATATTAACAATGCACTAGAAAATAAAGACTTATGTAATAAAAGAATATAGAAGTTGAAATAAATTTATTCGACATGAAATGAATCACATATAATAGATACAGGTAGATGTGTTTATAAACAAATAGTTTGTACATTTTTGAAGTTGAATAATTTTATTATAACTTCTTGAATGATGTATAATGGTTCAGGTGATATGAAAAGGTATTCCATTATTTTGAGTACTCATGTATGGTTAATCTAAATGATATATAAGGGTAGTAGTTTCATAAAATGTACATAATGTATTGGGAGATATATTATAAATTCTATTAGATTGAGGGAACCAAAGTAGACCCAAATTGATATATTCTTCTAAATTCATCGAAAAAACATTTACACATTAACGGTTTTGGAATTATTTAAATAAATTTTAAATCCTATAAGCATAAATATTTAGTAGTTTTATTTTTTAAAAAATTATCTACAAAGGACAAGCATGTGTGAATATGTTACTTATTTCTATGGTAATAGAATTTCAAAGATGTTTTAAACTATTTTATTCTTCTTGAATATTCATGAATAATCATTATTAATTCAAAATAATTCAACAAATTTCATTGAGAGGAAAAGTGAAATACAATTCTCACCTTTTCTTCTTTTAGTGAACCTAAAAAAGGGTTAAAGGTTTTGTATTTTATGAGTGTATTATTCAGTCATTCCATATTGTAAAAGTGTTTCAAGAAAATATATAGAACCCTAAAACTAGATGAAGATCAAAAAGATAAATATTAGAGTAGTGAAAGTTTCCAACTCAATCAGTTGAATAAGATAGGAACCGATGACGTTAGTCATAAATTGTATTTAGTTATGATTTACTATACATAGATTTAGATTTCATACATAATACATTGGATTGAGTTAGATATACCATAATATGATGTTATTATACATATATTTGATATATATTGGGAGGAATAATAATTTTTATTCAAAAAATATTAGAACAACATGAATCTTTTTAATGAGGTTCACTAAATACAAAACAATATATGACGTTAGAAGGCACAGTGTATGGAGATACCGAACACAACAATTAAATGTATAAATTCAATAAAATATTTTAATGAGTTGGATAAAGAATATTCAAATCTTTTTGGGATTTTGAACATAAGAAATAAATTTATAACTAATTAAAGTTAGTATAATCATTCATATTAGGATACAGAGGGACTCCAAAGTGAATTGTATCCTTATATTAACTTTTATATTATGATCAATTTCTATGGAGTAATGGTAGTTTCCATGGATATTATTTACTTATCCACACTGGGGGAAAACCTTGTTAATCTTGTGTTTCATTCATTACATTATTATATTTCCATACCTTTAATATTTTTTTGAAATATTGATAGGGATAAAACACTATCATGTTTTTAGTGTTAATTTATGGAGAATTTTAAATTTTAAAAATATCACTACAAACTCATCACCTCATCGTTAGTAGTTCTCATGATCCTATAGATCATCAAGTGGTATATGAGGGTGTCCCCTCTATCATACCCTTATCATTGAAAATACCAATTCTATCATCATAATCTGTATTCCTTTCTTCTCTGGAATTAATTACGATGCTTATACAAAATGATAAAATATCTTCTATAACTTGACCTGAAGGTATTTGATGTGGAAACAATTTTGTTTCCAGAAATTGAAAAAAATTATCTTATTATGTTTTTTGGGATAAAGAATGGTGAGTTAGATTGAAAATAGAGAAATTTTATTATAAATTATTTTTATAGAAATTTTACTGATGATTTTTATGAGTCTCAAAACGTTTAATGAAACTATTGACAAAGTAAAATCTATCATGAAAATTAATATCAATGTAATACAATTAAAGATACAAATTAGGAAATAAAATTTAGAATAAATGAGATGCAATATGATGAAAGTATTGATGAGTACTCTTCTTGAGTAAATGAAATGGATTGAAATTTCAAATTATTCAGAGATGTTTTTGAAGGATTACAACTTTGTGAAGAAACACAAAAGAAATATTCAATATAATTTCGATTCTAATATTTCAGCCTTGGAAGATAAGAATGATTATCACTTGATGAATTACATAACATTAAAATTTCATATACATTGAGGAAATATCCAACATTCAAAAATAATATCACAGTTGAAGTAAATTTTGATGTTATGAAATTAATTAAAATAGGAAATTTAAATTATAAATTTGTTGCCTCCGTGATTCAAATGTTGAGGAATATTATGAAATTAATGAAAAATTCATATAATCATTTTAAAAAATCTAATATTATAAATATTAATTAATTAAGAGGGGTAGCTATTGAATAAATGAGAGAAACTTTTCAATGAATAGGGAAGAAAGAATGAAAAATATATATATATTAGAATGGTTCCAATAAATAAACATTTTGATTTACTATATAATGTTTCTATATGTTGTGAAAAACAAGGCACTTATATGAAGAATGTGTCATTACTCATCTATGAAAAGTTTCTTTTTCCAGAAAATAAATGAAGGATGTACATATTAATGTTGAGTAAAATTCTTTTATTGTTGATAAAACATTAAAAGATAGGAAAATGAATAAACATCAAATTCTTGAAAGTGGTTGTTAATAATATATAAAAAGTGATAAAATGATCTTGAAAAACTATAAAAGACAACAAGAATGAGAAAATAATTTTAGAATTGATGTTTTCTTAAAATATAATTAATTGGAATTGTTTAAACCGAAGCATCGAAAATTCAATCAAAGGATGTTTTGTATGATTATAGGATCAAATAGAACATACTAAATATTATGTATCTTTGTGAAAATTTTATGGTTTTCTAGTTCAGTAAAGTTTATTGTATGATCAAATATTATTAAAATTAAAAAAATTATATTAAGGGAGGTATAACTATAAGAAATGTTTCTATATTAGAAAAAAATTTCACAAACGTCACTTATGTGATGAAGATGTCAACACATTTTTGAATCAGTGACCTAGATATATTTTCAAAAAAAATTCTGATAATGATTTCATAGAAGGATGTTGTATGAAACCAACCAAAACTACGAAATAAAGATGATATAGTTTTTATAACTTCTCCAAAATGGTAATTGATTAATGGAAAATAAAATAATGATAAAATAAAATCCACCAGAACACTAAATATCATTCAACAATGATATTTTTGGAACTATTAGAAACCAATCAAGAACATGTGATTTTTACTATATTTTATTTATTAATGATTTCATTGAGTTTAAAAAATAATGTTTTCAAATCACATATTATATGTTGTAGAAATATTTATTTATTTAAAAACTATATTTTAAAGATATTTCTGCGTTTATATATAGATGTTGAAATTTGATAAAGCAATAGAGTTAAAAAGTAATGATTTCATATATACTCTAAAGAATAATGGACTAAACCGTCAATATAGTTCCGTATAATTCTTTCAAGAAATAGACTGTTATAATGGAAAATTAGAAATTTTGAGGAAATTGGAGAAGTATACTAGATGATTATAAAATGTATATGTTTTTCTGGATATAATATACTACAAATATATTTCTTTCAGAAATAGGTCCATATCATCAACAAAATAAAACATAAATACCTATGATATGTGTAATAAGAAAATGACAATAGTGAAATATTTTAACATTTTTTGGGAAATTCTTCCTTATTATGATAAAAAAATATGAATATTTTAATGTGTGATTAAAATGAAATTGAATTAATTTTACTGGGTATTTATCGTTAGGAAGAAGTTACTCATGTCTGAATAATCATTAAAAAATGTGTTTGGATAATGATAATGTTATAATAATGAAAAAAACATCCATAACAATTGATGTTGTGGAATATATGAAACATGTTCTGGAAAATAGAATAAACAAATATAATAAAGATAATGAAATTTATGATCAAATATATAAAAATTAATCATGGGATAATTTTCTATGATTGGAAGGATAAAATATTAAAGAAAAAGGTTAGTGTTCCGAAAAAATCTAAATATACAAGGTGAAATTTAATGAAACAAAACATGACTTGTTATAAATGGTCAATCATAGGTGGGATTTATTGATTTTTAAGAAACCATATCACTTATTTAATTCATGGAAATAATAGTAATGTTTATATATGATTCGCCACATTTTAATAAAATTTATCATATTGATGTTATGTCATCATTTTTAAATGCATAAATTGAAGATTTTTATATTAAATAACCTAATGTGCTCATACGTAATAATGATTGAACTGTCATTTTCATGCTGGATATAGATTTGTATGGGTAGAATGATTCTTCTCATTCACTGTACTCAAAATAATGAAATTTCATGACTTTTTTTAAAATATATAAAATAAAATTTAACAGAGACTTATATTTGAATGAGATTTGTACATTTTCACTAATTTTGATCATATAAGTTTGCTATATATTTTTTACCAGATGAAGGTATAACATCCTTTGGTTTTGTGAAATATTTTTTGGTCATCATTGAATGGATTAATTTTAAATGATGTATTTAATATCGCTATGTGAAATATTACATTCACATGGAGGAGACATGGATTGCAATACATGCAACACTAACATGATGGGCATTATACACAACACTGATGTTCTGACAAAAATCATTTAATTTTTATTATTATATAAATGTGAAATTTATAACCTTTATTTTTAACACAAAAATTTAAATATTAATTAATTAATTTTTATTGTTTCTAATGGTATCACATAAATAATAAATATTGACAATGAAATACATATTTTTTGGTACTGTATTAATATGTTTTAAAATGGTATTTCCTTAAAGAAATTGCATTATATGTCATTCCATGAAAAATATTAAAATTCAATTTAGATAATAATAGAAAATAATTTCATAAAATAAAAATAGTATTTTTATTCAGAGTGACGAAATTATCATTGGGTGAATTTTTATAATTTTTAATAGACACATAATTTTTGGAGGAATATTAAATATTAATGCAATTTTGTTAAAAACAACCATTTCATTTAAATAATGATTTGTGTTAAATATATTTTAAAATGTATTTTAATGTTAAAATAGATAAATTATGATATATAAATCAAATTTAGGTCATTGTAGTCATTTATAAATTTTAAATATATGAAAATACTTGTAGAACATTTGATTGTTTTCAATTTAACAACCATCTTTATTGCCACGTATACGGTATTAGATTTGAACATAATTTTCAGACTTCTATGATCTGAATTTTTAATAACACATTTAAAAAGATGTAATCATTAATATTTTTTTGTATAAAAATATGAACATAATTTTTAACCTAAAATATTTGTGAATTTGGTTAAAATTAATCACACTGATTAAGGTTAGATTAACAATAATTATGGACTCAATCTTAAAAATAATGGCCACAATGACTTAGGAAACTTTCCAAAATCCATTGGATGATAATAACTATTCCATATACCATTATATTATTAATTTTGTGGGTTATTAGAAAATATTAAATTTAAGCGCCTAAAATAAAATTATAAGTAAGGAAAAAGATACAAATTGAACTTTCCTTTCTGTTAACATTAAAAAAACCTTGAGATATATTAAAAAAAATCATATTTTCGGTTTTATATATCCTTTTTAAGTATGCATGGGTTATTATAATCTTAAAAATTTATCAATGATTTATATAGATGATTTAGTTACTGAAATAGCTTATGAAATGGAATCATATTGATTATTTAGTTAATTATTAACTAATATAAATTATACTATAATAATTAAAATTGAAGTCAACTGATTTAATTATTTAATTTAGAAATTTATAAGATTAATATATCATTTTACAAGTTTTTAAACGTAATTTATTTGAATTCCAATCTTATTTTGATATTTTTAATATTAAAATTAATTAAATAATGTCAAAACTGACATTATTGTTATTTTACAATGAATACAAAATTTTAAAATATTTGAAATTATTAAAAATACTATATTCTTCCAAGTTATGTTTAAGGGTTAAAAATTATTAAATATGGTCTCTTAATGGACCAATTGATCATTTAAAATAATTATATCGATCTTTTAATAATTAATATATTAGTCATTTAATATATTAGTCTATATTGATCTTTTAAAAATTAATTACCAAAACACATTAGATTTTTATTTTTTAAATTATGAATCATATTTATAACTTACCGGATCTATATTATGTAACCAATCCCACTTTATGTTAGTCTTAATTATCAATTTACGCGGGATATATAATTGGATTCTTTAATGAAAACCAACACAATAAAATTGTGGAATCTTATTAGAAAATAAGGATCCAAATTATTAAAATTAACATATCGTTGTGTAGTGTTGATTAGGTTAGAAAATATATTCATATTAATCCATTAGTTTTCATTTTGGAGGCACATTAAGGAAATTATTCCCCCCATTGTTGAATACCTTTTGGTATTTACAAGAGTAAAACACCCCCTACCCTATAAAAAGGCTTGCACTCTTCACCTACCTCACATATTTCAGCCCACGTTCTTTTATCCAAAATATATCCAAATAGTCTAAAAAAATCTATCACTTCCTCATAAAATCCTCTCATTATTAAAAATTACTTCCAGGAAATCTCATTGGAAGAATCCAAAATGATTTATCCAATAAAGTGGTAGCAACTTCTCAAACAATTATATATTTTATATTATTTATCCACACATCCACTCTCTTTATTCCATTATTGTAAAACAACACTAGTATCTTCAATATAATAGGATTTTGTTATGTTATGGATTCGACCTACACAAACACCCACCTTTATCTAAGGGGTAACAAACTTACTGGTAAGATGTATGGCGAACTACTTCCTCACAAAATGATGATTATTCATTTTTCCTCACAACCTCTCATATTGGAAATTATGATGGAATCTCTGTTAATAAACTCTATTTATTAAATTAATATTTTCATTAAGATTATTTAATCCTTTTACAACACATATCTTTGTGCCTTCCATTTGGTGTAAATATGATAATATCGTTTGAGAATGTGTGAACCACCCCCCTTCAAGTGATCTGATTCATTCATACAATACATGGAATATATTATGGATGGGTTTAGTGAACATATATGATATATATGGTATAATAAATCTTATATAATAATTATATAAATATATATATATATATATACATATTTCATTTATCTTCTTTTTTTAATGCGATAATAGAAAGAAAATAATTTGCATGTGTACGTACGACCTACCATCATCATTAATGGCGTATTCCATTTCATAATTATATATTATATATATTAATATGATAAAAATATATTGAATATAAATTACTTTTATATCATGTTTTATATTCTATATATCATGATATATATTAATAAAAAGTTGGATGGAGAATATTTTTGGAAGAATGAAATGTTTCATTTTTAAGAGTGTTGTATTTTTTTGATTAAAATGATAAATCAATTCACATCGTAAAAGTATAGGAAAATATGATGATGGTTTAAATATTTTTATTTCACAAATATCATATGTATCATGGAGAACTTGTGATTCTAAAACTATAATGAAAAGGGAAAGAAAAGGTGATTCCATTCTCATTTAGTATTGATACGAAAGAAATACGATGTTGGTCAATAGGGATGTTACAATACATTCCATGGTAAATATGATGAGTCTAATGATTATGGGTAAAATGATATATATTAATAATAATAAAAGTGAGAGAGTTTCTTTTGGAAAAGGAATGTTTTATTTAAATTATTGCATGATGAATTGTTCACAGACCATGAATCAAATTTCTTATAATACATTGGAGGAATGCAGAATGGGGAATTAAATTCTATAATGGATGATTTAGGCATAGTATCATTACATGGACAATGACGCACACTACACAGACCATATAGGAAATAAAAATCTATGGGAGGATCACAGACCCTGAGATATTTTTTTCATTAAAATAATTCCATTTTATATTGAAATGAAGTGATTCATTTTTTCAATGAATTTTCCACTACATGTAAATAAAGGCCTTACTTGCACTATAGAGGGAAAAATAGTTCAGGGGAGGAGCATAGTCCATGGTAATGGTTTTCCCGCATTGAAAGTTATGTTGAATTATATTACCTATAGTTGAGGATTTCTATTCATATAAAATGTAAAATAATACCATATTTAATAATGGGATATTTTTATATGAATTAATCATTACAACAGGATGAATCATGGAGTATTCTTATGTAGTTCCCTAAGGAGAGATCTGTGAAGGAGAAGAGTTCAGAGATTAATTTTTTTTCTGCCAAGGAGATAATTCATGGAGATAATTCATGAAATATGTTATTGAGTGGGAGGGATATTTATCAGTAAAATGATATGGGAACTCATTATAAAATAGGCCCACGATACATTTTACATCCACTGAACAGAGATAGTCCACAGAGGAAGTGGTGGTCCTCCCACGTAGTTTAACTCTCTTCCTAGAGGATATAAGCAGTTCGTGGTGGAAGCGGGACATTTGAAAGGGGACTGAAAAAAATTATACTAGCTTCCAGGTAGTAAAGTGAATAATTTTTTTTAAATATGAAAATTCTGTAAGATTATTAATATGTATCGTAAAATTTTATTTCCACAATTTGTAATAGAATACACACAAAATCTATTGTATTGTATACAAAGTACTGCATCAAGGTAAGGAAATGTCATATTCAATGAATTCATCATAAACGGATTATTTATATGGGATTGTGGGGTATTTAATTGTTGGTCATATATACCAAGGATGTAGATACTTTGGTTTAGTAGTTAAATTAGTATATTCTTTTGTCGTTATGGATGTGTGTGTAAATTGTTTTTAGTAGGGGGAAAACCATTAAATGGAGGTGAAGGTTGTTTCATATGTATGTAAACATAAAGAAACATATATCGCTGATTCAACCGTACCCCTATCAGATATACTCTAATCCTGACCTGAAAACATAATTATATGTACAAGGATCAAATATATAACAAATTATGACATAGGTGAAAAACAAAGAAAATATCAGCTGAAGTGAAACCTCAACATAATTGTAATCAAGTGGGTAATATAAAACCACATATGGTATATTTTATTGGAATATATCTATAAAAAATATGCATAATAATATTATACTAACTATACAAGATGAGTTTCCATGTATAAATATAGTCATAAAATATGATAAGGGAATTTCATCCTAATTTTAATTTCCATGATATATATACTTTATTCACAACCATTCCATTTGTATGGTGTGTACAATTTCCAGGGATATTTTCAATGAATATAATACAAAATTTATGGGAATTTACATATTCATACTATAATATTAATTTCATGGGGTTAATGTTCCAAAATTTACTAAATTAGTAAGTATATTTTTTTCTCAATTTACATTCTTTGAGAAAAATGGTTTATTAAGAACCTACAATCTTTTTTGAGGAGTATATACTTCCATTTGACCAATTAAATATTGAATATACATCATATAATGTTATTTAAATCAAAATGTAATTTCTTTTTCTTACATAGGGAGTATGATACTAACTTACCATGTGGTAATTGTTTATTTTAACAACATCATTGTATATTGATATTGTGAATAATTTTGTTCTATTTATTAAAATATTATGATCCACCACTCAATAAAAGTCTTTAATTTACATATACACTATTAATAAAATGTATCTCCATGTATTATAACCATTTTTACACTCTTTGGATCTAATAATTATTAATAAAAAAATTATGAAAAAACATAAACTTATTTCATGCTTTAGTCTGAAATCAGTTATATTTAAAAAACAATGTTTGAAAACATGTTTTAACAAATAATTTAAAATTATAAATGAGGATTAATTTCATGGGATTTTTTTTCAAAAAATGTTTTATATTTTTCAAGCATCTATAATATATTTTCTTGTAAAATGGTTTTAAAAGTATATTCATTCGTTGTTTATATGGTTCCAATGTTATATTTAGGAAAATGGGGTTCAATATATTTTCAAGCTTATTTTTAATGATTCTAGAAAAATGGTGCCTCAAAAAAAATACTAGATTCATCCATAAGTTTTCCAGTAAAATTGATTTCATAAAACATTCAGTCCTTCTTTATATGTTTTCAATGATATTTTGAGTGATTTTTTTTCAAAAATCATGTAAGATTTATTTTAATGTTTTCAATGTTTTTCAATGAATTTTTGAACAAATTTTAATTCGTATTATAAAATATTTCATGAAAATAGTTTTTCAAAATGATTTCATGTATTATTTATATTTTTTAAAAGTTATTTTGTAACGAAATCTCATTTAAATGGTTTTATTCACTAAAAATAATTTTTCAATGAAGAAAGAATATTTTACTCAAAACATGTATTTTTGTAATATATTTCAAAATTATTTTCTTTATAAGATGAAGAAAGTTGATGAAACTCCTGAATTTTTAGTAAAATATATAAAGGTTAAATTCATATTCTTTTATGAAAGGGTTAGGATTACTATCATGGTCTTTATGAAATTACATTCCCTTTCACAAGATAAATGTTTATGAAATCTGTTTCTAATTCAAGGGTTATAATTTTTATGATGTAATTATTAAGCCCAAGAAATTTTCACATAGGGTAATATATGAATACATGTCTACGCTACCAATTTATATTCATGGGTTATGATATGTTTTTAAATGATCATGTGGAAACATTAATCATGATATCATTATGAGAATGGTGGGACCTATATATCACACTAATCCATAAGGTAGTGATTCTTATCATTAGTTATAGACTAATATGGTCTTGGTAATGAATGTTGACAACCTAGATGGTGTGGGAGTGAAACATGAATACCATGATTCTATAAGGAGTGAACTGATGATACTAAGATTCCCATGAGATTGATCCATGACTACACTGATGGTATTGGGTGTAAACTCATACTACCATTATGGTCATTGAAGCAATTCCTTGGATACTGTGGAAATAATATTATGTGATTGTGTGTCTACAATAATTCAATTTTTTATTCCTATGTTAGGATTTCTTGGATTATGTTCTTTATTTAATTATGATTCATATACTATGAACTTCCAAGAATTATTCCATGTTTCGTTAATAAGATCTTTTATATACATGGTATTTTATCCGGTTTTCATGATGATGTTATCATACCCTTATGCTCTTGATGATACTTAAATATCTCCCTTTTGTACACCTAATGAGAATCTGAGATCCCTACTTTTTTTGTTTTCTTTACCCATGTTACAAAGATATGTTTTATGTTTGATGCGGATAAGTCATGTGATAGTCATGAATAACCTATTGGGGGATTATATATAAATTTTACGAGCCATTTTTTATCTTTATGTGTTCCCAAACGCAGTAGACCAATACAGTCATTAAGTGTCTATTTGTATAATGTTTTTAGAGTTCCCTAAAATTAATTTAATGTTACTGTATGAATCGAGGGGGTCAATATTGTTTGTATTATATAAAATGTATTGATGACCATTAAAAACTAGGATGGTAAAACTAAATTGATATTCCTAGGTATATTTTTAAGAATATTTATAGTAATGTATCTAGGGATATGTATATGGATTAGTCATATATTACGAAAATGGCCTAGAATTTTTGTAAAGGATAATGTTGATGGATTTATAGCAATATATCATTGTCTAGATACTAAAATAGGATGTGTCACTATAAGAAATGTACATAGGGGTAACAACTCTCAGAAGATGTCATGAAAATGACTTGGGGTAATATGGTACATGTCAACGGTTCTTTCCACACACCTCGTTTGACACTCTAGGGGGATATGCATGAGGATCCACAATCTCATTACGAACCATCGTGAATGATTTAAATATATCATGGATTTGAATAACCTAGTATAAACCTAATGATCTATATATTAGGTAATTCTTATCCATGATTTAAGAACCCTAAAATTAATTTTTCCTGATTATATGGTATCCCAATATGATAATTGTTTCTCACACTATGATTTTTATTTATAGTTGATGGAATAAACTGGAAGAAATATGGTTAACATTTATAATTTCATATGTCAAATCTATGGGAATTATTTAAATCTATTTACCAAGTTGAAATCCCCTAAAGGGAGTCCATAATGTGGTATGAGTATTAGTTATACTTTTGATGATAAAGAGACCACATACGACATGTGAATGATATGTGATGTTATTCTAGTATTTTTTACATTAAACATAGGACAATTTTTTGATTGAGGTTGGGGAAACATATGTGATGTTATTATAGTATTGTTCTATGTCATCAAGGATAATGTTTAAAACATATTCTACTTTATGAATATGTCTGGTAATAATTCCAATAATGATGAATGGATGTTTTCCAAAAGTATTTATTGTAATTTAAGTTGTTACCATGTTCCAAGTTAATATACGATGAGGGTATTCACATTTTTGGAATGTGACAACCAAGTTATACATTGTGATATATGGGGGATCAATGTCATAATAATTTTATTAATTAATTTCTAGTTTTTTGTATTTCAATATTTTATAATGGTTATGAGGTGAAAATGTATTGAATTTTTATGTTAAATTTTAGATGAAGTTAGTAAGGTTAAATTGTTATCTATCCATATACAGTTTTATGCAAATCAGATATCCTGTTCAAACTAAATTTTGTTGAGGATAATTGATGAAATATGATGGAATATCATGGATCGTAAGATATCATAGTAGATAAAGAATATACAGGCCACAATTACATTAAGAGAAATGGGTTAATTTGATCAAGGAAAAAATGGGGATGTTTTTCAAAAATTAGGCATGAATATATTTTCATGAAAACTCGTCAACTTAAGGAAAAAGGATATTCATGAAAACAAATCTAGTACTAGTAACTTCGTTCCCAAATAAATGACAATGTCCCTTATGTCCACTTATATTTATGTCTTCTTTATTTTTATTATTTTCTTGGCCTAGTTCTATATCACACTTCACCAGATCATGATGGAAATAATTCTCTTCCATTTCAATGTTTCCACATCCCACCCATGTTCTCTTTCATTGGACTCTCTTTATCAGTTAATTTGGGTAACTTTTATAGTTCCAACATTCCCATTTTATGGTAATATTTTGTATTAATTTTTATGATGTGGGTGTCTATGAACGAAACATTAAATCATAAAACCATTGATAACCCACAATAATCACGAGGGTGAGAATCATTTTATGGGGGGTAGAATGTAACAACCTATCATTTTTGCATGATTTTTTCATCGTTGAATGAATTATCTTTCATTGATATATTTAATTGCAGTATCTAAAATATTTATTTCACATGTAACTAACTAGTGTATCAATACATGAATACCCATCTTGGTCTGTATTAAATGAAATATCGAGTTTATATAAAATATCATTTTATTATTATAATTATTTAAATGAAATAATTATATCCTATATAATAAAAATTGTAATAATAATCAAAATTTTTTTTTTCATATATTAATTAAAAAATTTCCATGTATATAAAAAATATTGTTAATGAAATATTTAATTTTAGTAACGTATTGATATGTTTTAAAATAATATTTTCTTAAAGAAACTCGTTTTTATGTTCATCCATGAAAAATTATAAAATTAATTTTAAACACTAATATTAAATTAATTTGATAAAATTATAATAATTAATGAATTTAAAAATTTGAAATTAGTTTATTGTAATTTTTTTGGATTTCTCTGAGAAACATCATTTTTTGGATGAATAGTAAAAACAACTGCAATTTAGTTAAAAATAACCTTTTGGTTTAGATAAATATTTTTGATAAATAATAATTTTAATTGATATTTAATGGAAAAACAAATCAATTAAAAATATATTAATCCATTTTAGGTCATTATGGGATTTTTTATATTAAAAATTACATAAAAAAATTATTTATCTTTTTAATGTTTTTACACTAAAGCCTAAATTTCTCACCATGTATATTAGATAGGTTTGAAAATTAATTTTTCCATATAAATGATTTAAATTTTTAAAAATAGACATACATGGTTGTAATAACTATGATATTTTTAGTCTAACAATATCAATATAATTTTTTAACCAAAAATATTAGGGAATGTGCATAAAATTAATCACAATAAATAAGGTAAAATTAATATTAATTAAGGACTCACCCTTAATCATAATGACCAAAATGACCTAAACACTTATAAAAATCCATTTCATGCTAATAATTACCCCATATCCTATCTTGGTAATAAATCTATGGGTTATTAGGATATTGTTAAATGATAGTGCCTTATATAAAAGGATATGTAAGGAAAAAAGACAAAAAGGGAACATTCCTTAACTATAAATTTTATAAAACATTGATATATTTACAAAATAGAATATTTTCTGTTATAGATAACCCGTTTAATGATAAATCGGTTATATTATATTAATTACTTTTCAATTACATTTGTGGATGATTTGGTTACAGAAAATGTTTACAAAACACCTATATGTTGATTACTTGGTTAATAATTGACTAAAATAAATTATACAATAACTATTAAAAGTAAAGTGAAATGAAATAATTATAGACATTAAATATATTTTAATACTAATATATCATTTTACATATCATTAAAATTAATTTATTTTATTTCAAATATTTTTTTGATATTTGAAAATTAAAATTAAATAAATAATTTCAAAATCGCCATTTTTTTATTTTACAATGATTAATATTTTAATAAATGATTTAAAATTAATAATAATAACATATTCTAAAAAGTGATCATTAAGTGATACAAATTATTAAATGTGATCTATTAATGGTCTAATTTATATTTAATAATTAATATATTGAACCATATATTATTAAAACATTTTTAGTACAGTACGAGTTTAAACATTGTTTTGCGCATCACATGCGCCTATTTTAAAATATAATTTCCAAAAGACTTCTAACTTTTATTTTAAAAATAATGTATAATATTTATAATTAGCTATATTGGTTTTATATAAAATAAAAATTTATTTTAGTTTTCATGGTCAAATTAATCATGATAGAAAACTATATTATATATAAAAAAATAATAAAATTGGTGAATAATATAAGTTAAGGATCTAATTTTTTAAAATGAAATTTTTTTGTGGTGTGATATTTTTCTCATATATAAATTCATAATAATAGATTTTTTTTCAATTTTATAGTCCCATTATGTAAATTAGACATCCCATGATTGAAAATATTTTTGTATTTATTAGTTCAAAGTCCCGGAATTTTCCACATAATTTTATTTAATTATATAGATTTATTACAAGATCAAGAAAATTGACGACATGTGATTCTGAGGCCCGGGTGTGCATGGAATGAATCTCTAAACATTTTTGGGTACGTTCCAAGAACATTTGAGTGGTTTTTTGTATATTTTCAACCGATTCATGGAATTGAAATATGAGGACAACGTTGAACATGTATTGTTGATATTCGCTTAAGGAGACCATCACCTCGAAAACAGTAGGTCGAGGGTGGGAGTTATTTTTTCAGATTTTCATGGGAGAATAAAAATACAATAAATATCTTTTTATTTTTCTTTCTTGAAGCCTCAATTTTTAATATTGGGGGTGGGGACCACCTAAACACTTTTTTTTAATGTCAGTTAACTCTTATGATTCCCCCAATTGATGTGCCAACATTAATTAACCAAGTAATAAATTTTTGAACTTAATTATGTTGTCTCCTCATCTCATGTAGTGGGAAATCATTGTAAAATAGTATAATTGGGAGAGCCTTTGTATGATAATCCTCCAATGTAGAACCTCCTCCAAAGAAGAATGAACCTACAATGAGGATGCCACACGAGCATGGATCAGGAGCATGTTACGGGAGCGACGACCGTCGATGTCTTCGTCATCTTCCTCATGCCATCTCCAACGATAGAGGTAGGGGTGTATTTTTAGATATGATAATTATCATTTTGTTGATTCATCCTATTCTTGATTCTCAAATATAATGGTCAATCAAACACGGCTATCGATCTGCCGAAATAACATGTTGTTTTCTAATTGTTCTTCATGCGTTCTTCATGCATTATTCAATTCCATTTAATTAAGAATGCTAAAAAACAATGTTTTGTTGGGAGTGACATATTTAAGTGGAGATATGTTCCTGAGGATGACGATTATTTGGTCTCCATATGTATCAGGCTTATAATGAAGCTTTAGTGACCCACAAAAGTAGAGGGTGGCCAACACCGGTCGGTCGCGGTTCGAGCAGGTGGTGGAGGGTGATTGAATAAAGCAAGCCAGATGGCCATGTCGAACCAGGGCAGTACACGTCCGTGCCATCGATAGTAGTGGAGACTGTAGCCTGTCGGCCTCGGCAGAGTAGGGGATAGGGGCCGACACGCCAGTCAATCATGTGGAGGCAGGTCGGCACGCGTCCACACCGCCAGTAGAAGAGAGGGTTGCGAAAAATTAGTTGTGAAGATTCACCCAGAGTGCAGCCGACATCTTGCTACCCGTAGGTAGACAGTAGCACCATCACTCCCATGGGAGGAGAGCTAGCCTACTTTCTGGCCGGCTGCATCACACTGAGCTCAACCCCTCCAGCGGGTCCTGCAAGCCCGCAGGCGGCGCCACTTGGCACCACTGGGTTGGACGAAGCTGAATCCTTAAATGGACTATTCGGAAAACCAGGGGAGGCTCCCCATTGGTGCGGCTAGGGAGGGAAACACCATGATAGACCACACTCTACAGGGTTGACCGCACCCATCAAGGCCTACCGCACCGAGCGGGCCGTACCCAGTAGACTAGGCCACCCCCTTTGTGGGTCGGACCTGGTCAGGTCGACCTAAAACAAGTTGACCCTAACTAGGTCGGGTTTTCCCTAGACGGGTTGTGCTGGGATGGTCCCACCATGTTGGACTAGACCTGAGCCCATCAGGACCTAGATACACCTTTTTGGCCATATCTTGAGAATTGGACATCCGTTTGATTATCTTTCTATGGAACCAGTATCCTTGGCTCGAGATGTTCCATTCAGAATAATCCACTTGACTTTTACAGAATTTTGGAGTACAATCGGGGTGGATAAAACCCGAATCCTGTAGCATTGAAATAGTGAATGTATATGCTCAATATAAAAGATAGGGGAGAATTTTATCTTTTATAAATTCTTTTGGTACATTTAAATTTGATATAAAACATTCTATGTTTATCAATGTTAAGGAAGGTAAATTCACAAGACCTCTTAGTTCTAAAAACATCCTGGGTTCCAGAAATATGGTTATGTAAATGAATCTTAAGAGATGTTTACAAGGACTATGATTCTACCATAAATGGTATAGAATATTAATAATTAGACTATACAAGTATAAGAATATATAAGATAGTAATAATTTCCTTATTAAACAAAACGCAGTGGAAAATAAACATGAAACAATACAAGTAACAAGTATGAAATATTTTAACCCAATGTGTCATGTATCCAAAATACTTGGATAAAGGTCCCTTGATAGAATCATTAAAGAATGTTTGTTATACCCACACAAGGGTAAGCCCTCAATAAGAATATTGGACTATGTCTTGTTATCCCCACATGCAATCTAACTTCATTGTAGTCGGCCCCTCTTTCTTCCTTATTAAGGATGTACTCGAACTTTAAGGTAGTCAAAACCTCAATTTCCTCTCCTCAGAAGCCCTCAATTGTACACATCAACAATCGGAGTTTCATGAAGCAAGCTCATCAAGATTTTCATTACGCATATAACATGATAATCACTCTCTTGAGAAATCACATCACCTGCATTTAATCTCTTGAGTAATTGAGTCAGTAATGATCTCATTCAAATGAGATCCTATTTATAGTCATTTTCCCAATGTTCAGATCCATCTTCCAATTTCCATATTTATCTTTGAATCTCGAAGGGACTTGTACACAAGTGACTCAAACAACACTTTATTAGAAACAGAATGTGCGACATCATTTCATAACTAAAACAAGGGTATGAAAAACATTTTTGCTTTACCAAATCCATTTTTCAATGTCTAGTAAAATAATTTTTGTAGTATAAGAAAATTAACATTCAGAGTATATATTACATGGATATACAGATTCTATTTTTCAAAGAATTTGGAATTAGAATTCTATAGACGTCGGAGTCTAAATACTAAAGAATTAGGAACCTAAATTCTAAGGAATTCGGAACCTGAATTCTAATGAATTTGAAATATAAATTATATGAAATTCATAACCTGAATTCTAAGGAATTAAAAGTCGGGATTTCATAGAATTCAGAATCTGATTTTCAGTGAACTTGGAATCGGGATTTCAGAGAATTCATAATCTGAATTTCAAATATTTCGAAATCTGAATTCAATGAATACGGAATCTGAATTCAAGATAATAAAAAATCTGAATTTTTTAGAATTCAGAATATAAATTCATAACCTAAAAATAGAATAATCTATATCTAAGTAATTATAGGATTATACCATTATAGATATGAAACCGATTTTTACACATTATAAATAAAATGAGTTAGAATAAGGGAAACTAAATCATGAACAATAGAAACATATATAAGTAGAAAATTTCCATGGGATGGAATATTACCTTACTAAGATAAATCTTTGGGGAAATAAAATTTTCCTTGAGATAGAGAGTCTGTGAATTTAAAAACATAAAGGAATTAAAATGTCATAAGGAAACCTAATTGACTCTACAATATCCCCTTTTTAGAGAGTAAAAACATCCTTATAAAAATGAATGTAAGGACATAGAAATTTTATGGACATTGAAATAAAAACATATATCCCTTTACTTATGGATAAAAGTGAATAGAAATAACTCCCACTTAGGCATTGGAATCACTAAGGATCGTATTATTGATTTTTTAAATGAGATTTTACATTATCTTGCATATGGAAATATTTATTGATAAAAAATTTACGTTAGATGAACTCCTCATTATATAGATAAATATCTCCTTTAATTTGTATACTTTTTATCATTCCATTCCCCCTTTTGTGATTTTCAAAAAGGAATAAAGAGAATGAAATAAAATTAGCACAAAAAACCTTAGTACTAAACAACCACAAATAAACTATATAAAGAACAACCGACATTTCATATATGTTGAAATAATTAGTACAAGGAAAAATAAAAAAAATGTTCGGAATGGAAAAATATTATCCTTATTTCTCCTACAACATCAGCTTCTTCACAATGGTTTTTAGCTTCTTGAAATCCTTGTAGTCTTACATTTCACACTTAAGAAACTGATCATGTTATTTTCTCATCTATGCTATGGATTCAATTTTTTCTTCCTATGACATAAGAAATTCCACATATGCTTTAAACACTTCTTCATTTTTAACAAGATCCTCTTCAATATGAATTCTGATATCTGTTTCCCTATTCCAATTCATGACCATAGAATTTTGCTTTCCATTCAGATCCTTAACCTCCTACTTCCATGTAGTCAGTTTGAGGGTAAAATTTTCTTCAAAACTATTTGAAAGATCCTAGAACAACCCATGTTCAATATCAAAATTATCCTTGAATTTTTCATGAAAATCATCAAAGATTATCATTTCTTCAATTTTATTATTTTACCATCTTGTAATCCTCTTGAAAGATCATTTATGAGCCCCATAACCAATTTGAATGGTTTTAAAATCAACCACTAGTCCGACACATTTTTCCAAAAACATGGAAACTGAATTTGAGTTCTGATTTATCGTATGCTAAAGCATCTGGAATCCTGAGTCAATGCATGGGAATAATGGAATAGTACTAACCTATTTTGTTAAAGAATAAACAAAAAAATCATGTCTAAGGGAATATGATTCTGAATCTGAGTGTCTGGTTCGTGATGATCCTTTTTTTTAAGTCCTCATCTTTCCTCTTTGATAAAGCCACAATATCTTTCATCTTCATCACAGATTTTCTAGGTGCATCTATTGCCACCTGTTTTCCCTTATCAGCACTTGGAATGATGTCTTGTTCATTGTGAGATTTGTGCTCCCGGTCAGATAACATTACAATTTTATCTTCCTCAATATTCACTTTCTATGCATCGCTTATATGATCTTCTAGATGAATGAAGTCATGATTATGGATTTCATCATCTACTAGATTATTTATTTATTCCGGATACTTCTACTCATTCATTGGTGTATCATGTATTGAGGATTTTTCTTGAGAATTCCAGATAGATAATTTTATAGAGGGGCTTTCCTTATCATGGTAATTTTATACATGCTTTATGATATCATCATTTTCATTTCCATATTATTATTATTCATCTATTAATCTATATCATCTTCCTCTTCCGGAGTAATTTCTTCTTCTTGATGTGTTTCCAAAATCACCAAACTATTTCTCAAAATCTTAGGAAGTGATTCTATCAAAAATTATTTCAGTACTGGAATTGTTCCAATTATGTTTCAGCAACATTAAGAAGAGATTGGATGATTTTATATTCCAAAAATTTCTTCCATTCCTTCTTTTATTTCTCTTCATTTTTAATATTCTTAGTATCCTTTTCCTTTAAGGATTTTTCCTCAGCCTGATCCAAGAAAAACACAGGATCCACTTTTTTCCTATTTTTATTAACTTGACTCCACTAAGCCAATACTCATCATGATATGATTTTTTCTTTAGTGGCTTAGACTGTGCTGACTGACATTCCTTAGCCACATGAGTTTGTCTTTCTCATTTGGTTCCTTATCCTTTCTCTTCCTTCCATCTTTCATAGAGGGTTCAACTACTTCTAGCTTCTTTGAAAAAGCATCTACTTCTTCTTCAGGTAGATCCTAAAGCTCTCTAGAATCACTTGAGAAACCAATTTTCATTCTCCTTAATGTATAATCACTCATAAAAATCACCTTGAAATTTTTCGGCTTAGAAATACCAGGAATTTAAAATAACTGAAGGAAAAGAACAATAATCTTTGAAAAAATTATTGTAAAAATAATGATTTGAGATTTCATATTTCCATTTATGATATTATCAATCGTAATCAAGATGTACATAACGAGTATAATCATCCTGAGATTCACCAAGAAATCTAATATGTAGATATCACTCTTCATCAATGTATCCTTTTCCAATTTCCATAGAATTATAAAACATTGAAACCATAATTTATGAATATGTATGTTCGTAGAAAAATGAACAATCTTTAGAGTCTTCACTCCTTTCAGGCCAATACACCCAATAAATATTTCTTATTAAAAAGATATAGAAACGTCAGGTAATTTATGAGTAAAAAACTTTGCTTCTCCATCCTATGGAATTACAATAGGACTTACATCCTTTCCTTATGAAATAGAGTATTTCTTTCCATATTACATAAAAGAAAACTTGTCTCTTCCTTCATTCATGAAGAAATTTCTTGTCCATATATTAATTCAAAAATTCCAGATAAACAGGATCATGTTCTCTTGGTTTTGATACACATAATCTCTCACAACCATTTATCATGACATTCATAGATACAAAATAGTTATACATAACTAAAAACATCTGATCGACCAACCTTTCTCGGTATATCTCCCACTTAGTGATTTGCTTAACTATTGACATTTATTTCTTAGGAGAGGGTTTCGATGAAATTCAGAACTAAGGAAACTTTTGAATATTAGGAATAACCATAAGTATAATGACAGAGCATCAGGAAAAATATCATGGAAACCTGTTGTTGGACAACCATCAGGAGGGATTTATATAGGCTAATGAGATGATGGTTCAACTTCCATTGATGATCCGATGGTTGAAACCTTGGGATCGAATGTGATAGTTGACATGATAACTGAAGAAGTATTTTGAAAGGTTCTGATATTTTTAGGTTATTAACAAAATCATTATATTTAAGAAAAAGTGAATCTGAAAAAGTTTCTTAAAAAAAGATAAAAAATTACAAACAAGTAAAAACATGATTACAAAAACATATTACAAAATACAGACCATTCGGATTGCTATGTGAATTATTACTGATAAGAAAAATTCTTCTTTAAGAACATTTAGATTCAGAATTTTTTTTTGAAAATTATTATGAGAACTTTGAGTATTATAATTTTTTCTACGAAAAATTTTGTCTATGAAAAAAAATTGAATATGAAAAAATTTTATTATGAAACATTGACTAATAAGAAAATGAACTACCCCTATGAAAAGTATTTTCTTATAGTAAAGAGATATGTTTCAAAAAAATGTTAATATGGATTATTACCTAATTGCCATCATTCCTAACTTCTGTTTATTATATTAAAATATATATTGGATGGTGAAATTATTGTGAAAGTATCAGCAATTTGATATTTCATTATGATAAATTGAAGAATGATATCTTCTTTTTGTGTGTGGTCCCTAAGAAGGTGATTCTTATTATCAATGTGTTTCTAACAAGAGTGATGTTTATGGTTTTTACATAAGGTAGTTGCACTAGTATTATCAGAAATTATTTTTGTTTTGGTAAAAATCATACCATAGTCTGTGAGTGTGTGTTGTATCAACAAAACTTGAGTAGAACAACTTCTAGCTACTACATATTCATATTCAGGAATGGAATGTACTACTAAGTGTTGATTTTTTCATGACCAAAAGACTAATGAATCTCTTAATAAATGACATGTTCTGTATGTACTTTTCATATCCATTCTACACCTACCAAAGGAAGCATCCTAATTTGTTTTTTAAACAAAATCGTTTCCAGAAGTATAAAGGAGTCCTAAACCCATGGTTCCCTTTAAGTAGAGAAAAATTATTTTCACTTAATTTAAATGATATTCCATGGGATTGAACTTATATCATGCCCATAAAAATACTGAAAATATTATGTTTGGATGACTACATTTCATGTAAAGTAGACTTCCTATCATACCTTTAAATCATGTTTGATATACCGGTTTCCAAACATTATCATGATCAAAATAATTTGATTTACCAATGGGATTACTTATACTCTTATTGTTGTCATATACATACTTTATAAGAATATTTTTAATATAATTATGTTGATAAATATTAATTCTTTCTATATTTTGAGAAATTTGAAAACCAAGGAAAATTTTTAACTCACCCATCATACTCATTTCAAACTCAGATTTCATTATATTCTCCAAGGAATCAGTTAAATATTACAAAGTTGAACCAAATATAATTTCATCAATATAAATTCAAACAATCAAAACATTTTTCTTAAATTTTTTTATAAAAAGTGTTAGATCTTAATTTCCATTAACATAATTGTATTGAAACAAAAACCATCTATGTATTGTATACCATACTCTAGGGGCTTGATTATGTCCATATAAACCCTTGGTAAGTCTAAAAAAATGTTCAGGATGTTTTGTTTCTTCAAAACTAGGAGGTTGATCATCAAAAACATCTTCTTGAACATATCCATTAATTAAATAATATTCAACATCCATTTGAAAATGTTTGATGTCAAAGAATGCGTCAAAGGATTTAAAATACGAATAGATTAATGTCTATCAACTGGATCATAAGATTCTTCATAGTCTATTACTTCTTGTTGATTATATCCTGTAGCAACCAATAAAGCTTTATTTCTTATTATGATTTCATTTTCATCACACTTATTTCTGAAGTCTCATTTTACTAGAACACTATGAGTTTCTTTAGGTACATAAAAAAAGGTCCATACCATAATCCTTTCAAATTCATTTAGCTCATCTTTCATGAATTTTATCTAATCATCATCACATAAAGCATCATCAGTTCTTTATTGGTTCTAACTGGGAAAATAATGATATATGTTCTAATTCATTTATTACGAAACATCAAGTCCATACTAGTTGATTTAGCTCATCTTGCATGACTTTTATATAATCATCATCACCTAAAGCATCATCAGTGATTTTTTTGTTCTAACTTGGAAAAGAAATGATATATGTTCTACTTCATTTCTTAAGAAACATCAAGTCCATACATGTTTATTTACATCAGCAATGATACCATCACTTTTATGATTCTAATAAACAATTGATTTGGGTTTTGTAAATCATGTTCATCAATATATGGTAGGAAATCATCTGGGATAAATGCTTAAGTAATATTTTCTTGGACATTTTCCTTAGCAGAAGGATCTTCTATCAGGTATTGATAATCTGTTTTTTAAAATACATCTAAATTTGTAGGTTGAGGGTGTTTAAAAACAAGGGGATTGGTTTCATCAAATTTATAATGAACTTTTTCTTCATTAATACAATTATTTTTATTAAAAACTATATATGAATTAGAATTTGTGTAGTAGCCTAAGAAAATTCTTTCATCAGATTTTGGTGATAATTTATTTAAATTATTTTTAATATTAAGAATGAATAATTTGTAACCAAATACTGTGAATTAGGAAAGTCTAGGTTTTATACCATTCTATACCTCATAAGGGGTTTTGTTAAGAAATGGTCTAATAAAAACTTGATTTATAGTGTAACAAGCAGTACTTACAGCTTCCACCCAATAAGGTTTGGCTATCAAATATTCACTCAACATGGTTCTGGTTATCTCATGAAGAACTCAATTTCTTCTTTCAATAACAAAATTTTTTTTAGGAGTTCATTGTTATGAGAATTAATGAGTAATACCTTTTCTAATAAAAAAATATTGAAAATTAGAATTTTAAATTTATCCACCCTGATCACTATGAATAGTTGTCAAAGGAAGGGTTTTTTATTCTTAACTTGGCCTCTAAAAATTTTTAAATAATAAAAAGAATAATATATCATTGCTAGAATATAGGACCATGTAAATATATTATATTCATAAACTAAGACAAATAAATAACATATTCCTCCAATTCTTCTAGTTTATGTTGGTCCAAAAAGATCTATATGCACAAATTGTAGTGCATCAACAGTTCAGATTTCACCAACTCATTTAAAGCATTATTTACATTTTTTTCCTTATTTAAAAGGATGAAAACCCTTTGAATAATCAAATATATGCTCTAGTAGATCCTTAACTACTCTTTTCATAGAGATTTTACATAGGTCCATAAGGTTATAATGTCCTAGCCTTCTATTCCTTAACCAAGAATGATCTTCCATTTCATTAAGACAAGGTAGATCTTAGCTTTTATGTTTTTTTATGTTTAGTGTGTATACATTCTCTTTCTTATGGGAATAAAGAATAAACACTTACTTGGAATTTGGTACTAAAAATTTATCATTATTAAAATTCACAAGGTAACCTTCATCACATAACTGACTTATGTTAATAAGGTTGTGATTAAGACCCCTAAAAAATAAATATAACGTCCCATACTTTACACACATTATTATTACATCAAAATTGAAGCACACTTATTACAACATATAACAAAACCAGGAAAGGACCGTATAGGTATAGAGTCTTTAGAAACTAGGAAACCTAAACAACTGGGGCATAAAGCATATACTGTGCCTCCCATTTATTTCATCATATCTAGTGTCCCTTTTTGGAATATCCTACTTAATAACCTTCTTCCTGACTTGGGGAAATAAAAAATACAAAAGGGTGAGCTAAAATTCTCAGTAAGGGTAATCAAAAGAAATATCAATCACGTCATATACATAAGAACATAACTTTTGGAAATCTTAACCAGCAAAAGAAATCATAATTTCATAACATGGGATAAACCATAGAAGTGAAATGCAATCCCAATAATCATAACATAAAATATGAAACTTTGTGGCATACACACATAATCATAGAGAATCATTTCTTATTAGTTAAGACTCATTTCCAAGACTATCTTAGTGGACAAAGTACATTTCTGAACCGATTTCACTTCTCGTTTCAGTCATGTTTCACTGAACCAGTTTAACCTGCCGTTCCAGCCATGTCTATCTCATGAGATATAAAATCTTCACCCAGTGCATCGGAGGGAGATATAGGTCCCACCCATCTCATAATGATACCATTCTTATGTGTTCCCCAAAATCATAAACCATACATCATTGCACAACTCATGTAATAAAAATGGGAATCTTAAACATCGTGACATCATAAAACAATTCATATAAGATAAATGAATTCCTAAAAATAAGTCCATCACAACATAGTCAAATCAATGTAATAATAGGGATAGAAACATAACCCTTTATTATCTTATATGGAAAATAATTTTGATAAAACACTTGAACTCCATTCTTGAGGAATATATCCTTTCTACTTCAAAAACACTTTTCATTTCTTAACATGTCATAAAATTATAAATTAAAAAAAGTTGATTAAAAATAAACTTGAAAACTTTTAAAGGATTCTTCTTGGAAATATTTTTTTAAAAATCCATTCATGCCATATAAGTTAAAAAACATTCTTCTCGTCCTTTTGTCGGAAAAGTCAAAAAGTACTTCGTACGAAAAAAGACAAAAGATTCCTTTCATATCTTTTACTAAAAACTCACCGAAGGGTAAAATTGGATTTAAACAATTGTTGGTGGAGGGAAATAAAATTACATATTGACAAAACATGGATGTGGATGATAAAATACACTCCAGTAAATTTCAAAGTATAAACAATCTCGGATAAAAATGAGATTTTGATATTTCCCTTACCTTAGGTCTGATTTGCTTCGTAAGTGTCCGAACCTCCTGTATAATTATTTAAATAATGTTATTGACTTAATCCAGAATCATACTTATTTTTATGATATCAGATATGGTCATATTCTTAGCTTCTTATTAGTAATATTTCATTATTACTTGTTATTCGGGTGTTTATTGCTTTTTGTTCTTATGCGTGTTTTGTCGAATAAATTCTTATTTTTCTTTTTAGGTTATAGATAATGCATTTCCAGAATGATATTAGTGTAATATATATCATATTAATTTATTCAATTCATTTATATAATCATTATGCAATGAAGATCATGTAGAACGAGTCGCATCACATCGTGGAGACGGTATTACGTACGTACGCACGAGCGATGATATCGGTCCCAGGATTGTGGAATTGTATTGGAGTGTATATATACTATTTCAGAATCAATATCACATTAAAATAATCATATATAGTCATTATTTACACCATTATTCCCATCCAAGTAATGTGGTGGTGGAAAATAGATTACACCACGGCGTGAAACGGTATTCCGTACGTACGCACTCGCGGTGATTTCATTTTCCGTAGGATGGATAGATGGTGAAATAGGGTTGTTTCATACTTTTAATAACATATCAGTATATGAGTGATACTTATGTTAATACTTCATAATGAAAAAACTAAATATGAAGAAGTGGAAGAAGAAACAAAGATGAAAGAATTGGTAACGGACATTACATCTTCTTTGAAGCGCTTCTTTGAGACCTCTTTTAGGGCACTAAAATTGTTCCTTGAAGAATACCAAGAACTCTAGGATGTCTCTAGGGAAGTGGAGAGTAGATATTGGAAGGGGTTTGCCGAGCTTGAAGGCTCAATGTGGTGTGAGGAAGAGAGGGAGGAGGTGCCCTTTTATAAGGGAGGAGAGGGGCACCTTTGGAATAAAAAAAAATATTATTTTATTATAAAGTCAAATTCGGTTTTTAATAGCTCCAAATTGATATATTTCGAAGATAAGGTGGGTATGGGTCGAACTACTCTCTTCCAATAGAATTTAGACAAGTTTAGGTATCAATTTTAACCATATCATTTAGATTTAACTTTAATTTAGATAATTTAACTTTTACTGTGTCTTCTTATTTTCTTACACTATAAGGTTAATAAACATACTATATCAAGAGAAAGAACTCCACGATGTTTATTATTAATATATATAACCTTATATAGGTCATTTCGATGAACCTTATATTTTTATGAATAAAATAACAATTAATAATATAATATTTGTTTTAAAACCTATTTTATGTCAATTTTGACACTATTTATTAATTGATTTTTTTGAAAAACATAACAGAATTATTACTTCAAAAAAAGTTATTTAAATCAATAAAAACATGTCATATTAACCTATTAAATTAGTGGAATTTATAAAAAGTCTCAAATTACATTTATTTGGGTAT
This sequence comes from Viscum album, assembly GCA_963277665.1. NCBI lineage: Eukaryota > Viridiplantae > Streptophyta > Magnoliopsida > Santalales > Viscaceae > Viscum > Viscum album. The sequence continues at coordinate 604,885,171 of OY728123.1, forward strand.
TTATAACATCAATTATGTCAATTTTTCATTAATAAGATACTTACTGCATCATCATTGTGTCATAAATAAATTAAATTATTTAATGTATAAAAATTAAAAATAAAATACCATTATGTAGGAAATTGTTTTAACTTTCTAATTAATATTTATAGTCGAATTTATCTTATGTATATCCCCATATTAAAAATGTTTTACTTATTAATCATTGATTTTTACTTTTTTAACCCTTCTTTAAATTAATTAATAATAAATGTCCTAATCTAATACAAGTGGGCCTAAATGGTCATATTTTATTCCTAAGGTTGTTTTTGGTTGAATTACACTTATCCAATAGAATTAGGACATGTGTTAGGGTAATGATAATATCATTTTTACCCTTAATTTCCCTATTTACTTTTAACCGTGGTAAAAAAATTTAAAATGTTACTATTCACCAATAATTATTTTCAGCTCATTGAACCACATTTTAGTCCTTGATATTAACAGTGGCTCTCGGATTTTCGAAATTCCACTCACAGAAGCGGTAAAATTAAGTTTTATGAAAAATTCTGTTTTTTTAACTACCACTTAATGGTTTTACTGTTCATCAAAAATTGAAAGTTTTCATAAAAATACCAAAATTTCACCCTAGGATAATTTCGATATTCCGAATCGAAAAATGAAGTCCATTTTGAAAAATAAAATTTATAAAATTTCAAAAATTGGTTATTACTTATCATAACGGCTAGTTTTAATAATATTTTAATATCATATCATTGTTTAGTGAAACTCGGTATTGCGTACGACGCAAGCTATCGAGGAAGGCCACGATTGCGTGTAAAGCAAGACAATCTAGTGTTGTGTGTAGTGAAAGATTCCTTTGATGATTTAAAAATAAAATATTTCTCATAAAAGTCTCGGGTGTTACATTCTACCCCCCTTAAAATGAATTTCCCCCTCGAAATTCGTCACTTTGTAACAAACAGATGAGGGTACCTCTCCCTCATTATATCCTCAAGATCCCATGTAGCTTCTTCTAATTGGTGGTTTCTCCATAAAACGTTCACCAAGCGAGTGGTCTTATTCTGTAGGACTTTTTCGCTACGGTCTATAATCTCTATCGGTTGTTTTTCATAAGAAAGATCTTGCTCCAGCGGTACAACTTCTGAGTTGAGTACATGTGAAAGATCAGGTATGTACTTTCTCAGGAGAGATACATGGAACACATCATGAACTTGAGAGAGATTCGGTGGAAGAGACAACCGGTAAGCTACCTTTCCAACACAATCCAGTATTTCGAAAGGAACGATATATCTAGGGCTGAACTTCCCCTTCTTTCCAAATCTCATGACCCTCTTCCAGAAAGATATTCGTAAGAACCCTTTATCACCCACATCAAACTCAAGGTCTTTTCTTCGGTTGTCGGCATAACTTTTCTGTCGACTCTGAGCTGCTCTTATGTGTTTCTTAATAGATCGGACCCTTTCAGCCATCTCATCAACATGATCAGGTCCTAATAGCTTTCATTCCCCAACTGCATCCCAGCAAGTTGGAGTCCTGCATTTCATTCCATAGAGAGCTTCATAAGGAGCCATCTGAATACTGGAGTGAAAGCTATTATTATAAGAAAATTCAACCAAAGGTAGGTGTTGATCCCAACCACCTTTGAAATCCATAGAGCAAGCTATCAATATATCTTCTAGAGTTTGAATTGTTCTCTCAGACTGACCGTCTGTCTGAGGATGATAAGCAGGGCTGAAACTCAACTCTGTATCCAGAGTATGTTGAAGACTTCTCCAGAACATTAAGGTAAACCTCGGATCCCGATCAGATATAATAGAAAGTGGTACTCCATGAAATCATACCACTTCCTTCACATATATCCTGGCAAGCTTATCCAGAGAGAAATACTCTCTAATAGTAATGAAGTGTGCGGACTTTGAAAGACGATCAACTATGACCCAGATAGCATTATTTCCTTTGGATGTTTTAGGATGTCCTATGACAAAGTCCATAGTGATGTTTTCCCATTTCCATTCGGGTATGGGTAATGGTTGTAACATCCCCTTGGACTTCTGTCTCTTAGGTTTAACTTGCTGACAAACCAAGCATCGAGAGACATATTCAGCAACATCTCTTTTCATGCCATCCCACTAGAATAACTCTTTCAGGTCCCTATACATCTTCGTGCTTCCAGGATGAATAGAGAATGAAGAACTATGAGCCTCATCCAGCAGATCCTTCTTTATTTCAGGGATGGGAGGAACACAAACCCGATTCCTGAACTTTATTATCCCATCACAATAAAGGTTGAATTCAGGAACATTTCTCACCTTCTTTTGTAACTCTACATCTTCTTTCTGCAGCTCTTTAATCTTCACATGTATAAATGGTTGAACATTCATTTGAGAATGATACTATTTTCCCCCTTCCATTATAATTCCAAGATCCATCCTTTGTAAATCCAAAAATATTGGATCTTTTGTGATCCTCATCATGGATAAACTGGAATGGTCTTGTTGACTTAATGCTTCTTCCACCTTGTTTGCTTTCACAGGGTGGTAATGAATTGAGCAGTCGTAATCCTTAATCAGTTCCAACCAACTTCTTTGGTGCTTATTCAGCTCCTTTTGTATGAAAATATACTTTAAACTTTTATGATCAGTATAAATATCACAACTTTCTCCATAAAGATAATTCCTCCAAATCTTTAATGCAAAGATTACCGCATTTAACTCCAAATCATGTGTTGGGTAATTTTTCTCATGGATTTTCAACTGTCGTGAGGCATAAGCTGTCACCATATCATTTTGCATAAGAACACACCCAAGTCCCTTCTTGGATACATCGATGAAGATCACAAACCTTTCTTCACTACAAGGTAGTGTGAGCATAGGTGCACTGGATAACCTTCTTTTCAACTCCTAGAAATTCTCTTCACATTCCTCCGTCCCAACAAACATCACTCCTTTTCGAGTCAACCTGGTGAGTGGATTATATAATCATGAAAAATCATTCACAAAACGTCGATAATATCCCGCCAAACCAAGAAAACATCAGATCTTAGTTACTGTTGTTGTCCTTGACCATCTTTCGATAACCTCTGTGTTTTCTGGATCCACATATATCCCCTCTTTTGAGATTATGTGACCCAAAAAATGCAACTTTTAGAAGCTAAAATTCACACTTGGTAAATTTGGCATAAAGCTTCTCCTTTCTCAGGGTCTTCAATATAATTCTAAATTGATCTTCATGTTCTTCCTTGCTCTTTGAATAAACAAGAATATCGTTTATAAAGACTACCAAAAATTGATCAAGATAGTTATTAAAGACTCTATTCATCATATCCATGAAGATAACAGAGGGAATTAGTAAGACCAAATGGAATCAATATAAATTCATAGTGTCCATATCTTGTAAGGAAAGCCGTCTTTGGTATATCCTCCCTTTTGACCACTAATTGATGATACCCTGAATGAAGATCAATCTTGGAAAAGTATTGAGCTCCTCATAGTTGGAAAAATAAGTCATCAATGCGTGTGCGAGGATATTTGTTCTTGATAGTGATCTTGTTAAGTTCTCGATAATCAATACCGAGTCTCATTGATCCATATTTCTTCATAACAAACAGAATAGGTGCTCCTCAAGGTGACGTACTAGGGCGTATGAACCCCTTATCAAGATTCTCATGGAGTTTCTTCTTCAATTCCTGCAACTCAATTGGGGCCATTCTATAAGATGTCTTTGAAATAGGTAAAGCACCCGGTACGATTTCTATTGGAAACTCAACTTCACGATTTGGGGGAAGACCCGGAAATTCCTCCGAAAAGACATCGTCAAACTCCCGTACAATGGGAATATTCTTATTCGTGAGTTTCTCACCAACCATTTGAGATAAATAACCTTCATTTAGTGGAATCAAGACCCATAAGATGGATGAAATTTCCATTGGAAGGTTATGTTCATCCTTGCATCGATAGACGTTCATATATTGATCTGGAATATGAAATGTGACTTCCCTTATTTGGAAATTGATATGAGCTCCATATAAAGAAAGACAATCCATGCCAAGAATCACATAAACTTCCACTATAGGAATGATCACAATATATGCAGGATTCACATTCCCACAAACTTCAATCAGAGAAGAATTATAAACTTTTCATGCGACTGTTGTGCCATTAGGGGTTGTCACAGCTAACTCAACATATAATTGTTGAGGTAATACGATAATATCCATAGAAAATTCTTTAGAAATAAATGAGTGGGTGGACCCAGAATAAAATAAAACATTTGCTACCTTAGAGTGGATGGTAAGTGTACCTTTCACCACATCATTATCGTACTCCACATCGCTGATAGAAATTTCATGTGACTTTCTTTTGTCTTTAGCCTGAAGCATTTTTTGACGTCGACCATCATCATCATCCCTTGGATTTGGGAATTGATTGGCATAATTCCCCATCTTCTTGCACTTGAAAAATTGATGTGTAGTAGGTTCGTTCTGTGTATCCCTTTGTTTGCATCATTAGACATCTTCTTCCCATCATTGCGGCATTCAAATGCCCAATGACCTTCCTTTCCACATTTGAAACATTTACTTGTCCCTTTAAGAAAACTCCCTCCATGTTTCTTTCCACACTTTGAGCATAAGGTAAAAATCATCTTCTTTTCGGTGTGCTCTTTTGATTTTCCTTTGAATTCCATTTTCCTCTTCTTATCAAACCCATATGACTGATGGGTTACTCCAATATCCATCTCAACATTGAGAGCACATCGAACAATTTCCTCGTAGCTATTGAAGTCCCTTATGGCTAACTCCCTTTCGATGACTTGGTTTTAAGCCACTAAAGAATAGATCGATCTTACTCTCAGGTTGGAAAATAATACCAGAAGAATACCTTGCAAGTCTTGTAAAATTTGCTTCATAGGTACCAACAGATTCATCATCCTTTTTCTTTAGTTCAACAAACTCTTTCTCCATCATTGTTCGTTGAATACGAGGGAAGTACTTATTGATAAATAAGTTCTTGATCTCTTCCCATTCCATGGACTCAATTTCATCCCTTTGCCTCGTATTATTAATAAGATTCCACTATTGATCAACGTCTCCTTCCAAAGGATACACTGCTAGGATAACTTTATCATGTTCAAAACATTGAAGAACTGAAAATATCTTTTCAGTAGTACTAATCCATTGTTCAGCAACTAATGGATCAGTAGACCCGCTGAAAGAAGGTGGACGCTGCCTCATGAAGGATTCAACAGACTGTTGCTCCATCCTTTGCTCGTTTGGAAGTCCTGCATGATTCATAGCTTGAGAATGTTGTGTGAGCATGGCAACATGATTTTTCATTCCAGCTCCCATAATGTTTGGTTACTCAGGGGGACAATCATTGCATTTCCCGTTGCATTCCGCATTAACATGGTTCCTTCGTGTTCCAGCCATTGACTAAAACCAAGAAGAATAGTGTGAGCAACACAAATTATAATAGGAAACCCACATAATCAAGAATAAAATTTCACACTTAAGGTCTTATCCTAGGTTATTCATGGTCATTTCAAAAACACTAAGATTGTGTTCTATGCTTAGAATTATCCTTAGGGTTCTTACAAAGGCTTTCACATCCTAGTTTCCAAAGGTTGACTATAACCTCCCTCTGATACCAACTATAACGACCCATACTTTACATACATTGTTATTACTTCAAAATTGAAGAACACTTATTACAACATATAAAAAAACCAGGAAAGGACCATATAGGTATAGAGTCTTTAGAAACTGGGAAACATAAACAACTAGTTCATAAAGCATCTACTTTGCCTCCCATTTATTTCGTCATATCTTTAGTCCCTTTTTGGAATATCCTACTTAATAACCTTCTTCCTGACCTGGGGAAATAAAACATACAAAAGGGTGATCTCAAATGCTCAGTAAGGGTAAACAAAAGAAATATCAATCACATCATATACATAAGAACATATCTTTTGGAAATCTTAACCTAAAAAAGAAATCATAATTTCATAACATGGGATAAATCATAGAACTGAAATGTAATCCCAATAATCATAACATAAAATATGAAACTTTGTGGCATACACACATAATCATAGAGAATAATTTCTTATTATTCAAGACTCATTTCCAAGACTTTCTTAGTGGACAAAGTCCATTTCTGAACTGAGTTCACTCCTCGTTTCAGTCCTGTTTCACTGAACCGGTTTAACCTGCCATTCCAGCCATGTCTATCTCATGAGATATAAAATCTTTACCCAATTAATTGGAGGGAAATATAGGTCCCACACATTTTATAATTATACCATTCTTATGTGTGCCACAAAATCATAAACCATACTTCATAGCATAACCCATGTAATAAAAATGGAAATCATAAACATCGTGACATCCTAAAACAATTCATATAAGATAAAGGAATTTCTAAAAATAATTCCATCACAACATAGTCAAATCAATGTAATAATAGGGATAGAAACAGAACCCTTTATTATCTTAGATGGAAAATAATTTTGATAAAACACTTGAACTCCATTCTTGAGGAAAATATCATTTCTACTTCAAAAACACTTTTCATTTCTTAGAATGTCATAAAATTCTAAACTAAAAGAAGTTGATTAAAAATAAACTTGAAAAATTGTAAAAGAAGATTCTAGGAAATAATGTTTTAAAAGTCCATTCATTCCGTATAAGTTAAAAAAACATTCTTCTCGTCCTTTTGTCGGAAAAGTCAAAAAGTACCTTGTACGAAAAACAAAAAAATATTCATTTCATATCTTTTACTAAAAACTCACCGAAGGGTAAAATTGGATTTAAAAAATTGTAGGTGGATGGAAATAATATTACATATTGAGGAAACATGGATCTGGATGATAAAATACACCCCAGTAAATTCCAAAGTATAAACAATCACAGATAAAAATGAGATTGTGATATTTCCCTTACCTTAGGTCTGATTTGCTTCGTAAGTGTCCGAACCTCCTGTATAATTATTTAAATAATGTTATTGAGTTATTCCAGAATCATAATTATTTTTATGATATCATATATGGTCATATTATTATCTTCTTATTAGTAATATTTCATTACTACTTGTTATTCGGGTGTTTATTACTTTTTGTTCTTATGCGTGTTTTGTCGAATAAATTCTTATTTTTCTTTTTAGGTTATATATACCTCATTTATAGAATGGTATTACTGTAATATATATCATATTAATTCATTAAATTAATTTATATAATCATTATGCAATGAAGATCATGTAGAACGAGTCACATCACATCGTGGAGACGGTATTCTGTACGTACACACGCGCGATGATATCGTTCCCATGATTGTGGAATTGTATTGGAGTGTATAAATAATATTTCAGAATCAATATCACATTAAAATAATCATATATATTAATTATTTACACCATTATACCCATCCAAGTATGGTGGTGGTGTAAAATAGACTACACCACGGCGTGGAGACGGTATTATGTACGTACGCACGCGCGGTGATTTCTTTTTCCGTAGGATGGATAGATGGTGAAATAGGGTTTTTTCATACTTATAATAACATATCAATATATTATTGATACTGATGATATAACTTTATAATGAAACAACTAATGAAGAAGAAGTGGAAGAAGAAATAAAGATGAAAGAATCGGTAACGGACATTACCTCTTCTTTGAAGCGCTTCTTTGAGACCTACTTTTAAGGAACTGAAATTGTACTTTGAAGAAGACCAGGACCTCTAGGATGTCTCTAGGGAAGTAAAGAGAAAACAATTGGCAGGGTTTTTCTGAGCTTGAAGGCTCAATGTGGTTTGAGGAAGAGAGGGAGGAGGTGCCCTTTTATAAGGGAGGAGAGGGGCACCTTTGGAATGACTAAAAATATTATCTTATTATAAATTCAAATTCGGTTTTTAATAGCTCCAAATTTATATATTTCTAAGATAAGGTGGGTATGGGTAGAAATCCTCTCATCCAATATAATTTAGACAAGTTTAGGTATCAATTTTAACCTTATAATTTAGATTTAACTTTAAGTTAGATAATTTAACTTTTACCGTGTCTTCTTGTTTTCTTACACGATAAGGTTAATAAAATTATTATATCAAGCCAAACGAACCCAAAGTTGTTCATTATTAATATATATGACCTTATCTAAGACATTTTTCCAATCCTTAGATTTATAGGAATAAAATAAAAATTTATAATATAATATTTGTTTTAATAACTATTTTATGTCAATTTTGACACAATTTAGTAATTGATTTTCTTGAAACTCATAACAGAATTATTAGTTTGAAAAAAGTTAATTAAATCAATAATAACATGTCATGTCAACATATAAAATTAGTGGAATTTTTAAAAGTCTCAAATTACATTTATTTGGTTATTTATAACATCAATTATGTCAATATTTCATTAATAAGATAATTACTGCATCATCGTTGTGTCATAAATAAATTAAATTATTTAATGTAAAAAAATTACAAATAAAATACCATTATGTAGTAAATTGTTTATCTTTCTAATGAATATTTATAGTCGAATTTATCTTATGTATAACCCCATATTAAAAATGATTTACTTATTAAACATTGATATAACTATTTTAACCCTTCTTTAAATAAATTAATAATAAATGTCCTAATCCAATCCAAGTGGGCCTAAATGGTCATATTTTATTCCTACGGTTGTTTTTGGTCGAATTACACTTATCCAATAGAATTAGGAAATGTGTTAGGGTAATAATAATATCATTTTTACCCTTAATTACCCAATTTAATTTTAACCGTGGTAAAAAAAAGTAAAAAGTTACTATTTACCAAAAATTATTTTCATCTCATTGAACCAAATTTTAGTCCTTGATATTAACCATGTCTCTCGGATTTTCGAAATTCCACTCACAGAAGCGGTAAAAATAAGTTTTATGAAAAATTCAGTTTTTTTAACTACCACTTAGTGGTTTCACAATTCATAAAAAATTGAAAATTTTCAAAAAAATACCAAAATTTCACCCTAGGATAATTTCGATATTCCGAATCCAAAAATGAAGTCCATTTTGAAAAATAAAATCTATGAAATTTCAAAAAGTTGTTATTACAATTCATAATAGCTAGTTTTAATAATATTTTAATAGAATATCATCGTTTTGTGAAACTCGGTATTGCGTACGACGCAAGCTATCGAGGAAGGTCGAGATTGCGTGTAAAGCAAGCCAATCTAGTGTTGTTTGTAGTGAAAGATTATTTGATGATTTAAAAACAAAATATTTATCATAAAAGTCTCGGGTGTTACAATAAAACATTTGAAATCAATGTTTTTCCATGAAGAACAATGTTAACTATACTAATAATTTCAACCAATGAAATATAACTGAATGTTAGTTTTCCTATTTTCATATTTATAGTTTTTCAATGATTATTTTGATACCAGTCATGTGTCGAGAACATCCACTATCCATGTACCATGTATTTCTATTGGTACTGACTTTATATCATGAAAATTAGAGTGTTAGACTTTTGGAATCCAAAAATTCTAGGATCTGGATACATTAAAAAGAAAAATTCTAGTTATCCACATTTTCATTGAAAAATAAGATTTATGAAAACCTAGACTGATGTTTGTTTAAGGAACAATTTTTTTTCCAATGATCACCACACTGTTGCATAGTGCAGAAAGGATCACCTTGATGAAAAATAATAATTGTTACTAAAAATCAATTTTGAATGAGTATATCCAAATCCAAAATTATTCCATAGAAGTAAAATTTGGGAATACATTTTATCAAATACTTCCTTACCTAAGGAAATGTTTAACAAACACCTTCTAATGGAAAATATTTATGACTTTTGTTTAATAACAATGTTTTTACCCCAAAAACATCAGTTTTAGTACTACAGATTGTCTCTAAAATACTTTTGTTAGAAATAAATTTTTATAGATCCATATAAGGTTAATCCATCTAATACATATCTTCCTTAATAGTTTTTTAAATACATTTAATGTCAAATATTTTATTATCAAGGTTTTTAGAAAGATCTGATACATCTTTAGTAAGAATATAAATTCTATAATTTTCATTATCATTATTTTTCTTGACTTTAGAATTTTCATTCTCATGATGCTTAGAAAACCTATACACTTCATTATAAGTAGGTAAAATGTTATCTTCATCCAAGTACTCATAATAATTATTATCAATATAATTAACAATTAAGGATACATTGGTTATTGATTCAGCATTTTGTACCTTGTCCATTAGGCAATGATTTTTAATATGTAACTTAGAAATTTAACCAAAATTCTTCTGACCAGATGTTTCATACTCTGAGGATTCATCAGAATAGTATCCACCACTAGCACTCCATGTGTCATTATCTTTTAAAACAATTTTAGCTTTATCTTTTCAGTACTTCATTCTATTCCTCCCATTATTTTTTTCCTTTTTATCATTTTTCTCAATCATAGTACAATCTAGCCTTATATGTCCTGCTATTTTTCATTCATAATAAGTGATTTCAGAGTCTTTATTTTCCCTTCCTTCTTTCCTCTTAAATCTACACTGAATGTCTATCATCACAAATAACTTTTTCATCCTTCGAGAAAGAATATATAGTTCATTATTAGAATTTTCACATTTACTAGATTTAGATAAAAAGTGGCTTTCTTTATATTAGGTTTTGTAACCCTTTCACAAGACTTTTCTTTATTTGTAAAAGCCAAACTTCCATTTCCATTCTTTATTTTTTCAAATCACCATCGCTTTTCATTATTATATCAAGTTAATGAAGAGTTCCAAAACGCTCATCAATAGTAATCTAATATAATTTCATATTCCCATCAATATTTGTTCTCCTAGATTCACATTCATTATGAATGATATCTATAATCTTTTTAACAAGTGCCTCATAATATAAACCATTCTCACCCATTGATTGTAAACTGTTATCAATAGTCATAAACCTATGTTGTACCTTACACACAGGTTCTCTATAAGGAAATAGAAATCCAGGATATTTTGTTCTCATCATGGCTCTCCTAGTTTCTATAACCTTTGATGTACCAAAATGAGTAACCTCAAATTTCATCAAAATACAATTTTATGCTTCAAAAGTAGAAGTCTGAGTATATATATTTTTGGTTATGGAACACAACAAAGTATTGTGTACCTTGTATTTTAGTTAATATTTTAACTTTTCGTCATTACTAAAAGTTTCAACTTCCTAATCTAGAATCTTTTCATCTCCAGTATACATAAAAAAGTATCCCACTTCAGTATTAATGACAATATTTTTCATAAGATCACTCTAATATTCATAATGATTACCATCAAATATAGGTGGTCTAGCCGTATTAAGATTGTCAATCGGACAAAAGTCATTCCAACCATCTAAAAGAAAACATATTTTCAAAGAAACTTGTTCATGGTAATTGTTTGTAAACAAGGATATAAATCACACACAAGAAAATTATATAAAAATGAATAAGTTATAAATAAAACATATATATGAATATATCTATTTAAGATATCTCCTCTAATAAAAATTGTAGGATATAAATAATAAATGTATATTCTCAATATACAATATGGGGGAACAATTTTATCCTTAAAAAATTCCAGTAGAATATTTAATTTTGATATAAATGTTTCTATGCTTAAGAATGATAAAAAAGGAAATTCACATGACCTCATACTTCTACAAATATTTTAGGATTGACAAATATGGTTGCTGAATTGAAACATAAGAATTGTTTAAGGGACAACGATTATACCTTAAAGTGTATAGAATCATACTAATCTGAGTATTCAAGTAAATGAATATATAAGATAGTAAGACATTATTCATTAATCAAAATCTATCATTAAATAAACTTGAAATAGTACAGGTAACTCGAATGAAATATTTTAACAAAAAGAATTGGGTATCCAACAACCTTGGATAAAGGTCCCATTAATTATACTTTCAAAAACTTCTACCTTACCCACACCAGGGAAAAAACTTTATATGAATATCGGAGTCTGTCTTGCTATCCCTGCAAGCCCTAAACCATCAAGTTATTTGAAACCTCTATATTTTATAACAAATAAGTCCTCTATCTTTAAGGAAGTCAGCACCTCAATATTCCAATCCATGGAATCCCTTGATTGTACACAACAACTATTCGTGTCAAATGAAGCATGCTGATCTAGATGTTCAGTACACACAATGTATGATAGTTACTTTATCTTGATATGACTTTAACCGCATTTAATCTATATAGTAATCGAGTTACTAATGATATTGTTCAAATTATATCCTTTTTATATGTATTTTCCCAATGGTTGACTCCCTCCACCAATGTTTATATGTTTCCTTGAATCTCGCATGGACCTGTACATGTTTCACTCAAACAATGGTTAATTAGAAATATAATGTAAGGCATCATTTCATAACTAAACCATGTGAAAAAATAATACGGTTTCTTATCCAAATCCATTTTTTGGAGTCCAAAAAAATAATGTTTGGAATCTAAGAAAATAAACAATCAGAATCTATATTACATGGATATATGGATTCTCTTATTCACGAAATTAGTAATCTGAAATCAGTAGAGTTCAGAGTCTGAATTCTAAGGAATTCCAAACCTACATTCCAAATAATTAATAACCTGAATTCTAAGGAATTCATATTATGAATTTCATGGAATTCAGAATTTTAATTTCATAGAATTGAGAATCATAATTTCAGGGAATTTGGAATCTGAATTTCAGAGAATTGGGAATATGAATTTAGAGGATTCAGAATCTGAATTCCAGATAATTCAGAATCTGAATTTCATAGAATTCACAATTAGAATTCATAAACTGAAAACAAAATACTCTATAATTACATATTTATAGGATTCCACGATTTTATATATGAAACAAATTTTTTCACTTAATAAATAAAATGAGTTAGAATAAGAGAAAATAAATCATGAACAATGAAAAGAATGATTAGGATAATATTTCTTTGGGAAATAAAATTTCCTTTTTAAGATAACTCTTCAAGGAAATAAAATAATCCTTGAGATAAGGAGTTTGTGATTTTAAAAACACAAATTAATGTGAAAGTCATAAAAAACCTTATTGACTCAACAAATCCAACCGGGGCATCAGAACTGAAACAATAATAACATACAGAACAGTAATCCGATTGATGTGTCGTCTGTTGCGTTTGGTCCCTATTTACATGACAGACCTTCAAGATACATCTTCATGGGTCTTCATGGAATTTGAATTATCGTCCAATGGATTAATGATTGAAACCACCTGGAATCAAGCATTCTTAGTGTGGGAACCCTTTGGATGGATGTACATGACAAATCATCAGATCCTATGTGGGTTATCTTTAGATCATGTGTGGGTATGTGCTCAGAAATCCTATGTGGGTAAGCGCATACCGATCCTATGTTGGTTATCTCCAGATCCTGTGTGGGTCACATTCAGATCTTGTGTGTGTCATCTTCAATCATTAGTGTGTTAACAATATAGCTTCTCAATGAAGTATGATGATCTAGTGACACAACTAATCATCTATAATTCCATACATAATTTATACCCGTTTTGAGATATGTAGTTAGCTTTTTGGTACTTACCTTCATGTTATTATTTTGTGTGTCGTTACTATTGTGGTGCTTATTTTCGTAGCATTATTCTGTGTGGAATTACCTCTGTGGTACTTACCTTCGCGATGTTACCTATGTGGTACTTTTATATTCATGGTGTTACCTATGTGGTACTTCTACCTTTGTGGTGTAACCTTTGTGGAATTATTCCTTCATGTGTGAGATGAGTATATATTGATAACTTGGGTATATGTATTGGCATATACCTAATTAATGTTGATGATTATTTCTTCTTTCTTTGAGATTGAGGTCCTGATTTTTGGTTTATCCTTTGTGGATTCTAAGAGACCTTCGGGGGTCTTGGTGTCCCTACTGAGTATCGTTATACTCACCCATGAATAGGATATTCCTGCACCTTGCTATGTCTTGTGAAAACTATGGACAACGTTGTGTGATTTTGAGTGTACCAGGTCTGGAGGATACTCAGAGGTGGACCTTAGACGAGGCATACTGCAGAGAGAACCGTTAAAGAGTTGTACCTACCCTTCAGGTCGGATCCTGGGGAGGGGTGTTCATAAGAGCTGTTCTCAGTTTTATATGTATTTTCCAGTTGGTCTTGTATTCCAACCCCTTTTCATACTGTACACACCATGTTTACTATTTAGTTTACTTTTGTGATTGTGTATTGATGTGTGATTGGTTTTGTGTGAGTTTATAGGTTTTACAAAAATGCCTTCTCGGGTTTAGGGATATGCCTTTCCAGTTCTAGTCGCTATCCCCTGTCCTATGGAAGGCGGGCTTGGGTAGTCACGACACAGGCCCCAGGGGATGGGTCATGACAACTATAGTTCCACTTCCCCTACACTATAAAAATACATGCACTTTATCCCTTCCCGACTCCTCTCACACCACATTGTCTCACCCAAGCTCTGACCAAATTTTTTAAAAACAATTGTAAATTCATCCTAGAATACTAAATTTTGTCATAAATACATTCATGCTATCCCATTATTTCACCAAAATTGATTTAATTGATTAAGAAGAAATGACTTCTCATAAGCATCGTTATTTTATTTTAATTCTACAGCCATCCACTCTCTTTATTACATAATTGTACAAAAAATATTGTATATTAAATATTGTAGGATTTTTAATCTATGGATTCAACATAAAATTTAACACACATCCATCTAAGGAGTATCAAACATACAATTTATTTATATGACGAACTAATGACTAACAAAATGATGATTGCAATGTTTTCTTTACAAGAACTAATGGTAGAAAATATGATTGAAAAACTAATCATATATGATATATATTATATTTAATATGACTCCATGTGTCTGTAATCATTTAAAAACAAACATAATTGTAAATTAGATTTGGTTTATATTAAATAATTTCATTTGAGGAAGTGTGGACTGTCTCCCCATCAATGTGATGTGATTCATTTACAAACTACATGTATTGTATTAAGGATGTGTTTAGTGAAATTATATAATATATAATATATAATAATACATTAGTAATAATGATATATATATATATACATATGTCATTTTCCATCTTTCTTCCAATACGAAAATGAAACGAAAACAACATTCTACCGTATGTATAGCCCACCGTCACCATAAATGGTTTACTCAATTTCATAAATATATATTAAATATATTATTATAATATAAATATACTGAATATAAATGATAATTATTTAATGTTTTAGATCCTATAAATAATGATATATTTAGTAGTATCAAAGATATAACAAATCATGACAGAAGAAAAAATCAATGTGAATAAATCCCAATGTGAAACCTTAAGATAATTTTTTTACAATTGGGTAATTTAAAACTATATATGTTATTATATATAGGATTATGATTCGTTAAAATATGTATAATAATCATTAATTTATTATACAACAATATTCTTTTAGTATAAATATTTTCAATGAATAAGGTATGTTAATTTCATCTCACTTTTTATTTGTGTGATATACTTGGTTCATTAACCACCCAATCATTTTATATGGTGAGTATATTTCCAAAGAATTTAATATATTAATATTATAATATACATATGGGTCTTTATATATCAATTTAATTATATTTATTTCATGGTGTTAATGTTTCATATTCTACTAAATTTGTAAGACATTTTTGTCCCAATTTACATTCTTTGAGAAAGACATTTTATTATACACCTTAAATCTTTTTTTGAGGTGTATATTGTTACATTTTAAATGATATATCCTATATATATTTCATTTCCAGATTTTTTAATCCTAATTTAATTAAATTTTCTTATAGGGATTGTGTGATCCCATGTTACCATGTAGTAAGAGTTTATTGAAACAATCACATCGTATATCCAGATTTTTTTGGATTATGCTCCCTTATTTGAAATAATATGATCCACCTATTGAGAAAACTCATGAATTATAATATATTATATATTTTAATGGTATCTCAATGTACAAGTATAAATTTTCTACTAATTATATATTAAGATAAATAATAAAAAATTGTGGAAAAAATATGACATTGTTTATCTATTCGGTCAGAAATATATTTAAAATCAAAAAATCATTTTAAAAATATAAAAAAATGCATACAAATGTGACTTGATGATCATAGTAAATGATTTTTTTAAAAAGAAATTGATTTATTTTATTCAATATTCATTCACATTTCTTTAATTAAAAATTAATTCAAAACATTTTTACGATTGAATTATATGTTTACAAAGTTATATTCATGAAAATTGCTTTCAAATTGGTTTTGAGTATATTTTCAGTGTTAGATGGGAAAATGGGGATTTCAAAAAAATCAATCTTAATTTATAAAATTTCTCGTAATTTTTTTTCAAAACATTTTAAATAATTATGTATATGTTTTGATTTTTATTTTAAATGAAATTATTTTCATAATATTTATAAGATTTATTTTAAAATTTTAAAATTGTTTTTAGTGAAATATGTGTTTATAATTTTTTAGAGTTGATTTTATATTATATGAAGGAAAAATTCTCTCTAATTGTTTAAATGTATTACTTATATGTTTTTATTTTTATTTTTTAGAAATTATTATCAAATGGTATTATACATTAAAAACATTTTTTAAAAAATAACGTATATTATCATCATGATATTTTTTTAAAGATATTTTAGAATTATTTTTCATATAAGATTAAATACATTTATTACTCATCCATTTATAGATAATGATCTAATGGTTAAATTAATATTTTTTCTCTGAATGTGTTATGATTAATGTCACAGTCTTTATGAAAATCATTTCTCTTTCATGTGTTATATGATTATGAAATCCTTTTTCTCATTCATGCGATATGATTTTTATGAAATGATTTTGAAACATGTATCTGTTTTCACAGGTTATAATATGATTACATGTTTATGATTCCAATTTCATTTCATGTTTTATGCTATGTTTTTAATGATATTTTTTAACAAGTATGTAGGATTTCAGTATGATACTGGTGGGTCTAATATATCCATCTAATGCACTGGGTAAATATTTATATCTCATGATATAAACTAAAATGGTATTAGGAGTGAACCTTCACTACTAATATGATCATGGTAGTGAAGCATGACTACCAATATGGTATTAAGAGTGACATTATGCTACTAATATTGATATGAGAGAGAACCGTGGCTACCAAGATGGTATGGGGTGTGAACCCATACTACTATGATGGTCATGGAAGTGATGCCTTAGCTACTATGGAATTAATATTATATGCTTGTCTGTCTGTCAAAATTGAATTTTTTCTCCTGATTTTATTATTTCAGGGATTATTTTCAATATTTCATTATGATTCATGTCTTACGAACAACTATTTTTTTTTCTATGTTTCATAAATATAATTTTTGATATCCAATGTATGATCTTCAAATTTCATGATAATGATCTCATACCCTTATCCACATGATTATTCTTTCATATCTATACTATTTACCAATATTGGGAATCATATATCATCCATTTTTTTGTTTCCTTCTCCAAGTTATGATTATATGTATTTTTATTGATGTTTCGAAGAAGGGTGATTATCCCGAAGAACCTAGTGGGAGACAATATAGCTATGTTGTGTACCAGTGTTTATCATTCAATGTTTCCAATGGTACAAGACCAACACATTCAACATAAATATATTTGATTAATTTTTTATATATTCAGAAAATGTTCTGTAATTTTAATGTATAGAAACTGAGGTTTACTATACATTGATTATAGTTTTAAATATTATCCAAAGATGAAGAAAAATATTTAAATTTCTATTCTTAGAAAATTAATTTTCATTATTAGATGATAATTCCAAATAAAATAATGATATATCTTTTTATCATAAGAAAATTATGCCAAAAAATTGTTTTAGATTTTTGTACTGAGTGAATAAAAAAATGTTTTAACACCAAAAAATATTCATGTAAATAAGTGTAAGGTTTGATAAGTGAAAAGTGTTAATCAAAATGGATTTTCTATATTTATTATATTATTTCTCTTTCTTTGAGATTCATGTCCATATACTATATATGGGTCACATTATCTGTATGATATTAGAGTGGTTCAAATGAATATTATGCACTTATAAAAAAAATAATTTTTTGGTATGTTAAGGAAAAAAATCTTGTTGAATATTTCATGAATGAAGTTGTGATATAGTCTCTTAGGTATAAAATGGTATTTATTGTTCAAGATATTTAAATAATAGAAAATCAAGATCAGTATCAAAATTTTTACTCAAAGAATGTTTTCTGATCTAGCATAACAAGAAAAAACATTCTATGACATTAAATAATAATGAAATAGAATATGTTGTCACAACACATTTTTGTATGATAATGATATTTAAGAAAGTTATGTTGGATCATTTGGTAGTAAATTATTTTAAACAATTGATGAATATTTATAAAAACCAATGTTTCATTAATATTTTTAAAAACATGTATAACATTCAAAAAAAATAATGATATCAAGTATCACATTAAAAAGTAGAACATTTCTAGTGTAGATGTTACCAATTAAAACATTTTAGCAATGTATCAAATTACAGATTTTTTCCAAAAAATTAGGTTGTGGGAAATATTTTTGGAAATTAGGATGTAGCTACATGTTCAGCCTCCATTGATGATTTTTTTGGTTTGTATTGATATCTTCCATGATCCGTTGGATTCATGTTTTAAATGGGAGAAAATTATTAGATTTTTTAAAAAATATATTTATGAATACAATGCTCATGTTATCATAAAATGGGAGATACAAAAAATATTTGGGATTTTATATTATAAAATATATATAATTTATTAATACTGAGGGAAGAAATTCCTTAAAACATTTATTTTTTCAATAGTGTGGTGTCAGTAAATTCACTATGAGAACATTTGTGATTTTATGAATTATAATTTTAAAATTATTTTTGAATAATGTTCTAATAAATAAAAATGTCCAGAGTGCTAACAATAAATCAGATGGGAGTAATTGAAATTAATTAGGGATTTTTCATAACATGTTTTAGATATTTTTTCAACATATCTTGCTATGAATGTTTCTATTAAACATGTGGGATTGAGTTTTTAGAATTGTTAGCAAGAAGTGATAAATTATGTTTCATTAATTTTGTTATGAAACATTCCTTAAATCAGGCGATGTTATAGGGTTCAAAAAATTCCCATTATCAAAAAAAATCCTAATGATATATGACGAAGCTATTCAATTTTGTAATAAGGTAAAAAATACATCAATTTATCAGATGCTGTTTCTTGAAAAAAGATTACCAGACAGACTAGGGTTTAAGTAAATAGATATACATACAAACAATTCAAAATGTTATTATATAGATGAAATGGGGGCCTTGCTAATGTTGTTGTTGTTGCCGGAATATGATGGGCAGTTCAAAACATTTTTTCTTTTGGAGTGAATCGGATGAAGAGGTGTGAAAGTTCATTATTTAATTTACTGGTTTATACATACATGAAATGGATGAGTTGTCCTTTATCATCCAATGTTTTCATGAAGTGGGGAGATAGGGGGCAGATATAAGGGTTGACACTCTAGTTGTGGGTCTGATGGAGTCCCCACACTAGATGCGTGAAGATAAAAATGAATGGTTCATGCGTTTCTAGTGACATGAGAGACATAGGGATCATTCCGGAAAGTAATGGTTCAATGGTCCTCGCCTTCACAATCTGGCTCATTCAGGGGACATCATTGAAAGTGGAGGCTATATCCTTGTGGACATGACCCATTGTTTTTAGGAAGAGGGGACTGGAGCTTTTGGAACTGGAAACATACTCCAAGAAGGAATATAATGTGATCTAAGTCCATGGTACTATACTGAGGTCTATCAAATACCCCATCCATAAGTATCATAGTAGGCTAGGGAACAACAACAAAATGTATCATAGTTGGTTGGAGGGTAATGATGTTGCTATTTATATGTCTTCTCTAGATAATCTAGGCTCGAAGAGGTTACTATTCCATAACATTCATAGTCTAATGTCGATGGAGGTTAATATCATTATTTGTGCTTCTCTCAGTATTCATTTCTTTAGACCACCATAGATGTGTCTCCCCCCATGGGGATTTATGGGCCTTATTGGGTCTGCATTATATTTTATTACATTTCTAAAATAAAAATCTATATGATGAAGATTATTATATAGACTAAGGTGGTTGTTACCAGTCATAATTTTGCATTAATTCTTCACTAATGATCTTGAACAATGTGTAAGATGTCTAATGTGGAAGAAATACATTGAATGAATATTGATGTTATAGAATTGTTAAAATATGAATATGCAATATCAGATGAAGTGGGGATGTTGTAATATGTAAAGCGTTGAAATTATTTCTAAACATAACTATTTATAAAATTAAACAATGTTATCACTACTCAATGGTTTAAATGCACTGAACAGAATAATCTATGTATATTTCGATAGAGCATCGAGGTAAGAGTAATGATATAATGGAAGTATTTAAAAATTGGAATAATGATATTAGACTAAAACGTGATTAATTTTAGTGGACTGTGAATGATGAATTTACTAGGCAAAATGTTTTTAAGTAGATCATGTTGAATTTTTTTTATTAATGGCTCTATGAAGTTTGTTTTTATAATGATATGGACTTCAATATTGTCTGAAGGCTTCATAAAGGGTTGATCCATATGTAATGGTAAGTAAATTTTTTCAATACCAACATATGTGTAATTTAAAATCGATTTAGGGATAGTAATTTTATAAAGCCTATGTTGGGGTATGATGGATAGACTATGAAATATATCATATAACTGAATCTTGAGTATAATAGGAAATTTAAATTCTAATTAATTTATCACACAATAATTTTAGAAATAATGTTTTCTAACAATATTACATAATTTTATACATCCAATAATAATGATGATTCTTTGTTGTTCCTTCTATATTTTTTCCTGATAAGACAAGTTTGTGGGAATAAGATTCTTCACACATTGGTTAATGAAGTTAGAAGAATATTGTAGATTCTAAAGTATTTATAATTCCTTAATAAGACATTATAATAATTGAGAAGTGTAAAATTAATTAAATGAGCATGAAAATAACAGATATTTTTACATTTTATATTTTTGGTACACCTATAAAACATGGTTAATCTATAGCATAAGATTAATATACTGATTACACATGATATAATTTCAATGTATTGTGGAAAATGTATTGATCATAGATACCTGATAAGATAAAAAAGATAATGTTTATATAATTTTTATTTTCAAACAAAATTAGTTTAAGAATATCTTAACTATTCAGAGTAATCAGATTTTTTATTCAGTTATAAAACACTGTGAAAGGTTTCAGTTCTAAAGCATTAGAAAGAGCGGAAAATCATAGATACTGGAAAATTATAGTATTATATAGATACTATGAATAGTTTTTTAGGCATATGAGTATTTATTTATTTGATAGATATTATAATAAAATTCATTATTTTAAATAGGTGCACTATATTGAGAAAACATGATATTGTCATATGGAACACTTGATGGAGATACCAAATTGACACATATGAGTGTAAAATTATGGATGAAAATATAGTGAAATGTAAAAAAGGACTCCATATTATTTTGGGTTGGGAAAATAGGAAACTATTTTCAAGGAAATTGGATTTATTATAATTTTAGTTATTGAGAGATATTATTCTATTGGGAGTTGACTCATTGTAATAAATTTTTGAATATGGGGTATTTCTATAGACTAGTGGTAATCTCCTTAGAAAGGATGTAGTCACCCACATGGGGGGAGTAAAATTTAAATATTTTGTTCTATTCATTGATTTAATATATTTTATTACTTTTTATATTTTTATTTAAATTTCCAAAGGATAAGACTCTAACGAGTTCAAAATATTAATTTTAAGAGAATTTATTATGGAAAAACATCAAAATTGATCCCATCTTCCATTCTCAATGGTTCACATAATCCTAAGGAACTATATAATATTTAAATTTGTTATATCTTTATTATTAACTATCCCCCTTTTTCGTGAATCTCATTCATGGTTGGGGGGATTGATTAAATGGTGAACACACAATCCTAACCATAATATTCAATGTCTAATGATTATGAATTACTATGAAAAAATGGGGTTATAATGTTTTCCTCCAATAAAAACATAATAATTTATGTGTTCAACTAAAATAGATAAATAGATTATCCCTATTATATTTAATTGATTATATGTTCCAAATAAATTAAAAAAGTGATTTTTTGTATCATCCACATTACTAGGTTAGTCATTATCCACTTCCCTCAACTCTCTATAAATTGGTTTTTTTATATTTCATCATACTATCTCCAACTCAATATTATTGATGTATTAATTAATAATACTACCACTAGTTCATCAAATTTACAACTTTGATATAATGAAAATTTCATCAATAGAAAAATTCTGATTTGAAACGATACATGAAAATCTTATTGGGGGTCACATGAGTAGACCCCCATGTCAAATTGGGGGTCAAATTTATCACCCATGTCATTACAAGTTATGAATTACTGATGGAATTTTAATTTTTGATTTATTTTGGGATTTTTTGGAGACCATGGAATCAAATAAAGATTCTAGGTGTCTATTTGTCCTTAAAAGTTAATTTTATATTGTTACAATTATTTCATGATGGATCGATATTTTTCATGGGAATTTTTAAATGGTCAGGTTGATGCAAATGATAAAAAATTTATGTTTTAGAATGTCTCACTATGAACTTGATGTTTTGTGCCATTAAAAAGGATGAATGGGGGTAAATATTATTTCCTTTGGTGCTTTATGAAACAATCCCTAGGTTATGATATTAGTAATTCAAGACATAGGGGTGGTCTTTCTTGTTATATTCAATCACACCACAAACTCCCATATTCTCTCTAAGAACTAGAAGCAGTTTAGTGTTTCTATAGGGTTGAGTGGCCTGTTTAGGGGTTCTAACTTGGAATAAACATCATGATTTTTATTGGGGGTCACATGAGTAGAGTGGAGGCAGAATCAACTTCCCCTGAATTCATCATTTCATTCCATTGATCCAGTTTGTTTGAGAGTGTCTTATTATAGGGATTTAAGGTATGATTCAACCTTATATTCCCCTTATTTTCTTATATTGTATCTCTTATTGTTTATGTGTTTTTTTCAATGGGTTTAGTTGAATATTTCATCAAATCATGGTGAAATAATCCTTTTTATTGTTAATTTTTTGGTAACATATAGTGGATGTATTAGGAAGAGGAATTCTAGGATCCAATAATTGTTTGAATTTAGTTAAATTGTGTAATTATAATCATTCGGATTAATGGAGATTTAGCGTGAAATTAAAATTATGGTTGGGTTTATAATTTGGTTATTTTTTATATATTCTGCCTATATGTGAATCAAGACAAGAACAGACCTTGTTTCTCTTGGTTTTGGGGCTATATGGTTTCCTGGTGTGTTTAAAATCAGTAATGAAATTTTTGTAAATTGTTTTTTAATGTTTAGTTAATTACTTGTATTATGATTTTTGATGTGATAGGAGCTGATGGACTCAGAGAATAGTGATACCAGACTAATTATGATTTTGAGAACATCGGTTGAGTTTTGTGACCAAGAATTTATTGGTTTCTCATGCTTATTTAGTGATTTTATGTCTATTATCCATCACTGGTGTTATCTTCATACATTTAGTGTCCATGTGAGAGATTCCCATAGGGTTGACATGTGATAATGTTATCCTACTAGTTAAACTAAGCCAAAATTATTTCAATGTTGTTTTATGGTGGATCCGTATTTAAATGTGTGATAGTGACCCTCATTATATCTTATCTTGATGGAATTTATTGGATTTCAAATAGAAAATTATTTCCCATTTTTAATTGTGTTTTTAAAATTTCATTAAATCAAATTTAATGTCAAGGTAAATGTTTTTATTTAGGAATTGGGGTTGAAAATTTAATTCAAAATGAAAATAATATTTTTTTATGATTTATTTATAGGATTTTGTCCTATAGGCATATCATGAGTAAAATTGGGATCATGGTACCTTTTATAATTTATTTTTAAAAAAGGATTTTTTTTTAAAAATAACAGATCAAATAAATTGATTGTGTTTTTTGGTATATTTGAACATGTGGTGGTTATTTAGGTTTTTATAAATCTTGTTCACTTGTTGTGAATCATATTTGTAATGGGATGTGAACTATTTTTATGCATGATGATACATGCTATTTGTTTTGGCCAACAATGATAATTATTTAATAATAAATTAATTGTTTGATCATGATAAATGTGATAAACTCTTAGAGGGTTGAGATGGGTGTTGAAATAAATTGAGGCATAAGGCTAGGTCCAATGTGACATGTTCCCTATTGTTTAGTTGGTGAACTCATGTGATTGGATGTATTCCCTACATGCCATTTCCTATGTGTACAGACTATATTCTTCGGATTGGAAACGAATTTTGGTATAAGATAGGGTCATGAGGCCATACCTCTCTATGAGATTAAAAAAATCCGTGGGATTTCATAGAGATAGGATGTTTATTATATGTGATGAATGGGACCTCTATGAGTGAGACATCTAGATTATATGAGATATTCAACACATAAAGTATATGGATGGAACCAATTAAATGAAAGTTGAAAAGTAATACATGTGATGACTATACACGATGTGAATGATTGTATGATGGGTCCATTATGAGTGAGACGGGGTTTGTGTAGTGATGGGTTGTTGGTTATTGATCCTTTTTCATGCCTATAGTGAAATGTTGATTGCTGAATGGTGATGTCACATCCCTTGAATGAGAAGAGATAGTCCAAATAATTTTATGCGATGAGAAATAGATGAAACCCTTTCAATATTTATCAAGATTGGGTTGGGACTATGGTAAATAGTTACCATTTCTTCTAGAAGTAGCTAGAGATGGTATGTTTGATGGACATGGTATCATAGTTAACACATGATGACCCGAAATGCATTCTTATGTGTGTATTTTTTGTTCTGCTTTCAGGTTGGTGTTATTCATGGAAAAAAGTTATTCATATTATATGTATTTATGGAAAATATTGTTGATCACAATGAAATTAATTATTTTTAGGAATTATGGATTCCTACTTGGTCATTGAACCTACCCCTACCATCATAAAGGACACATATTTTGATCTACATGGGAAGACCATCTTATTTTCTCTCATAGAACATTTTCTTCATAGATTTGATCATGTGATACCAATTTATCAGGTATCATAGTTCATGGACACCATATGATTATTATGTGACATGGGATTCTACTAGTCTCTTATGTTTTGATGAATCATATAAGTAGTTTACTTATTTATAGTCCACAATGAATGGTCCTTATCAACTCCCTATTTTATGTCTATAGTAATTTTTGTCTTGTCCATTATACTTATGAGTGATAAATATTTTCCCATATATTTAGGCCTAACATTTTTTATATGTTTAATAGGGAACACTCTCCCCTTGACTATATTATTCCCTTTCTAGAAGTAAGAAAATTTTACCATATGAGGTGGAATGACAAACTAATAATATTATTCCACACATAGGATCCATTCAGGTACCCTGATATGAGGAATTAAAAATAGTATTAGAGCATATTTTGGATAATGTTTGTGTAGATAGTCATGGAGTTATGTGGTCAACACGTAGGAGGAAGACCGGGCACTTGACTATTAAGAATGAGATCAGTTCAAGCACATGTTACTTGGGGATGTTTAGATTTGGGCCTAGGAACTCTAGGATAAACGTGGTGTTGAATAATACTAATAATCCAATACTAGGGTACATTGGATAATATATAAATCTTATGGTTTAACTTGGATTTAATTATTTAATCATGTACCAAGATGGGGGGCATGATACCTCTAACTATGTGTAGTGTTGTTTGACATAACACATCATTATAATCCATTATTAATTGAAAAATCTTATAATATAATCGTTGTTTCTTAAAAGTAATTATAACATGTTATTAGATTAATATAGAGATGAGTGAGTTGTTTGATTGATTGTGATTGTAATTATTTAGTTTCTATAAGGAAATTGTATCCACTTTTATTATTCTTTTTTGAAGAACCATGTTTTTAATGGAAAGTCAACCACTTGAAATAGGTGACTGCAAAATGATTTACAAATTTGGTTTTTTGGTAAATGAATCATTGATCTAGTGTTACTGAAATTATTGGTATTTTATTGTTTGAGGAAAATAATGACTAAAAGGGGTTTCTAAATTATATGTAAATTTTTTTAATTGGGAATAATTTTCAAGGAAATAGACGGTATTTTCATGGAATTATAGTGGTTTCAATTTTTTCCCAAACTATTTGATGTCTATTTATGTTATAAAATATAAGATGATTTTTCTTGTGTGAAATATTTATTCTCTTATTTTTTCTGACTTGTAACTATTTAAATAAGATTTTTGTGGATATTGGTTTGTTAATGGGTACTAAAAAATGCTTGAATTGTTTTCTTATCATTTCTATAATGTTTTATTGAAATACGCTCTCTAATAATAAATAGAATGTTTATATAGGTTAGTGTACTGTCTGGAAAGAATCTGTGGTCTCTCCATGATAATTTGTGGTTTTTGGTGCGAGACCTGGATAACCCTTATTTTATTCGTTTGTTTTTAGCATGAATTTCATTGATGTTTTATGTGGGTTATTTGTGGTGATCTCATGATATGGATATTTTTTTGGGATTATGTATTAAGATTTGATTTGTTGGGGTCATGTTTATATGACTGATTTGATTTGGATAATTTCACATGTTTTTCAACATGGTTTTTTTAGTAGTTGATTAATTTTCTAGAATGTTCCATTGGTTAGAATCGAACAATGATATATGATTTTAATAGGGGAGAACCATAATCCTCAAGTCTAATCAATTATTGTGACCTTTGTATCTAGATTGAAAGGTCTAGTTGGGATGTTTCTTGATTATTTGCGATCAATATTTAATTTTTAAAAATTGTTTGTGTGTTGGGTGTTCAAAAAATGCCCTTGAGTTCAATGATGGACATGATGTGGACCATCTATATCGGTAGTTTGGATAAATGGAGTGATGGAATAAATTCTTTTATGGTGGGAAGAATCAAATATTTCACTGGTGTATAGACCTCATGTTAGATGAGTTATGCATGTAGTTGAACAAATTTTTGGATAGTTGAGATTGTATGAGGAGTTTTTTTAGTGGGTAGACACAATTTGGAGTTTTGGTATTGTATTATTTAGATTTTCTGAGTGTTGAAAATTGGATAATGGTGGTGGTAGTGTTACCTAGACTGAACTAGTTTGGTGATGTGTAAATGACTATGGGAAGAGTATGGTGGTAAAATGGGTCAATTGATGATCCAAAAATGATATTACACCAAGATTAATATTCATACATTTTTGTGTCTGTTTTACTATTTTCCCAATACATGTAGGTCTTAAGGCATAATGAGTGGGTAGTATAGTGACATGATACATATTTGCAAGTCTGGACATGAATGTTTGGGAGAATTCATCCACAGATGGAAGCTGATGTTTTATCCCATGAAATTAGATATGCTGATATGGAATGAAAATTTTCATAATTATATATGGAAGGGTTTAAGAGGATCTATGATCAAATAATTATTTTAAGAAAAATTTTATTTTATTCAAGCTTAGTGTTATGAGTGTGAGAGTGGAAGCCTATTCTACACTCTTGGATAAGATGTGTTGGATGAGATGTGTTGTGTTTCTAATGAATTAATATATGAGGAATATCAGGTTTTCTATTTTTTGGTATACCATATAATCTTGTTTATTAGAATCATTATAATGGGATGTTTTTAATGATATACATTATTACTAGTTGTGAATACATGCGGAAATTTGAATTTTTTTGGCGTGGGATTTATTTTAATAAAAGAGACACAAATTTGGGTTTAGATTTTTCAAATTTCCTTAAAGGTTTTTTTTCTGGATGTTGTATAAGGCTCGGTGGATAACTCAAATGATTATTTGGGAATCAATGCATGCAAAGGGTGACCCAGGTGTTAATAACCTAATATTTAAGGAATTTTCACTGTGAATCTTGTGGTTTCAAAAATAATTTAGGTCATTCAAGGAATAAGATTTCAACTTGGTGTCCTTAATTTTGAGATCTCTAAGTCATGCCCTGAAGAATTCAAGATAAAGGCATGTTACATATTCATGTAGTTTGTAATGCCACAAACCCCATGGTTATGCTGTTAATCGGGTTCATGTTTTTTCTAAATTGATCAAGTGGTATTCTGGAGGTTCTCAATTATATCCCCCATTTTTATTTACAGTATGGGACACATGAGTAGAGGGGAGGCCGAACCCCCTTACCCCTTACACATTACATCACACCGATCATGTTCATTTAGGAATGGTTCATGTAGCAACGTCACCCTAGAAATTCTAGAGATGATGTTTAATAACATTACATTATCATGTTTATGAGGAATAAAATCTCAATGTATTGAATATTTCAGTATCCCCGTTAATATAGATACATTCTTGAGTCTTTTATTACCAATTAACACACTAATTAAAATAAATTTCTCATGCGGATAATAGAATTATTCCATCTAATATATCCTTGAATATCATTCTTCACACACTTCATGGATTCATAGGGAAATGAAACATTATAAGGGTTAGATAAAATTATTATAATGGGTAGAGTTTAAAGGAAGAAATGATGAATAAATTACAATAATCAATATAAAAAGGTTATAGGTAAACATATATTCCCTGTAATAAATAAACTAATAAGGAATTGTATACATAATATTTTATGGTAATAACTATAAACACAATCTTTTCTAACAACTAGATAAAGAAAAATTCAATATAGAATGTGAAGAAACTGAAACACATGCAAATTAATCAATGATATAAAAATGAATTGTATTCATATATATTACAATAAAATTAGTCAATGATGGATAATATTTAAAACTAAGTGAGGGAAATTAATAACTATTGGATTCCATGTTTCATAGTCACATGGAACAATTAATTCCAATACCTTTCACAATATAGTTTATCATATGAGGTATAATACTATCTAATTTGATCAAAAAATTCGTCTCATGGGACAACCAATGCATCATGAAAATGTCTATAAATAGGCCCCACTAATGTCATACATGTCCAAATCATTCCTTACGTATTGAATAATCTATTTAATAATGTGCCATATCAAATATATGTATGGATCAGAAGATAGAGATTTAAAAAAATTTCCCCAAATAATGAAATAAAATTCAAAGTGAACACCATATAAGAAATGGTATATGGTTCATGAAGTAATAATATCCATGAAAAATGATATGTATACTTCATGAAAATGTAATGTCAAATGACCATAGGTAATAGAATTTTCCAGGGGGAATAAATGAATCAATGAAGTGAAGGTGAATATGATCTTTATTTAAATCAATCTTAAACCATCTAGAGGAATAATAATTTTGGTATCAAAACTACATATCCAATGTGGATTAAAATAAATATTTTCTATCATTGATAAATTTAAATAACGAAAAAAATTCATTTAAAAACATTCTTAAGGGAGATATAATTTTTCTTATTTATTTTCAGAAAATGATTACATTGAAAATAACTTTTCAAAAACAATTTTTTTTAAAAATTATCCTTTTAAACATTCAGATGATAATTTTAAGAAATAACTATTGTGAATTCATACATTCCATATTAGGTAAAATTAATATTCTTCATAGTAAAAATGTTAGAAAAATGAATTGTCCAGAAAGTTAAATGGGGATTCCTTTGAGTGAATTGGTAAATTAAATAATGGATAAAATACATTTAATAACTCATTTTTTAATGGATAAAAAAATTTTGAAAACCATTTAAAAAACATAGATTTTATAATAAGAATTGTTCTCTATTTAAAGGAACAAATGATGTTGGGTTTTCTAAAAAACATTATCTAAATCGTTTTGAGTACCAAATAGTGGAAATTTTTATTAATAAATGAAAAAGGTCAAGAATAAATAAGGAAAATAAAAAATGTATTTATAATCAAATGATAAAACAGTATCCTCTAATGGAAATTCATGTGACAAAATACTAAAAATAGTAATTATAATGTAAACCCTTGAAAATATTATAATTTGGTTGTGAAAATAAATCAATGAGTTGAATATGTGAATCATATGTAAATCTACACATATTATTCGAAATACATAAATATATATTCAATGTAATATTTCACATAATTAGTGAATATTAACGAATATCAGGAATAAATGTAACACAATTATAATAAATTTGTTTATGAATTTTTTCCCCCTTAGTAACTTTTAACTTAAATCCCCTTAGATGAAATAATTCAAATTAATACTCAAAATATTATGAAGAATGAATGAATTATAAAATTATATGAAAAAGTGTATATATTTAAACCACACATTATAAATTTTGGTTCCAAAAAAATAAATTAATTGTTTTAATATATGGTTAAAAATCAGAAAAGGAAGTGATATTGAAAAGGTAATTATTTAAAATTTTCTATATGAGAATAATCTTTTATCATTAATATCTGTCATATAAGATTTAGAAACATATGATTCATAATTTCCCTAAATGAATAAATTAATATAAATCATATAATATCATTAGAATAAACATATTCATGATACAAAATGTCAAAATCTAGTACATACACCATATAATATAAACTAGGTGCATAACAACCAAGGAGTCTCAGTGGAATTTAAATTGAGATGAAATCTCTTACCATATATTTTAGTTTTTTATAAATTTATAGAAAACTCTTATATATGGGTTTTTAACTTGTTACCATTCTATAAACTAACCTTAATCTTATTTATAATATTATATATTAACATATTATAATATATTATTACACATTTTACTAAATCTTTCAAAATTATCACTATTTTAGTGTTATTTCCATATTTTTTAGTGTGTTTTGACTTTCATGTTGTGGTTAAATTTATATAGATCATGATTTAATAATTTCAATAATTTAAACCACAATTTAATTATCATATATATCTTTCATATATGTATTTAAAATAATCCATAAGGTTTGGAGATAACAAATGTAATGAACTATTCATCTTGATGTTAGGTTATATGTATGCATGACCACTACATTCATTTATTTAAAAAATTAAAAGAATAAAAAATAAAACATATAAATTTATATTATATTTCAAATATTATATTTATTTCATAAATTTTTCTGATATTTTTTACAACCATCCTTTATACATTCCATGTATTGAATGAATGAACCACATCGCATAGAGGAGGCGATAGTCCACACATCCAAAATTGATGTTATCGATTTCCCACAAGATGGAAAGCATACAAGAATGTTCTATATCAAAATTAATGAATCATAAAATCATTAAAAATTTAATACATATCATATATAAACATTTTGAACATAATAATTCTAAACGATGAGTGGTGTTAAAGGAAAGAGAAACAACTTCCTTTCGTGAGATAGTAGTTCACCATAAACATAAACACTAAGTTGGTTACCTACTATATGAATGTGTGTGTAATTTTATATATTAACAATTAAATATCAAAATATATTTTTATTTAGGATATTTTTTAATATATGTATGGAATAATAATAATTTAAATAGTTGAGAAAAAAATAATGTTCTTAAGGAATGATGTAACATCTTAAATAGACTATTCATTTTGGTTTGAAGAAAATGGATTAATTGTATGTATTTATGACCATTTGGATACTTCTAGGATTAGGGGAGGTATTTTTAAGAGCTATTTGGATAGATATTTGTTGATACAAAATGTTTTTATAGGGGTGAGTAAGTGGGATGGGTGAGTTTATTTTTATAGTAGAGGAGTGAGACACTTATAAATTTTGAAAAAGGGGAATTCCAACCATAATTTTTCCATTTAATGTGGCTCGAGTATTTGAAAAATTATATTAAATATCGTATATAATCTAAATATTTCCATGAAATTGCTTTTGGAAAAATATCTAGGTCATATTGGACTTATGATTAATGCTTAGTCCATTGTTAAGAACAATTTCACCTTAATGGTTGTAATTAATATTAATTATGTTACCTAATATTTTTTTGAGAAAATTAATTTTACATAAATATAAATTATAAATTATGATTATTCAAAATATTTAATAAATTTTTCCAAATTCAAATCATAGATTTGGAAAAAATAAATTTATATTTAATCCTTAGAAAGGATGATAATTCTATTTTTTTAAAGAAAACCCCTTCAAAACTCTTCTAGTTTTTCATATCAAATTTAAAAGTAAAATCAAAACTAACAACCTAAATTTGATTAATAAATAAAAAAATTATAAAATTAATCTTTCAAAATGGTTTAAAATATATTCTAACCATATAAAAAAGTGGATTAAATATAAGTTTTGAATTATAATTCAGTATTTATCACTATTCCTACAAAAAATGAAACATCACTGAAAATTATCAATAATTAACCATTAACGTAATTTGTATGTTAATATCTAATATAAAATGTTTATTTTTACTATTAATATTTATAAAATTAACAAACCTTATATTTATAATACGTTCTCTATTATAAGAAAATAAAATTTCCTTAATAAAAATGTATGTTTATATATATAATATTGGGTTTGTTTTTATCTCATTCTTATCAAATATAATGAGTTGATATCAAAATATTTTTATTTAACATATAATTTATATAGTAAATTAAAATCACTCAATAATTTTAGTGAATTTATCTTATTTGGATAAAACAATTTTATTGGTATAAATATTTTTTTCTTGAAAAATATAACTTTATTTGAAATTTATTCTTTTATTAATTTTTTATTATTTTGAAACTAATGAATTGCAATTATATTTTTTTAAATAATATATTTTCATAATTTATTTAAACCTATTCATTAACTATAATTTAACATCTAGTTTAATTATTATTATTATTATAATTAACAATATTGTAATAATTTATTATTGTTTGATAAAATTTTGTCTTGCATGTGACCCAAACCATTGAATAAAATTGTTCTTGCGTGAACTTATGATAATTCAGCGTTGATTTCATTTAAATATAAAAATATTAATTTATTTATTTAAAATATTAAATACATTATAAGTTATTGAGATATTATATTCTCTATCATGGATGGTGTTCTGTGTCTTACACACAATCAAATACAACGTTCCAACGATATATTTTTAGGGGGTCATATTTTTTCACCTTAATTAAATTGCATCCTCCCAATTAAGACTCAATCATCAGGATATATTTTTTGATTATAACTATATTTTAAATTCCACATCGTGAGAAGGGTACATAAGAATTCCTCTAGAAAAAAGTGAATGAAAAGTAACATGGTCACATGGGATAACATATTACTAGATCTATATGTAGGGGAAAATATAGGTAACGTGAATATACACACATGAAGGAATAGTTTAAATATTTATTGGGATATATGGAGATAATAATTCAAAAACAAGTAATTGATCAATGGAAATTTGATGGCCTTAAAGCCCTATATCTTTAATGATTTAGAAGACCACTGGTTTCCATAAAAATTATGATATTAAAAAAACATTTTTTTTGTTTCTCATCATTTTCCTAATGTTGAGTAATTATTTTACTAAATAATTATAGATGGATATATACTCCAAGATATATTTCAATAAAAATAATTTCATCATTGGTCTGTCCTTCTATCAATTAGTAATCTATAATTACTTCAATAAATTGGTATCTAAAAAATAACATTGATTCCTAAAGTACTAAAATATATTCATAACATATCATAATTCCAATAAAAGATTTTAATGTTTATCTATTAATCTTTGACTACTCACCATTGATAGTATGGTTAATTAATTAATATACAACCCTAAAAAGATAAACTACTAGTTCATAATTAATATTTATTCATCAAATTGTTGAACTAAAAACAATGACATTTTCACCAAGAAATTTCCTAGGTTAGTTGTTGGTGTCAAACCCTTATCGTCCTTCGGTCATGGGTTTAAGTTTTGTGGACTTTCTAGTATTTATGTGTTACCACCTTTCATATATTTTTTCACTTTCTATAACCATATTAATAAAATTTTAAAAATAAATATCATGTACATCCATGAAATAAGGTTATTCACTAGGTATCCATTTATCTATGGTTTTTAATATACCACAAATTCATAAATAATTCATCTATTTTATTTGAATATTGTATCTTCCTAGATATAATTGTTAAATGAACACATAAACTTTCAATATATATTAAAATAAATCCTAATGGTCTATATGGAAAATTTTATTTATCATAGCACGATCCCCTTGGAGTGTCAAAACAGGTGCACAGCAAGACACATTTTTGTATACCAGGTTAAACTGATTAAGGCCCAAAACACCTTGTCATAGTTGTTACTCTTACTTGGATCTATTAGAGAAAAATTTGAACTTGTATTAACCAATAATGGATGTATTTATAGAATGAAAATACATAATATCAATCTAACAAAAACATTAGGATGTTCTTCTATACTTATCCAAAATTTCTACATTAGGATTATGTTCCATAAAATACTTTTTCATAAATCTAGTTCCCAAAATTTCTTTTAAACATTATATGATTCAAAATTTTGTGACCATACCCTAAAACTCTTGGATCTAGTGTCTACTACCATTAAAATATCATGGTTACAAGGAATAAAATTTAAAATTACTTATAAGTTTAGTAGTCTTTATTCTCTTAATCCATAAAAAAGTATTATATAACAAATTAATACACTAATTACAACATTATATTTTTCAAATATAATTGAATTATTTAATCAATAGTGTCTTGTATATATTTCTTCATTCACTTCTTAGATTCCTGGGCAAAGGAAACTTAATATTGGTTACTCAAATTCTCATTAATGGTAAAGTGCAATAGATGCATATTGAATCCACAAGAATAATCAATATGGAAAGGTAATAACTGAAGTGACATTCAATTAAATCATTAAACTAAGAAGGAAGTGTAATAACAATATGGAATGGTAATAACTGTAAACACATAACATTCAAATAAATAGTTAAAAAATCATTATGGAAATGTAAGAAACTGAACCACATGAAATTTTCTCAATGAACTGAAAATGAAATATATCCATATATATGTCATTGAAAAATATCATGGATAAATAATTACTAAATCTAAATGAGTTAAATTAGTTATTATTGGTTTCCATGTTTCCTTTGTACACAGAACCATTACCATCGAGTCTTTTCAAAGGATTATTAAACATATCGGTTAAAAACCCATATAACATGAAAAAATAATTCATCTCATGAGCCTACCTATGCATTAAGGTAATATATATAATAGGTCCCCACCTATGTTGAACATGTTTAAAGAATTCCATATATATCAATCAATCTATTTAACAATGTTATTTATCAAATATCTATATATATTATAAAATATATATTTATATATATTTACCCAAATAATCAAAAAAATCATAGTGAATACCATAGAAAAAATGGTAAATGCTTCTAGAAATAATCATATATATGAAAATAATATGGATACCAAGGGGAAATTCAATGTAAAATGATCACATGAAATTTAATATTTTAAGGGTACTAAATGTAATAAAGAAAGTGATTGTGAATAATATCATTTCCCAAATCAATCATTAACCATTTAGAGTATGAATAAGGATAGTATCAATAAATAGTTTTCCATGTGGAGTTAAATATAGTGTTTTTCTCATTTATAAATGAAAACACTATAAAAATATTTTACAAAAGCATTTTTGATTAATATAGCATTTTTATTTTGATTAAAATTTTTAAAATTATTTTATTTGAAGATTACATTGCAGTATTTTTTCAAAAAGTGACCATTTAACCTTGTCAATGAAGCTTCTGATAAATGAAAATAGTAAATATTTACATGTTGTATGGGGTAAAAAATATTCCCCTTTCAAAGTAAAAAATATTGAAAAATGGAATTTTTGGAAAGTTACAAGGAGATTCCTTTGAAACAATTTGTAAAAGAAAAAATTGTAAATATCCTTCAATAAATATTTATGAAATGGTTACAAAAATTAAAGAATTTAAGGAAAAATATTTTTAGAATAAAATTGGTTCTCTAAATTAATAGAGGAATCAATTTGGGTTTCATAAATTCATTTTCATAAACATTTTCAGTACCACAGAGTGGTAAAATTGTATTATTAATCGAAAACATTCATAAAAACATCGGATAAGAAAACAAAAGGTTTTATTAGATGGTTATTAAACAATATGCAGTGAATGTAAATTTCATTCTAAGAATTTATAATAAAAAATATTGTAATTTACACCCTTTAAATTATTATACGTACTATTGTGAGAATCAATCAATTAGTAAATAAATTGTATCAACTATATATCTAGAAATATATATGGAAATAAATTAATATATTATCCAGGTAATTATAAAAATAAGCAAAAATTATTATCAATAATGAGGATGTAATATTAAAAAACGACAAGAATTTTTTTTAAGAAATTCATTTACACTTCGAAACTTTTATGTTGAATCCCTTTAAATGAATAATTCAAATTGAAACTAAAAATATCATGAAGAATTAATGAATCATGATATTGTATGAAATACATTATGTATTTATCAAATATATAAGAAATTATGTGCACAAAAATAATATTATATCGTCAATAGAAAGTTTAAAATCACAAAAGGAAGTGGTATATCAATGATATTATTAAAAACATTCTAGAGGAGAATAATATTTAAAAATTCAAAACACTCTCATAGCACATTGAAACATATGAATCATGAAATCCAAGAAGGAATAATAATAAACGAAACGTATAATATCATGAGAATAAATAGATTCATTATATATGATTTCAAAGGGTATTTAATAATCCATAAAAAAAGAAACACGGTGCATAATAAAAAATAAGATTTAATGGAATGTATATTCAGACGAAATCTGTTACTGTGTGTTTACTTTTTGTGTCAAAATACATTAACCTCATTTTAGGGGTTTCAAATACTTTTTAATCATATAAATTAACTATACTAATATTTATAATATCATATATTAACATCATATAATATCTTATTTCCGATTTGTTAACAACATCTCATTATTTTCAATATTTTGAGTGTAACCTACATAGTTTTTGAGTGTGTTTTGACTTGTTAATTACTGTTGTTTTATAAAAAAATCATAAATTATAAAATATAGAATTTAAAAAATGATTTAATTATCATATATATCTTGTATATATGTATTTATAATAATACAGAATGTGTTGAGATTAGAAATAAAACACACCGTTCATGGATATGGTGGGTCATAGATATAGATGAAGACTAATTTCATTTATTTCACATATTAAAATAATTAATGTTCACTGATTTGAATATATATTAAAATTATATTATAATATTATTGTAATAAATTTCATATTGTTCTATTAAAACCATCCGTTATTAGTTTAATGAATAGAATGAATGAATCACATTGGCCTGAGGTGGGGGTAGTCCAAATTCCCACAAATAGTGTAATAATATTCCCATAAGATTGAACTTATAAAAAACTATTATATATAAAAATCAATGAAGAATAAATATATTATATATATTATATATATCATATATATAAAAAATTTCCATTATAATTCCCAAAAATGGTATGTGGTAATGAAAAATGAACAACGTCGTTTCGTGAGGTGATAATTTACCATATATATATAGAGTATGTTTGTTACCCATCAAACAGAAATATTGTTAATTATTGTTAGAACCCTTAAAATAAAAAAATATACATATATAAATATATGGTATTTTTATTTTTATACAAGTATGGAATATTAATAATATAATGAGTGGAGAAAGAAATAAAACTAAAGAGCTTGGGGAAGGATGTTACCACTCAATCAGGAAACTCCTTTTGGTTTGAAACAAATGTATTATATTTGATGGATTTATGAACAAGGATAGGATTCTAGGATTAGGGTTGGGAAATTTACGATCTATTTGGGTAGAAAATGGTTGACCTGTTGTGGCTTTAGAGGTGTGAGGAAGTGGGAGCTGTGAGTGCATTTTTTATATGTGGAGGAGGAGTGACACTCTTGTAAGTTTTAAAAAAGTGAATTACACCATTGATTTTTTTCTATTTAAATGGGTTCCAATAATGGATAATTTTATATGAAGGATATTACTGGGTATAGATATGATATAACAAAGGGTTTGGGACTTGTTTCAAGGTCATTTTTTCCTTTTTTAATGTTTAGTCCCATGTTATGTTTAATTTGAGCTTAATTATTGTAATATAATTTAATTTCATTCAATAATATTTTTGGGAAAAAATAATATTTCCTTATTATAAATTAAAATTTGTTATTATTCATAATATGGTATCCATTTTCTCAAATTTTAAAAACTGAAGTGTATGAAATTAATTGAAATTTAATCCCACAGACAAGATGACAACATGGGTTTGTAGTGTAAAAATGTACAAAATTTTGCATAGATTCCATATCAAATTTTGTAAAGAAATTTATTATAATGAAATAAATAATAATAATTAGTAAAATATTTCTCAACTTAATTATTAATATTAGAATAAAATATAATTTATCCTTATAAATAAATTAAACAAAAAATAGGTTTGGTAATAAAATTCTATATTTTTTACTATTTACCAAAAAGATAAAATGCACAGATAATTACAAAATATTAACCCACAACTAATGTTTTATTTCATATTTCAAATATAAAATTAATTTTGATATATAATATTTATTAAATTGGAAAAAACTAAATATAAAATACGTTCTCTATTGAAATATTGTAGATGTTCTTTAATTAAAATATATGTTTTATGTATAATATTGGTTTTATTCTATCTCACGACTTTCAAATATATTGGATGAATATAAAAAATGTTATATTAGATATAAAATATATATTTATATATATTTATTTAATATCACTTTTTAATTTTAATTAGTTAAATTTATTATGATAAAATAACTTTATGAGCATAAACATAGTTTTCTATAAAAATATTCCCCTTATTTTCAATTGGTTGTTATATTCATTTCTATTTAATTTATTTCCATTGAATTAGATTTATATTAATTTAAACCATGTATTTTAGAATTTTATTTATTTGTATTCAAAAACTATAATTTAATGTCAGGGTTTTATATTGTTTTATTTAATAATAATATTGTAATAATATATTATGGTTTAATAAAATGTGTACATATGATTATAGAAATCCATTGAAGAAACCTGTTGTTGCAAGTGGCATGCACTGAATCAGTTACACATTCATTTATGGCTATAAATTATATTGAATTTATTTCAAAATTTGAATGTATTAAAAATTATTTGGATACTATATTCCATTACATGCTTGGTGTTGTATGTCATATACCCTATCAAATAAAATGATCTTAAATTATATTTTTTGTGATTTATTGTTATCTACACTTATTTGAGGTAACATACCACCCTCTCTTAGTATAGTTATCTTGTCTTGTCTCTCATCTTGTTTTTTCTATTTTGGCAAGGATTTAAAGTGATGATTTCATAGTTTATTAAAGAGATCATGATAATTGTTGGGGATTTATTATATGGATTATAACAAATGTTATATCTATGGCAAATCAAGCCTCTTTTTTGTTATTACATTATGATATTTTACCCAGTTAGTTTTTTTTTGTTACTGGATATCATGAGGGAAATTGGATGCTGCTTTGGGTTTATAATTTGTGTATTTTTCAGGTCTTAGGTCTGGTTATGGGTAGGGAGAGAACTACACCTCATTTACAATAGTTTCAGTGTTATCCCGTTGATGAGTGACTTTTTAATTTTTGTGAAATGTTTTGAAATTTGGGTTAAATGGTTAATTAAATAACTTTATAGTGTTTATTGATGAGATATGTGATCATGACTCTCAGGATATCAATATCAGGCTACAGATTATTTTTGAAAAGTTTTTTGAGGTATGTGGCCTTGAAATTATTTGATTCACACTGTTTGTTGGGAATTTATATTTTTGTGCCAGCACTTGTATTTTATACATTCATATTTAATGATTTTGTGACTAACATAAATGATTGTTATAGGATTTCATCGTTTTAATAGTCAACATAGACCAAATCTCATGTTAAATGGTTCAATGGTGGCACCGCAGTAAAACGATTGATGTTCTACATCCTTATGTATTTTCATGAGGATAGTGTTGGATTTAAATGTGTTAAAGTTTTCCATTTTAATATGGGATTTCTAAGGTTTTTTACATTAAATGGAATTTCATGGTAAATGTAGTGAAATGAAAATGAGTACTAATATTTTATTTCAAAATGGATTTTTGGTTTTCTAAAAAATGTTTCGATATGATTTTGTCCCAAGGACCAAACATAAGTAAAAGAAGTAACATGGTTATTTATTTTAATAAACATTGAATATTATTTTCATTAAAAAAATTAAATAATAAATGGATTTGTATATTATGTTTGGTACATTCCCCTTGGGTGGGTGATTCTCTATTTTTCAATTTTTGTGAGATCATTGTGCTTCCTATTTTTTATAATCTATGGACATTGTTCATGACTGTAAATTACTGTTATTTTTTATGGATGATGAGACTCATTAGTTAGTACTAAATTGATCAGTTTATATAGATATAATTAATAGAACCCTTAGAGGATTGACATAGGTTGAGATGTGAGGCATGGTATTGAGTGACCAATTCCCTATAGGAGTGTTAGTGAACAAGTGATATGGGACACATTCTATGCATTTACTATACACTCTATGATGAACATGTTATTATGGATATATATGTATTATGGTAAAATATACAGTTGTACTGTGTGTGATGGGAAATCAAGGAGTTATATGTTTTGACATGATGAATTTAAATTAGACCAGTCATGAGTCAACTGAATAGATATAGGAATTAAGATCAGATAAGGGGACCACCATAAGTGAGTTGGGTTTATAGTTGTGATTTGTTGTGGGTAATATGTGTTTTTTCATGAATTAAGAGAGAATTTAATGTTTGGCTAGGGTTTTATCCTCTGTTTAGAGAGAAGGTATGGTTTAGATCTCTGTATGATATTGTAAACAGAACAAACCCCACCATGCGTTTATGAGTATGGGATCAAAAAATAGTTTTTTGTGACTCTTCATTCGAGAACTGGCTGGAATAGGTATGGTTTGGTTTCATTGTATCCTATTAAGTAGATGATGGACTACCATGAGTTATTTTGTGTGAATTGTGTGTTATGTTTCTCAGTTTTTGTGTATGACGGACATGGGTACACATTATTATATGTATTTCATGAAAATAAACATGATTAAAATAATACATAGTATGTCAGGTTGTAAGGGACTCTAACTAGGTTGTGGGAGTGACCTCCATCATATGAACATGTCATTGGATTTGATTTATGATGGAAGAAAATCTTATTTTCACTCCCAACATATGTACTTCTTATAGTTGGACATGCATTATATGTTTAGATGTTTATTGGTTATATGGATAAAATAAGTCAATTTTGTATGTTTTTCAGGTGGCTAGTTTAATATTCAGACAATTTTTAACATGTGTATTGGACAATGTGCCATTTATATTATATAAAATATGTAATCCTATTTTTATTAATCTCTTCTCTTTTTTGTTTTGGAGTATCATATATATATATATATTTGGGGTAATACTTTCTATTGTAGACTATGATGCCCTTTAATATCCCTGTTCTATTTTTATATTTATTATTATGATGGTTGTTATACTGATGGGTCAGGAAAATTGTTCGGTAAATTCAAGCATTACCACCACAATGGTTTTTTGGGATAACCTCCCCAAGACTAATTTAATCCATCACCACAATTTCGTATACTTTATCATATAGGGAGGTTCATGTAAGGTCAAATAGAGACCCTTATCTGGGAACTATTTTGTTGGTCTGGGCTAAGGATTTATCAAGTTATCCATATTCTTCAACTCATCATCTGATTGATCATAAAACAATTATCTCTGAATGCATAATTTTTTCTTTTTTCCCCTATGATTCTTGAAAAATATATTATCAAAAAAATAAATAGTGTGATTAACTACTCTATTGAATTTATTTCATTGATATGATGATATGATAGGATCCTTATTCTTCTTCTCCATTGATACCAGGAGGTATTGCTGTTAAGGTTAAATATCAGTATATTCTACAGATTCCTTGATAAGTGAAATTCTATATGAGAATATATTTGATAAATGGAATCATTTTTTATATTAATTTATGTTGAATGAGAAATCATGTTCCCACCTATCAATAAAATTATAATGATGAGTATTTCTGAGTTGTTATATGGGTTTTAGATAATTTATGTGTTGGGGTTAGTTGATTCCTTGAAATTTGGGATCATTTTATTTTTCATGATTTTATATTGAGTTTCTAAAAGTCCCAAATAATGAGATATATGTGTTTTATGAAGATCACACTAGTATTATGTATGTTATGAATATAAATATTTAGTTATTAATATTATCCCATTTTTTACATTTATGGATTCATGTATTTATATTTTTAATTAGTAATATAAAAGATTATGGTGTGATAATTATTGGTTGATTGAATGGGGAATATGAATCTCATAAAATATATAGATTCACTAATGTTATTTTTATAGTTTATCCATAATAAATTTTTAACAGATACTAATAATTTAATATATATAAAGTGACATGTGGAAATGTTAATGATATCATTTTGAAAGTTTTCTCAACATATTTAAAAGATATTTTTTATTTTTTTAATAAATATATTATATAAAAGAAAAAATATGGTTTAATGGTAGATTTTTGGGGAGGCTTTAGTGCCAATGGGAGACTACTAAAGATATTCCATAATTAAAATCTAAATAATTTCATGTTCTTGGATATATCATATTATATGTTATGTGTATATACTAAGGTATTTCATTCATGAAATAAGAGGCATATCATATGCCTTTGAGTTATATAATTTCTCTTAAGCTATTGTTATCAATGAACATGAAAAATAACCAATCATAGTTTAGGTTATGGCCTTGTCATAATATGATGTTATATGAAAACTATATATTATTACTAACATAATAGTTTTGATTGATATTTGAAGTAGAATGAATATTTTTGGTGTTTGATTTATCTTAACAATATGAATACATTGTTATCATTTTATATTTTTCGATATACATGAGAGAATTTAATGATGAAATTAAATGTTAAACTCATTCATCCATTTTTAATATGGTCATATATGGTTTTTAACTGAAGCATTAACCTGAAATTTAGTATCAGTCTAGTAAATGAAAATAAATACTCAATTAAATTTTTTATAAAGTGGGTATAGTCCATAAAAATAAATTTTTTTATCCTATTGATTCTTGATTTACAAACGGTCTCTACACATTATTCATTTTCATAGACATGTATTGCAAAATGATGTAAATAAATAGGATCTCATATAAGTTTGGATTCATTTTTTATCTTATGGAGACACCAATGAAAAATGTACAAAGTAGATTCTTATCTATAGTTATCCCTAATCTCTTTGTTGATGATGTATGATAACCTCGAAGTGGTGTACATCTCAAATTTTCTACCTTTCTATATAACATTGATTCGGTTTCAGTGTTTATTTATCTCAGTGTATGGTTTCATTAAACCATACACTACTTGAATAATGTTATTTAATCATATGAAATAAAACAATAACATTGTATCATCATTCTCCCATATAATATACATAACTATTCACTTTAATATAATGATTAATAAATTAAATATGACACATGAAGAAGGAAATCTATAAATGTGGTTTCTAGGGAAAGATGAGATTCTTTTAGAAAACACACATCAACATCATGATTGAAATTTTTTCAAAATATGTATCATTATTTATTATTTACATTTCGAATTTCATTATTCTTCATTATAATTCTAAACATGATTTTTTATTGATATATTTAAAACATATATAATTAATCAATTTTAATAATCCTCTATTTGAAAAAAATCAATAGAAATTTTTTATTGAAATGTATCATTTAAAACATTGATGTGGTTAAGTGAATGGTTTTGATTGGTTTTTTTTATATTCTCTTGAGGTATGAATATTCATTCTGTCTTATAACTATTAGATATAAGTATTACATTAGTGGAGAATTATTGTATAAAGAACTATTGTTAATTACTGATTTACAATAATATATTAGTCAGCACAAAAGGGTGTTTTGATCAATACTTTTAAAACTAAAATAATTTGAGGATTGGGTTTCCCTATAAATTGGTAAAAATTATGGGGATTATTTTTAATCATATGAAATATATTTTTGCTCCTCTTATGGTCCTTTGACTTCCATCGAATGAAAAATCTTACAACACCATTGATATGATTAGTTTTTATAGGCATTCCCCTTCCATTTTAAATTCCATCTATCCCGTTGATCATAAAAAACATATGTATGTAGATTTATATTAAATGATAGTAGATAATGTTATCTTAGTTATAAAAAATTTTCAAATATATTTATTTAATTATATTTTTTAAAAAATATATTATAGTTTTTATGTATTCAATTGAAATAAGATAAAGA
Source organism: Viscum album (assembly GCA_963277665.1). Taxonomy (NCBI): domain Eukaryota; kingdom Viridiplantae; phylum Streptophyta; class Magnoliopsida; order Santalales; family Viscaceae; genus Viscum; species Viscum album. The sequence continues at coordinate 604,929,992 of OY728123.1, forward strand.
ATAAAAAATCTAGTGTTTTATGAATTTTAGATGTATTTCTACTCTAACTGTCTTCTTCTTGGCCACATTAGAAAAATACATAAGCATGGTCTAAACTGTCATGGGTATTATCCCCCAATCCCTGTTGGTATGGAGGAATTAGTTTACAAGAAGAAGGGAGACATTCATAAATCCATCATGGAAAGAATTATAGAAGATACTTCTACCCAACCATATGTTTCATATCAAACCATTTCCTTAAAAAGGGAAAATTACATACACTACAATAGTTTCTATCATCATGAGTTACAGGAATAGTTCATTTGACTGGGACTAAATTAAAAAAAAAGGCTCAATTTGTTTTCATCATAACGTGTGAATATGTTTTTATAGTTCTCTGACCATAGATAGCCCAAATCTGATGTTAGTTATAAATTACAATGACATGATTACAAGGAATCATATCCCAAGGAATGAGTGTTAGTATTCTTGTAAAACTATATACCTACATTAAAATTATATTAAAAAAACTAATTACAAAATTATTTTTTTTCTTATAAATCAATAACGTTGAGAATAATAACATTATTACATCTAGTATATCTTTGAATATCTTTTATAGTATTCTTATTATTTTATAGTGGAATAAAACATAATAAGGGTCAGCTAAAATGATCATTAAATGAAAAAAAGAAGAGAAGAAATATTGAATCAATGAGAATAATAATTATTAAATGCTAAATTAAAGATCCCATATAATTGATTATCAATAATTATATATGGATGTTGATAAAAAATATTGAAAGGTAATGACTAGAAACACATGATATTAAAATAACAATATATTGAAAAATAAAAATTGAATGGTAAGATACTTAAAAACATTCCATTTAATGAATGAAATAAAAATTAAATGTATCCATAGATATGTAGATAAAAAATATCATGGATAAATAATAGCTGAAACTAATATGATGTAAATTATATATTAAATGACATCATGTTTAAGGCGCATGAAAAATGTTTTTTCAAGACATTTAAAATGATTGTTTAAAACTACAGATAGAATCCCATTTAATTTATGCAACTTTTTTCTCTCATGAAAACCCATAGATGTGTTGAGGAACTATAAATGTCATAACTCCACTAGTCATAACGAGTCTAATGAATTATTTATATTGAATAAAAAAATAATTTCCTTATCAAATATCTATAATTAATAAGGATTACGGAATTATCGAATTTACCCTAAATAGTCAAATATGTATCTAAGTAGTCACATTTTGTAAAATGGTATTTTTTTAGGAAATAGTAATATCACTGATAAAAGAAATGAATAATTTAGAGATATTATATTTTCAATGATCATTATAGATAGAATTTTTCCAGTGGAATAAAAAATGATTTAGGTGGGTTAATGTGAGTGTTATCCTGAGAAAAATCAATAATAAAACACTCAGAGGAAGAATATAGATTTTATTAATACATAAAATCCATAATGGTGTAAAAATAAATTGTTGTTTTTGTTGATGAATATAAATACAATAAAACGAACTTTTAAAAGCATTCTTTGGGAGAATATACTCTTTTTATGATAAATATTTAAAAAACATTGAAGTGAAATGAAATTTTGAAAATACTTTTTCCAAAAATAATCCTTTTAAACACGCAAATTATTCTTTAAATAAATTTTGGTGGGTAGATTAGTACTTTTCGTGCAAGGTAAAATGAAAATTCCTTTAGCATGGTTAATGTATTAAAAAATATCTTTTTTTAGAAAGAATAAAGAAAGTAACTATGAAAACAATGGTAAAATAAAAAGGGTAAAAATTTAGTTACCAAATAATTTTTCAAAAAATTAGTCATTTTAATAAAACATGGTTTTTAGAAGAAAACATGTTCTTCGATAAAAGAGAGAAACAAAGTTGAGTTTTCAGAAAATCATTTTCTAAAATATTTTTATTTCAAATGAGTGTAAAAATGATATAAATATTTTAAAATGGTCATGAATAACAATAAAAGGGTAAAATTAATGGTTTTATTGTATAATTATCATATAAATTACTTGAATATAAATATAATTGAATGATCTTTAAATTATCTTTTTAAGAAAATAATCATTAAACATTACAATGTGACCCATACCACTTTAGAACATTTCAAATCATAAAACTCATGAAGGAAAAATATTAAATAAATTTTTTTATGTACCATGAATATAATTTAGTTCATGATATAATATAAAAATGGTTATAAAATACTAAAAAGAAGAATTTGGGGAATAATACATTTACCCCACAATAGTAAAAATTGAGATGAAAAGTTAATAGAATGTTTACCCTTTCATATAAATTTACATTAAAATTAAATATAATAAAATTATCTTAATTTAATACTATCATTAGAACATTTTTCAAGATTATCGTTACTTATATTTCACTTGTTACCATATTGTGTACTAAAACGTAAAAATTTATGTTTATGTGAAGTGTTTTGACAAAATTCGATTTATTTGTCGAAAAAACATTGGTAGGTCAAATTTGGTCAGAGGGGATATTAAATAACATATCTAGAATGATAATAATTACCAAATTATCATAATATATAAATAAATTATACTTTTAAATGAAATCATATGATGCTATTATGAAAAATGAATTGACATTACAATCGTGGAGACTATAAGCCTAAAGTACTCATGAGTAATGTTCTTAATTTTCAGTGATCTTCATAGAAAGAAGACAAGAAACATGATAAATTTATATAATTACAAATATACCATAAATTATTTATTATTTTAAAATATTTATTTAAATAAAAAATTCAACTCACGAATAACAAATCACAGTGTCAAGGAGGCGGTATTCCAAACGTCCATGAATAACATTATCCCATTTTAACTGTGTGAAAAGTTAATAATGAAGTCTGTATATGTTATAATTCAAGAACATTATTTATTTCCTGAATATAATATATATATTTTTATGTCTAGTATGTTCAATTAATAACATCATTTATACCTTCCATCTATCATGTGATCTTATCACATCGCATATGGTGTGGTAGTCCACACTCCAACAAACGATGATATCATTTTTACCCAAAATGGAATGTTTAAATTTATGTTTTGTAAAAGAATTTAAGAAGATTAAATAAATAATAAATATAACATATAACATATATTATATTAATTTAAATAATAGTGAACACCATAAGATGTGGTAGATGAAGAATTAATAATCATTATTTCAAGTGGTGATAGTTCATTGGTCATATAAACACTATGTTCATCATCCATTAGATGGATTTTTGTGTATGTGTATATATAATAATTATTAATAAATTAAAGGTATATTGATATTACTTTTTTCATTTTATAATCATGGTTTAAAAATTTAGTTCAAGGTGGAGATGTAAATGAAAAAAATAGGTCTCTTAAAAGAGTTACCACAAAATATGGTAACATAGTTTTTATTATACCAAAAGGATTCCTTGGATGTATTTTTTACCAAATGGAGCCCTCAAAGTATAAGTGAGGTATGTTAGGAAGATACTTTGGTAGCTCTTTTACAATCATACTTGGTTTGAGAGATATGAGTAATGGGGAGATGTAGTGTCCTTTTATATTAAAGGAGGAGTGGCGCTCATGTAATATTTTGACAAACGAATTTATACATCACTTATAATGTTTCAAGGGAATCCAATAATATTCAAATTTAGATAAAATATATTATAGGTTGTATATAGGTAAATAATATTTATCTGGGACATGTTTATTTGTATTTTTGGGCCATGAGGCTTACGTTTAGTCACTTATTAATTCTAATATAACCTTCGTTGTTCTAAATAATTTTAATCACATTCACTAATATTTTTGTCCAAAAATTATGTATTATTATACATTATAAATTATGGTGATTCTAAATATTGAATAAATTTTTAAAAATTCCAATTTTATAACTGCAGGTAATTGATTAAAATTAAATCCTATAGGATGGTCAATAATTCTTGTTTTTTAATTATAAACGTCCAATAGTTTGACAAGATTTTACATTGAATTTTAAATTTAAATTGATCAGAATGAACTAAATTTAATTAACCTATAATATTATGATCTTATTAAAAATTAAAAACATTTGAAATTAAAATATTACCATATAAATAAATTATATGAAAAAGAAGTTTTGATCCGAAATTTAGTATATTTAAGTATTCACTAAAAAATGAAGTGTTTCAGATAAATATTAAAAACTCAATATATCTTCATAGTAATGTATCAAATAAAAATGTGAAGTTTATTTTTACATATATAAAAAATTAATTTTTAAAAATTATCATTTAAAATGGGTTCTTCATTAAAAGGTTGTAAAATTTCTTTTATAAAAATATTGGTTTTTATGGGTAAAATATTGTTTGTTATTATCTTATGCCTATTTAAATCGAGTGGATGAATAAACCAATATTTGACGTAATAGATAATATATATATATATTTAATTAGAACCATTAAATATCTCACAAATAATTATAATTATTAATACAAAACTCTTTTAGAATCATTAAAAGAATAATATATATTTTTTATATCTGAATGGTTCTTATTTATCTTTTCTCATTATTTGATAACAAATGAAATCATTTTATATTCATATAAAATTAAATTTTTATAAGATAGTTAATACTATTCTTAAACACTAACATAATGAAAATGTTATATTCTATTATATTAAATAATAAAATTTAATAGTACATAGAAATATGGTGAATCTCATTCTTGCCTGTAACACATGATATCGAGGAAGATCGATGTCGTGTGTAATATAAGGCATCATGTATTTTCACTATTTCATTTTATTCAAGATAATATAGTGTTCCATTTATTACATGTTATATAATATAATATATTAATTTATTATTGTAATGTATTAGGTAAAGATATTCCCTTTTTACACTTGGTGATTCATGTAATATACTCTATTCTATAGAAAGTTTTACTTTAGAATTTATGGATGTCATATTATCCCCTCAATAAATAAATTTCATCCTGGAAATATAAATATAATCTTTGTTTGATATTTCCAACATTGAAAACCGACCCCATGATAGGGTTTCTTAAAACATATTCTATAAAATATATAAAGGAAAGTACAAAGGTCACATGAACTATCATGTAATTACGTCTCTAATTAGAACAACATCAGTGGAAAGTGAAAATACATACATGGAGGAAAAGTCTAAAAATTTATATAAAGTTAACGAGTTCATCAATAAAAAACATTTTAAAATTAAAATATATTGTAAAAAATAATGAATTAATGAGATTAACAATTATGACATTGTAAATAGATAACCTCATATTCCATATAATTAAAAAAAATGAGATGGAAGTACATAAATAATATGGATTGGTAACAACTAGAAATTAATTTCATTCAAAAAAAACATAAATAAAAAAAATGGAATTTTAATACCAAAACACATTAAATTTAATAAATTTAGTGGAAATGAAATTTATCCCTAGATAGGTATATGAAAAATATAATGGATGAATAATATCTGAAACTACTTTGACAGAAATTATTTAATAATGCACGTCATGTATAAGGAACATGGAAACCAATACCATAAAGACCATTCTCAATATAGTATAAAACTATTGATATACACTTTTTTATTTTTTTCAACTAATTTGTCTCATGAGAACATATTAATGAATCAAGGATCTATATAATATTTATGCTCTACCTAAAATTATTAGTCCATTACATTTATCATTGAGAATAAAATAAATATATTTCCATATCAAATATCTATATTGAATAATTAAGACAAAATTATATGCATTTACCCAAATAATAATGTACATATAAAATTATAAAATGTGTTTAATATTGTATATGGACTAGAAAATAGTTATATCAATGATAAATTAAATTGATAAATAGTGGAAAATTCAAAATTCAATGTTCATAAAAGATTGAATATTTAAAGGGCAAGAAAAAAAATTCAAATATATCAATTTGAACACTATATTTTTCCAAATAATTAATAAACCATCCATAGGAACAATAAAGATGGTATCAATTAATAAAATCCCAAATTGAGCACAAATAATGTATTGTAGTTATCACTGAATAGAAATATAAAAAATCCATCTTCTTAAAACATTTATGAGGAAAATATAATTTTATTTTAATTTTTTTTAAACCACTTCCTAGAAAATTATATTTGAAAATATTTTCATAATAAATTATCCATTGAAGAATGAAAAGGATTCTTTATAGAAATGACGGTGGTTAAATCCATAAAAGTTGTACTGAGGAAAAATAACATTCCTTTTTCTCAATTAAAGGTTAGAAAATTAACTTTTTTGAAACATTCAAGAAGTATTCTATGACAACATTTGAAAAATTAATATTATTAAAAAATGAATTTAAGAAACCACTTAAAAATGTTAGAATTTTAAGAAATCATGGGTTTTAGAAGAAAATAGGTTCTCCAACTAAATACAGAAACAAAAAACCGTTTTCTGGAAAAATGTTTCTATAATTATTTTATTATACATGAGTGGGAAATGGTAATAATACGTGAAAATGGCCTTGAATAACTAGATGAGAGTAAAATTAATGATTTTATCGAAAATTGATTATATAATTTTCTCTAATTTTAATACCATTGAATTATTATTAAATTTATTATAGTGGATAAAAATATTTAAACATTTGAAATATTCACATACAATATTGAAACATTTAAATCATAAACCTCATGAAAGAATAATATTAAATTAAATATTTAAATAAAATTATGTGATTTTAATTCATGTTATAATAAAAATAATAATTTCTAGATACATAAAAAACAATGTAGTTCGTGAATGTGACATTGTTCTCGCCGAAGTAAAAAAGTGATATAAAAATCCCTTACATTGAGATTCTTTTCAGGTTAATGCCGTTTAAATTCATGTATAATAAACATATGTTAATATTATAATTTACAAATATCCTTTTTATGTAAATAGTAACTTTCATTTAAATTATTACAAAGATTTTTATAACAAAAAAACAATTATGTTTATAGCGGGTGTCTTGGCTATGGTCAAATGGGTTATTATGTAAAATCTCAAGAATTATAATAATTAAATAATTATAATATTTATACATAAAATTATATTTTAAAAATAATAATTATATAATGTTATTAGAAAATAATAAACATTACAATCATGGAGATGGTAGGTCATACATACGCAGGCGTAACATGCTTATTTTCAATGGTCATTATAGAAAGAATTTAACATAAACCATATATTTCATGAATGGAAATTTCATTAAAAATACCATATTTCATAATAATATATTATGATATAATTAATTCTTGTGATGAAAATGGAATCACATCAGGTCCAGGAGGTGGTAGTCTGCACATCCAAAAATAAAATTATCATGTTTTATGTGTGTGAAAGGGAAAAAAAGAAAGTGGTGTATATTATATTTACAGAAATATAATTATGTCATTAATTTAATATATATATTTTTATGTAAGATAGTTTTAATTAAAATAATTTTTTATTCATTCCATGTATTGTGTGAAAGAATTATGTTTCTTGAGGGTGCAGTAGTCCACACTTCCACAAACGATGTTATCAAGTTCACACAAATTAAAATGTATAATGATATGTGTTGAATTATAATCGATGAAGATTAAATAAGTAATATATATAATATATAAAATATATTAACAAATTTCACATCAAAATTACTAACACGATATGTTGTAATTGAAGAACAACAAATCATCTATTTATGGGGTTGTAGTTTGTCATTCCTATAAACAATATGTAAACACTCCATTAGATGGAGGTGTATGAAAGTGTATATAGAATCCTCAATCCAAAAAAATATATTTATCGTAATGGTTTAGTTATATAATAATTATTTAAAAATAATTTAATGGGTGGAGTAATAAATAAAAGAAAGATATCATTTTAAAGGGTTAGCATAAAAATCTAGTATCTCCTTTTAGTTAACACCAAAAGATTCTTTTTATGTATTTCTACCAAAATAAATGATTAAAGGAATATGGTATTGATTTTCTTAAAAACTTTTTGGTAGATATTGGAATATCCTATGTGTTTTTAGATGTGTTATTGATGAGGATATGTGGTGTACTTTTATAGTGGAGGAGGAGTGGCACTCTTGTAATATTATGAGAATGGAATTTCCCCTCTTTCGCATATTGTAATATGATCCAATAATTTTAAAATATAGACTTAAAATATTATAATGTATATATATTTCCATTAAATATATTTTATAGATGTTTATAGGTCATTGTGGGCCTTATGGTTATGTTTTAGTCCCTTGTTAATCATAATTTAACAGAAATCATTGTTATTAATTTTATTAATGTTAATTAATATTTTTGGATAAAAAAATTGTTTGTATCATTAGACAGTATGAATTATAATGAATCAAAATATGAAATCCATTTTTAAAAACTCCAATCATATAAGTGGAATAAATTCATTTAAATTTAATCTTGCAGCCAAGATGACAATGTTATATTTAAATGTATAAACATCAAAAAGATTCATAAGATTTTAAATACAATTTCAAAGTGAATTTAATCCTAATAACCTGAACTGGACTAATATATATATTTATAATTTAATTAAAAATTTATTTTAATTTAATTTAGAATTTAAATATATAAATAATTTTTTTGAAAAAGCTATTTTGATCTAAAATTCATTTACTTAACCATTCGTTATAAAAAGAAGTGTTTCCGAAAAATTTCAAAAATTAACCATAACCTAATTAATATGTTTATCAATAAATTTTGAAGTTTATTTTGAAATATTAAGTTTGTTATAGTGTAAAAATTATTATTTAAAATGTGTTTTTTATTATAAGGTTATAAAATTAGATTTATATAAATATAGGTTTTTATGTGTAAAATCACGTTTGTTATTATATAATGCATAGATTAATATAAAAAATATTTTATTTTATATATAACTCATATATTTCATTATAATCATTTAATATTATAATTAATTATATTTTTTATGATATAACTCTTTTGGAATCATAAAAATAAAAAAAAATTATTTTATTGGTTCTTATCAATATTTCTTATAATTTGCTAACTAACGAATTATTTTTATATTTATATAAATATAAATTTTCATAAATTATTTAATAATATTCAAAACCACTAGCATTATGTCTTTTATATATCATATTATATTAAATAATAATATTTTAATAATACATTATTATTTTGTGAAACTCGATCGTGCATGTAGTGAAATATATCAACGAATGTCCCTCTTGTGTGTAAAACAAGATACCAAGTGATTTATCTCATGCATGTGAAATATGATAACATAATGATTCATTCATTCCAATCTATTGAATACATTATATTTAATTAATATTGTAAATTTTTGGGTTAATATGTTCCATTTTTACAGTTGGTGTTGCGTCTGATAAACACTATTGAATACAAAATTATAATTTTTTATTTAGGTGTGTTATAGAATCTATAATATATTTCATTTGGTTAATATGGTCGGCTTCCAGGCTGATCCATATTATTTAACTATTCTAGTCAGGGTATGGTCAATAATCTAGGGGTCAAAAAATCTCCCAACCACCCACAGGTAGCTCCAATGTCCTCAATCATAATATATTTAATTATTATGGAATTTATTCCTCAAATGTAAAGGAAATAGATGGGAAAGAAAGGGTTAGAAACATGAATTCTAATAGGGGTTTGGGGGTCCATTTATATAGTATAACATTAGTTAAAATTTTAAAACTATCATTGATCTTAATATATCGTCATCATAGTACAAATATAATAATAAAATGACAAAATATTTTACAAAAATTTGAAAATTTTTAAATAAAGGATTATTGAAATTTGTGATTGTTCAGTTAATATAGGGAGAAATACTAAGGCACATAAATATTATTCTTATATTTTGGAACATATGACTACAATATTATAAAGAATAGTACATATTGTAACGAATCATATCAAATGATCAACTAATGGAAATGAAAATTTCATATATCCAAAAGAGGTTATCATTAATAGATACATTCCTTCCTCACAAGATACTCCATGTAAAAACAAGAAGGCAGTTGATACCCCTATTCAAGAGGAGGTATTATTTTAAGAAACTAAAAGTGTGAATCTAGAACCAAATATCACATAAAATGAAAAAAAATTATAATCCTGACAGAGGAGGAGAGAATAGATTTATGAAAAAACCACTGGGTATAATGTCCTATGAAAAGAACAAAATTACTTTTTTTGGAGAAGTGTGCAGAATAAATTTTTTTAATAATATCAGCAAAATAGGATCAATTTAGAATGGAGAACTTTTTTATCACTTATGTTACTAATGTACATTCGTAATAGAATAATTCCTTGGCCCAATTTATTATTCTTGTCTAAAATGAATCAAAATTATATATAGAGGAATTAATTAATTATTGGGAAATGATGTACACATTATTGGAATATTTGACTCATCAGTAGCCTTAGTGGAATTCTATTTCTATTATATGGATTCTACCTCAATTACTATATATTTAAAAAATAATGTTGTATTAGAAAGTAAAATCATTTCTAATGGGGGTTTAATTTTTTCTTATATGGTTCTCAACGTTCCATTAAAAGGTATTATAATAAAAATGGTAAAATTTTATTTATATGTTAGTGTTTCAAATTTCTATTAGAGTTATAAATCATTAATTCAAGATAATTATTTCATCGAACATTTGAGAGATATTTCATGAGAAAATAATTTTCCGAAAGGCGCATTTCGTATAATATTTCTAATAGTAAAGTTATTGAGATGATTAAAAAACATGGTATGATGTTAAAATAATGATTATATTAGACAAATGTTTCAATGGATTAAAACAACTCTGATATTCATGAAAAATATGAATTGGAATGATTTTATATATGAGAATTAGGTATACACAATATTTTTATATGAATTATGAAAAATCACATGGGGAGGCATGGTGGTGGAAGAAGGACCGAAAAAGTCTCATTACGTTTTTTTAATTTTTAATATATAAATAGCTAATTGTACTATTATATATTATTATTTTGGGAATTATAGTCATTTTAAGTTGAGTGATAATGAAATGAATGTCTTAATTACTAAGGGTTTAATAAAACTCATGTGTGTGGAGTATGGAACATGTTAAAATTGTATCATTAAAAATTACAAAATAATTTATTTTCTATAAAAAGATAAGAAGAAAATCCCCAAGTGATAATTCTTATTCTTATCAGTATTTATGAAGAATCATTTACATGTTCTTATATTAAGGATTTAATTTATTTTCATTATCAATGCAAATTTTAGAAATATGAAGGTGAACATCCTGAAGAAAAAATAAATATTCAGAAATATTATCAAATAGAGATCAATGACAGAATATTAGACTAGTTTAATAGTAAAAAATGTTATGTGGATTAATAATATTTAAAAAAATAGTGATTAATTTAGGAAACTATTTTAAATTTGTTGAATCAATGTTGATAAAAAGATACGATGGTAAGAAAAATGGAGTGATAAAATTGATGCACATGAAACTATATGATAGAGCTATTTGAATGTGGAAACATTTTTGTTTCCTAAAGATATTTTGGTTCTATATTGTGAAAAATCTAATTTGATCAATATTATTTTAACCTATTGTTGAGGGAGAAGATACATAAAGAACAATAAGCTAGTCAATCGATGTAATTCTTACCCCTAATTGTGTTTATAATAATTTCTTATGATTATATTGACTATAGTGAAAGATATTTGTTTGAAGTAATGTATGAAACATATTTCCATATTGGGAATATAATATATGGATGATTTTTTTATTATAGTATAATAATCGATTAATGTTTTTTAAATGTTTCGATGAATTCATTAATTAATGGAGCCTATATAATGTTGAACTCTTACAGAGTGTTGAATTTGTTAACAAAGAATCAAAATATGGAAATCATGTAAATCTGACTAGAAGTCTACAAGTACATGTTATTATCGATATTACTAAGTGTATAGAGGTACTCTGAAGTTTGTATTTAATAGAAAGCTATGAAATTTTAGATAAATCAATATATATGTTAACCCTAAATGATAGTAAATGACATTATGATATTTCCACGAAACATTAACCATCATGTTTTATAAGGTCTGGTACTATGACAGGAAGACTAGTATAGTGGTTTGAGAAAAAATTTCACTATTTTAATTTAATGGATGGTTGAGAAAATTAATTATAAAAGGGATAATGGTGTGAATAACTTGAAATAATGATAGTGATAATGATGGATGATATGAATTCATTAATTTTAAACATGATTGGGCAGCCAATGGTCAAACGATTGGTAATGACAGAAGACTAGAATAATTAGTTCAACAATATTAAGGATGAAGTAGAGGTGTAAATTATTATAAATTATGCTTATTTGTTAAATGAAATTTAAGTGATTTTTATTTATGATAGTGTTTAAGATGAATAATGTAATTTATTTCATTTAATTTTAAACTATTTTGTGAAGAATAATATTATTTTTAATATACTCCTAGTAGTTGTAACTGAAGGGTGTTATCTAAATCAATTTTATGTTAATATTACATTTCTTCATGAGTATTTAGAAGATAAAAATTCAACAGAAGAAGTTAAATGATTTAATAAATCTATAAAGTGGAACAATTTTATAGGCACACGTAATATTTTTAATGCATTAACCACAAACCCAAGAAGTTAAACTAGTATTTTATTGATTTTAGGAAACAAATACATTTATCTAGATAATTTTTGATAATTTGTATAGTTCATGACTATTGGATGATGTTAATTTAATTATATATATTTTATTTCTGAATAATATCATTTTTTGTGGCCTAATAATGATATAGATAGTAGTGTTGTTATAAGAGTCATTCGAAACATTCATGATGAAATTTTTTTGATTAAAACATGGTTTTTAGAAATAATTATTAGATAATAAAAAATATTTAAAACATTTATGTTTTTTTATTTTTACAATATTTGGAACGTTTTAGAAATGTTATTACTGTTTAGATGAAAACAAATTAATAATTCCATGCTTGGTCACATAAATATATCCAACAAGAAGATGCCCTTTATAAATGATGGAGAAAAGTACATAGAATGGTTTATAATGATTTTATAGTTGGATAAATATTTTATTATATGATTTATATATGGTTCATATTTCTCAGGTAGATGGAGTTATTTGTATATAAATTTCGAATACAGTGAAGGGTCACTAAGAATGAATGAAGCAGTTATTCATGTATATCAAATAGAATATAATAATATCACTATTTTTTGATTGAATTACTTGTTTAATATGTATTTAGTTGCCAAAATTGGAGTATTAAATTTTAGGAATACAAAAAAAATGGATATGTGGGGATGATATAGTTAATTAGTAGGTTATGCGAAATCAAACGGAAGAGTGAGAACATAATGTTATTATGTGTTTTGATTATTTCAACTGATGTTATAAATAACCTTTCTCTCAATTCATAACAACCCAAAATTTTATCAATTTAAATTCCCTATTTACAATTATTTAATATAGTAAATATAAAATAAAATCACATATAGAACACAATATAAACATTATAAATGATGAAAGAATGGAATAATTTGTATTTAGTGAAGACAAGGAACTTATTCCCATTGAATTGTTACTTGAACTTCAGATTAGTAAAGCAGCCAAGAAGAATTGTAATCTACCCTATAGAATAGTAACCTCAATATTGTATGTATAAAAATATTCTACATCTTATGTATAAAAACTGATATATTTATTCCATTCTATATGTAAATAAACATTTAATAAATGATAAATTATTTTTTTAGTATGTTGGTATTTTATATATATTTAATTAGAATTATATAAGTAATGTAATGATTTAGAATATAATTTATTTTCATAAAATGATTTTAGAAATTATTATTTTGTTACCTTATGATTGTAATATAACTTTATGATACATTATGTGTAAATAAATTGGCTCGAGTATCCCAGAGATGGTTCCTTACATAATTACATTGGTAAAATGAACAGTGAAATCACATCATGAAGGACCAAATAGTTTACTATATTTAGATAACATGATAAATAAATAATAGTTATATTTTATTTTGTAAGAAAAGTATTAAATAAACACCATAGTAAACACCAGTATACTCATATATTAGCCATAAAATTTGTTCATAAAATAAACAATGTATTGTCAGAAAAATAAAGAAAAATAAAGGTTTTAGATTAGATTCTCATTAAGGGTATGCAATAAAATAAAGGTTGTATTAAATAAACATAAAAAATAGGGAAATATTAAAAACTAAAAAAATTCCCTTAAAATATAATCTTGATTACAATATTGAATGAATCTATTATTAATAAATAATTCCATTTAAATAAAAATGTGAAACATAACTTTGTATAGTGTACCAGTTGAAGAATCACATGCATTGTCAATTTATAATATCATAATGAATAAATTCATAATTATAGATATCATAAACATACCATTATGTCCATGAATAAGAAATATACTTAAATTTGTATACACTATTTCATAACATATTCTTGTTTGTCTTTTGAGACCTACCGATGCATCAAAAGGGTATAGTTTTCTTTGTCCATCTCTTACTAACTCCAATGCATTTCTCATATGTCATATAATTGATTTAAAAAGATATATTTATATAAAATTATACCACAAAACATTGAAATATTTTATGTAGGTTCTGGGAGTAGCAGAAGTGCATTGGTGGGTTTTCCCAACATAAATTTTAGTATTAACAATGATCAATCCATGATCTGTCACAAAAATAAAATGTCAGATCTTCAGAATCGAGCGATGAATGAGAAAGAAAGAGGGATATCTAGAACCATAATGACAAGATCATTATATGTTGGTTATAATTAATGTTATTAATTGAATAGATTATCTTGATGGAATTATTTCTTCATTGATGTCGTCGGTCACGATCCCATGTGATCCGTCAATGCATCATAGAATCCAAGTGTATGATTTCTCTAGTGGTGATGCACATGTACTCTACATATCTCTAGACGTCGCCAAAGAAATATCCGAGTGCTAGAGCAGAGAATCCTTTTCTTGCATTGTCTGCCTTATATCGCCATGATCTGAGGAAAGAGGATCTCTCTGGGTCTTGAGAGCCTTCTTTGAGGAAGGAGTACATTTGGCCGTGAGAGAATTCTCCAAAATTGTTGTGCACAACGATTCTTACTAGAAAAGTGTAGGGGTTGTGAGGATATTTATAATCAGGTTTGAGTTTATAGAGTTATGACAATAAATAAAAGCATTACACGTTTTATTTATTTCAATAAATCATATTGAAAACCCCCATGTCGAATGATTAATTTCTTAACATGCACCCACACTGATTATTATAAATAAAATTTAATGAAACGATATTATTTCCTTAATATCCCTACTAGAAAAACTACATAGCATGTAATCATTAATACACTGCTGGTACATTCAATGTACACGACATGTTTATCTTGTTTTCATTTTTCATTATTTCCCCCACCACATTTATTAGACCTTGAGTAATGGCTATTTATTTCTAAAATAAATGTAACTGCATTACTCACAAATAAATATATATTATTTTCCCAACAGTATAATCTCTCTAATAACTAGTGTGAAAATAAATACAAGAAGGAATCCTTAAATAATTTTTCAACCATAGTCGGGAATAATATTTATTTAACATGTTAAATTAATATTTAACTGAGATACATAGAAACACTTAATGTGTGACCCTATAGGACTTTTTCTCAATGGAATTAGATGGATCCTACCTCAAGTCCATGGATAGCGTCTAGAAACATGCCAAGGCATCAATAGAGAAAGAATTCAACGTCTCAATGACGTGTCAGTCATACAAACACTTAACATTTAATAAAATCATTTCTTCACGATATCTTGAATCAATCCGGTTTCATGCTAGTGCCATCAACCCAAGTGATTGATTATTATTTCTTTGCCTTTCCATAATTGAACTTTCACATTCCTTACCATGGACATGGATTTATATAGTCTTTAATAATTCCATTAAAGGGCCTGAGATATCTACATCTGTTATAGAACAGAAGAGACAAATCCAATCTCACATTATCTATTAATGCATTATTACTCGTGACACACCCAACATATCCTACCTCTCTACGAACAGTGTGTCGTCATAGTTTTCGTCAATATATCTAAGTGCGTGAGTTGTAATACCCAATAATAATAATCATAATGTCCAAGGACCAATACACACATCTATAGATAGGAACATCCAATTACCCTATTAAATGTGGATTTCCTACTAAAGGGTCTTGTTCTCATAATATCCTGGTTGATATTACCAAGGGTGCACACCATGAGAAGGTGGCTCAATGTTTTATGATTCTTCAACCCTAGTGGCCTGTATTATTTGTGTTCCAAAAATATCATCATCCGGACATAAATCATATATTCAAGAATTGTGTTATGGAACTTCCAAGTTCGCATCATAGTAGGGATCTGGTATTACCCTTTAATGAAATAACTATCATTGGGTTATTATCACATGAACTATCACGTAGAAGAACAATCAAGATGTAATAAGGTGTTTATTTAATGAATAAAGTACAACATAGTTGGTTATAGGCCACTAACTCCAACAGACTCCCACTTGGACAAGAGACAACTGCTATCAACTTTTAACCAACATGATCTCACATGATATTCATGCTTATGCTGATATAGTCATTTTATCAAGGGGTCTACCACATTCTCTTCCATGGACACAATTCTCACTACAAATTCAACCCTATGATAGAAATCCTTCAAGAGATGATACTTATGAAGTTTGTGCTTTGTACGTTGATGTGGACTTGGTTCTTTTTCAGGAGTAACTGTTGTAGTATTATCATAATACAACGTGATATGATCATTACTACTAGGCACCACATCAATATATTGGACAATTTTCTGAATATAGACAGCTTCCTTGGAAGCATCAGAAGACACTATATATTCAGACTCCACTATAGAATCGGCGACAGCTGGTTGCTTTGACCTCTTATAGCTCACAACTCTTCCATTGAGACAGAAAACACATCCAGATTGTTACTTCTGATCTTTCTAATCTGTCTGAAAACCAGCATCATCATACCCTCTGATGACAAGATCCTCTTCTCCTCTATAGACCTAGAACATATCCTTATATTTTCTCAGATACTTATGGATAGTCTTAACAGTAGTCCAACGTCATTCTCTTAGATCTGCTTGATATCTGCCTACCATGCTCTGTGCATAGGCAACATCAAACCTGGTACATAACATGGCATACATGACTGATCCTATAGCTGAAGCATATGTGATATTACTCATTCTATCTTTCTCTTTTTGTGTATTTGGACATATTTTCAAAGAAAGACGTAGGCCACGTGACACTGGAACTAATCCCCTCTTGGATTGTTCCATTAAAAATCTCTTTATTATCTGACCAATGTATGTACCCTGACATAGTCCAAGAAACCTCTTTGATCTATCTTGAATGATCTTGATCCCTAGAATGTACGCCACTTCACCCAAGCCCTTTGTAGAGAAAAAGTTGTTCAACCAGTCCTTAAAAGACTATAAGACTAGTACATCAATTCTAATAAGCAATATATCGTCAATATATAATACTAAGATAATGATCTCATTCCCATTACGCCACTTATTGACACATTGCTCACATTCGTTCTAAATGAAACCAAATTACTTTATGGATTCATCAAATAGAATGTTCAATGACCTGGATTCTTTCTTTAATGCAGAAATGGACTTCTACAAGTTGCAAACTCGTTTGGATTCACCTGGTTTCACAGACGCTTCTGGTTGTGTCATATAGACATCTTCCTGAAGGATCCCATTAAGGAATTTTGTTTTGACATACTTGTTCCAAATCTCATAGTCATGGTAATCTGCTATGGAAAGTATTATTCTTATGGATTTAAACATGAAAACTTGCAAGAAGGTTTCATCATAGTAAATTCCTTGACATTTTCTGAATCCTTTAGACACTAGCCTTGCTTTATAGGTGCTAACATGACCTTCCATGCCCAGTTTTCTCTTGATTACCCATTTTCTTCAAATGTGCTTTACATCAACTGGATCATTGATTAGAACCTATACATTGTTATGATACATGAAATCCACCTCATAATTCATAGATTATACCCATATTATAGCTTCTGATCTTTCTACTACTTCTTTATAGGAGAGAGGTTCATCATTTTCCAACAATAACGATTCACCATTCTGGGTGACTAGGAAACCAAATCTCTCTGGTTCCCTTACCTCTCATGAGCTCCTACATAGTACTCATGTTTCTGGAACCTCTACGACAGGTACCTATAGAACTTTTTCATGTACCAAATCTTGTGTATCTTGAGCATAAACTTCATTGAAGTGAATCTTGATCCCACTATCCCTTTTGAGGATGTCCTCCCTCTCACGAAAGATGAATTGTCTAGAGATAATCACATTCTTTTTTTGATGGTTATATAGGTAATATCCTTTTGTTTCCTTGGGATTCCCTATAAAGATACACCTCATGCCCCATGATTCAAGGTTTTTTCCTAATATTTCCTTATGAAATGATTCACATCATCATACACTTGTATGCGACAAAATGGGTTTATTTCCATCCCATAACTTTGAGGTAATTTCATTTTCTTCCTTAGTTGGTACTCAGTTTAATGTGCATGTTGTAGTTTTGTAATGCATATCCTAATAAGGATAATGGAAGATTAGCATGACTTATCATTGACCTCACCAATTCCAACATGGTGCGGTTCCTCCTTTGAATAACCCCATGCCACTGTGGTGTATAAAGAGGATTGAGGTGAGATAAAATCCCAGGCTCCCATAGAAAATCAATGAACTCTTGGTTCATATATTCTACAATCAATCCGATCAAAGATTCTTTATCTTCTTACCAAGCCAGTTCTGTACTTCATTATTGAATTCCTTAAATTTCTATAAGGCTTCCGAATCAATCCTCATTAGTAGACATATCCATATCTACTCAAATAATCAGTAAAAGTAATGATGTAAGAGTATCCAACTCTAGCTTATACTGGAAATGGTCTACACACATCAATGTGCACTAATCATAGAAGCTCTGTAGCCCTTTCACCTAGTCCACCGAAAAGAGGCTTTTTCATTTTACCTTGTAAACAATCGTGACATCTATCAAGTGGTTTTAGCTATTTAGATTCTAAATAGACATCTTGGAAGAGAATTTTCATGTTTTTCCACAACTGGTTGATGTATGAGACACGTGATTTTGTTTCGTTATTGATTGACAATACATGGTTTTCGTAATTTAGTACATACAAACCATTATTTAAATGAGCCATACCATAACATACGTTGTTTTTATAAAATAAACCACCCTTATTTCCAAACATGAAAATAAATCCATTTATATCCAAACAAGATACATAAATTATGTTCTTGGTAACACTAGGAACATAATAATAGTTATGTAAATCCAAAATCATCCCAATCAGCAATGAGAGGTGGTAATCGCCAATGGAAAATGCAGGCAACCTCGCGCCGTTGGAAGCACGAAGATCCACCTCTCCTCTAGCTATATTTATAAATCTACTTGGTTCCTGCATTTTTGAAAAGGTTTGGGACGAATCCAAATTTATTATTAAATCAATGCAGATACCTCTTTAACTGGGTAGAGGGAGACCCATTACATAGCCCAAAGGCTCAGTTGGCATTTAGTCCATTAGATGGCCCGTATGCCATTTTTTGGGCCCAAAACCCATTTTGTTTATAGTACTGCTATAGTACCTGCGCTACTACAATACTACACAATACCCACCACTACTACAGTCCTCTGCCGCCGCTATAGTGCCTACCACTGCTCCAGTGTCCGCCATTACTACAGTGTCTTCGCTGCTACAGAACGCTACATTTCTACTACATTACCTGCACCCAATTGGGATTTAACCCCCATCATTCAGGTAGAATTAACGGGTTCTTAACACTAATCCAAACCCCCACTAATTGGTTCCTTCATTTGAATATATATGTGATCCACAGAAGTTGTATGTAATACCCAATGTGTAGAAATGGAATGATTACACTCGATAACGAACGCACCAGTAACATAACCTCGCTTATGGGTTTAGTTCCCCTTCTAGTGGACGTTATTTACACATGGAAAACATATTGCCTCTCATTCCTTTCCCTACCTCTAGATCATCCCCTTCTATGAAGGACGATACTTGGGGGGATTCAGACCATTTATAAGTCTTTGGCCCCTTTTCCTTGTCCTTAATTTTCATATTCCCCATAAGGACTGCGGGTTTTTCACGCCCCATGTCCTAATCTACCTGGCGAATTAAGGTCAAATGTACTGATAGAATCTTCTCAATGTTTCTCAATCTATAATTAACAATGAAGATAGAGAAGGTCTTGGGGAGTGATGACAGGATGAGATCTGTACGCAACTCATCCGGGAACACAATCCCTAAGATTTCTAGGTGTACAATGTAGCCAATGAGCATGACTATATGAGGCCCAGCCAGCACAAACTCTCCAAGATTAGTTGTAAACAGAGAATTAGAGATCTCATCTCTCTCCTGTATCACCTTCTCTTGGTTGAGATCCTTAAGGTGATACATTATGATATACACGTCCATGTTTTCATGTTTATTGAAGATATCATTAGACATGGCCAAAAGCATGAAACAGTGGACATCTATGGCTTCATCCATGTGTCTCATATATAGAGATAATTCCTCATCACATGCCTCTTTTCCAGGTGCAATAAGAATTGGAACTTCTATCACATACAACTTCCTCTCGTGGAGAAGGATAACGCGTAAACCCCATTGCCACTCTTGGAAATTGGTTCTGGTGAGAAGGTTTTCCTTCTTGAGTATGGTTAGAAATGATATGTTTGAAGTCATTTTTCTTGTCGTTTATACTATTTAAGATGATAAAAGGATTTAGTTCATTATTGTAAAAACTGAGACAAATAAATAAATTAATACTTATTAGTCTCCCACTATTTTAGCGAAATCCAATATCCCTCACTATTGAATTTGGAATATTCGGTTTCATGAATATTCTAATGGAAAGGATCCATATTTCCTTTTTCATACCCCAACTAGAGTTGGTCAAGAAAATTGAAGGATTTTTAAGTAGGAATTCCAAATGCCAAATGCATTAACTCACAGCTCCTTGATCCACTAAGTGGTCTCCCCAATCCTGAAATCTAATTATTTTTGGATTTCCTCAAACTTTTACTCTTGGTCACACCAAGTCCTGCTATGGCAGCCAACCCCTGATATGAACCAAATCATGTCAAACCAAAATGTTGAATTACAATTCCTCAATAATTGAAAGCACTCCAACTAGGGTTTGTCAATCACTTTGAACTATGGTTCGATTCTAACCATAATTATGGAAGGATATAACGAATTAGTATTTTTTTAGGGATTTTATCCTTATATGTAAATTCCAAAGTTATTATCTCTGATTATAAGATTTTTAATATTAAGTGGGATATAATTAAGTGATTAACCATGTCTAAGATAATATTTATTCATAAGAAATTCTTACATTAGTTCTATCTTGCGTTCTTATTTAATTCATTAATTGTGTGATCGTGACAACACACCCCCAATAATTTGAAACCATGAAACTGACGAAAATAAAATAAATGACATGATAATGAGATTTTATATTGGTTAGTTTATCATACAGATGATAATGTAACCCAAGAACTAGGGGTAAAACACCTTGAACCTTTCTGGTTCATGTTTACAGCTTTCCACCTATCCACCATTGTATCTCCTTGGATTGTTTTTTCCTTGGCTCCTATCTTGAGCCACCTCCACTAGCTTGGGAGATCAATCCATTACATATGCATTTATCTCACATGCAGGTGAGGGGTAAAAGGGGTTTTACTTAAAAGAACCCATGGGCATGCATGCCCAACATATTAATGAGGAGAAGGCTCAAATTCCAACAAATTAAATTGAAATACAGAAATTATAAGAAACCATTGACATACAAAGGTCTTGGTCCATCTCATGATCATCCAAAAATGCAATGATATTACATATTAAAAAAATATCATTCAATTATTTAATCGTTATTTTTTAAGAAAAATCACGCTCAAATAAATTAATTATCTTTAATTAATCAATCTTTTTATCATAAACCTTTTTTCTAAATTTCCTTGAGATTCTCATCTATCATAATTTTAAACAAATAAATTCATTTAAATTTATCTTTGTACATAACTTTTATGATTGAGGAAACCTTGTGAATACCCATTCATTAAGAAGATGTTAAATTAAATACATATATATAAACCAACTATCACGTGTTGTTCCTCATCTTTATGTTTGCACTATGGTACACGTCTAAAGGGTTTGTATAATATAATAATAAATTTTAATAAATTTGCATAATTTGGATGAGTACATGGCATGGAGTTATGACTACACTATGTGTACTTTTGTTCACCATCCATCCGACGTACACACCCGGGGACAAGGCGTGTAGATATACTTACGAAATTTTCGGAGTACACGACGTGTTCAACTAGACTCACGTCGTGTAGTATCCACGTTACATGGTTTCTAGCCGGGAAAGCTTTGTACGGGGTACACAGTCAAACCCTAACCCGAAGTGACTACACGCCGTGTTCAGTTGGACCACACAACATATAATGTGGAAACCGTGTTCCACCTATTCTTGGTCAACACACGGTGTAATAAATGACATAGATAAGATCCAACACACAGTCTGATTTGGCGGACCTGTCAATGCATTGAACCTAGACTACAAGACATGTACATCCTAAATACACGCTGTGTATTCTGGTGTTGCAGAACAAGGATTTTTTGGCACCACTTTATGAGTTACTCTATTTTATTTTAATTAAAATAAAAATAAAAATTTGTTTCTGTATGGTGATTGAGAAACGAGATGGGAGGAACAGTTCTCAATATTCATATTTTAAATAATGATTAAATTGAATTGAAAAAACTAAATTATTAAATTTGTAAATCACCATTGAAAAACTGAATAATTATAATCAATGATATGACCCCTATGATACCTCCTGTAGGTTTCGAGTGTAGAAGATGCGTGTTGGTGGGTTTTCCCAACGTTATTTGTATCGTTAACAATGATCAATCTGAGATCCGTCATGATAATAAAATGCCGGATCATGGGAATAAAACGAAGAACGATAAAGAAAGAGGGAGTCACTGAACTATAAAGATAGTATCATCATATGTTGGTTAAAATTAATTTAATTAATTAACAATAATTACCTTGATGTAATTATTTATTCATTAATGTCTTCGGTCACGATCCGATGTGATCTGTCATTGCATCATAGAATCCATGTGTAGGATTCCTCTAGTAGTGATCCACATGTGCTCCATGTATCTCTAGACGTTGCCAATGGAATCTCCATGTACTAACACGGAGAAGCCTTTGCTTTTATTGTCTGCCTTAGATCGCCTTGAACCAATGAAAGAGGATCTCTCTCAGTCTTGAGAGCCTTCTTGTAGGAAGGAGTTCTTTCGGTCTTGAGTGAATTATATAGAATTTTTGAGCACAATGATTATCACTGGAAAAGTGTTGGGGTTTTGAGTATATTTATAATCAGGTTTGAGGTCATATATGTAACGCCCCGACCCTAGTTACCCAAAGTTGGTGCATTATTATATAACATTGGCATGATCACGCAAGATTATGTCTCAAATGACATATAATTTTAGTAGGCTTGGAAGTACTATATACATTCATAAGGTTTACATTACATTATAAAATGGAAAACTAAAACTACATTGTTTCCGAGGACAACACTGATATCCCATAGACTATCCCTGCAGGTCAGTCATAATATACTTCTTCACATCCTGGGAAAAATTAAAAATAGAAATGGGAGAGCTCAAATGCTCGGTAAGGATACTAATATAGTGAAAACTTTCATAAATAAGCATAAACATTTAAGGTATTGCATAAAACTAAAACAAAATCCTTTTGAACAAAAACAACATCATAATTTAGAAAAAAATCAAAATAATGCCATTTACTTACTCACATTGATATTCTACTAGTTGAATAATCACATGCAATATCAATAGTCGCAGTATTAATGATTGAATGTATAATGCCATACATTCATGGACACATAGTCAAGGACTAGTGCCAAGACAACAAATAAGTCTTTATCAAGGCCTTGTGCCAGGACACTAGTTTGTCTTGTGAGACCTACCGATGCATCAAAGAGCTATAGTGGGCTCCACCGATCACTTTCTAAGTCCAATGAATTATTCATATGAAAAATTTAAATCACAACATAAGCATTCGTATAAAGACTGGCATACGAAATGTCAGAACATAATATATAAACCATTAATGGTATTAAATAACACACCAACAGCCAAACATATCACAAAACCTTCAATACGGTATGGATGTTTTGCATCATAATAAATCAACTTCATACAAACTTGAAATCATTCAAATGATGTTGACATAGATGAAATTAAAACATTTTTGGACAAATATATCTTTCTATTTTGAAATTATATAAAAGTCACATAATTATAGAAGAAAACATTTATATTAGAATATATTCTTATAAGCTTTTAAGAGAAGCATCGATGATGTTATAATTGTGGAAAATATGTGCACCCCTATATAAGTTAAAAAACATTATTACCTTAATTTTGTCGAAAAGATCATAAAGTACCTTGTTTGGAAAACAACGGAAGTATTCCGTTATAAACATGTTATAAAAGTCAAAATAGCTTATAAATGACCACATCCTATATTTTATAAAATCTATAGATTGTTTTGAAATACTTTTTTAAGAAACATGGATGAGGGTAATAAGGAGGTCCTAGTGGATAATTACATATCAACAACCTCAAATAATGGATAGATTGTGAAATTAACCATTACATTATACTTTTCCTTTGTCGAGGTTAGGTTAAACTATTATATAGTGGTGAAATATTTTTTATTAAATTATAGAAGAATCTAATACATTAATATGATATCATATGTGATCTTTTAACCTTGATTTGTTAATAATATCTTAGTATTATCGTTGTTTTAGGTGTAAACCGATTCATTTTCCTTTATATGATTTTTACATAAGTAATGTTTGTTATAGATAGGATGTATCTTATTCATATTAAGAATGATATTAAGTCTTAAAACATGTTTTTTAATCATCTAATGAAAATTAGTCTTGAATGGATACGACGGGGAATGAATCTCATTGCATTCATAGAGACGGTAATTTGTACGTATGCACAAGCGATAATATCATTATTTAGTTAATAAAATAATATTTAATTTGATGATATATCATATATAAAATATAATTATCATTTTATATTTATTATTTACATCAATTAAACATCATTATTATCCCCATCAAAATAATAATGTATTGAATAACAATTACACCACGACGTGGAGACGGTAAGTCGTACGTACGCACGTATAGTGAAATTTCATTCAAATGATTGATATAATAATGAGTATGGTTGTAAAATATTTATAATAACATCATAGTATATAGAAGATACTGGAGTTATTTTTTTAGAATGGAAACAACAAAGAATGTTGAAGTGGAAGAAGAACGGAACATGAAAGAGGTGATGAAGCATTTACCTCTTCTATGGGTTCTTCCTTTTGATTTGATCAACATGGCTCCTTAGGTTGTCATTAGGTCTAAATTAAGGCCTCTAGGATTAAGAGAGCATAGTTCAGAGGGTAATTGGGTAGGGTTTTTCCGATCCAAATGGATTTGAAGGTGTGAATTAAAGATAAGGGGGAATGCCCTGTTATAAGATGGGTGAGGGGCACCTTAGGAAAAGCAAGAAATATTATTTTATAATAAAATCATTATCAGTATCTAATGGATCCAAAATGAATTATGTAAAGTCTAAGGTGGATATGGGTTAAAAACCACTCAACCAATAGGTTTTATATAGGTTTTTGGCACTATATTAACTTTGCATTTTAGATTTTACTCTTAGTTGAATAGTTTGACATTTACCATGTCTCTTTGTATTTTTATATTATATGGTTAATAAACAAACAATAAACATCAAAGAGAACCAAAAGTGGTTCATTAAAAATAAAACTATCATTATATATTTCTTTTGGCAGAAAATTATATTTTTAGGAATAGAATATCAATTAATAATATAATATTTGTCTTAAAAACTCTTTTATGTCAATTTTGACACTATTGGGTTTTTTTTTTCCCAAATTCGTAACAGCATTATTACGTCAATAAAAATACATCTAACCAACCCAAACATGTAATATTAACCTATAAAATTAGTGTAATTCCTAAAAAGTCTGAAATTACATTTATTTGGATATTTATAATATCGATTATTTTAATATTTCATTAATTAAGTAATTAAAACATCATCATTATGTCATAAATAAATTTAATTATCTAATCTATAAAAATTATAAATAAAATACCATTATGTAGGAAATACTATTATCTTTTATAATATATATTTATATTCCAATTTATCTTATGTGTAACACTATATTAAATTTTTTTTTCTTATTAAACATTGAATTTATCACTTTTAACTCCTATTTGATTTAAATAATTATAAATGTCCTAATCTAATCCAAGTGGACCTAAAGGATCAGATTTTATTCCTAATGTTGTTTTTGGTAGAATTAAACTTATCCAAAAGAATTATTACATGTTTTAGGGTAATAATAATATCATTTTTACCCTTAAATACCCTATTTACTTTTAACCATGGTAAATAAAAGCAAAAAGTTACTATTCACCAAAAATTATTTTCATCTTCTTGAACATCATTTTACTTACTAATATCAACCATGTCTCTCGAATTTTTAAAAATTCATCTCACAGAAGTGGTAAAATTATGTTTTATCTAAATTTTCAATTGCTCCGAGGAAGTGGGTAAAAGATGGTAAAAAGTTCAATTAAATTTTTATATATCTAAAATTATTATAAACTGACTCCGAACAATTACATTGAAAATATCTAGGTATTATGTATCTATTTTGACCTAAAATAAATTTATATAAAATAAATAATTATATAAATAAAAATTTAG
The DNA here is from genome assembly GCA_963277665.1 of Viscum album. NCBI lineage: Eukaryota > Viridiplantae > Streptophyta > Magnoliopsida > Santalales > Viscaceae > Viscum > Viscum album. The sequence goes on from OY728123.1 coordinate 604,957,228, forward strand.
TTGTAACCAATATCTCAGTGTTTTTCACTGTACATAAAAAATTTAATGTTTTTAGAAAAACAAATCACCCTAAGATAATTTCAATATTTTGAATCCAAAAATGAAGACCATTTGAAATATAAAATTCCAAAAAATGTTTATTACTATTCATAACATCTAGTTTGATTGGGTTTTGTGTGTTAGAAATCAATGTTGCGTACAACACACACTATTGTATTATTCAAAGAGTAGCGTACCATGGACGTTTGGGGTGTTACAATAGAGTTATGACAATAAATAAACACATTTTATTTATTTAATTAACTATTATTGACAACCCCCATGTCGAATGATTATTTCCTTCACAAGTTCCCATGCTGATTATAATAAATATCATTTAATAAAATGATATTATTTTCTCAAAATCCCAACTGGAAAAACTACATGGCATGTAATCATTAATATTGGGCGTGTACTCATTTTCCCTAAAAAGTACATGGCATGTACATTCAATGTACATGGTGTGTTTATCATATTTTCATTTTTCATTCTTTACACCTCCACATTTATTAGACCTTGAGTAATAGCTATTTATTTCTGAAATAAATGTAATTGTATTACTAGCTAATAAGTATATATTATTTCACCCACTATATATTCCCTCAAATAACTAGTGTTGAAATAAATGCGATCAGGCATCCTTAAATAATTATTAAACCATAGTTGAGAATAATCATTATTAAACTTGTTAAATTAATATTTAACTGAGATACATGAAAAAAATTAGTGTGTGACCCTCTAGGCCTCTTTCCCACTAGAATTAGGTAGAACCTCCCTAAAGACCATGGTTAGCGTCTAGCAACACACCAACGCATCCATAGAGAAATAATATAATGATGTAATGATGTGTCACCTCATACGAACGCTTACCATGTAATATAATATCTTTGTCAAAATATCTCGAATCATGCCGGTTGCATGCTAGTGCCATCGAACCATGTGCTTGATTATTATTTCTTTTACTTTCCGGAATTGAACCTGCACATTCCTTTCCATGGCCATGCATTTATATAGGCTATATCAATTACAACAAAGGTTTTGAGATATCTACTTCCATTATGGAATATAAGAGACAAATCCTTTCTCGCATTATCTATTAATTCAGTATTACTCATGATGCACCTAACATATCCTACCTCGCTGCGAACAGTGTGTCGTCACCGTTTTTGTCCATACAAATTAGTGTGCGAGATGTAATACCCATTAATAATAATATTATATTCCAAGGACCATTACAAAACTCCGTAGAAAGGAACATCCAATGACACTATGAAATGAGGATTTCCTACTGTAGGGTCCTTTTCTCATAATATCCACTTGGATATGACCTAATGTGCACACCATAAGAAGATGCCTCAATGTTTTATGAGTCTTCACCCCTAATGGCCTGTATTATTTGTGTCCCTCAAATAACATCATCTGGCCATATAACATATATTCAAGAATAGTGTTGTGGCACTTCTGGTTTCTCATCATATTAGGGATCCTCTATGATCCTTTAATCCAACAGCTATCCAAGGGACATTATCAATGCAGTTTGATGCAGAATAATAATCAAGATGTGATAAGTTGTTAATTTAATGAATAAATTAAAAAATAGTTACTTATAGGCCATAAAATCCATCATTTTAATCATAATCATATAATAAAATACTATAATAAAATCATTGATAAATTCTTGAGAGAAATACAATTTTAATTTTAAAAATGATGGTTCTTTTATAAAATGATTTTTATTTTACAGCAAATAATAGTTTAAAAGTTAATATCATAACAATTAAAAGGGATTGATACTAAAATTATTTTTGATGAATAAATTATGTCTAACTAATTTAGAAAGATGTAAAAATTATTTATGAATGTTTATAGATGAAACATTTTAGTGTGGTTTAAGAATATTATTAATGAGTGTTTAAATCAAAAAATGCACAATATTTTATATAAACCCAAAAATAAACAATGTTATTTTTTCATCATAAATTGGAGATTTTATTATATTAATTAGATCATAAAATAGACAATGGTTTGAGGTTGAAAACATGTATGAAATTAGGAAATTCCATTCAATCAGGCTTTTATATCTGAATGAATCACAATGGGAAACCTTATAAAACATGTATTTCCACATAAAACAATTGTGAAGTCATATGGATGAATTATTTTAAAACATATAAACATAATTTATAAAATTAATATAAAAATAAATAGTAATTAATTTAGTATAATGAGTGATAAATTGTAACCATAACGAAAAAAGGAGGTTCTAGGAGAATCCCTTACCACATTGTAATCAATCAATTTGTAGGCCCAATATAATTAATAATCATAAAATGATACATTGAATGCCATGCAGATAAATATATTCATTATATTATAAATTAAATTGTAGTAAAAATGCACCACACATAATAAATATCAGTGAACAATGCATATCTCAATGAAATAAAGGTGAGATAAGAAAACACTGACCATTTGTCTAAATGTATTCTTTACTTGAGATTAATTCCAAAGATAAAGAGATTAAATGAATTAAATAATAAATTTACTCTTTTTATACATGTAAATTATTTATTACAATTTTATTAAGTTTATTTATGTCCTTTTCAGTGAGTTGTAAAATACAATTTTATTGTCCAAGAGTGTGTGTTTTCATGGTTTTCATGATCAGTTTAATTTTATAAGCATATGGACGATCATGAAAAATTAAAATTGTAATCCAAAATTGAAATAATATGATATTATTTATATTAAATAATATCAAAAAGTTATATAATTAAATTTTTTATTTTGAGAGTGGAATAATAATTAGATAAGACGTTGGTGATAACCATTTAGATTATTTTGGATGTTTTGCAAAAATCACACCCTAGTTTCATTTTATGCATTAATGTATATGTATATACTGGTTAAAAAATTAAATATGATGTATTACTAATATTAATTTCTGTTTTTAATATAATTTTTTTTATGATAATACTTGATGGTGGAATTGAAAAACACAAACACGTCCCTCACAAAAGGGGTAAATTGGCCCCTCCTTGACAATGTTTTCATCATGAAAATTAACGGAAAATGATAAGAGACTTGTTGGTTTATTTTACATTGACATTATAACACTGAATTATATATAATATTTTTGGGATTTCATTAATGTTTGTATAGAGGGGGTGGGGGATGAATAATTAAACAAAATAAATAGAAGAGAAATTACATAAAAAGGAAAGTTTTTTTTACCTCTTGAATACTTATCCTTAGGAACTTTCTTAAGGAAATTGGTTTTAAAATATTGTTGACATAATGACCAATAAAAAATTTTGAATAGGATTTAGTATATTATTATTAATGAATTAAAGAAGATTTAATGATTAATAGGTGTGTCGAGATGAGGTGGTGAGTGGTGGTATTTATAGTGGATGAAAGATCTGTTTTTTAGTAGTTTATTTATTTGAATATTATTTTGGAAAAACACTATGAATATTTTGAGAGTTATCAATAAATAGATTAAAATAATTAAGTAGAGTTATATATTTTTCTGATTTCATCATAAATGAATCAATGAATGGTGTATTTAACCTATATTCTATTTATATCTTAAATTTCAGTATTTTACTAATCAAAAAAAATTCAAGTGTTTTTCAGAAATACAGGACATTCACCCTAAAAATTTATTGATGTGTAGAAGTCAGAAATAGACATAATTTTAAGAAAATAATTTTTTAAATATTATAAATAAAAATTTTAAATAAAATCAACATTTACTCTAAAATATATGATCCTAATGTTATAACCAATTTTATGACACATTCAAAAAATAATTACATTATAATAAAATAATTATATAATCAAAAAATTATTATTAACTTATGAATAATTTTTTTTAAAATAAAATTTATTATGTAAATTTATCAACTATAAAATTGAAAATAAACATTTATATTTTATAAAAATAAAACTCTTAATTAATAATTCCAAAAAAAATTATTTACTAAAAATTTGATATATTTTTATAGTATTAACATTAAAAATTCGCCTACATTTTATGTATAATTTAATTTCTAATTTTACAATTACAAAAATTAATATTCTATTAATATAATGATAAGGACATATATATAAAAATTGGGATTTTTCATTTTTTATTTGAAAAATGATTATTTCCATAAAAATAACAGAATTGTAACATAAACTAATTTTGGAATTAATATTTTAAAGATGACATAAATTTTGTTCCATATAACATATAAGATTTTCAAAAAATTGTTTTAAAATATGTTCACAATGAAAATTAATCAATCTAATGTTATGAAAATATATACCATTTTAATGAATAAAATTAGATTTATTCTTAGCTTTTACCTATAGAATAATTAGAATGAAATTAAAAATATATTAATTAAAATATAATATAAAAAATTTATATTGTTTTTAATACTAATCACTCTCGGGAATTTAATAACGAGGTTTTAAGAGTCCTTTTATAATAATGATATTTAATTTTATATCATTGTTCGTTTACGAATGGTGTTCTGTGAAACCAATGATGTGAATAAAATAAAATTTTAAAAGATACATAACAAAAAAATATTAGAGTGTTTTATTCTACCAATATAGAATAAATTCCATCATTGCAATTATAAATTGTTCTTCAAAAATTACAGATTGATACACGATAATCCCTTTTTGGAAACCCACATAGAAAAAGGATTAATAAAATATCTTCTTAAAAAGAGGGAAAGGGAAATGTGAATGTCACCACAAGACTATGAATTTGGGAAGAAAATAATTAGTGGAATGAGATAACATGGGTAGGTAGGAGAAAATATAACCATCATGTTTTAATATAGAGTTATCGAGAACATGTTTATTATAATTCTAACCATCATAAAATCATAAATCCTGTGTGCATTTAAAATACCATTCATTTCTCATAAATAAAAGTAAATAGATAAATATTTTATTTTAAAATCTTTTTTCTGTAGTCAAGGTTTTATTTTACTATCTAGAAAGTCACTTAAGAATATAATCACACATTATTCTATTTCATGTCGAAAGAATAATTTCATCATTTTGTTATGTATGAATCTATTTTCTCTTCATCCATTACAACTAGAAATAAATGTCCATGATGAATTTTCTGACACCTGGATAACTTTTATTGAATCATATGATCCATAATTCATTACTTATACATTTAAATGTATACGGAAACCACGAAGGTTCTCAAATGTTATTAGTGTAAAAAAATTGTAAAAGTTTATCTTTATCCATTCCACATGTAGTTACTCTTAAGACTCATCAAAAACATGTTTTTCCACATTAAACAACCAAGAATATAAAAGGAAGGTTACTAAATTTTAATAATAAACATAACATTATATTGCAAAAATAATGTTTATTTTTGAATCACATACTAATATGTTAATTACTTAATATCCTTTACAAAATTATAAAACATTCATTATTCTAACAATAAAATTTCATTTTTTCCATAAATCAAGGAATCAAATAAATCAATCATAACATATACCACCACGTCTCTATAAAAAATCATGGACACTAATAAAATCACAAAAACATGCATATTTAATATTATCTCATCATAAAGAACATATTAAGGGTTATATTTTCCATGTCAAGTTTTTTTCAAGAAAATCAATATACAATAGTATCACTTCTCTTGATTTCTAATGTAACTCATTACATACATTCAATTACTTAAGAATAAGTAGTCCAGTACAATCCTTATATATCACATGATTCTTATAAACAGACAATTTCGGATAAATTACTCATATTACACAATTATTGTAACGAAACAAAAACACATTAATCATTACTCTTTGTCTATGGTAGTTGAATAATATTGACCATTATACATTTTCCCATTTTTATGTATATTACATTGATTCTTTGAGACATTTATTTTCATAGTGTCACATCCCCATGTTTTCGAAGCATTGAAAATTGGAAAATTCATTAATTTCATTACAATCTTGAGCATTGTGGCGTTTTCACTACACTTGAAACTAACTCTATTTCCTATTAAGTATATAACATTTTCTCAATCCACATTTATCACTTCTGGGAAACTATTTATTTACCATCTTCCCTTTATATAAATTTTAAACATCTTTTTTTCATATTCAATTTCATCCCTTAACTCATTGGATTATGGGCACTGATGTTGTTCACATTCCTCACTATATGTTCCATTTTGAAACAATTATAATGTAATATTATAAAACAAAATGTTTAATCCCAAAACTATTGAAATACTTAACATAAATTGAAATAATTTATATATCGACAATCTATTAATCAAAAAATAGTTTCTTTGGGAACAAAATTTCTAGGAAATCCTGTATGATGTTTTTTAATGAAAATGAGATTTATTATAATCATATCAGCCAAGTGTGTCAAATTAGGAGTTATATAATGTTCGTTGTCACATACGAGGTTAAATTTAGTCAGCCCTAATGCACCATGATGGAGTTTTTCCTCCTATATATAGATGTGTCAGAATGATATCTAATTTTATTTTCTAGATAGGGGGGTATTTCTAGAAATACCCACATATTATCTACCTTTAAAAAATTATATGATGTTATTTGATTATTTTCATCAATGTTTATCTCCGAGTTATGTTCCCAAATCTATATTTTATTAACCATGGTTCCAAGGATTTTGCAACACTTATTTGGATACCAACTAAAATTACCCCAACCCTAGTAGCATAGAGAGAGTTCTTTACATAATTACATTGGTATAATAATCATTTTATTCGAATCTTAAAGGGCCAAACAGTTTTGTTGATATTGAAAACTAGATACCTAAAAAATTTATACATTTCAACATGAAATATTCAAAATAATTAAACTCCATAGGGCACTGTAGCAGTAGGTTACTATTCACAGAATGTGAATTAGCCTTAGAATTTGGGCCTACAGGCTATGTAATGGGATACAAGCCCACTGGGCCTTCGGGGTATGTAATGGGTTTCCCTCTACCCAGTTAAAATAGGACGTTTCTTTTATTTAATAATAAAAATGGGGCTTCGGCCCCAAACTTTTAAAAAAATAAAAATAATAATTTCATATAAATAATCACAGGAAATGTAACTATGGATATTCTACTAGATGAATAATCACATAGATTATCAATTACTAATATCATAATTATGGAATGAATAATTTTGGAACTCATAAATATACAATCAAGGTCTTGGAAAATAAATATATAAAAATGTGTAAAGCCTCAATAAAAATAGGTCTACTTTGTCTCATTAGACCTACTGATGTATCGAGGTACTATAGTTGTCCCCACCTATCAATTACTATTTTAAATGAATCCAAACTTTTTTGAATAACATATTCAAAAAAATATCCTTAAATCAACATTTCTCATAGAATAGTGAATTATTTGAATCATAATAATAGATTAATACACTATAATAAAACAATTGATAAATTCTTGAGAGAAATACACATTTCTTTTGGAAATGAGGGTAATTTTGGAAAATCTCATTTCGTTGTCATAAAATAACAATTTAAAAGTTAATATCATAGAAAAAAGGTCAATAAAATGAAATTATATTTTAGGAATAAATTATGACCAAATTATGTGAAAAAATATAAAGAGTGTTTGTGAAACATTAGAGGTGAAACATTTTAGTTCTATTTAAGGAAAATATTAAAAACTAATTTGAATCTAAAAGGTAACAATCATTAATATAAAAATATAAATGAACCAAGATATATATTCTTTTAAAAATTAGTTATGTTATAAAAATAATGGATGATTAATATAAATTATTGAGTGCACCTGAAAATGGGACAAATATTGGAAAATTCCCATTAATTTGGCATTTTTATCGAGAGGAATTGAAATGGGAAAACATTTAAAACCTTTATTTACCCATTTATGAAAGATAAAATGGTACGCATACATGTGTATGGAACATATATATATAATATATAATATTTATATAAAAATAAATAATTCTTACATTTTGTTAATGAGAGGGAATGTGTGACCCAAAAGAAAAATGGAGGTACAGGGAGAATCTCAGAACACTTTATAATCAAACAAAATAATTGCCCCATAAAATTAATAATCATAAAATGAGACATTTAATATAATGAAGATAAATATATTCATAATTTTAAACTTAAATGGACCTTATACTTACAACACACACAAGGAATAGTGGTGAATAAGGCGTATCACATAGATTAAATCCATTAATTAATTTATTCATAATTTTTTATACATATATTTTATTTGTTATAATTTTATTATCTTCATTTATTTCCTTTTAATGAATTATAGAATAACATTTTATCATTTTTGAGCTAATGATTCCTTAGTTTTCATAATCGGTTAAGTTATATATGTGTATGGGAGTTCATGTAAAATGGAAATAGTTGTCCATAATTGTAATTATATTAAATTAATGATATTACAGAATATTGGAATTTTATAAAATTACATTGGTTATTTTTGGGTGAGTAAGAATGATTAGATAAGTGGTTAGTGGTAATTGATTAGATTATTTTGATTGTATTTCGATCATCACAAGCTTGTTTTGAGTTATATATTACAATTATATACATATTCTGGTACCATAATCTTAAATAATATTTTTACTCATATTTAATTATAGTTTTAAACTAAAAATTAATCTATTAAATGTCTTTAAGACGTTATTAACAAATGGAAACATGTCGTCTATGAAGGAGGTATATTGGCCCCTCACGAATGATGTTTTCATCATTAAAATAAAATGAAAATGAGAAGATAATTGATGGTGGATCTCCCGTTGAAATAAAAAAATTATATTATATATAATATACTAGAATTTCCATTCATGTTTCTATTGAGGATGTGCGGGATAGATAATAAATGAAAATAAAAGGAAATAGGTCTTTACATCTTCAATTATTTTCTTTGAGAACCACTGTAAAGAAATTGTTTTTCATCTTTTGTTTTCAATAGATTTTCAAAAAATAAGGGAAGAGTCTTGGGAGTAGTATTGTTCTATAATTATACAAGCATAATGTTGTATGATGTGTATAGAGAATAGGTGATGAGGTGTGTTATTTATAGTATAGGACTGGGGTGTGTTTTTATAAGGCCCCGACCATAAACCTTGCATAATATTGAATTAAATGAATAATTAACATTGAGAATCTCTTCAGGTTTAGAGTTTTAGAGAATTAGTACATAACTATTACATATCAAAATATTACAAAGTATACACCTCTACAGAGTTTCCATTTATTTTTAAAAAACATGATCTCTTGTAAAAAGGTGTCATGTCTTGTTCCAGGTTTTTAGACAGCATAACTTTTCCTTGATCCCATCCATGACCCTAATCTTCTTTAAGTCATGTGAAAAATATTTAAAAATCTTGGGATGCGCATAAAAAGCTCAGTAAGTGATACTCAAAGAAGGAAATGTAATTCCCGAGACTTCAATGAGAAATATTTAGTTTCTATCAAAGGAATCATTCACTACACACAACACTAGATTGGCTTTCTTTACACGCAATCGCGGCATTCCTCGATAGCTTGCATCATACGCAATACTGAGTTTCACTAAATAATGATATGCTATTAAAATATTATTCAAACTAGCCATTATGAATAGTAATAACCACTTTTTGAAATTTTATAAATTTTATTTTTCAAAATGGACTTCATTTTTGGATTCAGAATATCGAAAGTAGATTTGGATGAAATTTTGGAACGTTTCGGATAACTTTCATATTCTGATGAATAGTGAAAATTATTAAATTTTAATTAAAAACAACTTTTTTAAACGAAATATTTAATTGTGATAAATTATTAATTTGAGTGGTTTTAAAGTATATTTAGAATATATTTTTTCAATTTAATACAATGTTATTCATTGGATGTAATTTCACATTTAAACCAGACATAATCATGTGTCAATCTTTTAATAGTTATTATCTTTTAAAAACACGCTATTTGTTTTGAAGACGAGAATTAATTTTTAAATTAGTTACTGTAACTGATATGTTTTGAATTTGGTAAAATATACATCATTTTTTAATTCATAATATCAAATTTATCTTAGGCCTAATTTTTGGAATTTTTCTGGAAACATTCATTTTTTGATGAATAGTGAAACCACTAAGTGGTAGTTAAAAACTGAATTTTTCATAAAACATAATTTTACCGCTTATGTGAGTAGAATTTCGAAAATCTGAGAGACATGGTTAATAACAAGGACTAAAATGTGGTTCAGTGATATGAAAATAATTTTTGGTGAATAGTAACTTTTTTCTTCTTTTTACCACGGTTAAAAGTAAATAGGGTAATTAAGGGTAAAAGTGTTATTATTATTTCCCTAAGAAATGTCCTAATTCTATTGGATAAGTGTAATTCAACCAAAAACAACCTTATGAATAAAATAATACCATTAAGCCCACTTGGATTAGATTAGGATATTTATTATTAATTTATTTAAAGAAGGGTTAAAAAAGTTAAAATCAATGTTTAATAAGTAAATAATTTTTAATATCGGGTTATACATATGATAAACTCGACTATAAATATTCATTAGAAAGCTAAAAAATCTCCTACATAATCTTATTTTATTTGTAATTTTTAGATGTTAAATAATATAATTTATTTATGACACAATGATGATGCAGTAATTATTTTATTAATGAAATATTGACATAATTGATGTTATAAATACCCAAATAAATGTAATTTGAGACTTTTTATGAATTAAACTAATTTTATTGGATAATATGACATGTTATTATTGATTTAATTGACTTTTTTTGAACAAATAATTCTATTAGGATTTTCACAAAAATCAATTACTAAATAGTGTCAAAATTGACATAAAATAGTTTTTAAAACAAATATTATATTTTTAATTGTTATTTTATTCCTAAAAATCTGAGGTATGGGAAAATGACTTAGATAAGGTTAAATATATTAATAATAAACAACTTGGGGTTCTTTTGGCTTGATATAGTATGTTTATTAACCTTATAGTGTAAAAAAACAAGAAGACACAGTAAAAGTTAAATTATCTAACTTAAAGTTAAATCTAAATGATAAGGTTAAAATTGATACCTAAACTTGTCTAAATTAAATTGGATGAGAATATTTCGACCCATAACCGCCTTATCTTAGATATATATCAATTTGGAGCTATTAAAAACTGAATTGGACTTTATAATAAAATAATATTTTTAGTTATTCTAAAGGTGCCCCTCTCCTCCCTTATAAAAGAACACCTCCTCCCTCTCTTCCTCACACCACTTTGAGCCTTCATGCTCGGGAAACCCCTGCAAATTTCTTCTCTCCACTTCCCTAGAGACATCCTAGAGTCCCTGGTCTTCTTCAAAGACCAATTTTAGTGCCCTAAGAGGAGATCTCAAAGAGGCGCTTCAAAGAAGAGGTAATGTCTATTACCGATTCTTTCAACTTTATTTCTTCTTCCACTTCTTCTTATTTAGTTGTTTCATTATGATGTAATAACATCAGTATCACTCATATAATGATATTTTATTATAGGTATGAAAAAACGCTATTTCACCATCTATCCATCCTATGGAAAACTAAATCACGGTGCGTGCGTACGTACGGAATACCGTCTCCACGCCATGGTGTAATCTATTTTCCACCACCACCTTACTTGGATGGGTATAATGGTGTAAATAATGACTATATATGATTATTGTAAAGTGATATTGATTCCGAAATAGTATACATATACTCCAATAAAATTCCACAATCATGGGAACGATATCATCACTCGTGCGTACGTACGGAATACCGTCTCCACAATGTGATGCGACTTTTTCTACATGATCTTCATTGCATAATGAATATATACATGAATTGAATGAATGAATATGATATATATTACACTAATACCATTCTTTAAATTAGGTATCTATACCCTAAAAAGAAAACTAATAATTTATTTGACAAAACACGCATGAGAACAAAAAGTAATAAACACCCAAATAACAAGTAGTGATTAAATATTACTAATAAGAAGTTAAGAATATGACCATATATGATATCATAAAAATAAGTATGATTCTGTAATATGTCAATAACATTATTTAAATCATTCTACAAGAGGTTCGGACACTTACGAAGAAAATCAGACCTAAGGTAAGGGAAAATATCACAATCTCATTTTTATCCGAGGAGATTGTTTATAATTTGGTATTTACTGGGGTGTATTTTATCATCCACATCCATGTTCCCTCAATATGTAATCTTTTTTCCATCCACCTACAATTTTTTAAATCCAATTTTACCCATCGGTGAGTTCTTAGTAAAGGATTTAAAGGAATCTTTTGTCGGTTTTCGTACGAAGTACTTTTTGACTTTTCCGACAAAAGTACGAGAAGAATGTTTTTTAACTTATACAACATGAATGGATTTTTAAAACATTATTTACAAGAATATTAATTTACAAGTTTTTCTGTTTATTTTTAATCAACTTATTTTAGTTTAAAATTGTATGACATATTAAGATAGGAAAAATGTTTTTGAGGTAGAAAGGATATTTTCCTCAAGAATGGAGTTAAAGTGTTTTATCAAAATTATTTTCCATCTAAGATAATAAAGGGTTCTGTTTCTATCCCTATTTTTACATTGATATGATTATGTTATGATGGAATTATTATTATGATGTCCTTTTATCTTATATGGATTATGTTACGATGGCATGATGTTTAAGATTCCCATTTTTATTACATGTGTTATGCAATGATGTATGTTTTTTTATTTTGTGGAACACATAAGAATGGTATCATTATGAGATGGGTGGGACCTATATCTCCCTCCAATGCATTGGGTAAAGATATTATATCTCATGAGATAGACATGGATGGAATGACAGGTTAAACCGGTCCAGTAAAACAGGAATGAAACGACGAGTGAACTCGGTTCAAAAATGGACTTTATCCACTAAGATAGTCTTGGAAATGAGTCCTGACTAATAAGAAATGATTCTCTATGATTATGTCTGTATGCCACAATGTTTCATGTTTTATGTTATGATTATTGGGACTACATTTCACTACCATGACTTATCCCATGTTATGAAATTATGGCCTCTTTTCCAGGGTAAGATTTCCAAAATGTTATGTTCTTATTTTGAAGTTATTGATATTTATTTTGTTTACCCTTACTGAGCATTTGAGCTCACCTTTTTGTATGTTTTCATTCCCCAGGCCAGGAAGAAGGTTATTAAGTATGATATGCCAAAAGGGACTATAGATATGATGAAATAAATGGGAGACAATGTAGACGCTTTATGAACCAGTTGTTTATGTTTCCCAGTTTCTAAAGACGCTATACCTATACGGTCCATTCATGGTTTTGTTATATGTTGAAATAAGTGTGCTTCAATTCTGATGTTATAAAAATGTATGTAAAGTATGGGTCATTATACTTGGTATCAGAGGGATGTTATAGTCAACCTTTGGAAACTAGGATGTGAAATCCTTAGTAAAAACCCTAAGGATAAGTCTAATAATAGAACACAATCTTAGTGTTTTAGAAATGTCCATGAATAACCTAGGATAAGACCTTAAGTGTGAAATTTTATTCTTGATTATGTGGTTTTCCTATTATAATTAGTGTTGCTCACACTATTATTCTTGGTTTTAGTCAATGGCTGGAACTTGAAGAACCGTGTTAATGCGGAATGCGACGGGCAATGCAATGATTGTCTCCCTCAGCAACCAAACGTTATGGGAGATGGAATGAAAAATCTTGTAACCAAGATCACACAACTTTCTCAAGCTATGAATCATGCAGGACTTCCAAACGAGCAAAGGAAGGAACAACATTCTATTTAATCCTTCATGAGGCAGCGTCCACCTTCATTCAGTGGGTATATTGATCCATTTGTTGCTGAACAATTGATTAGTACAACTGAAAAGATATTTTCAGTTCTTCAATGTTCTGAACATGATAAATTCATCCTAGTAGTGTATCGTTTGGATGGAGATGCTGAACAATGGTGGAATCTTATCAAGAATATGAGGCAAAGAGATGAAATTGAGTCCATGGAATGGGATGAGTTCCAGAACTTATTTTTCAATAAGTACTTCCCTAGAATTCTCCTAACAAAGATGGAGAAAGAGTTTCTTGAACTGAAGCCAACAGATGATGAATCTGTTGGTACCTATGATGAAAATTTTACAAGACTTTCAAGGTACACTTTTGGTATTATTATCCAACCAGATAGTAAGATCGATCGATTCTTTAGTGGCTTAAAACCAAGCCTTCAAAGGGAGTTAGCCATAAGGGACTTCAATAGCTATGAGGAAATCGTTCGATGTGCTCTCAAAGTTGAGATGGATATTGGAGTAACCCATAAGTCATATGGGTTTGATAAGAAGAGGAAAATGGAATTCAAAGGAATATCTAAAGAGCACACTGAAAAGAAGATGATCTTTCCCTTATGCTCAAATTGTGGAAAGAAACAAGGAGGGAGTTGTCTTAAAGGGACAAGTAAATGTTTCAAATGTGGAAAGGAAGGTCATCGGGAATTTTAATGCCGCAATGATGGGGAGAATATGTCTAATGATGAAAACAAAGGAAGGGATACATAGAATGAACCTACTACACTTTAATGTTTCAAGTGCAAGGAGATGGGGCATTATGCCAATAAATTCCCTAATCCAAGGGTTGTTGATGATGATCGACATCAACAAAATCTTATGTCGAAAGACAAAGGAAACTCACATGAAATTTCTATCACCGATGTGGACTATGATAACGATGTGGTGAAAAGTACACTTACCATCCAATCTAAAGTAGCAACTGTTTATTTGATTCTAGATCCACCCACTATTTTATTTGTGAAGATTTTTCTAAGGGTATCACCATATTACCTCAACAATTAGATGTTGAGTTAGTTGTGACAACACCTAATGTCACAATAGTCGCATCAAAAGTTTATAATTCTTCCACGATTGAAGTTTGTGGGAAAGTGAATCCTGAAAGTCTTGTGATCCTTCCTATAGTGTAATTTAACGTGATTCTTGGTATGGATTGGCTTTCTTTATATGGAGACCATATCAATTTCCAAAGAAGGGAAGTCAAATTTCATATTCCAGATCAATCTATGATCGTCTATCGATGCAAGGATGAACATAACCTTCTAGTGGAAATTTCTTCCATCTTATGTGTCTTGATTCCACTAAATGAAGGTTATTTATCTCAAATGGTTGGTGAGAAACTCATGATTAAGAATATTCCCATTGTACGGGAGTTTGACAATGTCTTTCCGGAGGAATTGTTGGGTCTTCCACCAAATCGTGATGTTGAGTTTTCAATAAAACTCGTACCGGGTGCTTTACCTATTTCAATGAAACCTTATAGAATGGCCCCAATTGAGTTGCCGGAATTGAAGAAGCAACTCCATGTGAATCTTGATAAGGGATTCATATGCCCTAGTGCGTCACCTTGGGGAGAACATATTCTGTTTGTTAAGATGAAAGATGAATCAATGAGACTCTGCATTAACTATTGGGAACTTAACAAGATCACTATCAAGAACAAATATCCTCTCCCATGCATTGATGACTTATTTGACCAACTACGTGGAGCTCAATACTTTTCCAAGATTTATCTTCATTCAGGGTATCATCAATTAAGGGTCAAAAGGGAGGATATACCAAAGACGGATTTCCATACAAGGTATGGACACTATGAATTTATAGTGATTCCATTTGGTCTTACTAATGGCCATGCTATCTTCATGGATCTGATGAATAGAGTCTTTATAGACTATCTTGATCAGTTTGTGGTAGTATTTATATATGATATTCGTGTCTATTCAAAGATAAAGGAAGAACATGAAGATCACTTGAGAATTATATTGAAGACCCTGAGAAAGGAGAATCTTTTTGACAAATTCACCAAATGTGAATTTTGGCTTCAAAAAGGTACATTTTTGGGTCACATAATCTCAAAATAGGGGATATCTGTGGATCCAGCAAAAACAGAGGTTATCGAAAGATGGTCGAGACCAACAACAGTAACTGAGATCCAAAGTTTTCTTGGTTTGGATGGATATTATCGACGTTTTGTAAAATATTTTTCACTATTATCTAATCCACTCACCAGGTTGACTCGGAAAGGAGTTATGTTTGTTGGGACAGAGGAATGTGAAGATAATTTCATGGAGTAGAAAAGAAGCATATCCAGTGCACCTGTGCTCACACTGCCTTGTAGTGAAGAAAGGTTTGTGATCTATAGTGATGCATCCAAGAAGGTATTGGGGTGTGTTCTTATGAAATATGATATGGTGATAGCTTATGCCTCACGACAGTTGAAAATCCATGAGCAAAATTAACCAACTCATGATTTGGAGTTAGCTACAGTAATATTTTCATTCAAGATTTGGAGGCATTACCTTTATCGTGGTAGGTGTGATATTTATAATGATCATAAAAGTTTAAAGTATATTTACACACAAAAGGAGATGAATATGCGCCAAAGAATATGGTTGCAGCTGATTAAGGATTACGACTGCTCAATCCATTACCACCCTAGGAAAGCAAACAAGGAGGCAGATGCATTAAGTTGACAAGACCATGCTAGTTTATCCATGATGAGGATCACAAAATATCCAATATTTATGTATTTATAAAGGATGGATCTTTGAATTATGATGGAAATGGAAAAATATTATCTTTCTCAAATGAATGTTCAAACATCTATACTTGTGATGATTAAAGAGGCACAATAAGAAGATGTCATGTTACAAAAGAAGGTGAGAAATGTTCCTGAATTCAACCTTGATTGTGATGGGATAATAAAGTTTAGGAATCGGATTTGTGTTCCTCCCATCCCTGAATTAAAGAAGGATCTACTGGATGAGGCTCATAGTTCTTCATTATCTATTCATCCGGGAGGCACAATGATGTATAGGGATCTGAAAGAGTACTTCTGGTGGCATGGCCGGAAAAGAGATGTTGCTGAATATGTCTCTGGATGCTTGGTTTGTCAGCAAGTTAAAGCTGATAGAAAAAAGTATAAGGGGATGTTACAACCATTACCCATACCTGAATGGAAATGGGAAAACATAACTATGGACATTGTCACCGGAATTCCTAAAACATCCAAAGGCAATAATGCTATCTGGGTCATAGTTGATCATCTTACAAAGTCTGTACACTTCATTGCTATTAGAGAGGATTTCTCTCTAGATCTGCTTGAAAGGATATATGTAAAGAAAGTGGTAAGATTGCATGGAGTACCACTTTCTGGTATATCTGATTGGGATCCAAGATTTACCTCGAAGTTCTGGCTAAGTCTTCAGCATACTCTGGATACAGAGTTGAGTTTCATCACTAGTTATCATCCTCAGACAGACGGTCAGTCTGAGGGAACAATTCAAACTCTAGAAGATATGTTGAGATCTTGCTCTATGGATTTCAAAGGTGGTTGGGATCAACACCTACCTTTGGTGTAATTTTCTTATAATAATATCTTTCACTCCAGTATTCAGATGTCTCCTTATGAAGCTCTCTATGGAAAGAAATACAGGACTCCAACTTGCTGGGATGAAGTTGGGGAATGAAAGCTATTACGACCTGATCGTTTTGATTAGATGGCAGAAAAGGTCAGATCTATTCAACAACACATAAGAGCATCTCAGAGTCAACAAAAACGTTATGCTGACAACCGAAGAAAAGACATAGAGTTTGAAGTTGGTGATAAAGTGTTCTTACGAATATCTCCCTGGAAGAGTGTCATGAGATTTGGAAGGAAGGGAAAGTTGAGCCCTAGGTATATCGGTCCTTTCGAAATACTAGAGCGTGTTGGGAAGGTAGCTTGCCGATTGGCGCTTCCACCGAATCTCTCTCAAGTTCACGATGTGTTCCATGTATCTCTCCTGAGAAAGTACATACCTGATCCTTCACATGTACTCAGCTCAGAAGTTGTACTGCTGGAACAAGATCTTTCTTATGAAGAAAAGTCGATAGAGATTCTCGATCGTAGTGAAAAAGTATTACGGAACAAGACCACTTGCTTGGTGAATGTTTTATGGAAGAACCACCAATTATAATAAGCTACATGGGAGCTTGAGGATATAATGAGGGAGAGGTATCCTCATCTGTTTGTTACAAAGTGACGAATTTAGGGGGAGAAATTCATTTTAATGGGGGTAGAATGTAACGCCCGAGACATTTATGAGAAATATATTGTTTTTATCAAAGGAAAATTTCACTACACACAACACTATATTGTCTTTCTTTACACGCAATCACGCCATTCCTTGATTGCTTGCGTCGTACGCAATACCGAGTTTCACTAAAAAAGGATATGCTATTAAAATATTATTAAAACTAGCCATTATGAATAGTAATAAGCACTTTTTGAAATTTTATAAATTTTATTTTTCAAAATCGACTTCATTTTTGGATTCGGAATATCGAAATTAGCTTAGGGTGAAATTTTGGTACTTTTCGGATAACTTTCATATTCTGATGAATAGTAAAAATTATTAGATTTTAATTAAAAACAACTTTTTTAATCGAAATAATTAATAGTGATAGTTTATTAATTTGAGTGTTTTTAAAGTATATTTAGAATATATTTTTACAATTTATTACAATTTTGTTCATTGGATGTAATTTCACATTTAAACCAGATATAAACAAGTGTCAATCTTTTGATAGTTATTATCTTTTAAAAACATGCTATTTGTTTTGAAGATGGGAATTAATTTTTAAATTAGTTAATGTAACTGAGATGTTTTGAATTTGGTAAAATAGAAATCATTTTTGAATTCATAATATCAAATATAGCTTAGGCCTAATTTTTGGTATTTTTCTGGAATCTTTCATTTTTTGATGAATAGTGAAACCACTAAGTGGTTGTTAAAAAACTGAATTTTTCATAAAACTTAATTTTACCACTTCTGTGTCGAAAGTCCGAGAGACACAGTTAATATCATGGAATAAAATGTGGTTCAATGAGATGAATTTAATTTTTGGTGAATAGTAACTTTTTACTTTTTTTAACCACGGTTAAAAGTAAATAGGGTAATTAAGGGTAAAAGTGTTATTATTATTACCCTAAAAAATGTACTAATTCTATTGGATAAGTGTAATTCGACCAAAAACAACCTTAGGAATAAAATATGACCATTAGGCCCACTTGGATTAGATTAGGACATTTATTAATAATTTATTTAAAGAAGGGTTAAAATAGTTAAAATCAAAGTTTAGTAAGTAAATAATTTTTAATATGGTGTTATACATAAGATAAATTATACTATAAATATTAATTAGAAAGCTAAACAAATTTTCTACATAATGGTATTTTATTTGTAATTTTTAGACATTAAATAATTTAATTTATTTACGACACAACGATGATGCAGTAATTATCTTATTAATGAAATATTGACATAATTGATGTTATAAATACCCAAATAAATGTAATTTGAGACTTTTTATGAATTAAAATAATTTTATAGTTTAATATGACATGGTAGTATTTATTTAATTAACTTTGTTAGAACTAATAATTCTGTTATGATTTTCACAAAAATCAATTACTAATTAGTGTCAAAATTGACATAAAATAGATTTTAAAACAAATATTATATTATTAATTGTTATTTTATTCCTAAAAATCTATGGTTCGGCAAAATGACATAGATGAGGTTATATATATTAATAATAAACAACTTTGGGATCTTTTGGCTTGATATATTAAGTTTATTAACCTTATAGTGTAAGAAAACAAGAAGACATGGTAAAAGTTAAATTATCTAACTTAAAGTTAAATCTAAATGATAATGTTAAAATTAATACCTAAACTTGTCTAAATTCTACTGGATGAGAGGATTTCGACCCATACCCACCTTATTTACTATATATATAAATTTGGAGCTATTAAAAACCGAATTTGACTTTATATTAAAATAATATTTTTGGTTATTCCAAAGGTGCCCCTCTCCTCCCTTATAAAGGAGAAACTCCTACCTCTCTTCCTCACACCACTTTGAGCCTTAAAGCTCCGCCAACCCCTTCCAATTTCTTCTCCCCACTTCCCTAGAGACATCCAAGAGGTCCTGGTCTTCTTCAAAGACCAATTTTAGTTCTCTAAGAGGAGATCTCAAACAGGCGCTTCAAAGAAGAGGTAATGTATGTTACCGATTCTTTCAACTTTATTTCTTCTTCCACTTCTTCTTCTTTAGTTGTTTAATTATGAAGTAATAATATCAGTATCACTAATATACTGATATGTTATTATAAGTATGAAACAACCCTATTTCATCATCTATCCATCCTATGGAAAACGAAATCACCGCGCGTGCATACGTACGGAATACGATCTCCACGACGTGGTGTAATCTATTTTCCACCACAACCTTACTTGGATGGGTATAATGGTGTAAATAATGACTATATATGATTATTGTAAATTGATATTTATTCTGAAATAGTATACATATACTCCAATACAATTCCACGATCATGGGAACGATATCATCGCTCGTGCGTACGTACGGAATACCGTCTCCACGATGTGATGCGACCCGTTCTACACGATCTTAATTTCATAATGATTATATAAATGAATTGAATGAATGAATATGATATATATTACACTAATACCATTCTGTAAATGAGGTATCTATAACCTAAAAAGAAAACTAAGTATTTATTCGACAAAACACGCATAAGAACAAAAAGTAATAAAGACCTGAATAACAAGTAGTAATGAAATATTACTAATAAGAAGCTATGAATATGTTCATATATGATATCATAAAAATAATTATGATTATGTAAGAAGTCAATAACATTATTTAAATCATTATACTAGAGGTTCAGACACTTACGAAGCAAATCGTACCTAAGATATGGGAAAATTTCACAATCTCATTTTTATCTGAGATTGTTTATACTTTGGAATTTACTGGGGTGTATTTTATCATCCACATCCATGTTCCCTCAATATGTAATCTTGCTTCCATCCACATACAATTGTTTAAATCCAATTTTACCCTTCGGTGAGTTTTTAGTAAAGGATATGAAAGGAATCTTTTGTCATTTTTCGTACGAAGTACTTTTTGACTTTTCCGAAAAAAGTATGAGAAGAATGTTTTTTAACTTATACGACATGAATGGATTTTTAAAACATTATTTCCAAGAAACTTCATTTACAAGTTTTCAAGTTTATTTTTAATCAACTACTTTTAGTTTAAAATTGTATGAAATTTTAAGAAAGGAAAAATGTTTTTGAGGTAGAAAGGTTATTTTCCTCAAGAATGGAGTTCAAGTGTTTTATCAAAATTATTTTCGATCTAAGATAATAAAGGGTTATGTTTCTATCCCTATTTTTACATTGATTTGATTATGTTATTATGGAATTATTTTTATGATGTCCTTTTATCTTATATGGATTATGTTATGATGGCATGATGTTTAAGATTACCATTTTTATTACATGGGTTATGCAATGATGTATGATTTTTTTTGATTTTGTGGAACACATAAGAATGGTATCATTATGATATGGGTGGGACCTATATCTCCCTCCAATTCATTCGGTAAAGATTTTATATCTCATGAGATAGACATGGCTAGAAGGCAGGTTAAACCGGTTCAGTAAAATAGGACTGAAACGAGGAGTGAACTTAGTTCATAAATGGACTTTGTCCACTAAAATAGTCTTGGCAATGAGTCTTGACTAATAAGAAATGATTATCTATGATTATATGTGTATGGCACAAAGTTTCATGTTTTATGTTATGATTATTGGGATTACATTTCACTACCATGATTTATCCCATGTTATGAAATTATGATCTCTTTTGCAGGGTAATATTTCAAAAATGTTATGTTCTTATTTTGATGTGATTGATATTTCTAATGTTTACCCTTACTGAGAATTTGAGCTCACCCTTTTGTATGTTTTCTTTCCCCAGGTCAAGAAGAAGTTTATTAAGTAAGATATGCCAAAAGGGACTATAGATATTATAAAATAAATGGGAGATAGTGTAGATTCTTTATGAACCAGTTGTTTATGTTTCCCAGTTCCTAAAGACACTATACATATATGGTTCTTTCCTGGTTTTGTTATATGTTGTAATAAGTGTGCTTCAATTCTGATGTAATAACAATGTATGTAAAGTATGGGTCATTATAGGAAAACTATTAGTTTTTCAAAACAACAAGTAAACAATGAATACTTTAACATAAGTAATACCTTTCACCTTTATGAAGTTGTAAATACTCTTCTCCGAATAAAAGATCCTTACTTACCTTTTTGTAAATAAAAGATTACCATAAAACCCATATAAAGAACACATAACATATAAAGGTAACTTGGGACATAACCATAATTAAATTGAATAACCATACGGTCGACTTCCACACATAACACTAAATGGAATAGCCATACAACCAACTTCCATAGCCAATGCATTGGAGGTCATAACGTAACCACCCGTCTTGGTTTTCACAGCACCACCTATTATATGGTTTATCACGTAACCACCCGTAAAATGTCCAATTACCATCACATCACATAAAATATTAAAAATATAAACATTTCACTAATAACATTTCACTTGAAGTCACAAGAAGTAATTTCAAGATATTGAAATAATCAATCCATTTTCATAAACTGTTTAAAAAGATATTTCTGAATCAATGTTTCCCATACCACATTGAAGCTTTTAATGGAATTATAATTTCGAATCATTAATGTCTATATGAATAAATACTAAAAACCATTTTTAAAACATGGACATTAAAGATAAATATTTATAATAATAAATCAATATAACATTTAAATGATATTTTAGTTACAGGGTTTTTAACAAAATGAGATACTCTAGAATATAAATAATTGGAGAATAACATTTAATCATAACTTTATAATATCATGAGAAGAAAGGGATTCATGATATAATATGTCAAAGGACAGTATATGTAACACCCTGAGATTTTATGAGATATATTATTTTAAATTTATTTGATGTCTTCTATTATAAAGTACACCAAGATTAGCTTGTAAAATAAGAAAAACGATATTAGCTTGCAGTATAATCAACAACATTCTTGGATCGTGTTACACACAATTTCAAGTTCGTTTTGTGGAAATTATTTTACACAACATTAAGTATAGATTTTTTATAATGTCTAAATGAAATAAGTTTTGATTATGTTATACGCAACATCAAAGGGAGCTTTCACTACACGCATCCCTAACTTGGCTTTTATTATATGCAATCAATACCTTCTTTGACAGCGTGTGTAGTACGCAATAGCAAGTTTCACTAAACGACATATTATTATAATATTATTATGAACTAGCCGTTATGAATAGTAATAACCACTTTTTGAATTTTTATAAATTTTATCTTTCAAAATGGACTTCATTTTTGGATTTGGAATATCGAAATTAGCCTAGAGTGATTTTTTGGTATTTTTCTGAAAACTTTCAATTTTTGATGAATAGTGAAAACACTAGGTTACTATTTAAAAACATAATTTTTATTTAAATAATTATTTATTTTATTTAAATTATTTTAGGTAAAAATTGATACATAATACCTATATAAGTTAAATTTAATTCATTTGAGTCATTTTACAATAATTTTAGATATATAAAAATTTTATTAATCATTTCACTTTCTTTTACCCACTTCTTAGGAGAATTTGGAAATCTACATAAAATATAATTTTACTGATTCATTGAGTGGAATTTCAAAAATCTGAGAGATATTGTTAATATCAAGGAGTAAAATGTGGTTCAACAAGATAATTTTTTTTTGATGAATAGTAACTTTTTACTTTTATTTACCACGGTAAAAATTAAATATGGTAATTAAGGGTAAAAATGATATTATTAATACCCTAAAACATGTAAAAATTCTATTAGATAAGTGTAATTCGACCAAAAACAACCCTAGGAATAAAATATTACCCCTTATTCCACATGGATTAGATTAGGACACTTATTATTATTTTATATAAAGAAGAGTTAAAAAAGTTAAAATCAATGTTTAATAACAAAAACATTTTTAATATAGGGTTATAAATAAGATAAATTCGACTATAAATATTCATTCGAAAGATAAAAAAAATTCCTACATAATGGTATTTTATTTATAATTTTTAAAAATTAAATAGTTTATTTTATTTATGACACAATGATGATTCATTAATTACCTTATTAATGAAATATTATCATAATTGGTGTTATAAATACACAAACACATGTAATTTGAGACTTTTTATGAATTACACTAATTTTAATGGTTAATATGACATGTTGATATGGATTAAATTAACTTTTTATAACTAATCAGTTTGTTATAACTTTAACAATAATAAATTACCAAATATTCTCAAAATTGACATAAAATAGTTTTTAAAACAAATATTATATTATTAATTGTTATTATATTCATAAAAATATATAGTTCGGCCAAATGTCTTTGATAATGTTATATATATTAATAATGAACCACTTAAGGGTCTTTTGGCTTTTTATACTATGTTTATTAACCATATATTGTAAGAAAACAAGAAGACACGGTAAAAGTTAATTTATTTAACATAGAGTTAAATCTAAATGATAATTTTAAAATAGTGACATTAACTTATCTAAAACCTATTGCTTGAGAGGATTTAGACCAATAACCTAATTATATTTTAAATAAATCAATTTGGAGCTATTATAAACCAAACACTACTTTATTATAAAATAATATTTTAAGTTTTTCCATAGGTTCCCCTCTCCTCCCTTATAAAAAGGGCACCCCTTCCCTCTTCTCTTAACACCCTTTTGAGCCTTGATGCTCGGCCAAAACATGCCAAATTCCATTATCTTCTTCCCTATAAACATTTTAGAGGTTCTGTTATCCTCAAATCTCCAACCCTAGTGCCTTAAGAGGAGGTCAAGAAGAGGCGCATCAAAGAAGAGGTAATATCCTTTACCGATTCATTCCAATTTATTTCTTCCTCTACTTCTTCATCTTTATTTGTTTCATCATAAATTAATAACATAAGTATAAATAATATACTAATATGTTATTATAAATATGAAATAACCCAATTTCATCTTATATCCATCCTACGGAAAATGAAATCACTGTGTGTGCATACGTACGGAATACCGTCTCCACGCCGTGGTGTAATCTGTTTTCCACCACAATCATACTAGGATGGGTATAATCGGGTAAATAAATAACTATATATGATTATTGTAAAGTTATATTGATTATGAATTATTTTACATACACATTAATACAATTCCACGATCATGGGAATGATATCATCGCTCGTACGTACGTACGGACTACCGTCTCCACGAACGCGATGAGATTCATTTTCCATGATTAGCCATTAAAGTATGATTATAAAGTATATATAATAAATAATCATGAATGATATTACATAATAATTATACTGGATTTATGTACATATATTTTTCATTTACTTAATTCCATTTAATTCAATAAGGAAATAAAACAGCGTTCATGCAGACACACGGCCTACCGTCTCAATGAATGGTTTATTTCGTTCCATTTATTGATCTATCATATATATTTATATAATGAATATATTTAATATATAAATCATGTTTTACATTATGGAATTATGAAAATCAGGATATAAGTGATAATATAAGGAACAACATGTCAAAACATGTATGATAAATGAAACGATTTTACACAAAACGCTGCATTAACATGGAATTTACAAAAGAACAGGTAATAAAAAGTCATAAGTGAACCATATATGTTATCATAACAATGAATATGATTCTCTAATTATTCAATGACATTATTTAAATCGTTATATAGGAGGTTCGGATACGTATGAATCATATCAGACCTAATGTAATGGATAACATTTCCAATCTCTTTTTTTATCCGAGATTGTTTATTCGTAAGTTTTTATTGGGGTTATATTTGTCATCCATGTCCCTATTTTCTAAAAAATTGGTTTCATGTAATTTTAAAGTCTTTTTTACCCTTTTTTTACTTTTAATACAAGGTATGTAAGGAATCTTTCTTTTGTTTACCATATGAGGTACTTTTTGACTTTTCAGAAAAAACATCGAAAAGAATGTTTTATTAACATAAACGGAATGAACGAATTTTTACGGTTTTATAGTGCCTTATTTTCCTGAATCATACTCTACAATATTTCATGACTATTTTCAACAAAATACTTTTCTTTTAAAATTGCATGACATTTTTTGAAAAGAAAATTATTATGAAGAAGAAAGGATATTTACCTCAAGAATTCTTTTCAAGTGTTTTATCAAAACCATTTTCCATTTGAGATGAAATTATTTCAAATGTATATGATTCAAATATAATGTCTCTATTATTTACATGGTTTCACTTTTCTTATGATGAAATGATATCCATTTGTTTTATATGGATTATGTTATTATGGGATGATGTTTATTAAACCCATTTTATTCTTTTGGTTATGATTAATGATTTATGTTTATGTTGTGGAACACATAATAATGATTTTATTATTATATGGGTGGGACCTATATCTCCCTCCAATGCATTGGGTAATGATTTATATCTCATGAGATAGACATGGCTGGAACGACAAGTTAATCCGGTTCAGTGATACAGGACTAGAATGAGGAGTAAACTCGATTCAGAGACGGTATTTGTCCACTATGATGGTCTTGACAGCAATGCCTTGGGAAATATCAAAATCATAACATGTTCTTAATGGTTGCCATAATTACATGTTTTATTACCATGCTATTTTATCATGATTGATGTTCCTTTATGATATATTCCTTACATACATCCAAGATTTATGCATTTCCTCATGATTTTGATGTTTAGATTTTATGTTCATGTTTTTTCATTAAAAAGTTTATGGATTGTTATATGTTCCCTATATTTACCCTTACTGAGCATTTGAGATCACCCTTTTTATGGTTTCTTTTCCCCGGGTCATAAAGAAAGGTGTTAGGTAAGAAAACAAAAGGGGGAGATCTTTATGGGAGATGTCGAAGATCTTTCACCATGATTAGAAGATTATTTTTCCGAGTTTCCAAAGAAACTGAACTATTATAGTATTTTTGTGTTTATTTTTGTCAGGTATTATGTATTACACAAAATAAATTTAATTTCCATGTACGTCATGCTTTGGGTCTCTATAGTATGTATCAGAGGAAAGGTTTAGTTAACTTTTGGAAACTAGGATGCGAAAACTTTAGTGAGATCTCTAGAGATATTTCTAAGGTATGTCTAGGGTTGTCCCAAAGGATATGTATATGTATAGGTTATAGTCCAATTATTAAGGTAATGATCTTAGAATTTAACCTAAGATGTTCGATTTTGATGGAACCCCCCCTTGATTATGATTTTTTCCTCTCACACTATTCTTTTTTAGTTTTAGAAAATGGATGGAAACCGGAAGATTCACGATAATGGAAGATATGATGGCCAATGGAATGACATTCTTCATGAGCAACCAAATGAAATTTGATCTGGAATTCCACATAATGTTATTATGCCTAATCCGAAATCTCATTATCTGATCAATAATCTCAACATTGGTAAGTTTCCTGACTCAGATAATAAGATAAAGATGGTGTTTCAGGATGATCATAGAGGAAAGAAAGTTCGATTTCCCTCATGTAAATCATGTGGGAAGAGGAATCAAGGAGAATGTTTCAAAGGAACTGGAAGATGATTTGGGTGTGGAAAATAAGGACAAAAAACCAGTAAGTGAAAATGAAAAGGTTCAATTAACACCATGGAGAAGGATAATGGTATTTCTACGACATCAACAATGATTAAATGTTTTTAATGTTGAATGTATAGGCTTTATGAAAACTAATACGCTAAAGGAAATCCTCTTGATGAGAATCAGCATGGTTGTATGAGTAGTATTTATGTGGATGATGATGAAGAGACTCCAAATGATATATGAAGGAAACTATGAATCTCAATCAGTGGTTTAAGAAGGTGGTGGAATGATTGTATGTTTATTATGAGTTATGTTGTATAGGTAATTTAATTGTACTAGGGAATAAGGAATCATCTAAGGATTGTTACACTATTATTTTTCATAAAGTATTTGAAAGTATATGTTAAATGGTACTGGAAACCAAGAAAGGTTATTTAGATATATTTGGAAAGAAGATGATATGCACGTAATGAAGGGATAAAGAGATAATGAAATGTTTGATAGTATTAATGAGCTCATGAATCATATAAGTACAAAGTGATATCATGGTTTGAGTATATAGAAATTTTTTGATTTTTCTATTTCGAAACAGTTAACTTTTAAGAGAATTCATGTTTTCACTAATGTTCAATGTGTATTAATTTTTCAAGAGATTACATGATTATCGTATTCACATATTTGGAATGTGACCAACAAGATATATCTTATGATATATGGGAGATAAATGATGGTATTCACATGCTTGGTAGATGAACCATCTAGTAATTGATTTCATTATACTATGAGCTTGGACCGATGCATTTTGGATAAGCCTAAAGACTGGAATGAATTATTTTAGACATAAGATAGTATTGTTTAACGCTAGATTTTTTTGGTATTACTGTAGGAATGTTATAATAATGTAGTTTTTGAAAAAGGAAAACCTACAGGACGCGCGACAACCCGTCGCGTCGGACAAGGTTGTGGGAATCGAACCCACAACTGAAGTGTGACATTCCTTTATTGGATAAGTGTAATTGGACACACAAAAAAACCTTAGGAATAAAATATTACCCTTTAGGTCCACATGGATTTGATTAGGACACTTATTATTATTTTATTTAATGAAGAGTTAAAATAGTTAAAATCAAAATTTAATGACTAAAATATTTTTATTATAGGATTATACTTATGATAAATTTGACTATAAATATTCATTAGGAAGACAAAATGATTTTCGACATACTGGTATTTTATCTATAATTTTTAGACATTAAATAATATATTTTATTTATGGCACAATGATGATGCATTAATTACCTTATTAATAAAATATTAACATAATTGTTGTTATAAATACCAAAATAAATGTAATTTGATACTTTTTATGAATTAAAATAATTTTATTGGTTAATATGACATGTTATTATTGATTCAATTAACTTTCTTAGAACTAATCATGTTGTTATTATTCTAAAAAAAATCAATTACCAAATAGTGTAAAAATTGGCATAAAATAGTCTTTAAAACAAATGTTATATAATTAATTGTTATTATATTACTAAAAATATACGGTTTGGCCAAATGACTTATATAAGGTTATATATATTAAAAATGAACCACTTGGGGGGTCTTTTGGCTTTTTATAGTATGTTTATTAACCATATAGTGTAAGAAAACATGAAGACACAGTAAAAGTTAAATTATTTGACTTAGAGATAAATCTAAAATATAATTTTAAAATAGTGACCTAAACTTGTCTAAAACATATTGGTTGAAAGGATTTCGACCCATCCCCACATTATCATTTAAATAAATCAATTTGGAGATATTATATTCCGAATAATACATTATTATAAAACAATATTTCATGTTTTTCCAAAGGTGCCCCTCTCCTCCCTTATAAAAAGGGCACCCCTTCCCTATTCTCTTGACACCTTTTTGAACCTTGAATCTCGGCCAAACCTTGCCTATTTACATTATAATCTTACATATAAAAATTATAGAGGTTTCGGTCTCCTCAAAAGACCAACCCTAGTGCCTTAGGAGGAGGTCAAGAAGAGGCGCGTCAAAGAAAAGATAATATCCTTTACCGATTCATTAAAATTTATTTCTTCTTCAACTTCTTCTTATTTATTTGTTTCATCGTAAATTAAAAAAATAAGTATCAATAATATACTTATATGTTATTATAAATATGAAACAACTCAATTTCATCTTCTATCCATCCTACGGAAAATGAAATCACCGCGTGTGCATACGTACGGAATATCGTCTCCACTCCATGGTGTAATCTGTTTTGCACCACCACCTTACTTGAATGGGTATAATGGTTTAAGTAAATTACTATATATTATTATTTTAAATTGATATTTATTCTGAAATATTATACATACACTTCAATATTATTCCACGATCATGGGAATGATATCATCGCTCGTGCGTACATATGGACTACCGTCTCTACGAACGCGATGAGATTCATTTTCCATGATTAACCATTCATGTATGATTATAAAGTATATATAATTAATAATCATGAAATATATTAAATTATAATGATACCGGATTTATGTACATATATTTTTCATTAACATAATTCAATTTAATTCAATAAGGAAACGAAAACAACGTTCAAGCGTACGCACGACCTACCTTCTCCATGAACGGTGTATTTCATTCCATTTATCAATCTATCATATATATTTATATAATGAATATATATTACATATAAATAATGTTTTGAATTATATATTATGTAAGTCTGGATATAAATAATAATATCAAGAACAACATTTCAAAACATGTATGATAAATGAAACGATTTTACACAAAACACTTCTTTAACATTGAATTTACAAATTAACGGGTAATATAAAGTCATAAGTGAATCATATATGATATAATGACAATTAATATGATTCTGTAATAAGTCAATGACATTATTTAAATCATTATACATGAGGTTCAAATACGTATTAATCATATCATACCTAAGGTAAGGGAACACTTTTCAAATCAATTTTTTTTATCTAGGATTGTTTATTCGTAAGTATTTTATGGGGTTATATTTATCGTCAATGTCCCTGTTTTCTAAAAAAATAGTTTCATGTATTTATAAATTACTTTTTACCCTTTTTTAACTTTTACTAAATAGTATGTAAGGAATCTTTCTTTTATTTACCATACGAGGTAATTTTTGACTTTTTTGAAAAAAGTACAAGAAGAATGTTTTTTTAACTTATACGACATGAATCGATTTTTAAGGGTTTAT
The DNA here is from genome assembly GCA_963277665.1 of Viscum album. Taxonomy (NCBI): domain Eukaryota; kingdom Viridiplantae; phylum Streptophyta; class Magnoliopsida; order Santalales; family Viscaceae; genus Viscum; species Viscum album. The sequence goes on from OY728123.1 coordinate 604,988,253, forward strand.
AACGCCTTATTTTAATGAATCTTAATCTATAAAATTTCATGACTATTTTAAACAAAATCTGTTTCTTTTAAAATTGCATGGAATTTTGTGAAAAGAAAATGATTTTGAAGAAGAAAGGATATTTTCATCAAGAATTCATTTCAAGTGTTTTATCAAAATCATTTTCCATCTAAGATGACATTATTTCATATGTGTATGATTCAAATATATTGTCTATCTGATTTACATGGTTTTAATTTTCTTATGATGAAATGATATCCATTTTTTTGTATGGAATAGGTTATGATGGGATGATATTTATGAAACCCATTTTATTCTTTGGGTTATGATGAATGATTTATGTTTATGTTGTGGCACACGTAAGAATGATATCATTATGAGATGTGTGGGACCTATATCTACCTCCAATTAATTCGGTAATGATTTATATCTCATGAGATAGACATGGCTGGAACAGCAAGTTAATCTGGTTCAGTGATACAGGATTGGAACGAGGAGTGAACTCGATTCAGAAAGTGACTTTGTCCACTAAGATGATCTTGGCAGCAATGACATGGAAAATATGGAAATCATAACATGTTCATAATTATTTCCACAATTAAAATTTTTATTACCATGCTATTTTATCATGATTTATGTTCCTTTATGATACATGCCTTACGTACTTCCAATAATTATGTCTTTGCTCAAAATTTTGATGTTTAGATTTTATGTTCATGTTTTTGCATTCAAATGTTTATGGATTGTTTTATTTTCTCTATGTTTACCTTTACTGAGCATTATAGCTCACCCTATTTATGTTTTATTTTCCCCAGGCCATAATGAAAGGTTTTAGTTAATAAAAAAAAAGGGGAAAATCTTTATGGGACATGTCGATGATCTTTCACAATGATTATAAGATTATTTATCCGAGTTTCCAAAGACACTAAACTATTACGGTCCTTGTGTGTTTGTTTTTTTTATGTATTAAGTATTCCGAAAAACAAAGGTAATGTCCATTTACATCAATCTTTGGGTCTCTACAGTATATACACCATATAATAGTTAATTGGTGCATAACAACAATGAAGTCTCAATGGAAATGTAAATTGAGATAAAATCACGTATAAAGATTGTATCCTTAAATTATGGATAAATAAATCTCATAATAATGTGTCAAAAATATAAATACAACAAATATAAGTGGATATTAAGTGTAAAAAAATCATAGTTCATTCACACATATTCATAGGAGGACATATTCAATAACTACAAGTTGAACCAAAAGAATCGAAATTGGGTTAAGAAGTTACCTTGTAATAATTCGACATCTTAACGACGTCACGTAAAAATTCATAAAATGACTTTATGAGAAAAAAATGGTATCTCATCACTTGGAAATAATTTTTAATTCATTAAGGATATATAATAACATATCACAACATAATAATATGTAAATTAAAAGACACAACAAAAATAAGTCTTTTAAAGAGAGGGTGAAAGTATCCCTTGTTGATTTGGTAACATACAAAACATACTCCACATGAAATAAGGATCATACAATGAATATGTAAATACTCATAAATGAAATTATATTACACAAAGTGTACAATCATGGTCAGTATATGCACCACAAAAAAGGAAATAGTGGCGAACAATGGAAATCTTACAAAATTAAAAGTTAGATAAGAAAATCCCTTACCACGTGTCCAACTTGAGTCGATCATTATTTAATATCCTAAATAATAAAATAATGTTCATTTATACTTTCTTAAGAACCTTATTAATTTTTCTTATTCCTTTTATATCAATTATTACCATGTCATAATCATTATTTAATCATCTATGTTAATAATGTTCGCTTTGTCGATATTTGGTATTGAGTAAAAAATGGACACCTTATATTTACATGTTGTCCATGTGGTCAATATTACATTATATCAAAAATGATAGTATTTATTTAGATATCATATATATCATATATATCCTATATATACATGTATTTATAATAGTACATAACATTTGGAGGTAAGAAATGAAATGCACTATTCATGGAGACGGTAAGTCATACGTACACATGAACACTACTTTCATTTATATTTCTTATTTTTATGGAATTAAAGAATATTGATACATAGGTATATTATAATTTCAGTATTGTGTCATATATAATATGATAAAATCTATCCTTTATACATACCACATATGGTATGAACGAATCATATCACTTTAAGGGGGCGGTAGTCCTCATTCCTCAAATGAAATTATCACATTTACCAATAATGGAAACAATAAAGGTATGATATAAATGAAAAATATAGAAGCACAAAAAAATCATAATATATATTGGCAAAATACAGTTCCATCATAATGGCCACCATGTGAGGTGGTAGGAGATAATCGAACAATCATTGTTTCGTGAGGCGTTAGTTTTCCATCAACGGATACATTTCGTTATCCGTCCATTATATGGAGGTGTGTGTAAGTTTAGTTAGAATAATTCTCATAAAAACATCCTTGTATTTTTAGTATATAGGTGTAGTTACAAACGAATGGAATAGAAATAGATTAGGGGTTTCGAGAAGTAAAATAAAAGAAAACAAGTGAAGAGAAAATGTTATCTTTAATTTGGGTAACTCCCTTTGGTTTGAACCAAAGGACTTCTTGAAGTGCCTTCTGGCTACGTTAAGGCTCCTAGAAAATGGAGATGAATGTAGGGAGCTTAATTGGGTAGAGGTTGGATAAGCCAAATTTCTTGTGTGGTGTGTGGAATTGTTTAGAAGTAGTATCCTTTTATAAGGGATATGAGGGGCTCTTTAGAAAAGTGTGAAACAATTATTTTATTATATAATTATATTTGGTTTAAAAATGTCCAAAAATCATTAAAGTATAATATCATAAGACTCATAGAGTAAATAAAATCATAAAATCATAATTTGACATGTTTTGGAAAATATTCTAATCCTTATAATCTTATTTATTTAAATGATTTATTAATGTGGTAAACAATGCATCATTATTATGTCATAACTAATTTAATTTATTTTTGTCTAAAAATTATAAAAAATTACCATGATTTAGGAAATAGTTTTAGATATCCAATGAATATTTATAGTCGAAAATATAATTTATATAACCCCTTGTAAAAATTAATTTACTAAAATATATTGGTTTTTGTCATTTTTGCCTTAACTTTATGTTAATTAATCTAAATTGTCATTATAACTTCCAAATAGATCAAAGGGGTCCCAAAATCGACCCAAATATTCACATGGTTGTAAATGAATCAAACCAATAATTTTTTTACATTTTTTACGGTAATTTTGATTTTTATTATAATATTCATTTTATCTTGAATTACCCTATTTACCTTTAACCGCGGTAAATAATAGTCAAAATTACTATTCACAAAAAATTATAATCTTATTGAACCAAATTTTACTTAATAACAACAAACATGTATTTCAGTTTTTTGACATTCAATTCACAGAAGTGGTACAATTTCATTTAAATGAAAAACTCAGTCATTAAACTACTACTATGTGGTATCACTATTCATCAAAATTTGATGTTTTTTCAGAAAAATACAAAAAATTAAACCTAAGCTATATTTGATATTCTGAATTCAAAAATGTTTTCTATTTTTCAAAATTCAAACCATAGAAGTTGCATTCATTAATTTTAAAATTAATTCCCGTTATCAAACCAACTAGTTTGTTTTTAAGAAACAATAACTATCAAAAGATTGATTTTTGTTTATCTCCAAATTAAAAGTGAAATTAATTCCAATGACAAAATTGGAATATAAGGTAAATATATATTCTAATTACAATTTAAAGGCAATTAAAAACATAATATAACCATTTAAATAAAATATATTAAAAGGAACCTTTTACTTAAAATACAGTATTTTTCATTATTCATTAAAAATGATCTTTATCCAAAAAATACCAAAACTTTACCAAAAGTAAAATTTTATGTCCCAAATATAAAGAAGAATTTTAGTTGGTCAAATTGAACATATAAAAATGACCAAAACTAGATTTAAAGATGTTTCTCCATTAAAAGGTTGTAAAATGACCTTTTAATGTACATTATTCTTTAATTAGATTCATTCACATATTATGCCCCTAAGATTTTTTTGGACAAATGTAAATACATTAAAAAAACATGTATAATAATATTGTAGTTAGTTTTGTTCGTTTCCTCCTATACAAAAGCTAGGAGTTAACTGCCATTTAAAATAATAATATTATATTATTTGTGTGCAACATAAGATTTCAAAGAAACACGTTGTTGGGTATCAGGTATGCTATGAAACAAAGAGTCCCCTTTAATATAAAAATAATATTTAATTCCCAAATAATTAATAAATATGAAAATTTTGTTATTATTTACTTATCAGGGATGTTACATCCATCCCCCCTTTAGGGAATTGCATCCTCACAATTTTAAAACTGGGCTTGGAAACATCATTAGAAGTCCCACATCGGAAAAAGAGTCAGTAAAACTATCACTATAAAATAATGAAAGAAAAGTACAATAGTCACACGATATAACCCGTACTAGGATTCCATGTAGGAAAACATGGATATGGAAGAGAGAAAAAATGGTCAATTTCTGATGGAGAGTGATAGAAAACATTATTAGGATAAAGTTAACTACCAGGTAATCGAAAACTTATGATGTGTGAAACAGTCTTTAATTACCTAGTAGGAAATGTAATATATCAACGTTTTTGTTTTACATGCATTTTCATAATTTATAGGAATTAATTTACTAAATAGAATAATAACATACTTAAATATACTTACCTTCAAGTATAGCTTCATCCTTTAATACTTTTCTACCAAAATATAATCTTTTCTCCAAATAAAGAGCATTCAAAAAGACTTAGTCACTTTAAAATAACAAGAATTATCTTCTTGAGAGTCACATAATCCAAAAAAGAAGAACTATATATTTCCCTTTTCATTAGATATCAACTAAAACAAAAATTGATAGTGAGATATCAGATAATACCCAAAAAAGAATAATCTTGTACAAAATGAAAAACTACTCTTAATATCCAAAATATTTCAAAAAAACCCCAAAGATCAACAAAGACCATTAAAAAAACTTTACCTAAAATTATTCAAAAGTGATAAAAACTAAAATTGAAACGCTAATATCATAATGATTTAATTACATAGTCTCCCAAGATAGAATTTATATCCAAATAAAAATTGTTACTCATAAAGTCAAATATTGAGAAGTAATTAACCAAATCACATGTTCTCCATGACAAGATAATCATTTCCATAAATAAACCAAATCGTTTTATGTCCACAATAAATGCATAAATTCTTCCAACCAAAAATTTCAACTATTATTCCACAATTTAAATATCATAGTATTTTATCTTTCTTAGGAATATAGTGTTTCATCAAAAGAGATAACTTCTTCCACAAAAACCTTTATCACTAAATCATTTTTATACAACGTATATCCATTTGATAAAACATAAGTTAAAAAAATTAACTTATTCTTGTTCCAGAAAATCTTTTTACTAAAATAGTAAGTCATAATAACCAGGGACATCAAGTTGGCCAGTGGTAGGTGATGCGCACTTGTCGCCAATAATTTTTGGGTTTGATTCATGCAGCCTTACTGGATGCGACATTTTTTCACCCATCCTACATGTTGTCCTTTTTATAAAACTCAAAAATAACCCTAACATGTTTTAACCTCAATGGTTTCCTTATACCTCGCATTTTCATCCAAATTCATTATGATTTCAAAATCATAATTCTTGATGTCTTATTGTACCACCAAATGATAAAATAAAATGATTCCCAAAATGAAGAACATCATACCTTGATCATGGCGTGCACTTGATCTCATCATCATCTTGTTCACGGAGGTAGAAGGTCCATGCATTACAACAATGATTTAGAGATCCTTTAAAATCATTTTCTGCCTCCATCTAAATACACCTTGTACAACATGGGTCATATGGGTGTTACAAAAATAGTTTTGGAAAATAATCATATATGACATATAATTTCAAATCATCTGATAAAACATGATTCTTAAAAAATGCTCTGTCATAATTTGAGTTGAAACATTGAATTAATGGCCCTTTTAAAATACAATAAGTATATGATGAGAAATTATATTTTAAATGTAACACCCCAGGTAAATAAAGAATATGACATTTCATATTTATCCATATTTGTGAATAAAATATTGAAATGACTTTAAAGGGGACGCTTTGCTCGATGGCATACCGAACACGCAACAACGAGTTTCTTGGGAATCTTATGTTGCACTCTTATAATAAAATAATATTATTTTAAATGGTAGTTAACATGTAGCCGTTGTATTGGCGTGAATGGATAGAAATAACTAAAATATGATTATATATGTTTTTAAATGTTTTTACATTTATCCAATAAAAGATAATGGCTTAAAATACGGAAAGAATTCAATTTTAGGCGTATATGCCCTAGTTTTCACAAAAGGTTCAGTTATCACCTTTTGATGGAGAACCGTCATTAAATATAGTTTTGTTCAATCTTATAAATTCTATTGGACAAAATAAAACTCTTCTTAAGAATCGGGACATCAAAATTTACTTTGTGTAAATTTTTGGTATCTTTCCGATAATGTTCATTTTTTTAATGAATAGTGTAAAATGTTGTATTTTAATTCAAAACCTCTTTTTAATCTAATTTATTTATATGATTAGATTATATTTTGAATTGGTTTTAAAGTTAAATTAGAAAATATTTTTACCATTAAATCCAATAGTGGTCGTTGGAATTAATTTCACTTTGAAATCAGACTTAAACTAGTGTCAATCTTTTGATACTTATTGTTTTATAAAAACACGCTATTTGCTCTGACAGCGGGAATTAATTATTAAATTAATTAATGTGACTAATATGTTTTTAATTTTGTAAAACGGACTTCATTTTTGAATTTCGAATATCAAATATAGCTTAGGGTGAAGTTTTGCTATTTTTCTGAAAAACTCCAATTTTTGATGAATAGTGAAACCATAAGTGGTAATCAAGCAAACTGATTTTTCAGTTAAATGAAAGTTTAACACTAATGTGTATTGAATTATGAAAATCCGACATACATGGTTGTTATTAGTATGTAATATGTGGTTCAATTGGAAGAAAATAATTTTTTGGTGAATAGTAACTTTTTTTCATTAATCGCGATTAGAGGTAATTAGTGTCATTTAAGGTAAAAATGATATTATAAGAATGTGAAAACACCATGAAAATTGTCCTACACCTATTGGGTGAGTCATGGACGACCAAGACAAGCCATGGGCCAACTTGGGGACCCCATGGAGCCACTTTAGTTTGAAAATGACAATAATATATTTTTATTTAATGTTAAAATTAAATTGACACAAACATGAGTTTTTTTTACTAAAACAGTTTTTAAGTGGGGTTACACAATTCAACATTTTGATTATAAAAAGTCATTGTAAAGATAAAAATATTTACTACATCATAGTAATTTTTTTTATAATTTTTAGACATTATATAAATTAAATTATTTATGACATAATAATGATGCAGCGATGACATCATTATTTGACGATTTAAATAAAATGGAAAGATAATGTAAAATCTATGAACTACACATGTCCAAAGCCAATTGGATGAGTGGATTTCGAACCCTTATCACCTTATCCACGAATTATATCAATGTGGGACCTTTTAAAACCGAAACACATTTTCAAAAAGTAATATTTCTTACTTTCTAAAAGTGCCCCTCCTCTCCTCTTTTAAAAGGCCCCCACCTCTACCTCATTTCACACACTACTCAAGCCTTTGGCTCGGCCAAACCCTGACCATTTACTCTATCCACATCCCTCTCCTCTCTTAGAGGATTCCCTTTGGGCAGAATCCTTTCAAAGGAAGCCTTTAGGCTCAAATCAAAAGGAGTTACACTTTTAAAGGTAATTCATTCTCTCTTGTTCATTTGTTATATTTTGCTTCTCCAACCCTCTAAACTCTTTTTATTTACTTCTTTTGTAACAACACCAGTATCTTAAATATACTAGGATGTTGTTATAATATTTATTCGAGCTACACTCTCACACAACTACATCAAATGGTTAAAGAACATACGGTTTCCGTGGATGGCGAAATTCTGCCTCCCGAAACGATGATTGTTCAATACTCATTTAACACCTTCAAAGGTGGCCATTATGATATCACTATTTTTATATGAGATATATAATATGTTTATTTTTATTTCATTATGATTATGTATTTTTCATTTTGGTCATACCTTTATGGTTTCCATTATGGGTAAACACGATATCTTCATTTAAGGAAGTGCGGACTACCGCCCCCTCAAAGTGATGTGATTCCTTAATGCCATATGTGGGACGTATAAAGGATGGATTTAATGTTATTATATATTATGTTATACTGGAATTATTATTTACCTCTATATCATTATTATTTCATTCCATTAAATTATGAGATAGAAATGAAAGTAGCGTTCATGTGTACGTACGGCTTACCGTCTCCATGAACGGTGCATTTCATTTCTTATCCCCAAATGTAATGTACTATTATAAGTACATATATATCATGGATATATATGATGTATGATACATATAAATGATTAATATAATTCTGGAATTAAAATATACATACCTCTCATATAGTTTTAATTCCATTAATACGACATAGAAATGAAAGTAGCGGTCATGCGTACGTACGGCTTACCGTCTCCATGAACGGTGCATTTCATTTCATTCCTCTAAATGATTCTGTGATTTTATTAATACATGTATATGCTGGATATATACTATATATATGATATCCAAATCAGGAATGTCATTTTTGGATATTAATAACTTTTTACCACACGAACAACATGTAATTGTAAGAAGTCAACTTTCGACTTAAGAACCAAATATTGACAAAACAAACATTATTAACTTAAATGGTTACATAATGTTTATAACAAGGCAATAAGTGATATAAAAGGAATAATGAACTTTAAAAAGGTTCTTAATCAAGTAGAAATTAACTCAAGTTTATTATTCAAGAGATTAAAGAACGGTCGAGTCAAGTCGGACCCGAGGTAAGGGATCCTACACATCTCTTTCTTTTTAAGTACACTCTTTTATGTCATTCCTTTTATGCTCATATTTCTTATGATTGGGATGTTATTTTATATTACATTTACTGTAATTTTTATGTTCATGTGATGAGAGACCCTATTCTCTCTCATCAATCCATTTTGGAAGTTTTGAGTGGCACCGTTAGGCTGCCGAACTTTCGTAAGAGATCTAACCTCTCTCTTTCTTTTTAAGTACTCTCCTTTATGTCACCTCTTTTAAACTCCTCATTGCAAAGTTGGGGCATTTTCTTTTATATTCCAATTTCTGTAAATTCTATTGTAATATGATGGGATACTCTATTTGATCTCATCAATCCGATTCGGACGTTTTATGTGGCATCGTTAGGCTGCCGAGTTTTCGTAAGGGATTTTTCATCTCACTTTTATTTCCGTGTGATTTATGCTACATTTTCCACAAATTCCATGGAGTGGTGTGTGTACTTCCCATTATTCTACTCTTTGTGTAATATACATTCGTTTATTAGTATTTACATCAATGATCTATTGTCTTTCTTTCATGGGGTGTATGTTTTGAAAGATACCCAAGTCGGTAAGGGAACCTTTCACCCTCCTCTTTTTTTAAAAGGCATCTTTTATTGGGTCTTTTAATTTACATATTTTTATGTTGTGATATGTTCTCATACATCCTTATTGATTTAAATTTTATGTCCAAGTGATGAGATACACTTTTAATCTCTCATCAACTCATTTTGATGTGATGCCGTTAGGCTGTCAAGGGAACTTTTTAACCCAATTTCGATTTCTTTGGGTTCAACTTGTAGTCATTGAATATGTCATCCATTGAATATGTGTGATTGACCTTTTATTGTTTTAAACTTAATATCCACTTATATTGGGTGTATATATATTTGTCACACATATTTTTGAGATTTATTTGTCCTTAATTTAAGGATACCTTCTTTTTAAGGAATTTAATCACATTTGACATTTCTATTGAGGGTTCATTGTTGTTATGCACAAATTCACTCTTATATGGTGTATATACTGTCCTTTGGAGTATTATATCATGAATACTTTTATTCTCATGATACTATAAATTTCTGACTAAATGTTATTCCTCGATTATTGTATTCAAGTGTCTCTAATTTTGGTAAAACCCCTTTAACCAAAATATCGTTTTAAATGTTTTAATTATTTGTTCTTATTAATATCCATTTTTTCAAAATGGTTTTAAGGATTTATTTATATGGATATTAATGGTTTAAAATGTTAAAATCTTCAAGGTGGTATGGGACACTTTGATTCAAAAATCTCTTTATTAAATGTTTTAAATGCTTTTGGAAATGGTTTCTTTTTGAATGGATTCATTATTTCAATATCCTAAAATGTTATATTGTAATTGAAATGTGGATATGTTATGTTTCCTTTATTCATGTTTATGTGATACGATTATGTTCTGGTTCTTGGGCATTGTTATGAAGAACGGGTGGTTCCGTGATAAACTAAGGGTGGGTGAGCCCAATATAGCTATCCAATGCATTGGGTAACGCGAAGGAGTGAAACATTAAGGTTTCTACGAAGAGATTTAGGGAATATACTGTGATGGGTATTCCAAACGTAACCAATAGGGTTACTCCCTATGTAAGAATGTTATGAATTCCTCAAGTTACCTTTATGTCTTCTGTTTTCTATGATTTATTCATGATTTGATATGCCTATGTTTTATGGGTAAAGTATGATTTCATTCTTATGTATATATGAACTCATGTTTCCTTTCCATATTTTTATAACCCTTACTGAGCTTTTTATGCTCATACCATGTTTTTGAAATGCTTTTCACAGGTCAAGGGAAAGGTACATGATGTGACGACAGTGTCATGGATGTGTCAAGAAAGAATCCGTGTTTTATTTTAAATAGGTTTCCATTTATGGGAAGAATGAATATTGTCTTTTATGTAACCACCTTGTTTAAATGTGGAATGTAATGCAAGTTTCATGATCTAATTCTCTAAAACTCTAAACCTGAAAAGATCCTCAATGTGTAATCTTGTAATAACTCATGTTTAAGTAAGGTTTAAGGCTGGGGCCTTATAGTTGGTATCAAAGGTCGGTTTAGATAACTTTAGAGGTTAGGGTATTCTTTAAGCATAAGTGGCATTACCATAATGGTTAGGATTTCAGAAAGAGTCCTAGTTTTAGATAAATTGAATGAGTAAGTATATCTTAGTTTTTATCTTACTCATTAGTACATGATGGTTTTCTTGATATACTCACACTGACCTTTTTGGTTTTAGTAAATGGTTGGATCTAGCAGGCACCAAAGTGACAATGGGTTTGAAGGAAACTATGGTGGTTCTCTGATTAAGAGACTAGATGAGATGAGGGATTCAATGAGGTATCTCATGGTTGTTCTAAACCAACTATCAAGGATTCATGATCAACCACTTCAACCTTGGTGAGTTCTCTAATGCATCATGTATGAGATGGCCAACCCGATGTGGAAATTCAGGTAATAATTATTAAGGTAACCATTAGGGTTTATATGATACTTAATTTTTAGGTAATTATGGGTTACTCTATGATATGATGGAAAATGAAAGGAATGAGATAAACTTGAGGTTAAATTATGTTATGGTTATTTTTGATTATTTTATCCCTTTTTGGGTAATGATTTGATAATTATATAGTTTTGGAAAAAGGACAACACGCAGACCGTGTGACAACCCGTCGCGTCGGACAATGCTGCGGGAATCGAACCCACAACCAAAGTGCGACTGGTATTTATCGCCTACCACTGGACTACGTGGAGTCCCTGGTTAGTTTGACTGATTCTTTTTAGTTATATGATTTTATGAATTAATAGTAAGTTGATTTTGGGTTATTTATGAAAATGATTAACCTATCATGGAGGATATGTGATTAGGTTAATTACTTTTCAAAACGAGACTTTAGGAGCAACTGATATTGTTTGGAGATAAATGTTACGATTTATCTTGGAAGACTATGCGACTAAATCCTTCAAATATTTGGGTTTCAATCTTATATTGGTTTACTTTGAAGAATTTTATGAAAAAATTGTTTATCGGATAGTCCTCGTTGAACTTTGGGTTTTGTTGGACAAATTTTGGAGATTAAGAATAGATTTTCTTTTTATAAGGGGTTATCCTTTTCTGGATTATCTGATCTTGTACTAACCTTTTTGGTTTTGGTTTTGGTTAAAGCCTAAATACATGGGATGTATATAGTTCTCTTTTGAGGATTAGGTGATTCTCTAGAAGTTGATTATAGTACTCTTAATGCGAACAAGTCTCCCTAAATACTCGTCTTTTGAGAAAAATATAAGTTTGGCTAAGGAATCTAGTAAAAGTTGAAAGTCAACATGATAAGTGATTATGCTACCTTATGAATAAATTCCTCAATAAAAAGTAACTTAAAACAAAAATGTTGTCTATTAACCTTTTCTACTGGGGAACCCAACACCGTTTAACCCATCACAATTTTGTGATTTTCTCATTGTTAACTTTCCCCTAAACATGTTTTCTATCACTCTCCATCGGAACAGGACCCTATGTTTTCTCCTCCATGTCCATGTTTTCCTACATGGATTCCTAGTATGGGTTAAATTGGGTGACCCTTGTACTTATCTTTCTTTATTTTAAAGTGATTGTTTTACCGACTCTTGTACCGATGTGGGACTTTCAAGGATGTTTCCAAGCGTAATTTTAAAATTGCGAGGATGCAATTCCCAAAAGGGGGGAAGGATGTAACACCCCAGGTAAATAAAGAATATGACATTTCATATTTATCCATATTTGTGAATAAAATATTGAAATGACTTTAAAGGGGACGCTTTGCTTGATGGCGTACCGAACACGCAACAACGATTTTCTTGGGAATCTTACGTTGCACTCTAATAATAAAATAATATTATTTTAAATGGTAGTTAACATGTAGCCGTTGTATTGGCTGGAATGGATAGAAATAACTAAAATATGATTATATATGTTTTTAAATGTTTTTACATTTATCCAATAAAAGATAATGGCTTAAAATACGGAAAGAATTCAATTTTAGGCGTATATGCCCTAGTTTTCACTAAAGGTTCAGTTATCACCTTTTGATGGGGAACCGTCATTAAATATAGTTTTGTTCACTCTTATAAATTCTATTGGACCAAATAAAACTCTTCTTAAGAATCGGGACATCAAAATTTACTTTTTGTAAATTTTTGGTATCTTTCCGATAATGTTCATTTTTTTAATGAATAGTGTAAAATGTTGTATTTTAATTCAAAACCCCTTTTTAATCTAATTTATTTATATGATTATTTTATATTTTGAATTGGTCTTAAAGTTAAATTAGAAAATATTTTTACCATTAAATCCAATAGTGGTCGTTGGAATTAATTTCACTTTGAAATCAGACATAAACTAGTGTCAATCTTTTGATACTTATTGTTTTATAAAAACACGCTATTTGCTCTGACAGTGGGAATTAATTATTAAATTAATTAATGTGACTAATATGTTTTGAATTTTGTAAAACGGACTACATTTTTGAATTTGGAATATCAAATATAGCTTAGGGTGAAGTTTTGGTATTTTTCGGAAAAACTCCAATTTTTGATGAATAGTGAAACCACTAGGTGGTAATCAAGAAAACTGATTTTTCAGTTAAATGAAAGTTTACCACTAATGTGTATTGAATTTTCAAAATCCGACATACATGGTTATCATTAGTATGTAATATGTGGTTCAATGGGATGAAAATAATTTTTTGGTGAATAGTAAATGTTTTTCATTAATCGCGATTAGAGGTAATTAGTGTCATTTAAGGTAAAAATGATATTATAAGAATGTGAAAACACCATTACACTTGTCCTACACCTATTAGGTGAGTCATGGACGACCAAGACAAGCCATGGGCCAACTTGGGGACCCCATGGAGCCACTTTAGTTGGAAAATGACAATAATATATTTTTATTTAATGTTAAAATTAAATTGACACAAACATGAGTTGTTTTACTAAAACAGTTTTTAAGTGGGGTTACACAAGTCCACATTTTGATTATAAATAGTAATTGGAAAGATAAAAATATTTCCTACATCATAGTAATTTTTTTATAATTTTTAGACATTATAAAAATTAAATTATTTATGACATAATAATGATGCAGCGATGAAATCATTATTTGACGATTTAAATAAAATGGAAAGATAATGTAAAATCTATGAACTACACATGTCCAAAGACAATTGGATGAGTGTATTTCGAACCCTTATCACCTTATCCACGAATTATATCAATTTGGGACCTTTTAAAACCGAAAAGTTTTTCAAATAATGTAATATTTCTTACTTTCCAAAAGTGCCCCTCCTCTCCTCTTTTAAAAGGCCCCCACCTCTACCTAATTTCACGCACTACTCAAGCCTTTGGCTCGACCAAACCCTGCCCATTTACTCTCTCCACATCACTCTCCTCCTCCTAGAGGATTCCCTTTGGGAATAATCCTTTCAAAGGAAGCCTTTAGGCTCAAATCAAAAGGAGTTACACTTTTAAAGGTAATTCATTCTCTCTTGTTCATTTGTTATATTTTGCTTCTCCAACCCTCTAAACTCTTTTTATTTACTTATTTTGTAACAACACCAGTACCTTAAATATACTAGGATTTTTTTATAATATTTATTCAATCTACACTCTCACACAACTACATCAAATGGTTACGGTTTCCGTGGATGGGGAAATTCTGCCTCCCGAAACGATGATTGTTCAATACTCATTTAACACCTTCAAAGGTGGCCATTATGATATCACTATTTTTATATAAGATATATAATATGTTTATTTTTATTTCTTTAAGCTTATGTATTTTTCATTTTGGGCATACCTTTATGGTTTCCCTTATTGGTAAACACGATATCTTCATTTAAGGAAGTGCGGACTACCGCCCCCTCAAAGTGATGTGATTCGTTAATGCCATACGTGGGACGTATAAAGGATGGATTTAATGTTATTATATATGATGTTATACTGGAATTATTATTTACCTCTATATAATTATTATTTCTTTCCATTAAATTATGAGATATAAATGAAAGTAGCGTTCATGCGTACGTACGGCTTACCGTCTCCATGAACGGTGCATTTCATTTCTTATCCCCAAATGTAATGTACTATAATAAGTACATATATATAATGGATATATATGATTTATGATACATATAAATGATTAATATAATTCTGGAATTAAAATATACATAACTCTCATATAGTTTTAATTCCATTAATACGACATAGAAATGAAAGTAGCGTTCATGCGTACGTACGACTTACCGTCTCCATGGAAGGTGCATTTCATTTATTTCCTCTAAATGATTATGTGATTTTATAAATACATGTATATGCTGGATATATATGATATATATGATATCCAAATCAGGAATGTAATTTTTGTATATAAAGAACTTTTTACCACACGAACAACATGTCATTGTAAGAAGTCAACTTTCGACTTAAGAACCAAATATTGAAAAAACAAACATTATTAACTTAAATGGTTACATAATGTTTATAACAATGCAATAAGTGATATAAAAGGAATAATGAACTTTAAAAAGGTTCTTAATCAAGTATAAATTAACTCAAGTTTATTATTCAGGAGATTAAAGAACGATCGAGTCAAGTCGGACCCGAGGTAAGGGATCCTACACCTCTCTTTCTTTTTAAGTACACTCTTTTATGTCATTCCTTTTATGCTAATATTTCTTATGATTGGGATGTTATTTTATATTACATTTACTGTAATTTTTATGTTCATGTGATGAGAGACCCTATTCTCTCTCATAAATCCATTTTGGAAGTTTTGAGTGGCGCTTTTAGGATGCCGAACTTTCGTAAGAGATCTAACCTCTCTCTTTCTTTTTAAGTACTCTCCTTTATGTCACCTCTTTTAAACTCCTCATTGCAATGTTGGTGGATTTTATTTTATATTCCACTTGCTGTAAATTCTATTGTAGTATGATGGGATACTCTATTTGATCTCATCAATCCATATTTGGATGTTTTATGTGGCGCCGTTAGGCTGCCGAGTTTTCGTAACAGATTTTTCATCTCACTTTTATTTCCGTGTGATTTATGCTACATTTGCCACAAATTCCATTGAGGGGTGTATGTACTACCCATTATTCTACTCTTTGTGTAATATACTTTCGTTTATGAGTATTTACATCAATGACCTATTGTCTTTCTTTCATGGGGTGTATGTTTTGAAAGATACCCAAGTCAGTAAAGGAACCTTTCACCCTCCTCTTTTTTTAAAAGACTTCTTTTATTGGGTCTTTTAATTTACATATTTTTATGTTGGGATATGTTCTCATACATCCTTATTGATTTAAATATTATTTCCAAGTGATGAGATACACTTTTTATCTCTCATCAACTCATTTTGATGTGATGCCGTTAGGCTGTCAAGGGAACTTTTTAACCCAATTTCGATTTCTTTGGGTTCAACATGTAGTCATTGAATATGTCATCCATTGAATATGTGTGATTGACCTTTTATTGTTTTACACTTAATATCCACTTATATTTGGTGTATATATATTTGTCACACATATTTTTGAGATTTATTTGTCCTTAATTTAAGGATACCTTCTTTATAAGGGATTTCATCACATTTGACATTTCTATTGAGGGTTGATTGTTGTTATGCACCAATTCACTCTTATTTGGTGTATATACTGTCCTTTGGATTATTATATCATGAATCCTTTTATTCTCATGATATTATAAAGTTATGACTAAATGTTATTCCTCGATTATTGTATTCAAGTGTCTCTAATTTTGGTAAAACCCCTTTAACCAAAATATCGTTTTAAATGTTTTAATTATTTGTTCTTATTAATATCCATGTTTTCAAAATGGTTTTAAGGATTTATTTATATGGATATTAATGGTTTAAAATGATAAAAGCCTCAAGGTGGTATGGGACACTTTGATTAAAAAATCTCATTATTAAATGTTTTAAATGGTTTTGGAAATGGTTTCTTTTTGAATGGATTCATTATTTCAATATCCTAAAATTTTATATTGTGATTGAAATGTGGAAATGTTATGTTTGCTTTATTAATGATTATGTGATACGATTATGTAATGGTTCTTGGGCATTGTTATGAAGAACGGGTGGTTCCGTGATAAACTAAGGGTGGGTGAGCCCGATATAGCTCTCCAATGCATTGGGTAACGCGAAGGAGTGAAACGTTAAGGTTTTTCCAAAGAGGTTTAGGGAATATACTGTTATGGGTATTCCAAACGTAACCAAGAGGGTTACTCCCTATGTAAGAATGTTATGAATGTCTCAAGTTACCTTTATGTATTATGTTTTCTATGATTTATTCATGATTTGATATGCCTATGTTTTATGGGTAATGTATGATTTCATTCTTATGTATATATGAACTCATGTTTCCTTTACATATTTTTATAACCCTTACTGAGCTTTTTATGCTCATCCCAAGTTTTTGAAATGCTTTTCACAGGTCAAGGGAAAGGTACATGATGTGACGATAATGTCAAAGATGTGTCAAGAAAGAATCCGTGTTTTATTTTAAATAGTTTTCCATTGATGGGAAAAATGAAGATTGTCTTTTATGTAACCACCTTGTTTAAATGTGGAATGTAATGAAAGTTTCATGATCTAATTCTCTAAAACTCTAAACCTAAAAAGATCCTCAATGTGTAATCTTGTAATAACTAAAGTTTAAGTAAGGTTTAAGGCTGGGGACTTATATTAAAATAAATAAATATAAATAGGTTGTTCAAGGGTCTCCTTCTTCAACACCATTTTTAAAATCATATTATGCTTCAAAAACATATGATAAGGTAAAATATTTGAAAATGCCTTGATAATATTTACCTTTCTTGAAAATATGAGAATATTGTCAAAATAGGATTTTTATAAATAAAACCCAAGATCCATGATGATAACGAGGTATAATGGAGGGGTTTGATATCTCAATAAAATGCTTGAAAGTGAGTTGTATGATAGAAAATGTTTCACAATCATCTGAACATGAATTTGTAATGATTACTGCAAGCATGTAATCAGGAAGAGATAGGAATGTCATTTGGGATCCTCCTCCTTCCATTTGTAACTGAATTTCCTTGATCTGAAAAATTTATAAAACAAGTATTTAACTGAAATAACAGACATATGGACTAACCATGTGTCTAACGACAACTCCTAATCTCTAAAGTTTCATAAACCGTCCTCTGATACCAACTATAAGGACCTGGCCTTAAACATTACATAATATTGAATTAAATGAATAATTCACATTGAGGATCTCTTCAGGTTTAGAGTTTTAAAAAATTAGTTCATAACTATTACATATCAAAATATTACAATGTAGACACTTGTTTAGATTTTCCATTTTTTTTACAAAACATTATCTCTTGAAAAAAAAAATCATGTCTAGTTCCATGTTTTTAGACAACATGAATTTTCCTTGATCCCATCTTTGACCATAATCTTCTTTAATTCTTTTTAAAAACATTTCAATAGCTTGGGATGAGAATAAAAATCTTAGTAATGGATACACAAATAAGTAAAACTATTAGTTTTCTCAAAACAACAAGTAAACCATGAATTCTTTAACTTAAGTAATAATTTTAACCTTTATGAAGTAGTAAATACTTACACTGAATAAAATATACATACTTACCCTTTTATAACCAAATTATTACTATAAAACCCATATAAATAACACATAACATATAAAGGTAATTTGGGACATAATCATACTTAAATTTAATAACCATACAGTCGACTTCCACACATATCACTTAATGGAATAGTCATACGGCCAACTTCCATACCCAATGCATTGGAGGTTATAACGTAACCACCCATCCTGGTTTTCAGGGTACCACCCGTCATATGGTTTATCAAGTAACCACCCGTCAAATGTCAAAGTACCATCACAACACATAAAATATTTCAAATATAAACATTTCACGAATAACATTTCATTTGAAATCACAAGATGCAATTTCAAGATATTGAAATAATCAATCCATTTTCATAAACCATTTAAAAAGAGATTTCTGAATCAAAGTGTCTTATACCACATTGAAGATTTTAATGGAATAATAATTTCAAAAAATTAATTTCCATATAAATAAATACTGAAAACCATTTTTAAAACATGGAAATTAAATATAAATATTTAGAATAATAAATAATGAAAACAATTAAAATGATATTTTAGTTAAAGAGTTTTAAACAAAATCAGAGACTCTTGAGTACAAATAATTGAGCAGTAACATTTAATAAGAACATTAAAAAATCATGAGAATAAAGGGATTCATGATATAATATGTCAAAGGACAGTATATACACCATATAAGAGTGAATTGGTGAATAACAACAATGAAGTTTCAATTGAAATGTAAATTGAGATGAAATCCCTTATAAATATGATATCCTTAAATTAAGGGTAAATAATTCTCATAATTATGTTTGAAAAATATTAATATACTCTTTATAAGTGGATATTATGTGTAAAACAATCAGATTTCATTCACACATATTCATAGGATGACATATT
The DNA here is from genome assembly GCA_963277665.1 of Viscum album. Classification (NCBI taxonomy): domain Eukaryota; kingdom Viridiplantae; phylum Streptophyta; class Magnoliopsida; order Santalales; family Viscaceae; genus Viscum; species Viscum album. Next base: position 605,007,945 of record OY728123.1, read on the forward strand.
CAATAAGTACAAGTTGAACCCAAAGAATCGAAATTGGGTTAAGAAGTTCCCTTGTAAAAAGTCGACAGCCTAACAGCGTCACTTTAAAATTATGAAAATTAATTGATGTGGAAAAATTGTTCTCTCATCACATGGAAATAAATATTACATCAATAAGGATATATAAGAACATATTCAAACTAAATAAGATGTATATTAAAAGAACCAACAAAAACAGTCTTTTAAGAAGAGGATGGTGAAAGGATCCCTTACTGATTTGGTAACATACAAAAAAACGCCACATGAAAGAAGGATCATAAAATGAATATGTAAATACTAATAATTGAATTTATATTACACAAAGAGTAAAATCATTGGAAGTACATGCACCACACAAAAGGAAATATTGGTGAACAATGGAAATATTACGGAATTAAAAGTGAGATATGAAAATCCCTTACCTCGTGCCCGACTTGAGTAGATCGTTCTTTAATCTCCTGAATAATAAACTAATTTTAATTTATAATTTATAAAGAACATTTTTAAATTTTATTATTCTTTTTATTTCACTTATTACCATGTTATAAACATTATATAATCATTTAAGTTAATAATGTCCTTTTTTCGATATTTGGTACTTCAGTAAAAAATGAGCGCCATATATTTACAAGTTGTCCATGTGGTCAATAGTCCATTATATCAAGAATTATATTCATTATTTATATATCATATATATCATATATATCCATTATATACATGTATTTATTATTGTACATAACATTTGGAGGTAAGAAATGAAATGCACTATTCATGGGGACGGTAAGCCGTACATACGCATGAAGGATACTTTCATTTATATTTCATATATTTATGGAATTAAAGCTTAATGATACAAAGGTATATTATAATTGAAGTATTTTATCTTATATAATATCATAAAATATATCCATTATACGTACCACACATTGTATGAACGAGTCATATAATTTTGAGGGAGAGGTATTCCACACTTCCTCAAATGAAATTATCACGTTTATCCACTGTGGAAACCATAATGGTGTGATATAAATAGAAAATACAGAATAAAAAAACTTGAACATAATATATATCATATATTAATATAGTTCTATAATAATGGCCACCATGAGAGACGGTAGGAGATAATCGAACAATCATCGTTTCCTGAGGTGTTAGTTTGTCATCCATAGAATCATTATGTTCATCACTCATTATATGGAGGGGTGTGTAAGTTTAGTTCGAATAAATCTCATAAAAACATTATAGTATATTGAGGATACTATTTTTCTTACAAAATAAAGGAATAAAAAGAGTTTAGTGGGTCTGAGATGTAAAATAAAAGAAAAAAAATTAGAGAAACTGTTACATTTAATTTTGGGTAACTCCCTTTGGATTGAACCAAAGGACTTCTTGAAGTGCCTTTTCCCAAATGTAAGGATTATAAGAGGAGCAGAGGTATGTAGGGAGATTAATGGGGTAGAGTTTGTATGAGACAAATTGCTTGAGAGGTTTGTGTAATTGGTTAAAAGTGGTCTTCTTTTATAAGGAAGATGAGGGGCTCTTTAGGAATGTGTGAAACTATTACTTTATTATATAATGATATTCGGTTTCAAGCGGTCCAAAAATCCTTCAAGTCTATCATAATATGACTCATAGTCGAAATAAAATCATCCAATCAGAATTGGACATGTTTTGAATATTATTTTAATCATTAAAATCTTATTTATTTGAATGAATTATTAATGAGGTAAACCCTACATCATTATTATGTCATAAATAATTTAATTAATTTTTGTCAAAAACATATAAAAAACTACAATGATGTAGGAAATATTTTTATCTTTACATTCAATATTTATAGTCGAAAATATAATTTATATAAACCCTCGTAAAATTTATATCACTAAAATATATTAGTTATTGTCATTTTTGGTTTTACTTTAAGTTAATTAATCTAAATTGTCATTATCCTTTCCAAGTGGATCAATGGTGTCCCTAAATCAACCTAAAGATGCCAATGGTCTAAAATTACTCATCCAATTAGGTTTGGAAAAGTCTTAAGGTAATTTTAAATTATTATAAAATTCATTTTATCTTTAAATAAATTATTTACCTTTAACCGCGGTAAATAAAAGTCAAAATATACTATTCACCAGAAATTATTTTCATCTTATTGAACCAAATTTTAATTAATAATAACAACCATGTATTTCGGATTTTTAAAATTTAATTCACAGAAGTGGTAAAATTTCATTTAAATAAAAAATTCATTCTTTTAAATACAACCAAGTGGTTTTACAATTCATAAAAAATTGAAGTTTTTCTGAAAAATACCAAAAATTAATCCTAAGCTATATTTTATATTCCAAATTCAAAAATGATGTCTATTTTTAAAAATAAAAAACATAGAAGTTTCATTAATAAATTTTAAAATTAATTCCCGTTATCAATACAAATAGCGTGTTTTTAAGAAACAATAACTATCAAAATATTGATTCATGTTTATGTCCAATTTCAATGTGAAATTAATTCCAATGACCAAAATTGGATTAAATGGTCAAAATATATACTAATTACACATTAAAACCAATTAAAAACATAATATAACCATATAAATAAATTAGATTAAAAGGCACCTTTGAATTAATATACATTATTTTTCACCATTCATTAAAAAATTAACTTTATCCGAAAAATACCAATAAAGTATCCAAAGTTAAATTTGAGGTACCAAATCTATATAAGAATTTTATTTTAACAAATAGAACATATAAAAATGACCAAATATAGATTTAAAGAGGGTTTTCCATTAAAAGGTTGTAACTTGACCATTTAATGTACATTATGCTTAAATTAGATTCATTCACATTTTAAGCCCCTAACTTTTTATTCGATAAATGTAAATACATTTAAGAAATTTTTATAGTAATATTATAGTTAGTTTTGTTCATTCCCACCTATACAATGGCTATGAGTTAACCACCATTTAAAATAATAATAATATATTATTATTGTGCAATGTAAGATTTCAAAGAAACATATTGTTGCGTATCGGTTACGCTATCGAACATAACGTCCCTTTTAATGTAAAATTAATATTTATTTCACATGTATTAATAAATATGAAAAGTGTATTATTCCTTATTTATCTAGGATGTTACATTTTGAAGATATTTTTAATTTGTTTATTATTTTGTATAAAGACTAAGAATAGTATGAGAAAGATAAATAAATATATTAAAATAGTTAGTTAATTTTGAGATAATGGTTATTAAATCAGAAATGTCTAAAGGAATACTGTATTTAAAATATAATATATTTAGACTATATATTACCATATTTTACTAATCACCAAAAAATAAATTATTTTAGATAAATAAAAGAAATTCACCCAAAAGTTTTCTTGATGTTTACAATTAAAAATTGAAATCTGTTTTTTTAAAAGAGATTTCTAAACATGAGAAATTTATTTTTCTAAATAGAATCATCATTTACTAAATAAATACTAATTTTATTATAATTATTGATTTTATTACATTTTCATAATTTAATTAAGGTCTCATAATATTATCTTATAATCATAAAAAACGTATAAATTTTTAAATACATGTGAATAAAATAAATTGTATCCTAAATCATTATATTAATTTTCAAATTGACAATAAACATTTATGTTTTAACAAAATATACACTGTATTAATTATTTCGAAATCACATATGTACTTATAATAGGACATAATTAGAACTTATTATCATTAATATTTTCAATTTTATTTATTCATTAATAGTTTATTTTACTATTTAAATCATAAATATACTATTAGTGTAATGAAAATTATAATTTTATAAAAATAAGGATTTCCACTTATTCAATAGAAAAAAATTATTTTCAGAAAAATACCAAAATTCCATCCAAAACTAATTTTGACATTCCAATTTTAACAATTATGTTTATTTTGTTCAATATAATTTCCAAATGTGTCAAAATGTAGTTTAAAATAAGTTCTCCATGAAAAGGTGGTATAATTTTGTTTACAGAAAATATATCCATTTTTTGCATAAATTAGGATTAATTATTATCTTATGCCAATAAAATAATTTCTATGAATGTAAATTTTTTTATATTAAATATATAATAAAAAAAATTCATCTTTTGGTAAATACTTTTCATTTCTACCACTTTTATAACTTCTTTAGAATAATCATATTAAAATAATGATATTTAATTGTATATCACTATTTGTTTAAGCATGGTGTTTTTTGAAACCTATGTTGTGAAATTAATTAAATTTAAATGTTACATACCCTAAAATAATGGGGTTTTACATTAAGTAATTTTTTAAAGTGTCTTAAAATAATTTATAATTTTAAAATTGGTATTTTTTTTATAATAAATGATGATATTTATTAAAAAAAATTTCTCAAATTTGGAAATTTATTTTCATAAAATATAGTCCATTTTTGAATTATATAAATCAAATAATTGGTTATGTTGAATTTTTTGGATTTTTCAAAAATAGTTGATTTTGTGGTGAATAATAAAATATAATAATTTATAGTATATATTAATTATATGTTTAATACACTATTCCTTGTATAGTTTTTGATGTAAAACCCATAATCTCACAATGTCTATTATTATATTAGTATAATTAGTCATATGGTTCAAAAAATTCATTATCTTGATAAAAAATAATAAACTACTGAATAAAATAATAAAAAACACCCCTCTCATCCACTCTAAATACCACATGTAACCCCATCTTCAAAAAATTACTTATCAGCCCAGAATATTTACTAATTTATAACAAAAAACATTCCCAATAATCTTCTACATATCCAAGAGGATTTGTATTCAATAAAATACCAAAACCAATTTTCTTAAGGAGTCTCTGAAAGAGAAAACTGTAAGAGGTAAAATCCTCTTTATATTCATTTAATTTCTTTTCATTGTATATTCATTTAATTATATCTCCTCATATCTCCGTATACCAGTGTCATGATAATTCAAACATCTTATATATATTGGAATGATATTATGTTAATTTAATTATATATCATAGAAACAATTATCTTCTACCATTTATTCAAAAAAATGTAAACATCACCCGTTTGGTATTGTTTTTATTTCCTTCAAGGATGAAAAGTTTTTATTTTCCTTTATCATATTAAATAATCATATTGAAACCATTATAATGGATAAAAAATATTTTAATATATATTTTATAACATTTTTTATGATCTATAACTAAATTATTATCATTAACATTTTATCCAATTAATCATCCTCATATATAAAAATTATATATGAGTAATTAGCAATATTTAATTTCAATAATGAAATTTAATATATTATGTTGATGATCCCAATTTTACACGATCATTCATACATTTATTAAAGTTAACTGATCATGAAAACCATGAAAAGTAACACTCATAGAATATGCAATTGAAAGAAATGACTCATTAAAATCTACTCAAAAGAAAATTATAATATTAAAATGAATCAAATAAATGTATAATATGTAATTTATTTATTAATAAATGAATCAAATTATATTATCAAGGAAATTAAATTGAATAAATCATTCATAAAAAAGGTAGGGGTATTCTCGAACCAAACTTCCTTTGTTTGGGTTATTCCTCTTTCATGAAAAATCTCACTATGTATATTCCATATTATTCCCAAAATCTAATTTAAATTTTCTAACCTTTATTATATTGTATATAAATTCTTCCAATCTGATTTTATGTTAAATGGAATGATTTTTCCAAAAGAAGAATCCTTTGTTAACACACATCTTTTACTTCTCTTGAAATTGTTTCTTCTTTTACTCACTATTAATGATTATTACACAAAATATTTTATAACATTTTTTTGGATCCCTAATGTTTATTCATGAAATTTTTTTTAGGAAAATATCCTGAATTCCATTTCATTTCCATGAGTTATTTTATTGAAAATACTTTTATATGATCTGGGTGGCATGCATTACTATGTAAAAGATATGAATTGAAATGTGTGCCCATAATTATATAGCACTCATGTATATTTGGTAATGTTTTGTATCTGATGAGATAATTTGTAATGTGTGTGAACTTTATGTTATCTTTTTTTATAATGATGTTGTTATTATTATGAAAATATGTTATGTATGAACATTTTTATAGAATTTTTTTACAACTATGAATGGTAGTTGACCAGAAAGACATGATGTTTCATTTTAGGAATTGTTTCATTAATTGATTTTATCAAATGAATCCTCTCATGATTATTATAATAATACTCTACTTCTGTTAATATTATGTTATATTGATTCCTATTCTTTTTGATCATCTTACTTGGATTTTAGCTCAACCTATTCTTGGATGTATATCCTCTAGATATTACTTCTGTTAAAGAGAATATTAGTTCCACTATGAATATAGAGAATAAGTAATTAATAATGTTCTTTTTTATTAAAAAAATTTATGTTTGTTATTAATTTTCCCATGATAGTAAAACTTTGGACGTAGTTTTTGTAACACGTTTGTGTCCTGAAAATTTTTCATAGTGAAATCAAAAACTCCCATGAATTCTGAAATGGAATAAAACAACCGATATGAAGAATTGAAGGAAACATGTTTGAAATTTAAAAATTGGAAAAGGAAAAAAATCCGACCGTGTAGGGAAACATCCATCACATATCATCGCTCCACATGGAGATCCAATTTGTAAGGAAACAAATGAACTGAATTGTTCATAGAAGGTAGAAGGTGAGGATAGTTCTTTAGAGGATGTTATTCATGAGATGTATATTGACAAATTATCCCTACATAACACATTTTTATAGACTCAAATGATTCATGGCCATGATGAAGAAGGTCTCCTCCACATTCCACTGCTCCACATTATGATCCATGGTTTCAAAAAATATCTATGAACTGACTAGTTCATAGGATTATAATGACGACTCAGACCCATCACAAATAAATTCATTCATAGAAATGAGGCGGTTATTTGTTTCCACTATGGATGAAACCCTCATTCCCCAACAGAACAAGTCATCCATGGGATAATATTATTCATTTGGAATTCACAAATGGTTAACTATGGCCCACATATCTGGTTATTCCCCCTCTATTAAATGAATCTGTGTGGTACTGAATAAAGGAGAATGATTGAGTTTGTTTGGGGGACATGCTTGTTATATGACATGGAAGAATAGATCACCACAAAGGATAGACTCTTTCGATGATTCCCAATTTGTATAACTCACCGAATATCATTAAGTAAGGAAACATAAATATATGTGGAAGACTATGAACCCGATTCCCTTTGGAGATAAGTTATTTAGAAATCCCCAAAACAATTCCCCTTCATAAAAATGGAATCCATCATATCAATATGCTTCAAAGACGAGACCCTACACTGACTACAAAATTTCTAAGTGGATGGAACTCTGCACTTCGTACCACCACAGTGTGTGGATGGAAATATACTCAACATGCCACCACAGTATGCTAATAAAACCTTTTTTCTCATACAAAAATGCTACAAAAAGTCCAAGTCCACGTACGATTACTGTAAGTTGAAAACTCATTCACCTGTATATAAACATTCTATGATGGGTAAACCTCATCCAACACAAATAAATGGTATATATAAAAGGGTATTCATTGATAGTCCACCCTGTATAATAAACAATTATCTTCCATTCCCATCGAGTTATACAAAGCCCCTCCAAGAACTAGTTTATTGAAAACTGGCCAAATCCCATTCCAAATCAACAATATCCATATGATTAAACCATAGGGCACATCAGTGTGCCTTTCAATGTTTACATACCCATGGTAAGTGACGTCATGTGGTAAATTGATGTAGTATGGAGGACCCCCATAATGTCACTGTGTTTACATTCCCATGTTAATGGAGGGTCTAACCTTGTGATTCTCACTTGTGTCTCATTTTTCTAGAGATTATGGGTAATACTAGGCCATTGCCTTTGATTAGGGTTACTAATAAATAAGTGAAAATTTTGCATTCTATTCTCATTGATGATGAACCCTCCCCCCTTTCCTAGAACTAATCTATGGGAAAGATAATCACAATGACTCACTTCATGGAATTGTCGTGTACCAAGCCTCTACCACTATCATCCACATCCTTTTACACTAGTAGAGTGGAGAAAGTGTGTGGTTCACTCGATCCACTTTTTTCTTTTATTTCTCACAATGATCATGACTCTCATAGGATTAGATTTTAGATGGGATCATGGTATCTAAATTATCCCACAAGAAGATGTTCTATGAGAACTCTGATTCGTGCTCTAACCTAGTTACATATTATTATTCTCTATGCTCGGAGTAGAAATAGGACTTACATATGGATGTAATCCCAAAATAATTAATTCATTAATGGGAATACTCCTTGAATAATCCCCACACATTATAAATACATAGATATTGATTCCAAATTAACTAGGATACATAGAAAACCACCTGGAGGTTGAAGCTCAACAATGGAATATTCAGATATTTTTTTATTAACATTATCCCATGATAGTAAACTGCATGGTCTTGTCCTTGTGACATGACCTTAAATGATTCATTATTTAGTAAAGAGACACTAAACTACAAGGATCTAGATTACATTCATGAGGATATGTAGAAAGACCATCTTGTAGGTTCGATCGAAAAAGTGAAATGATTCCCATCCACCAGGAAGACATCAAACTCTAGAGAACCATACAATATGGCTTAAACTGACATTTTCATAGTGATCAATAGAGTAATTCATGGTATTTTCAATAATAGTGAAATAATAAGGAAAGGAGTTGGATATATAAAAGAGATTTCTGAACGATGCATATTTATGGTTTACCTTCAGACCTAGGAGTAATCCTAGGGAAAATTATCGGGAATGAAATAGAAATTCACAAATATATGGACATAGCATATATATATATATATATAAGAGTCATAGAATAAGAAATAATTTGGCCCAAAGGGGTGTAATTCACCAGATCTCCCATCCTCTCAACCTATGTGAGTCCACATGTTTCATTAGTCAAATCATCAAAGAAGTGCCTACCTTGGAAAGAAGGATCATGGATCATGGATAAGAGGGTATTCAGGTATTTTTGCTCCATAAATTAATCAATTAGAGACCATTTGAATATTTCATACCTGGAATTGATCAATTGAACAAATAGTTAGCCTTGAAAAATCATCTTCCATGACCTCTTAACTATGGAACCTCCATCATAAGATAAAATGTATATAATTTATAATACTTGTCACAAAATATTAATCCTTAATTATGAAATAATATTGCCTAAAAAAATGTTGAACCTAACATAAATTCTCAACCACGGTGTTGGCATTACCCCACCTCAGACCACATTCAAAACCGAAAGAAGGATGGCCATAAAAATCATAAATTTTAAATGTGATCAGGAGATGATATTGTGATGGTGTTTTTATGTTTTTAATTGTTACATATATATTATGATAATAGAGATACCATAAATCTAATGTCATACCAATAGTTTTCTCAGACATGTGCATCTTCGATTGCATAGGCATCCAGGCCCTCAATAAAAAACGTGTATTTATCTCCCACCTAGTGACTTCAGTGATGTGTATCAAATGGACTGATTAGGGAGTACCATTAAAATTTTAAAATCTCCCCCATCGAGGAAGTATGACAAGAACTCAAAGCGATAAATCCATGTTGGCCTCCCACCCAACAGTAGTCTGTACTGTAGAACTAGGAGGCTTCTCTGTCCATATCCAATTGTTTTTGGAGAATGTCCCTAGAACTTGACAACCAGTATAACTTATACAACAGGGAGGAAGAAATATTTTCCACAAATGACTTAATCAATACTACACATGGTTCTCACTTAAGGGCCCCCACCATAAGATGTCACATATAATGTAGTGAGATCGATTATCCTCATTTTGTAGAGGGGACCATACTGAAAGATATTGCTGAAGTTCAATGAACATTGGTCCCGGGACTTCCCACCATGGGTAGAAGACTGATAATAAGTTATGGGTCAAAACCCTAGTTCTGAAGAAAGAGATCCTCTACACAAGTATGGTGGAATAGTATGGGAAGACATATAGTCTTTCCACCTATTCTGAATTTGTCTATTGAAAGATAGAGACATCCTATGAATAGACACATATCCCTTCTCACTAATATGAAGCCAACCACATACACAAGGAGTAACATTACGAGAAGGCAGAAATTCCTGAAAATGATTACCATTTTCTCTAAAAGAAGCGTAGAAAATTATTCATGTGTAAGACCATGATGATGACCATTATTCCTATCATCCAAACTGGATGGAAAATATTGTATGGAGAAAATCACATCCAATGAATATAAATCCCATTAGTCAAATATGATGGAAATAAATAATGAGAAGCATCAAATTCCTACCCCCTCATATGAATAAAACGAATATAAAATAGAAATTATAGCAGATGCATATCAAGACTGTGAGAAAAATACCATTGAAAACGAGATGAAGCAAATCCCTTCTCGAAAAACGGAATCCCACCAGTAAAATAATATGGTAACTAGAGAAACTAGTTGGCGTATCCCACATATAAACTAGAGGAAAAATCATTTATCCAGCCTAACATAGGATAAATACCAGTACCCACAAGAAAATCATGGAGGACTGTAGGATGTACAAACTCCAACTCTGACATCAGAATGCTCATTTATCTTTGTTCCATCCAAAGACGCATCTCAACACATCCTAGAATTAAATGAGGATCAGACATCAATTCTTAATGATATTCTTCATAACTATCAAGATGATATCACAATAGAGATAATATAAAGGAGTCAGGCCCACAACCCCATCTCCCCCCATGGAGTGAATCATCCATATGAAAAGATACTCACTCAAGATCATACCTGCATCACTAATCCAGTCTAGGAGGGTTGAGGACCATATTCTGTGATACAATGAAAACCAGATTGAGAAAAAACACCCTTTCCATCAGGTTGACACCATTCCACAATAGTGACTGCTCCAAGGTAGGAACATATAGTTATAAAAACACAATATACCCTTTGTTATATCCAAAAAAACAATATTGGAATAAAAAATAGGAACTAGAATATGAAGGTAGTTTCCAACAACATGAGTCCCATGTTTCCCTATAGAGATGAACCAAAAATTAAAGGTGCAAAAGGAAACTAGAAAATGAAGACCACCTTCATGACCCCGCTCTCCTAGAAGTTGGATTTCTTGATTCCATTAAGTACCTATAAATATTATCCCATGATCCAATAAACAAAATAATAAATTATTGTGGTAGTAGTTGAATTTGTAAAATTTCTCCCTACAATATCATTACCTGTAGTTTTCAAGGACTTCAATAGAGACCCCATGGGGACTTACATCAATGGAATGAAATGGTTGATCATGAGATCCTATCTCCTGATGAGTTTCGTTGTAGAAATAACCCTAAACATAATAAAAGATTGCATGAATTTCCTCCCATATCTATCGTCCGCCGTAATAGTCATCCACATGTTATATAACATAGAAATAATCCTTAGAGTTGTATTTAATACCATGGTGGTAATCCACCCAATGATGGAAGTCATTGTGTTGGCCCTCTCCACAGTGAAATCAAGAAACTATAAAGTCATACCCTTATTTCTACCCATCCTTGAGATCCTCCCCCAGATTGGAAATACCTATTATCTCCCTAGATCAAGAAATCTTTCTATGATGGTATTATTTTCCAGGATGGAAGTCACCCTGAAGGCCCTACCCAAAGTTACATCATGTAGTGAGAATTTCCTCCCCCACCAGTGGTCCACCCAAATAGTCCTCCACAATGTATATGTCATAACATGTCACCATGTTGTCAGACACTAATTCATTGTGGTAGTACATTCTACCATAGATTAATTGACAGAGGTCCTCAAAATTATCTACATTCACAGCAGCAATAAGGGACTCCTCTCTCCAAGCATTACATGAGAAATCCCTTATATTATGAGGTGCTTAAAATAATGATTCAGATGTGTTAGATACTCTATCAATGAAATGGGACTTTATTCCCCATTCATTATATGGTTTGGGGAAACACACATCTTCTAAACTACCCCCGTACCATTCATGTAATAGTTAAACTCATACATTCCCTACTTCATAGAATGAGAACATCATGAAGCATTTATGCTGGAAAGAACAATTAGAGGATTCTCCATCCAATGTGAAATGGTAAATGTTTCTCATGAGAAGAAAATTATATGTGGACACCATATTGGTTATTTTTTTGGTCCACAACCATTTCCCAGTTCAACATACTAAAAAAGTATTCTGAGAAATTCATACATAACATTCATTTCAATATCTTGAAAAATATCATCCATATAAAAAAACTATTTACCCAATGATAGCTATGTCGGCCATGTCAATGTATTGGGGGAGATTCAGCATAAGATGTACCTAGAGTCTCATATTTCTACATGATAGCTACAATTATATAGGAGAAGGAAGGATCTCGAACTAATCATCCTTCACTCGTTGGACATGTTACATTTCCTTATCAGCACTGCACCTTCTGGGATTCATATCTAGGGTTGGGGATATCATGAGGAATTTAACTTCACCCAACATCAAGCCTAGCATAACCAATCATAGATAAAATATTATATTGTCATTATACAATGATAATGGTTATATGATATCCATTTTCAAGAATGGAATCATTCAAGACTTCAGTAAGAATTATGTTTTTCTCAAAATCATTATGATTAATGAGAACTGTCAATTTAATAATTCTTTAAACCTACGACTAGGAAACATTGGCATGTATCTTGCCTAAGGGAATCCAATAATCAGTCATTTCTCATGTACCTGAGAACAAAAAATTCACATGCAGACCCTTTTACATATGTGGCTCATCATAAAATGAATGCACGAGATTAAGAATGTGTAAATAGAATCAG